>CP136059.1:217634178-218849594 GCA_032464435.1 Aegilops umbellulata
TATAAGCTTCTTGCAAACCGGAGCTTCTCTCAAGAAGGCTCGTGGTTCTAAGATGGAACGTGCCACCTTTGAGTGCGAAACAATACATGCTGCCCCCCTTAAGTTTCTTTACAGAGGCAAGATAGAACTACATGAGTGCCCTGTTAAGTTTTGGAATTATTCCAGGTTAGTTTGGCCTTTTTTATACATTAATTGAGTTTCTGGTCATTTAATGTGCATAATTCAAATTTGAACTACAAGCACATGCTCCCGTGCACCAAAGTTGGTTGAAAAATCACATGTGTGTCCTCGGGTGAATTTCTAGGTCCCATGCAAGACATGGGAATGAAATTCAAACATCTAGGCAGCGTGGCTCGGCCGAGAACATTGAAAAGCCTGGTTTTAAAATTATTGTAAATCCAAAACACGCCTAAAAATCATGAATTGGCATGGTGTCATGTCATGGTACTACCATGCTATGGTAAAAAATTTGGTAGAATAGGAACAAGTTTTGGTATAAGTTTCTTGCAAACCGGAGCTTCTCTCAAGAAGGCTTGTGGTTCTGAGAGGGAACATGTCACCTTTGTGTGCATAATTCAAATATGAAATACAAGCATATGCTTCAGTGCACCAAAGTTGGTTGAAAAATCACATGTGTGTCCTCGGGTAAATTTCTAGGTCCCATGCAAGTAATGAGAATGAAATTCAAACATCTGGGCATCGTGGCTCGGCTGGAAACATTGAGAAACTTGGTGTTTTAATACCTGTAAATCCGAAACACGCATGAAAATCATGAAACTTGGCTTGGTTTCATGACATGGCACCAACATGTTGTGGTAATTTTTCTGTCCGATTTGCGAAGGCGCACACATTAATAATCAACAGAGACATTTTGGAACAATGTTGTCACGTTACAATCGGAAACCCAAGTATTATTGAAACCGCGGGCGTTCTACTTACCATTTACGTGCCACCACGCGACCCTTTTTTTATTAGCTAGGAGGCGCCGTGCAGGGTAGCTATTTGAGTACGGGAGGCGTGCGATCAGACCCACGCGCGTGCTTATCGGGAGGAGAGCCCTTTGACCTCCATCTGCCGTCCACCTCTCTCCCAAGGTCTCCATTAATGGCGTTTGAGCCTCTGTTTAATGGCGTGGCAATGTCTCACTCGACTGAGATTTAAGAGAGAAAAAAGAAAATCTGAAAAGAAAATTTTGCACAGATCTTGATGTAAGATCCGACGGACCTATATAGCATCTACTGCGACTTATAGCAAGACTGATGAATATATATAAGGACGACGACAGTGGATAATAATTGTCTGACATAATTAGGAAGCTAATTAAAAAAGGCACATGCGGCTACGCCCGAAATACACAAGGGAAAAATAAGAAGGAAGACGCACACAACGATCTGGCTGACTGATCTCTACTTTCTTTATGCGCTGCAGGTCGTGGAGACTAGTTCTCGCGGCGGGCGATGGTCTCTTTCATCAGTTTCATGCCCTTAATATGCTTCTTGGCAGCATCCATGGATTCCTCCACCAGCCTGTTGCGCTCGATGCGGAGCATGGCATTCTCGCCCATAAGTTTCTTGACAATGACGCCCGTCCTCTACAACAAGGCAGCGGTCTCCTCCTCCAGCTTCGCCCTTCTGGCGATCTTCACCCTCAGCAGGTCGCGCTCGCCTCGAAGCTTCGCATTGCCCTCCCCTAGTTGCTGGATGACGCTGGTAGCCTCGTCCTGGAACCTCGCCCGGCCGGAGATCTGATCCATCTGGCTATGGACCATCGCATGCATGCACCTGTAAGAGTCCTCGCCTGCCCGCGAGAAATTTTCCCAGGCCGCCGCGGTGCGGCAGGACCTCCGTGCTGCTTCAGCGGCGCGACGGGACATCTCTGTTGCTTCGCGGCGTGGCCGGACCAGTCTGCTACATCGACGGCGCGGCGGGACCTTCGTGCTGCTTTGGCGGCGGCGCGGGACCTCTGTACTGCTACTGCTGCGCGGCTGGACATGTCAGCTGCTTTCGCGGCGAGGCGGGACATCTCTCGTGCTTCCTCTTCCATGCTCGCCTCTCCCTGGTGGAAATCTCTTGACCCAGAACTCACGCTGGCCATGGCTTGATTGACTTGATCAGGAGTTTAGGAGGAATGTGCAGTCATCTTGGCATAGTAGTATTTATAACCGAGTACTACTAATACGCTCCTAAGTGGGAAACCGTTTAGGTTGTGATCGGTGTGAACAGGTTTGCAATTAAATATAGCGTGGTAGTAGTACTAATTTGGAACGTGACGAGACGCGCTCAAAATTTATTGACGGTTCTAGTTTTGAAGTGCAGCTGTATTCACGGATGGTGTAAAGTGGGCACGTGTTCTCGGCCGTGGTGTAGCATATGCCATGGTACTAGTTCTTTTTCTACTGTTGTGTACGTGCAAAAACTGGCACCGTCGGATACATATCTTATGCTTGGCGTTCGACAGGAATAGCCTCGTGGCGAGCTATAGACTAGCCTTTTTTTCAGACGCATTACACCTATCTCTCGGGACTTCTCGCATGCACCATCACTGCTCCCTAGGTCGATGGCACCCACATACACTTGTACTCCGAGTTTAGTATGTTATACAGGAAGAGAAGAGGTGCACGCACGCACTCGTCCTCTCTCACACACGTATTGATACGTCTCCAACGTATCTATAGTTTTTGATTGTTCCATGCTATTATATTATCTGTTTCGGATGTTTAATGGGCTTTACTAAGCACTTTTATATTGTCTTTGGGACTATCCTACTAACCCAAGGCACAGTGCAAGTTGCTATTTTTTTTGCCTATTTCAGTGTTTCGCAGAAAAGGAATATCAAACGGAGTCCAAACGGAATGAAACCTTCAGGAGAGTTATTTTTGGAACAAAAGTGATCCAGGAGACTTGGAGTGGACGTCAAGAAAGAAGCAAGGAGGCCACAAGGCAGGGAGGCGTGCCTGCCCCCTTGCGCGCGCCCCCCACCCTTGTGGGCCCCTCGCAGCTCCACCGATCTACTTCTTCCTGCAATATATACCCATATACCCCGAAACCAACCAGGAGCACCACGAAACCCTATTTCCACCACTGCAACCTTCTGTACCCGTGAGATCCCATCTTGGGGCCTTTTCTGGCGCTCCGCCAAAGGGGAAATCGATCACGGAGGGCTTCTACATCAACACCATAACCTCTCTGATGATGTGTGAGTAGTTTACCACAGACCTTCGGGTCCATAGTTATTAGCTAGATGGCTTCTTCTATCTCTTTGGATCTCAATACAAAGTTCTCCTTGATCTTCTTGGAGATCTATTCGATGTAATTATTTTTGCGGTGTTTTTATCAAGATCCGATGAATTGTGGGTTTATGATCAAGATTATCTATGAACACTATTTGAATATCCTCTGAATTCTTTTATGTATGATTGGTTATCTTTGCAAGTCTCTTCGAATTATCAGTTTGGTTTGGCCTACTAGATTGATCTTTATTGCAATGGGAGAAGTGCTTAGCTTTGGGTTCAATCTTGCGTTGCTTGATCCCAGTGACAGTAGGGGAAACGACATGTATTGTATTGTTTCCATCGAGGATAAGAAGATGGGGTCTATATCATATTGATTGAGTTTATCCCTCTACATCATGCCATCTTGCCTAATGCGTTACTCTGTTCTTATGAACTTAATACTCTAGATGCATGCTGGATAGCGGTCGATGTGTGGAGTAATAATAGTAGGTGCAGAATCATTTCGATGTACATGTCGCGGACGTGATGCCTATATACATGATCATGCCTAGATATTCTCATAATTATGCACTTTTCTATCAATTGCTCGACAGTAATTTGTTCACCCATTGTAATACTTATGCTATCTTGAGAGAAGCCACTAGTGAAACATATGCTCCCCGGGTCTATTTTCCATCATATAAGTTTCCAATCTATTTTATTTTGCAATCTTTACTTTCAATCTTTATCATAAAAATACCAAAAATATTATCTTATCATCTCCGTCAGATCTCACTTTTGCAAGTGGCTGTGAAGGGATTGACAACCCCTTTATCGCGTTGGTTGAAAGGTTCTTATTTGTTTGTGTAGGTACGAGGGACTTGTGTGTGGCCTCCTACTCGATTGATACCTTGGTTCTCAAAAACTGAGGGAAATACTTACGCTACTTTGTTGCATCACCCTTTCCTCTTCAAGGGAAACCAACGCATGCTCAAGAGGTAGCAAGAAGGCTTTCTGCCGCCGTTGCCGGGGAGTCTACGCACAAGTCAAGACATGCCAAGTACCCATCACAAACTCTTATCCCTCGCATTACATTATTTTCCATTTGCCTCTCGTTTTCCTCTCCCCCACTTCACCCTTGCTGTTTTATTCGCCCTCTCTTTGCGTTTGCCTCTTATTTGCTTGCTTCTTGTTTTCTTGTGTGTTGGATTGCTTTCTTGTCACGATGGCTCAAGATAATACTAAATTGTGTGACTTTTCCAATACCAACAACAATGATTTTCTTATCACTCGGATTGCTCCTATTACCGATGCTAAATCTTGTGAAATCAATGCTGCCTTGTTGAATCTTGTCATGGAAGATCAATTCGCCGGCCTTCGTAGTGAAGATGCCGCTACCCATCTAAACAACTTTGTTGATTTGTGTGATATGCAAAAGAAGAAAGATGTGGATAACGATATTTTTAAATTGAAGCTATTTCCTTTTTCGCTTAGAGGTCGTGCTAAAACTTGGTTTTCGTCTTTGCCTAAAAACAGTATTGATTGATGGAATAAGTGCAAAGATGCTTTTATCTCTAAGTATTTTCCTCCCGCTAAGATCATCTCTCTTAGAAACAATATTATGAATTTTAAGCAACTTGATCATGAACATGTTGCACAAGCTTGGGAGAGGATGAAATTAATGATACGTAATTGCCCTGCACATGGTTTGAATTTTTTGATGATTGTGCAAAAAAATTATGCCGGATTGAATTTTGCTTCAAGAAATCTTTTAGATTCGGCCTCAGGAGGTACTTTTATGGAAATCACTTTAGGAGAAGCTACTAAACTCCTAGATAATATTATGGTTAATTATTCTCAATGGCACACTGAAAGATCTACTAGTAAAAAGATGCATGCAATTGAAGAGATTAATTTTTGAGTGGAAAGATGGATGAACTTATGAAATTGTTTGCTAATAAGAGTGTTTCTTCTGATCCCAATGATATGCCTTTGTCTACTTTGATTGAGAATAATAAAGAATCTATGGATGTGAATTTTGTTGTGAAAGTGCAACTATCCCTGGGTGGTTTTGGTAATTCCTAACAACATATAGCTCATTGAGCTAACATTATTCCAAGATTAATATTTCAGGAAAAGCTTAATGAATGGCATGGCATGGATGAGGAAAGTTGACCCCTCAAAATACTAAGGACAAAAATATTGGCTCAAGCTCAAAGCTCAAGACTCTACATTTTATATTTTAGTGATCCAAGATCACATTTAGTCTATAGGAAAAGCCAAGACTATCAAGGAGGGATGAGGTGTTGCTTGATGAGGTTCTTGCTTCATAGTGCTTAGTGGTATGCTTCAAAACCCTCAACTACCTTCCCACATCCACATATGACCTAAACCAAAAGTCAAACTCGGCCCCACCGATTCTTTCTATCTGGCGCCACCGAGTTCAGATGTCATAGCCACTGCCACAAACCCTAGGCAAATCGGTCTCATAGATAGGGATCTCGGTCCCACCGAGGTGGGGTTGTAATCTCTCTGTTTCCCTTCGTAATGTTTCTGTACTACCGAGATGAGCGATCGGTCCCACCGAGATTGCAATGTAAACTCTCTGTTTCCCTTTTGTAACATTTCGGTCCCACCGAAATGAGCGAATCGGTCCCACCGAGTTTACCTGACCAACTCTCTATTTGACTATTACTAAAATCGGTCCCAGCGAGTGTGTGTAATCGGTCTCACCGAGATTACGTTATGCCCTAACCCTAACCATATCGGGCCTACCGAGTTGCATCTCAGTCCCACCAAAAATCCTAACGGTCACTAGGTTTGCTAAATCGGTCTGATCGAGTTTCTCAATTCGGTCTCACCGAGATTGGTAAATTGTGTGTGATGGTTAGTTTTTGTGTGGAGGCTATATATACCCCTCCACCCACTCTTCATTCATGGAGAGAGCCATCAGAACGTACCTACACTTCCAATACACATTTTCTGAGAGAGAACCACCTACTCATGTGTTGAGGCCAAGATATTCCATTCCCACCATATGAATCTTGATCTCTAGCCTTCCCCAAGTTGCTTTCCACTCAAATCTTCTTTCCACCAAATCCATATCCTGAGAGAGAGAGTTGATTGTTGGGGAGACTATCATTTGAAGCACAAGAGCAAGGAGTTCATCATCAACACACCATTTGTTACTTCTTGGAGAGTGGTGTCTCCTAGATTGGCTAGTTGTCACTTGGGAGCCTCCGACAAGATTGTGGAGTTGAACCAAGGAGGTTGTAAGGGCAAGGAGATCGCCTACTTCATGAAGATCTACCGCTAGTGAGGCAAGTCCTTCGTGGCGATGGCCATGATGGGATAGACAAGGTTGCTTCTTCGTGGACCCTTTGTGGGTGGAGCCCTCCGTGGACTCGTGCAACCATTACTCTTCGTGGGTTGAAGTCTCCATCAACGTGGATGTACGATAGCACCACCTATCGGAACCACGACAAAAACATCCGTGTCTCCAATTGCGATTGAATTCTCCAAACCCTTCCCTTTACATTCTTGCAAGTTGCATGCTTTACTTTCCGCTACTCATAGACTCTTTGCATGCTTGCTTGAATTGTGTTAAGATTGCTTGACTTGTGCTAAGATAGCTAAAATCTACCAAAGACTAAAACTGGGAAAACTATAGATTTTTAATTGGTCAAGTAGTCTAATCACCCCCCCCCCCCCTCGAGACATACTTCCGATCCTGCATGTTGGTAGGAACAATTTTGGCAACAACGCTTATAGAGGAAACTTTAATTTTAGGCCGTATCCTAGTAATTCCTCTAATAATTATGGTAATTCCTAAAACAACTCTTATGGAAATTTTAATAAGATGCCCTCTGATTCTGAGACAAGTGTTAAAGAATTTATGATCTCTCAAAAGAATTCCAATGCTTTGCTTGAAGAAAAATTGCCTAAGATTGATGAGTTGGCTAGGAACTTGGATAGAATTTCTCTTGATGTTGATTATTTGAAACTTAGATCTATCCCACCTAAGCATGATATCAATGAGTCTCTCAAAGCCATGAGAATTTCCATTGATGAGTGCAAAGAAAGAACCGCTAGGATGCGTGCTAAAAAAGATTGCTTTGTGAAAGCGTGTTCTTCTAGTTTTCATGATAATAAGGATGAAGATCTAAAAGTGATTGATGTGTCTCCTATTAAATCTTTGTTTTGCAATATAAATCTTGATAATTATGGGACTGGAGATGAGTCACCTTTAGTTAAAAGGCGTCCCAATGATTCGGAGTTTTTAGATCTTGATGCAAAAATTGGTAAAAGTAGGATTGAAGAGGTAAAACCTTTACATAGCAGTGAACCCACTATTTTGGATTTCAAGGAACTTAATTATGATAATTGTTCTTTAATAGATTGTATTTCCTTGTTGCAATCCGTGCTAAATTCTCCGCATACTTATAGTCAAAATAAGGCTTTTACCAAACATATCGTTGATGCTTTAATGCAATCTTATGAAGAAAAGATTGAATTAGAAGTTTCTCTCCCTAGAAAACTATATGATAAGTGGGAACCTACTATTAAAATTAAAATTAAAGATCATGAATGATATGCTTTGTGTGATTTGGGTGCTAGTGTTTCCATGATTCCAAAAACTTTGTGTGATATGTTAGGTTTCTGTGAATTTGATGATTGCCATTTAAACTTGCACCTTGCAGATTACACCATTAAGAAACCTATGGGAAGAATTAATGATGTTCTTATTGTTGCAAATAGGAATTATGTGCCCGTAGATTACATTGTTCTTGATATAGATTGCAATCCTTCATGTCCTATTATTCTTGGTAGACCTGTAATGCCCGGATAATCTGGCTACAGTAATCCCACGTTAATCGTGCTATGACACCTTGATTACTGTTGCTATCCTCGCACTAATTCAAATCCAGTTCAAAATTCAAAATTGAAATAAAGTCAAACAATAAAAGTTTTTCAAAATTTAAAACAAAAATGTTCGGGAGATGCCATATTTTACATAAGTCAATACGGTGTAATAAACACAATTTTATAAAATGCCTAAGTAATTTTTAATGAATTTAAACAGAAAAGAAATAATAAAAGAAAATACAAAAGAGAAAACAAACATAAAAAAAGAAGAAAATGAAGAAGACCCCCCCGGGCCAGCCGACCCAACTGGCCGGCCCATTCGACCGGCCCACCCAGCCCAACCAGCCGGCCGGCCCACTAACCCCCCTCCTTATCCACTCCCACACACAAACGCTAACCACCCCGTCGCCCCACTCGCCCCCACTCCCCTCGTTTGGATCTGGATCGGGAGGAGATCACGATCCCCTCGCCCTCTCCCCCGCGTGCACATCGCCGATGGACCGCGCCTCCGCCTCGACCTCCCCGGCGCCCGGAGCTCCTCCCCCGCCGGACTGCCTCCCGCTCCGCCGCGCGTCCCCGTCGGCCTCCCTGCCCTCCACCGAGCCCACTGCCCAGACCCCACGTTTCCCCGGTGAGCCACTACGCCGGATGCGCCTCCCATGCCTCCTCTAACCGCCGCTCTACCCGCACCCAGTGCGCGCGCTCCCCATGCCGCTCGCGCCCGACAAGCGCCGCACGCGTGCCGTAGCCGCCGCCCCCGTTCCCCTGCTGTACGTCGCTGCTCGCCATGGCCACCGGCCTGTGCTGCCACATCCCCACCCCCGCCTGCCTCTGCTCATGGCCTCTGCCCTCCTCATTCCCCTGTCCCCGCGCCCCTCCTCTCTCTCCGTTCGCCGGCCGTGCTGCTCGGCCGCGCCAGCGTGCCGGAGCTCACGCTCCGGGCCGCCCGCCACTCACGCACGCACGCGCATGCGCGCGCTCGTCGCCCGCCGCGCACGGCTCCGCCCGCGAACGCCGCTGTTCCGCTCCGCCTGCAGCCCCCCCGCACGCGCTTCCTTGCCTGGGCCTCCTCTGACTGCCGTGGCATGCCCCCTGCACACCCCGCCGCGTCCAGTGCTGCTCCTGCTGCTTCTGTTGCCCGTTGGATGTGCCGCCGTCGCCCGGCTCCGCCCACTGCACCGCGGCGCCGCTCGGAGGCCCCGCGTCCTTCACCCCGAGCCCAACACCGTTCCCCGATGTGTTGCCCGCTCCGGCTTGCCGCCCCGCCCCGCTCGTGCCGCAATACAGCCGCCGGTGCCCGCTCGCGCCGCCTCGCAGCTCCCGCTCGCGTACCACCCCGCCGCCCTGGCCAAAGGCCTCGCCCCGTCGCACTCCCTGCGGGCGAGCGCCCGTCCAGGCGCCCGTAGCCCCCTTCCCGTGTGGACTCGGGCGCACGCCCGCACGCCCGTAACCGCGTGCCCGCTAAGGCCTCCCCAGGCCTATGACAAGTGGGCCCAACCCCTGAGAACGTTTTATTAAAAAAATGAGATTAAAAATAATAATAATAATAATAATAATAATGAATATAATAATTAAACTATTAATTAATTAATTAATTAAAGAATTAGTTAACTTAATTAAACTAGATTAGATTAACCTAATCTTTTAGTTAAAGCTAATTAACCCTGTTTAATTACTATGAGTCAATGACATGCGGGACCCATCGTCAGGTTGACCCAGTCAACACATGTTGACTGCTGACGTTAGCATGACATCATGCTGATGTCATAAATCCAATTTCTAATTAAAATAATTAGATAAATGCTAAAAATGATTTAATTCTTTTAAAATCAATACAAAATAAACCGTAGCTCGGATGGAAAAATGTTGTACATGAAAGTTGCTCAGAACGACGAGACGAACCCGGATACGCAGCCTGTTCGTCCGCCACACATTCCTAACATATCAAACTCGCAACTTTTCCCCCTCCGGCTCCTCTGCTCGAAAACACGAAACACCGGGAAAACTTTCCTGGATACTTCCCCCCTTCACCGGTATCATCCCATACCGCATTAGGGCACCTCTAACGCCGTTACTTGTCATGTCATGCATCACTATGCATTTGCTTGCTTAAATATTTATTATTTCTCCCCCCTCTTCTCTCTATAGACACCGAGACCGACGCTGCTGCTACCCAGTACGACTACGGAGTTGACGACCCCTCTCTCTTGCCAGAGCAACCAGGCAAGCCCCCCCTTGATCACCAGATATCGCCTACTCTCATCTATACTGCTTGCATTAGAGTAGTGTAGCATGTTACTGCTTTCGTTATTCCTATCCTGATGCATAGCCTGTCTTTGATACTACTGTTGATACCTTTACCTGCAATCCTACTTGCTTAGTTTAGGATGCTAGTTTACCATCAGTGGCCCTACATTCTTGTCCGTCTGCTGTGCTATACTATCGGGCCGTGATCACTCGGGAGGTGATCACGGGTATATACTATATACATGATACATGTGGATAACAAAGACGGGTCGACTCGTAGGAGTACCCGCGAGTGGATCTTTGAGGCGAAGCGACAGGGCAGGTTGAGACTACCTGGGTGAGAAGTGGGCCTGGCCCTGTCGGCGTTTGCGGATACTTAACACGCTTAACGAGATTTGGGTATTTGATCTGAGTCTGGCTATTGGCCTATACACACTAACCAACTATGCGGGAAAGATATGGGCACTCGGCGTCGTGGTATCAGCCGAAGCCTTCGTGACGTTAGCGACTGAGTGGCGCGCGCCGGATTGGACTGGAACGCCACTAGGCTAGGTCTGCTTCCGGCCGCGTACGCAACGTGCAGGTGTGCTCAGGGCGATGGGCCCAGACCCCTGCGCGCTTAGGTTTAGACCGGCGTGCTGACCGCTCTGTTGTGCCTAGGTGGGGCTGCGACGTGTTGATCTTCCGAGGCCGGGCATGACCCAGGAAAGTGTGTCCGACCAAATGGGATCAAGCGTGTTGGGTTATGTGGTGCACCCCTGCAGGGAAGTTAATCTATTCGAATAGTCGTGTCCCTCGGTAAAAGGACGACCCGGAGTTGTACCTTGACCTTATGACAACTAGAACCGGATACTTGATAAAACACACCCTTCCAAGTGCCAGATACAACCCGGTGATCGCTCTCTAACAGGGCATCGAGGAGGGGATCGTCGGGTAGGATTATGCTATGCGATGCTGCTTGGAGGACTTCAGTCTACTCTCTTCTATATGCTGCAAGACGGAGGCTGCCAGAAGCGTAGTCTTCGACAGGATTAGATATCCCCCTCTTATTCTGGCATTCTGCAGTTCAGTCCACTGATATGGCCTTTACACATATACTCATGCATATGTAGTGTAGCTCCTTGCTTGCGAGTACTTTGGATGAGTACTCACGGTTGCTTTGTTTTCCCTTTTCCCCATCTCTCTACCCGATTGCTGCAACCAGACGATGGAGTCCAGGATCCAGATGCCACCGTCGACGACGACTCCTTCTACACTGGAGGTGCTTACTACTACGTGCAGCCCGCTGACGACGACCAGGAGTAGTTAGGAGGATCCCAGGCAGGAGGCATGCGCCTCGTTCGATCTGTATCCCAGTTTGTGCTAGCCTTCTTAAGGCAAACTTGTTTAACTTATGTCTGTACTTAGATATTGTTGCTTCCGCTGACTCGTCTATGATCGAGCACTTGTATTCGAGCCCTCGAGGCCCCTGGCTTGTATTATGATGCTTGTATGACTTATTTTATTTGTAGAGTTGTGTTGTGATATCTTCCCGTGAGTCCCTGATCTTGATCGTACACATTTGCGTGCATGATTAGTGTACGATTGAATCGGGGGCGTCACAAGTTGGTATCAGAGCCGACTGCCTGTAGGAATCCCCCTTCCACACTCCTTGGCCGAAGTCGAGTCTAGACATTACAAAAACTTTTACTAACTTGGCTGTGTGCCTTATGGGCCCACGTCGCCATCGGGTGGTACTAGGATCTTTTACTCCTCGACCTTTACTCTAGGACTCTGAACTCTCTTCTACTCGGGTTAATTGAATTTACTAACTCTGACACTAGGATCCCGTGACGACATTCACCCCAAAGTTGGATAAAAGCCATAGTTATTCCTTAGTATAGTGTTTTGCACAATTTCCGCACTGTCTTTTGACTCCTTTGAAACATCTTTGTTTTCAGATGGAACCCATGAGGCAGGTCGTGCGCCACACGGCGGCCATTGGTGCCTCGGGATCACCGGCTGTGCTAGCTGAGATGATGACCTATCTGGGCTATCGCTGGCACCCCGAGTACACCGTCACCAAGGAGTACCAGGACTTTAACCAGGAGCAGTACCGTGCCATCGTCCACCTCTACTCTCGGGAGTATGACTCCACTACTGTGCTGCACATCGCTTATGGTGTTGGAGTGACCATCGATATGGCAGTTCACGATGCTGCCTATGCTGCTCTGACACGCCTTCGTTGGGAGTACCGGGAGTTGGACACCTCCCCCTTCAGGCACATTGCTCTCGCATCTGATATTGGTGCGGAGGGTTACTACACTGCTGCCTACTCCACCGTTACCCGCGAGCCCTTCTACCATCAGAACCTGGTTCTGCATGCCGATGGGCTGGATCGAGCTAACCGAGCTCTTCGCCACGAGTTGTACACCACTCGCCAGCACCTCTACCGTGCTCTGACGACGTTGCACCCCTTTGTCGGATCTGGCGAGCTGCCGCGTTCTGCTATCTACCCAGCCAGGACTGTGATGCCCCAGGGTGTCGGTTGGCCAGAGGTAGGAGGCTACTCTCCCGCACTTGGTCCTCTTCTGCCGCCTGAGCGTCGGGTTCAGCACCAGAGCACCCGCAGACCCCAGGTTGCCGACGTGGTGTACCCGTTGCCACACTACCAGCTTTCAGGCTACACCTACCTCCGCAGTGTCGCGTGGGACTGATGTAGACTTTCTTGTTAGTGTTAGATGCACTCGCTGCGAGCCTGCGTGCCGCCTATGATGTCTTAGTCTATGTACTGAACTCTGTGTACCGAACTCTATGCATGATCTCTTTTGTAAGATATGCCGACTATTATGTGGTATCTATCGTGCTGCTTTCATTATGCATGTTTCATCTTGAATGATTCTTGTCTTTGCAAATATTCTCAAATGCTGAACTACCCCTGTTATATATTAGCAGGATGGTTAGACCAGGTGGTCGTGGTGGCAACTTCCCACCACCGCCTGAGTACATGGCTGGTATGATCCAACAGCTTGAGATGAATCGCCAGTTCATGGAGAACATGATGGCTCAGTTTCCTCGCCCCAATATGAACCAGCAGCCAAACATAGTAACTCTGCAGGATTTCATGCGCCTGAACCCAAGTGTGTACCGCAGCTCAACTAAGCCCCTGGATGCTGATGACTGGCTCCATGACATCACCTATGAGATGGAGTCTGCTGATGTAGCCCCTGCCAGCTATGTCACCTTTGCTTCCTTCTTCCTGAAGGGACCCGCAGCTCAATCATGGGACAGCCACAGGCGCACTCTGCCAGTTGGAACAATCATCACCTGGCCAGACTTCCAAGCTGCTTTCCGTGCCCTCTTCATCCCTCAAGGAGTCATGGACCGGAAGAAGCGTGAGTTCCGCAACCTCACCCAAGGCAACATGACAGTTGAAGCTTATCAACATGAATTTCTGGACTTGTCTCGCTATGCTGAAGAGGACGTTGCAACTGATGCACGCAGACAGGAGAAGTTCCGTGACGGACTTCAAGCTGACATCAAGCTCACACTTCTAGTGCATGACTTTACTGATTTCGCCACCTTGGTGAACAAAGCCATCAACGTCGAAACTGGTCTGCAGGAATACCAGAGCTCTCACAAGCGCAGCCATGACACGGGCTCATCTTCGGGCCCGTCCTCGCAGAAGCGCAAGATATGGATTCCCAACAACATGTACCAGCCGAATGCACCTGCCCCAAGGCAGTCCTATGCTGCACCTCGTCTGCCTACTGCTCCTGCTAGGTAGCTAAGGCTTCCAGCTCCACCACCCCAAGCTCCTGTTCCTACTCCCGAGAATGGTTTGTGCTTCAGGTGTGGACAACCAGGGCACCGTGCTAGGGAATGCAACCAGAAACAGAGTCAACTGGCCCTTCCAGCAACTGGCCGTGGAAGCAACCAGAACCGTAACAACAATGCCAAGTCCTATGGTCGTGTTCATGCCAACCACGTTGATCTGAACGAAGCTCAAGACCAGCCTGCTACTGTGATGGGTACACTCCTCATAAATTCAGTACCTGCATCTGTTTTATTCGATACAGGTGCATCGCATTCATTCATGTCAGAAGATTTTGCATACAAGCACGACGTTAAATGTGAGGAGATGAACACTTCGGTAGTGGTAAAAACCCCCGTGGGACAATGTCAAATCTCCATGGTTGGCGTCGACGTCCCCGTGGAAATCGAAGGGCTGGACTTCTATGCCTCGCCCATTATCCTGAAGACGTCTAACATCGACCTCATTCTGGGGATGGATTGGTTGAAAGCGCATACTGCTTCCATAGTTTGCGCCACTAAGACCGTCCATCTACTACATCCTTCAGATGAAATAGTTACATACCATGCTCGCTTGGTGCAAAATGCCGAGGCAAGGCTCTATGCCTTGAATGCATTGAACGCTGCACCACTCGAGGGCATTGAAAATATTCCCGTCGTGCGTGACTTCCCCAACGTCTTTCCTGAAGAACTTCTAGGGATTCCCCCTACTAGGGCTGTCGAATTCGTCATCGACTTGAAACCAGGCACCACTCCTATTGCCAAGCGACCCTACAAGATGCCGCTGCATGAACTCCTTGAGCTTAAGGAGGAAATCGACAAATCTCTTCAAAATGATTTCATTCGCCCAAGTTGCTCTCCTTGGGGAAAACCTTCTCTCTTTGTCAAAAAGAAGGATGGGACAAACCGACTGGTCAAAGACTACCGTCCTATTAACCAAGCTACCATTCAGAACAAGTATCCTCTTCCTCGGATCAATGATCTATATGATCAACTGGCTAGTTCATCAGTGTTCTCTAAACTCGACTTGAGGTTGGGTTACCACCAGATCCGTGTTCGTGAAGAGGATATCCCAAAGACCGCCTTTGTGACTCGTTATGGTTCATACGAGTACATTGTCATGTCCTTCGGCTTAACCAATGCCCCAGCCACCTTCTCTCGCCTGATGAACTATATATTCATGGATTACCTCGAGAAGTTCGTCGTGGTTTATCTGGATGATATCCTGGCATTTTCCAAGAACGAAGAAGAACATGCTGAACATCTTCGACTTCTGATGGAAAAGCTACGAGAGCATTAGCTGTACGCCAAGTTCTCTAAATGTGAATTCTGGCTTCCTGAAGTAACCTATCTTGGACATGTCATCTCTAAGGATGGTATTGCCGTTAACCCTGAACGAGTTCAGGCTATTCTCGATTGGACTCCTCTAAAGAATGTCAAGCAAGTCAGAAGTTTTCTCGGTCTCGCCAGCTATTATCGTCGATTCGTCGAGAACTTCTCCAAGATTGCCAGGCCTCTGACTAACCTGTTGCATAAGGGCGTCAAGTTCCAATGGATAGACAAATGCCAGGAAAGCTTCCAGGCACTTAAAGACAAGTTGACTTCTGCCCCAGTGCTAGCTCCCCCTGATACAAAGAAGGACTTCGTCATTTACTGCGACGCTTCCCGTCAAGGATTAGGCTGTGTCCTAATGCAAGAGCGTAGAGTGATTGCCTATGCCTCTCGTCAATTGCACCCTCATGAAGAGAACTACCCAGTTCACGACCTCGAGCTTGCTGCTGTCATCCATGCACTGAAGCAGTGGCGACATTACCTTCTCGGTAATCGTTGCGAGATCTTCACTGACCACCAAAGTCTGAAGTATCTGTTTACTCAGCCAGACCTGAACCTCCGTCAGCAGAGATGGATGGAGACTGTAGCAGACTTTGACTTGGGTATTTCCTATACACCAGGCAAGGCTAATGTAATGGCTGATGCCTTGAGCTGCAAGTCTTACTGCAACCACCTCCAGGTTCACAAAGTTCAGCCCTCGCTTGTTGAAGAATTCAGGAAGCTGAACCTCCATATTGTTCCTCCGGGTGCACTCGCTCCCCCTCCTAAGGAGTTTCGCAAGATGAACCTCCATGTTGTTCCCAAAGGTTCTCTCAATACGCTGGTTGCTAGGCCTGATCTTGTGGACACCATCAAATGGATACAGAAATGTGACGATGAAGTGGAGAGGATTAAACTTTATCTCGCACAAGGAAAGCCCTCATTCTTCACTGTTGCTGCTAATGGCACCTTATTCTTCAAAGGTCGCCTAGTAGTTCCGAGTAAGAGGGAAAACCTGGATATGTCTCAGAAAGTTATGAAAGAGGCTCATGATACACCCCTATGTATCCATCCTGGTAGTACAAAGATGTATCAGGACATCCGTCAAAGATTATGGTGGTCTAATATGAAGCAAGACATTGCTCGCTATGTTGCCGAGTGTGACGTTTGCCGTCGTATCAAAGCAGAACATCAAAGGCCCGCTGGAACTCTGCAACCTCTCTCTATTCCTGAATGGAAATGGGACCATGTTGAAATGGACTTCGTCACTGGATTTCCCAAATCACAGAAAGGTAATGATGCTATTCTTGTCGTCATTGACCGGCTTTCTAAAGTTGCACATTTTCTGGCGGTCAAGGAAATGATCACTGCTAGTCAGCTCGCAACTCTCTATATGTCCAGAATTGTTTCACTTCATGGTATTCCACTGGTTATTAGTTCGGACCGTGGCAGCTTATTCACTTCAAGATTCTGGGCAAGTTTCCAAGAAGCTATGGGAACTCATCTATCATTCAGTACTGCTTTTCATCCTCAGTCGCAAGGGCAAGTTGAACATGTCAACCAAGTTCTCGAAGACATGCTTCGAGATTGTGTTATTTCCTTCGGCAAGAAATGGGAGGAATCTCTCCCATATGCTGAGTTCTCTTATAATAATAGCTATCAAGCTAGTCTGAAGATGGCCCCCTTCGAAGTGTTATATGGACGAAAGTGCCGAACCCCTCTGAACTGGTCAGAAACTGGGGAACGTCCACTCTTTGGTCCGGATATTATCCAACATGCCAAAGAACAAGTCCGCATTATTCGCGAGAATCTCAAGACTGCTCAGTCACGCCAAAAGAGTAATTATGACCGTCACCATAAAGACATGGTCTATCAACCTGGCGAAAAGGCCTATCTTCGAGTTACACCAATGAAGGGTGCTCACCGCTTCGGGATCAAGGGAAAGCTAGCTCCCCGCTATATTGGTCCTTTCACTGTCCTCGAGAGGCGTGGAAAAGTGGCATATCAACTGGAGCTTCCGCCGAACCTTTCTCAGGTTCACGATGTGTTCCACGTGTCACAACTCCGACGCTGCTTCAAGGATCCAATCCGAGCGGTGGACCATGAAGTGCTCAAATTGCAACAGGACCTCTCCTATAAAGAGCATCCGGTCCGCATTCTCGACCAAGCTGAACGCCGCACACGTCAGAAGGCGATCAAGTTCCTCAAGGTCCAGTGGTCGAATCACTCTGAAGACGAAGCCACCTGGGAACGCGAGGATCGCCTTCGTGATGAATACCCTGCACTGTTTCCTTCTACCTCCTAAATCTCGGGACGAGATTTCTTGTAGTGGAGGATATTTGTAACGCCCGGATAATCTGGCTACAGTAATCCCACGTTAATCGTGCTATGACACCTTGATTACTGTTGCTATCCTCGCACTAATTCAAATCCCGTTCAAAATTCAAAATTGAAATAAAGTCAAACAATAAAAGTTTTTCAAAATTTAAAACAAAAATGTTCGGGAGATGCCATATTTTACATAAGTCAATACGGTGTAATAAACACAATTTTATAAAATGCCTAAGTAATTTTTAATGAATTTAAACAAAAAAGAAATAATAAAAGAAAATACAAAAGAGAACACAAACATAAAAAAAGAAAAGGAAGAAGACCCCCCCGGGCCAGCCGACCCAACTGGCCGGCCCATTCGACCGGCCCACCCAGCCCAGCCAGCCGGCCAGCCCACTAACCCCCCCTCCTTATCCACTCCCTCACCCAAACCCTAACCACCCCATCGCCCCACTCGCCCCCCACTCCCCTCGTTTGGATCTGGATCGGGAGGAGATCCCGATCCCCTCGCCCTCTCCCCCGCGTGCACGTCGCCGCTGGACCGCGCCTCCGCCTCGACCTCCCGGGCGCCCGGAGCTCCTCCCCCGCCGGACTGCCTCCCGCTCCGCCGCGCGTCCCCGTCGGCCTCCCCGCCCTCCACCGAGCCCGCTGCCGAGACCCCGCGTTCCCCCGGTGAGCCGCTACGCCGGATGCGCCTCCCGTGCCTCCTCTGACCGCCGCTCCACCAGCGCCCAGCGCGCGCGCTCCCCATGTCGCTCGCGCCCGACAAGCGCCGCACGCGCGCCGCGCCGCGTGCCGTAGCCGCCGCCCCCATTCCCCTAATGTACGTCGCTGCTCGCCATGGCCACCGGCCTGTGCTGCCACATCCCCACCCCCGCCTGCCTCTACTCACGGCCTCCGCCCTCCTCATTCCCCTGTCCCTGCGCCCCTCCTCTCTCTCCGTTCGTCGGCCGCGCTGCTCGGCTGTGCCTGCGTGCCGGAGCTCACGCTCCGGGCCGCCCGCCACTCACGCACGCACGCGCACGCGCGCGCTCGTCGCCCGCCCCGCACGGCTCCGCCCGCGAACGCCGCCGTTCCGCTCCGCCCGCAGCCCTCCCGCGCGCGCTTCCCTGCCCGTGCCTCCTGTGACTGCCGTGGCATGCCCCCTGCACACCCCGCCGCGTCCAGTGCTGCTACTGCTGCTTCTGCTGCCCGTGGGATGTGCCGCCGTCGCCCGGCTCCGCCCACTGCACCCCGGCGCCGCTCGGAGGCCCCGCGTCCTTCACCCCGAGCCCTACACCGTTCCCCGATGTGCTGCCCGCTCCGGCTTGCCGCCCCGCCCTGCTCGTGCCGCATTACAGCCGCCGGTGCCCGCTCGCGCCGCCTCGCAGCTCCCGCTCGCGTACCACCCCGCCGCCCTGGCCAAAGGCCTCGCCCCGCCGCACTCCCTGTGGGCGAGCGCCCGTCTAGGCGCCCGTAGCCCCCTTCCCGTGTGGACTCGGGCGCACGCCCGCACGCCCGTAACCGCGTGCCCGCTAAGGCCTCCCCAGGCCTATGACAAGTGGGCCCAGCCCCTGAGAACGTTTTATTAAAAAAAGAGAGATTAAAAATAATAATAATAATAATCATGAATATAATAATTAAACTATTAATTAATTAATTAATTAATTAAAGAATTAATTAACTTAATTAAACCAGATTAGATTAACCTATTCTTTTAGTTAAAGCTAATTAACCCTGTTTAATTACTATGAGTCAATGACATGCGGGACCCACCGTCAGGTTGACCCAGTCAACACATGTTGACTGCTGACGTCAGCATGACATCATGCTGATGTCATAAATCCAATTTCTAATTAAAATAATTAGATAGATGCTAAAATGATTTAATTCTTTTAAAATCAATACAAAATAAATCGTAGCTCGGATGGAAAAACGTTGTACATGAAAGTTGCTCAGAACGACGAGACGAACCCGGATACGCAGCCTGTTCGTCCGCCACACATTCCTAACATATCAAACTCGCAACTTTTCCCCCTCCGGCTCCTCTGCTCGAAAACACAAAACACCGGGAAAACTTTCCCGGATGCTTCCCCCCTTCACCGGTATCATCCCATACCGCGTTAGGGCACCTCTAACGCCGTTACCTGTCATGTCATGCATCACTATGCATCTGCTTGCTTAAATATTTATTGTTTCTTCCCCCTCTTCTCTCGATAGACACCGAGACCGACGCTGCTGCTACCCAGTACGACTACGAAGTTGACGACCCCTCTCTCTTGCCAGAGCAACCAGGCAAGCCCCCCCTTGATCACCAGATATCGCCTACTCTCATCTATACTGCTTGCATTAGAGTAGTGTAGCATGTTACTGCTTTCGTTATTCCTATCCTGATGCATAGCCTGTCTTTGATACTACTGTTGATACCTTTACCTGCAATCCTACTTGCTTAGTTTAGGATGCTAGTTTACCATCAGTGGCGCTACATTCTTGTCCGTCTGTTGTGCTATACTATCGGGCCGTGATCACTCGGGAGGTGATCACGGGTATATACTATATACATGATACATGTGGATAACAAAGACGGGTCGCTCGTAGGAGTACCCGCGAGTGGATCTTTGAGGCGAAGCGACAGGGCAGGTTGAGACTACCTGGGTGAGAGGTGGGCCTGGCCCTGTCGGCCTTCATGGATACTTAGCACGCTTAACGAGATCTGGGTATTTGATCTAAGTCTGGCTACTGGCCTATACGCACTAACCAACTACGCGGGAAAGATATGGGCACTCGGCGTCGTGGTATCAGCCGAAGCCTTCGTGACGTCAGCGACTGAGTGGCGCGCGCCGGATTGGACTGGAACGCCACTAGGCTAGGTCTGCTTCCCGCCGCGTACGCAACGTGCAGGTGTGCTCAGGGCGATGGGCCCAGACCCCTGCTCGCTTAGATTTAGACCGGCGTGCTGACCGCTCTGTTGTGCCTAGGTGGTCTGCGACGTGTTGATCTTCCGAGGCCGGGCATGACCCAGGAAAGTGTGTCCGGCCAAATGGGATCAAGCGTGTTGGGTTATGTGGTACACCCCTGTAGGGAAGTTACTCTATTCGAATAGCCGTGTCCCTCGGTAAAAGGACGACCCGGAGTTGTACCTTGACCTTATGACAACTAGAACCGAACACTTAATAAAACACACCCTTCCAAGTGCCAGATACAACCCGGTGATCGCTCTCTAACAGGGCATCGAGGAGGGGATCGCCGGGTAGGATTATGCTATGCGATGCTGCTTGGAGGACTTCAGTCTACTCTCTTCTATATGCTGCAAGACGGAGGCTGCCAGAAGCGTAGTCTTCGACAGGATTAGATATCCACCTCTTATTCTGGCATTCTGCAGTTCAGTCCACTGATATGGCCTTTACACATATACTCATGCATATGTAGTGTAGCTCGTTGCTTGCGAGTACTTTGGATGAGTACTCACGGTTTGCTTTGTTTTCCCTTTTCCTCATCTCTCTACCCGATTGCTGCAACCAGACGATGGAGCCCGGGATCCAGACGCCACCGTCGACGACGACTCCTTCTACACTGGAGGTGCTTACTACTACGTGCAGCCCGCTGACGACGACCAGGAGTAGTTAGGAGGATCCCAGGCAGGAGGCCTGCGCCTCGTTCGATCTGTATCCCAGTTTGTGCTAGCCTTCTTAAGGCAAACTTGTTTAACTTATGTCTGTACTTAGATATTGTTGCTTCCGCTGACTCGTCTATGATCGAGCACTTGTATTCGAGCCCTCGAGGCCCCTGGCTTGTATTATGATGCTTGTATGACTTATTTTATTTGTAGAGTTGTGTTGTGATATCTTCCCGTGAGTCCCTGATCTTGATCGTACACATTTGCATGCATGATTAGTGTACGATTGAATCGGGGGCGTCACAAGACCTTTCCTTAGAACGATTTGTGCAATTATTGATATGAAAGAAGGGAATTTTAGATTCCAATTTCCATTAAGAAAAGGTATGGAACACTTTCCTAGAAAGAAAATAAAATTACCTTATGAATCTATTATGAGAGGCACTTATGGATTGCATACCAAAGATGATAATACCTAGGTCTATCCTTGCCTTTATGCCTAGCTAGGGGCGTTAAACGATAGCGCTTGTTGGGAGGTAACCCAATTTTATTTTTGTTCCTTGATTTTTTGTTATGTTTAGTAATAAATAATTTATCTAGATTATTTTTAGATGTGTTTTTATGTTTTAATTAGTGTTTGTGCCAGGTAGAACCTTTGGGAAGACTTGGGTGAATTCTTTTTAATCTTGCTGTAAAAAACAGAAACTTTAGCGCTCACGAGGTTAGCTACAACTGTTTACTAGAGAGTGCTATTTAGTTGATTATTTTTTAAGATGATTAATAGATAAATTCCTCACGTCCAGAAATTTATTTTAGAATATTTTTGAAGTTATAGAAGTATACGTTTGATCCAGATTTCTACAGACTGTTCTATTTTTAACAGATTCTATTTTCCGTGTGTTGTTTGCTTATTTTGATGAATCTATGGCTAGTATCGGAGGTTATGAACCATAGAGAAGTTGGAATACAGTAGGTTTAACACCAATATAAATAAATAATGAGTTCATTACAGTACTTTATGATGGTGATTTGCTTTCTTATACTAACGGAGCCCATGAGATTTTCTGTTAAGTTATTTGTTGTGAAGTTTTAATGTTTTGGGTAAAGATTTGATGGATAATGAAACAAGGAGTTGAAAGATACTAAGCTTGAGGACGCCCAAGGCACCCCAAGGTATAATCCAAGGACAACCAAAATCCTAAGCTTGGGGATGCCCCGGAAGGCATCCCCTCTTTTGTCTTCATTCATCGGTAACTTTACTTGGAGCTATATTTTTATTCACCACATGATATGTGTTTTGCTTGGAGCGTCTTGTATGATTTGTGTCTTTTATTTTTAGTTTACCACAAACATCCTTGCTGTACACACCTTTTGGGAGAGACACACATCAATCAGAATTTTTTAGAATACTGTATGTGCTTCACTTATATCTTTTGAGCTATATAGTTTTTGCTCTAGTGCTTCACTTATATCTTTTAGAGCACGGTGGTGGTTTTATTTTATATAAATTATTGATCTCTCATGCTTAACTTATATTATTTTGAGAGTCTTTTAGAACGGCATGGTAGTTTGCTTTGGCTATAAAATTAGTCCTAATATGATGAACATCCAAGATAGGTATAATAAAAACTATTATATAGAGTACATTGAATACTATGAGAAGTTTGATACTTGATAATTGTTTTGAGATATGAAGATGGTGATATTAGAGTCATGCTAGTTGAGTAGTTGTGAATTTGATAAATACTTATTCTAAAGTTTGTGATTCACATAGCATGCACGTATGGTGAACTGTTATGTGATTAAGTCGGAGCATGATTTATTTATTGATTGTATTCCTTATGAGTGGCGGTCGAGGACGAGCGATGGTCTTTTCCTACCAATCTATCCCCCTAGGAGCATGCGCGTAGTACTTTGTTTCGATAACTGATAGATTTTTGAAACAAGTATGTGAGTTCTTTATGACTAATGTTGAGTCCATGGATTATACGCACTCTCACCCTTCCACCAGTGCTAGCCTCTCTAATACCGCGCACCTTTCGCCGGTATCATACACCCACCATATACCTTCATAAAAACAGCCACCATACCTACTTATTATGGCATTTCCATAGCCATTCCAACATATATTGCCATGCAACTTACCACCGTTCCGTTTATTACGACACGCTTCATCATTGTCATAATGCTTTGCATGATCATGTAGTGGACATCGTATTTGCGGCAAAGCCACCTTCATAATTCTTTCATACATGTCACTCTTGATTCATTGCATATCCCGGTACACCACTGGAGGCATTCACATAGAGTTATATTATGTTCTAAGTATTGAGTTGTAAGAAAATAAAAGTGTGATGATCATCATTATTAGAGCATTGTCCCAAGTGAGGAAAGGATGATGGAGACTATGATTCCCCCACAAGTCGGGATGAGACTCCAGACGAAAAAAGAGGCCATAAAAAGAGAAAAGGCCCAAATAAAAAAATGAGAGAAAAAGAGAGAAGGGACATTGTTACTATCCTTTTTCCACACTTGTGCTTCAAAGTAGCACTATGATCTTCATGATAGAGAGTCTCCTATGTTGTCACTTCCATATACTAGTGGGAATTTTACATTATAGAACTTGGCATGTATATTCCAATGATGGGCTTCCTCAAAATGCCCTAGGTATTCGTGAGCAAGCGAGTTGGATGCACACCCACTTAGTTTCTTTTATTGATCTTTCATACACTTATAGCTCTAGTGCATCCTTTGCATGGCAATCCCTACTCACTCACATTGATATCTATTAGTGGGCAACTCCTTATATAGCCCGTTGATAAGCCTAGTTGATGTGAGACTGTCTTCTCCTTTTTGTCTTCTCCACAACCACCATTCTATTCCACATATAGTGCTATGTCCATGGCTCACGCTCATGTATAGCGTGAAGATTGAAAACGATTGAGAACATCAAAAGTATGAAACAATTGCTTGGCTTGTCATCGGGGTTGTGCATGATTAAATACTTTGTGTGATGAAGATAGAGCATAGCCAGACTATATGATTTTGTAGGGATAACTTTCTTTGGCCATGTTATTTTGAGAAGACATGATTGCTTTGTTAGTATGCTTGAAGTATTATTATTTATATGTCAATATTAAACTTTTATCTTGAATCTTTCGGATCTGAACATTCATGCCACAATAAAGAAAACTACATTGAGGAATATTCTAGGTAGCATTCCACATCAAAAATTCTGTTTTATCATTTACCTGCTCAAGGACGAGCAGGAATTAAGCTTGGGGATGCTTGATACGTCTTCAACGTATCTATAAATTTTTATTGTTCCATGCTATTATATTATTTGTTTTGGATGTTTAATGGGCTTTACTAAGCACTTTTATATTATCTTTGGGACTAACCTACTAACCCAAGGCCCAGTGCAAATTGCTGTTTTTTTGTGCATATTTCAGTGTTTTGCAGAAAAGGAATATCAAACGGAGTCCAAATGGAATAAAACCTTCGGGAGAGTTATTTTTGGAACAACCGTGATCCAAGAGACTTGGAGTGGACGTAAAAAAGAAGCAAGGAGGCCACGAGGCAGGGAGGCGTGCCTACCCCCCTGGGCGCGCCCCCACCCTTGTGGGACCCTCGCAGCTCCACCGACCTACTTCTTCCTCCTATATATACCCATATACCCCGAAACCAACCAGGAGCACCACGAAACCCTATTTCCACCGCCGGAACCTTCTGTACCTGTGCGATCATATCTTGGGGCCTTTTCTGGCGCTTCGTCGGAGGGGGAATCGATCATGGAGGGCTTCTACATCAACACCATAGCCTCTCTGATGATGTGTGAGTAGTTTACCACAGACCTTCGGGTCCATAGTTATTAGCTAGATGGCCTCTTCTCTATCTTTGGATCTCAATACAAAGTTCTTCTCGATCTTCTTGGAGATCTATTCGATGTAACTCTTTTTGTGGTGTGTTTGTCGAGATCCGATGAATTGTGGGTTTATGATCAAGATTATCTATGAAAAATATTTGAATCCCCTCCCAATTCTTTTATGTATGATTGGTTACCCTTGCAAGTCTCTTTGAATTATCAGTTTGGTTTGGCCTACTAGATTGATCTTTCTTGCAATGGGAGAAGTGCTTAGCTTTGGGTTCAATCTTGTGTTGCTCGATCCGAGTGACAGTAGGGGAAACGACACGTATTGTATTGTTACCATCGAGGATAAAAAGATGGGCTTTATATCATATTGCTTGAGTTTATCCCTCTACATCATGTCATCTTGCCTAATGTGTTACTCTGTTCTTATGAACTTAATACTCTAGATGCATGTTGGATAGCGGTCGATGTGTGGAGTAATAGTAGTAGATGCAGAATCGTTTCGGTCTACTTTTCGCGGACGTGATGCCTATATAGATGATCGTGCCTAGATATTCTCATAATTATGCACTTTTCTATCAATTGCTCGACAGTAATTTGTTCACCCACCATAATACTTATGCTATCTTGAGAGAAGCCACTAGTGAAACCTATGTCCCCCGGGTATATTTTGCATCATATAAGTTTCCAATCTATTTTATTTTGTAATCTTTACTTTCAATCTTTATCATAAAAATACCAAAAATATTATCTTATCATCTCTATAAGATCTCACTTTTGCAAGTGGCCGTTAAGGGATTGACAACCCCTTTATCGTGTTGGTTGCAAGGTTCTTATTTGTTTGTGTAGGTACGAGGGACTTGCGTGTGGCCTCCTACTGGATTGATACCTTGGTTCTCAAAAACTAAGGGAAATACTTACACTACTTTGCTGCATCACGCTTTCCCCTTTAAGGGAAAACCAACGCATGCTCAAGAGGTAGCACGTATCTATAGCTACGAATTGTATTATTCTCAACCATCTGATTGGCTCTATCATAGGTTTCACGTTGTTCCTTGGCCTTGAGATTGAGAAGTTTAAAATGCGGAGGCTAAGATGGAGGCGCGAGGTTTTGGTTAATGTGTGGATCGCACACGGCACCAACACGACACGAGCTTCGTCTGCCTGGCTTGCATGCAGTCAGGTGAGTTGTCCAAGTATAGACACAACCAGACCCTCGTTGGTATACGCACCTCGACTTTGGCTGGTCATAGTGGAGAGTAACATAGACTAGTTACTAGTCTATGTTACTAGTACCTTCATAGTGGGTAGTGTCATATACTCTCCACTATGAAACAAAGCCTGCTGCTGGCTATATGCCAATGCCATGTCACTTGAAGCCTTCATAATAGCCTGCTAGTATAATGGGTGGGTTGTAAACTAGCTACTAATACTTAATGCTTGCATGTGGAATAAGGGAAGAGGACCCGTGCTGATTGGTGGAGAGGATATCAGAGTTGGCTCACAGGGCTGCATGCAGGCTGCATGTCTTGTTTCTTGCGCTGTAGCCGGCGCTAGCTCAAGCGCCTGCTATCTTGTTTTTGCTTCTTTCTCTCTTTTCCAGCTATGATTTTGATGACATGGACCTACTTATAGCCTGCTAACTATGTACTATTAGACTATCCATAGTGGGAGTAACATAGGTGGCAACATCACACTTATCTAGGCAAAATAGATGATGTGGCATGTAATTAATGAAGAAAGAGAGGCATGTGGTAACATAGCTAGTTACTGTAACATCACACATATCAAGAAAGAGAGGCGTGTGGTAACATACTAGCTAGTTACTATAACATCTTTATATCCAACAGACACAAAATATCCATTCGACTGTTGGAAATTACTTTAACTGCTGATCTGATGTCGAAGTAATTGCTGCATCGCCACGAAAGCCCACCATCTCTTAAGCTAAAGTAGAACGAGCTAACCCCTATATTAGCATATTACTAAAATAAACAGAAGGCACTATATAATCATTTAGGACGTGAGCTTGTCAATCTGAATGTGGAGGGACACCAGCTTAGCCCCGGCCAGCAGCTTGGGCGGAACTGTGAAGAAGGTTAGCTCGTGCACGGCGACGTACGTCGCCGGGATCCTTGCTGCTTGTCACCTCCATTTCCACCTTAACGGTGTCGGTCCTGCCTTTGGGCTCCCCCGGTGGGCCATTCACCCACAGCTTCGCTACGTAGTGCGGAAGTGGGGACGACCCCGCTCCGACGCAGACGATCGACACGACAATAGGCGCGCCGATGTCGAGCACGCCGCCGACCAAGAAAAACGCACAGCCGTCCTCCTCCGCGAACAACAAGAGAAATGGCTCCGGCAGTGGCACTTGCAGCTGGAGCACCTTGTCGTACTGGATCCTGTGCACGGGCATGGGATGCACGGTGCTGATGTGGTGGGAGAGCACCGGCGGCCGGCCTTCGTAGCCGCAAACGGGCACGGAGCATTTGCAGGGCGCGAGCGGACACATGCTCTGGTGATCGGCGAGCTTGTGGTAAGTGACGTAGAGCCCACAACCTTCATGCGGGCATTCCACCCTCACCGAGGAGAGGACGGCGTCCACCGTTGTGTTCCGCACGTCGAAGCCACCACCGCGCTCGCACTTCTGGCACTGCCGCTGGTTCCCAGGGTGCTCGACGCGGCAGTCTGCGCAGGCCAGGTGCCCTCCCTTGCACTGCACAAATCAATCAAACAACACATCAATCAGGAAACCTGCACCTTGCTCGATCAGCCGAACAGAGGAGGTGTATTCAAACCTCATACACTGGAGGCTTCAAGGGGCGGAGGCACAAGGGGCAGTGGAGCAAGGTGAGGTCCATCAAGACCATTGAGAGCTCTATCGTCGGGTCCTGTTCTATCTGCATGATCTCGCCCTCCTCGGAATTCCGCCCTCCTCATGCACAACCATCTCTCACTTTATTACAAAGCTTTACCTTCACATATTCATACTACTTCAAGGTGCATTACATCAACACATGCAAGTATCAAAAGGAGAGTCACGACATGCATGCATGCATTGTAATTAATGCATCGATAAACGCAAATTATTTAAATATATTGAGTGTAGTGCTTTGATGTGTCGCGTCAACTTGTACAAGACCGAGAAATTTGATTACTACAACGCCCTATTGCCTTAACGGCACCTGCCTTTGGCTACATGACAGGTGGGCCACCGACCTGTTGGCCCCACCTGTCATAGACGCAAAGGCAGGAGCAGTAAGTCAATGAAGTTGCGTCGCTGCCTCGCCCATGAGCATGGTAGCTGACAGGACTAGGAGAAGCTTTCATTGGCTACACGCTCTCCCTCCCGCATGTGGTGGACATGCAGCAGTTCAATCCGTGTTAGATGGCCAGAAGCATACTGTAGTACTCCTCCACTATAGTAGTACTCCATCATTGTTTGACTTCCCAAAGAGGCGAAGAGCCAAGAGTAGCCTGGACGCTCGTGTGGCAGTTTCATGTGTAGAGTAGTCCAGGATAGCATGTACCGTGCCTGTAAGCTTAAAATCGTTGGGGCCGTCTCCATGCTTTTTTTATTAAAATAATCTTGTGGCCCTACCTGTCATCCTGGTGATTCTAGTTTGCACGCTCATCTGGTCAAGATAGGAATATATATTTTAATTTGTGGTGGGGTAAATGTTAGAGGTTGCAGCAAGTGGAGTATTGTACACTACGGGTCTTTCAGCCAAGTTTAGAGGAAACCATGTGGGGCCAGTGCTATGATGTGTAGCATCAAATCATACAATGAGGAGAAGCTTGATTTTACTACTACACGCCTGCTCCCTCGCCCATGCGCGCGGTGGCTATCCCTCCCGCACGCGGTGGACGGACATGTAGCAGTGGTCAATACTACTATAGAAGCAATAGTAGTAACATCATTGTTCGTATTCTCGAAGAGGTGAAGAGCCAAGCGCAACCCGAACGTGGCAGTTTTGAACCTTGGAGCATGTATATAGCCAGGCTCTTGCATGAGACAAAATTGCTATGTGAGCCCACTATTACTTGCTAGTATAGACCTGTAAACCAGAAAGGAGTATTTGCCTTTCTAGAGATTTCAACAAGTGACTAGACTACACCGATACGGAGTACATATGGAGCAAAATAAGTGAATCTACACCGTAAATAAATACGTAGTTCTCTCATTTTCCTCTCCGCCTTGGTCGTGGTGCATAATAGGCACCATAGGCACCTCGTCATCGGCGGGAACGTCTCCTGACACGCGATAGATGCGAGCAGCAGTCGCCTCCATAGGTGCTTGATGCCCTGTTTGGTTCATAAGTCCTAGGACTTTTTCTAGTCCCAACTAAAAAGTCCCTAGTCCCTAGTTTTTTAGCTGGGTTAGAGCAAACTAGCTCAAACTAACCCCTCCTGTTTGGATAATTTGAGGCTATTTTAACCCAAACTAGCTCTAACTCAGGGACCCAAACAAAGAGGAGTAGTATTGTACATGCTACAGTCTGGACCATAGCACATTGTTTTTATGGCCATATCAGCACATTGTTTTCTACTACTGATTCACTGGGCTACCGTGGTTCACACTCCTCCTATGTATCTCGCCGACATGTGGGAGAGACAGCATCCGGGTCGACGTGTCATGCACCAAATTAGAGTGCGGAACGGAAGGGGGGCATCACCCCGGTCGTACCGCCAGTAATTCATGACTGTAGTGAGTAGTCATATCACAAGTCTTTCCAGCAGTAATGCACCGTCAAATCAGACAGCCCGACCTTTCCAGCAGTAAGTAAGTTGAATCCGCTACTCCCTCACCCTCCTCGCCTCTCTGTCAAACCGCCTACGCGAAAACTGTCGCGCGTACTGCCCGGGAAAAGCCCCGCCCTCAACTTCTAACTACGTGAAAATAATTCAAGCTTGTTCGTTCTATATAAATACTAGTACTGTATGTTTATTCACCCCTGGGGTTGGTCAATGAATGGAGGGACGGGGAGCACAAGTGAACAATACTACTACTACTACTACCTCCATCCTAGTTTATTAGTTACCATTGTATATTGTGTCAAATTTGACTATAGATTGAACTAACAAAATGTTCATGCATGTTACCAAAAATTATATCATTGATAACTGTGTTTAAATACGAATCCAATGATATAATTTTTGTTGACATGCATTAACATTTTGTTAGCTAAATATTTGGTCAAAATTTGGCATGAACTACAAAGGTGACCTATAAACCAGGACGGAGGTAGTAGTAGTAGTAAGTAGGAGTCGTACAGTTACTCACCTTAAATAGAGAGTTTCTTTTCTTTAATGCCACGCACACAAATTTAAACGCTTGTTGTGGAGAGAAAAAGATAATCACTCCACTATATATGTACGCAGGGGCCTGAGCGCTTGCTTTACTAGGGTTGCTCTCTTTATTCTCTCATCCTCTCTAGATCTAAACAAGACATCGGTAGTGACATTTTCTCTCTGCTCACCGCTGGTCACAGATCCAGCCGGATCCCTTCGGCTGGTGTGTGTAGAGGACTAGGTGCATCATTCACGCGGTCACCACCGGCAAGGGAGGAAACCCACAACTGCCAGAGGGGCCCGATCCTCTGCCCATGTCGTTCTCTCCGACACAGCACCGGCTCGGGAGGTCCTCCGGCCCTTCTTCCTCCCTGCAATATTGTGCGCAGATCCAACCTGCCGCCGTTGGCATCCCGACGACCCTCATGTATAAGTTCTTAGAAAGCGGCCTTGCTCTACTGTCCCAGCTCCCCACGTGTCTGCATGTGCATCTTTTTCTACTCCCATCAGCTCTTCCAAAGCCACCTAATTTTTTAGTATTATTAGAGGTAAAGCTACTTCATGCATTCGAATCTAGGACTTGGTTCAAACAACGAAGAAAGGGGGAAAGTTGTAGCATGAATCTGGGACTTGATTCAAAGAGGAAATAATATGGTGAAAGTAGTAGAGACCGGATACACAATCGGTCTCTTGGTTGAAAAGGGAAATAATGGGAAAACACAGTAGATAAGGAACATATCTATTATTAGTTAAAAAAAGGATAGAAAGTGGCGGCTGGTGGACAAGTCAACAGAGTATGTCCAGGATTAGATTTGTTGCCCTCACATAGTAAAAGGTCTCTAGGATTAGAATTTTTGCCCTCACATTGTAAAAGGTCTCCAGGATTAGAATTGCTACCCTCACATTATAAAAGGTCTTCAAGATTAGATTTGCATCCCTCACATAGTAAAAGATCTCCAGGATTAGATTTGCTACCCTCACATTGTAAAAGGTCTTCAAGATTAGATTTGCATCCCTCACATAGTAAAAGATCTCCAGGATTAGATTTGCTACCCTCACATAGTAAAAGGTCTCCAGGATTAGATTTGCTGCCCTCACATAGTAAAAGGTCTCGAGGATTAGATTTGCTGCCCTCACATAGTAAAGGTCTCCAAGATTAGATTTGCTGCCCTCACAGAGCATGAACAAACTCGGCATCACCACTTTATGCCTCCTTGTAGGTCATTGTGCTGATGCGTCCATTGTCTCATATCCTTATACCAACCTTTTGTTGTTGTTAATGTAAGGGCGCATGTAAAATGAAGCGATCGCACTATTACCTTAGGGACATGTCTAACCAGTGTTATTGTTAATCTAATGCTCCAGTGATATGATGCAATTAAACTGTGTTACAAATGGTACTCCTGCTGTTTTCCCCAGTATGATAAGTAAGTTGTTCCTTTATGCTGCTGAGTGTCCTGGTGTCCTCACGGTCCCATGCCCTTAAACCAACTCTTTAGCTGCTGTTGATTTATTGTATCTGGTAAACAAGCAATGCCACCATTAACGTAATCCCATATTTGATGAATGTCATTGTTGATCGTAATGCTTCCAGTAACATGAAGCATTGCTGACGTTTTAAAATTTCTAATGTCCTTATGTGATTGCCATGAACATAATTAAGATGCTTCTTTTCATTTCGTGTATGTTTCATGTATTCTTACAGACCAGCAGCTATTTACTTTCTTTCTTTTTGTCCAGATAAGGATATCCATTTCACCTTGTTGCTATTGTGACCTTTTGGTGAACTGCACAAGACACTATTTTTTGGAATGAGTGTCTTGTGCAGTTCAACTAAAATGTCACGTGGGCAACATCTCTCAATTTTGGTGGAACTGCACAAAATGGTGATTGGAGTTTCCAATATCTCTGTCAAATTTTGCTGGTAATCTCGTGCAACATTTTATTAGCCTTTGCAAGATGAGCCGTCACTGTCACCATAATGGCACTTTATTTTAGTGGGACTGCACAAAAGGATTAACAAATTATAGTTGCACCTTACATGAGAAGGACAGCCAACCTTAATGTTCCTCAATTTTAGTGCAACCACTAAAGAACCTGCCAGCTCACGAGAGCAAGTACTTCTTGCTAGCTGAATGATGCAATCTTTGCTTCATTTCAGGTGAACTGCAAAAATAGGCGCATGAATTGAATCATGGAAGTCCAGGCAGGCCTCATCCAAGTGGATCTGCAGGTTGAGTTCAAGGAGTGCCACAATTATAGTAATCAGGCTCTTCTTATTTGTGTTGCGCAAACAGTAATACTCAACTACAGATGTTGTGATGGTCAAGAGCATTCGCCAAGTTCTTTGGTTGTATGACACGGCTAGCCAAGATGGATTTAATGCCGATATTCACTTTATCAAAAGGCTCTAATGGGTTGGTTCTGAATCTTGCAAGCTGAGAATCAATGAGATGTGTCGGCATATTTGTTGTACTTATGGTTTGAATCTTATTTCTTGGTTATGAATTTTACAAGCTGGGAATGTAACATCCCAAATTTTCAATTTGGAATGTTATACATTAGATCATCAATGCATATCATATTTCATTTGCTGTTGGTTTTGATCCTAGAAATTCTACGCAACTCAAGGACCCACGGAGAGAGTTGGGGATTTCGTTATTTTCATATTTGAGTTTTCTCAAATTTTGAGAATAGGATCATTTGATTATAATTATTTTATCATCAATTATTTCTATTACAAAATATGAGAGAGGGAATAAAATGACTTTCCCAAAATATAGAAATATTGAGAGTATAATAATAAAATCAAATAAGATTTGATTCTGGAGTTTTTCGCCATTTTATTTGAATTTAGGAAAAATATGCGTTTTTCAAATTTGCAACTAGGCCCCAAATAAATGTTCACTTTGTCCGGCTTGATTTTATAGGTCGGGGAAAATTTATTTCCGTATTTTTGGAATCTGTTTAGTATTTATTTTATTTGTTTTTCTGCGCGTAATTATATAAAAAAACGCGAACCGACTCCGGGCCGTACCCGAGCGGGACTCCGCCCGGGGCAGCCTTTATATAGCGGCCGCCCCAGCCCCGCCGTAGCCCACCAGCCCCGCCCCAGCCCACCCACGCGCCCAAACCCTAACCCTAGCGCCTGCGCCGCCGCCGCCCGCGCCGCCGCCTGCCCGCGCCGTTCGCCGGAGCCGTCGCCGGAGCCGCCGCCGCCTGTCGCCGGACTCGCCGCCCGAGGTCAACCTCGTTTTCGCCGCCGTTTTTTTAGAAAACCGTTTTTTCGTCGTTTTTTTATTTATTTTTGTTTTTTTATTAGATCGGTTTTTTTTGTTTAGGTTAATTAGCGAGCGTTCGCTCGTTCGTTTTAATGAACGTGTTCGTCGTTTAGATCCAGATAACGAACGTTCGTTCGTTAATCTGTTCGTCGTTTTTCTTTTTCTCGGATTTTTCCACAATTATTTCTGATCTTGATTTCTGATCCGATTTTCGTTTTAGTATAACTTTTCGCTTGTTTATCGGAATCAGGCGATTCAAGCGCCTGGAGTTTCGTCTCGAAACCCTTTATCCGTTTAACCAACTTAAACAAGTTTTTGCTTCTGTAAAATTTGACTTAGGTCCATATTAGTAAAACGAAGTTGTTTTTTTTCGCCGTTTGACTTTCGTTGCTTCGTTTGATTTGATTCTTTTTGCAAACCGGAGTTCTTAAGTTGAACTTTCTGGTTAGATTTCTTATTTGAGTTTTACCGGTGCATTAGATGAGTACTTATTGTATGCTTGTTTGTTTGTTTGTCTGCGATAGAATACCCGGAGTGCGCCGCCTGTTACTTCGAATCTCTAGGTTTCGCGGATCATCAGCAAGGCAAGTAACACTTTGCTCATACCTCTTTACTACCCAGTTTTATTGCATTAGATCAATCCTCAAACATTGCATGATTAGGATCTAATTAAATTGTGGGATGGGAACTAGTTGAGGTAGTACCTATTACCTGTTTCATTATCAAACCTTTGGGAGTTACTTCTAGGTTTGCTTATTATGCCATGCTATGCTAGTAGACGTGGAGTGGGTGAGTGATATCCATGACAGATGTGAGATTGTTAATTATGGTTTATTTAAGGTGGCAACTTAGAAACACATCTTGGTGGATTGAGGTACCTGGGTATTCAAGGATTGCCTATTTTTTTTATGGACCGCCACCCAGGCTCAAAGGGATCATGAGATTATTCATACTAGAAACTTTGGTGCAGCCACAAGCTACTATGGGCTCTAGCATAGTTGATTAAGTCGTGCAAACTCTTACAGTGGTATACTAGATGATATAGGGGATGTAGGTTGGTACGGTCTACCCGATCGTAAGGTGCTAGCGCTTCTGAAAGACTATGTCTCGGTCATCCGTTCCTCAAACACCATGTAGTGCGAGAAATCCAACGGAGGCGATTGAGTCTTGTGGGAAAAAGTGCGCAAACCTCTGCAGAGTGTATAAACTAATCATGATTAGCCATGTCCCCGTTATGGACGTTTTGAGTATCTACTACTTGGATTTTCATTGTGAAAATCATCATGTTACTATAAATAATGTTGTTGGGTTTTAATGATGATTATCTTAATTGGGATTGAGGATGCTGTCAACTATTCTCAATGTTTAACAACCACCATGATAGTTAAATAAAATTTATTCATTTGCAGTAGGGAAAAATTGGCTTTATGCAAAACTGTAACCATAGAGATTTCCACCAGCCATATATGCATGTAGTATAGGCTTAATTTTTCATTACTCTCTATGTGTTACATTGCCAGCATATTTCATGTGCTGACCCGTTTTTGGACTGCAACGTTTCATGTTGCATACTTTTCAGACGACGAGTAAGGTGCCTTTAGGTCGTGGTTCTATACTCAGTGATGCCGTTGGAGTTGATGGACTCACTTATCTTCCAAGCCTTCCGTTGTTATCGTCATTAGATTGCCTTAAGCCATATTTATTGTATTAAGTTCTCTTTTGAGACATTTGATTTAATAAGTGTGTGATTGCTACTCTGTTATAAATTCTTCGAGTACTGTGTGGTGTCAGCATTACTGATCCAGGGATGACACCCGAGCACAGAGATCAGACTGTTTGAGGTCTGGTCGCTACAAAGATGGTATCAGAGCTTTCACGCTGACAGTAGGACACGACCACTAAGATAAAGCCCTAGATCACTATTCTCTTCTCATTTCTGACTCCTCATCTTTTCTACTCTTTTAGGATGACGGAAGAAAGGATCAAGTTCACACAGCCGGATGAAGATACACCTTTTGGACGACACCTGAAGGAAGTCACTAAGTACATGAACATCGGAATACCAAGCTTCACTGGGACCTACAACGCCACTTTACATGAAGAGGGGCGTTGGAAGATTCAAGCTCAAGTTCCAGGAAGGACGTTCGCGCCAGTCACAAAGCCCATAGAGTGTATTTTTAATGCACCCACCTGGAGTCTAGGAAAGAGCATGGCAGCTCACATCACCATGGGATGCATTGGAGAAGTCTACCAAGAAGACCTCAAGGATACTATCTACCAGATTTGCGGACGCCAAGATGAACAATGGGAGATAGTTAGCACCAAGAAGGATAGATCCATTGCAGCTTTTATCCAGGAGTTAAACCAGCACATTCGACGCCATGAGAACCAGATGTGCGCAGACATGATGGAGTTGAAGAAAGCAAAAGCCAAGATTATCGAACTAGAGGGAGAACTGAAGGCCACTCGCAATACTACATGGAGGAGATCGTAGCTCTAGTGAGACAAAACGGTGATCTTAAGGAGAAGATTGAAGAACTCATGGGGAACTCAGCACCTGGAGGAGAAGATGACGATTGCACTTGCCCAGAGAACTACATCATCATCGACGACACCGATTCCGATCCTAGTGATGATGACTTCGAAGACAAAGCTGGAGCAGATATCATGGAGTCGTCATCGGAGCAGTTTTTCGAGTAGACTACCATAACAGTAGTAGTGTTCCACCATGTATATACTATAGTCCACGCACTTTTGTGATAGTTCTAGACCGATTGTATGCCCTTGTTTGATTGAATGAAGTGATTTTGTGTGCTTTTGCCTCATGTGCATTTGGGTAGTGTTTTCTCTTTAGACCTCATTCTATTCTTAATTCTCATCTTTTCTAAACCCTCAGATGCCTCTGAGACGTGACAATGGATTTGCTTTCCCACCGGAGCTCACTCAGTTGATCCAGCAGTAGAATGCTTTGATGCAGTTGCTAGTCCAGAACCAGAACAACAACAACAACCCACCACCGCCACCACCTGTTGATCACTTAACCCGTTTCCTTAGGCTGAATCCGCCGGTGTTTTCTAGTAGCACTGAGCCGATAGTGGCAGATGATTGGCTCCACAAGACAGGGAGGGAGTTGACCACTGCAGGATGTACAGATGGGGAAAAGGTGAAATTTGCCGCTCATCAGCTTGAAGGACCCGCGGCAGCATGGTGGGAGAATTTTACAGCCACTTACCCAGTGGACACTGTCACATGGGATCAGTTTCAGCAAGCTTTCCGTACTGCCCATGTTTCAGCAGGAGCTATGGCCATGAAGAAGCGTGAGTTTCGCAACTTGCGCCAAGGAGGTGAAGGAAATATGCCCTAGAGGCAATAATAAAGTTATTATTTATTTCCTTATTTCATGATAAATGTTTATTATTCATGCTAGAATTGTATTAACCGGAAACATAATACATGTGTGAATACATAGACAAACAGAGTGTCACTAGTATGCCTCTACTTGACTAGCTCGTTAATCAAAGATGGTTATGTTTCCTAACCATGGACAAAGAGTTGTTATTTGATTAACGGGATCACATCATTGGGAGAATGCGGTGATTGACATGACCCATTCTGTTAGCTTAGCACTTGATCGTTTAGTATGTTTCTATTGCTTTCTTCATGACTTATACATGTTCCTATGACTATGAGATTATGCAACTCCCGTTTACCGGAGGAACACTTTGTGTGCTACCAAACGTCACAATGTAACTGGGTGATTATAAAGGAGCTCTACAGGTGTCTCCGAAGGTACATGTTGGGTTGGCGTATTTCGAGATTAGGATTTGTCACTCCGATTGTCGGAGAGGTATCTCTGGGCCCTCTCGGTAATGCACATCACATAAGCCTTGCAAGCATTGCAACTAATGAGTTAGTTGTGAGATGATGTATTACGGAACGAGTAAAGAGACTTGCCGGTAACGAGATTGAACTAGGTATTGAGATACCGACGATCGAATCTCGGGCAAGTAACATACCAATGACAAAGGGAACAACGTATGTTGTTATGCAGTCTGACCGATAAAGATCTTCGTAGAATATGTAGGAGCCAATATGAGCATCCAGGTTCCGCTATTGGTTATTGACCGGAGACAAGTCTCGGTCATGTCTACATTGTTCTCGAACCGTAGGGTCCACACGCTTAAGGTTTCGATGATAGTTATATTATGAGTTTATGAGTTTTGATGTACCGAAGGAGTTCGGAGTCCCGGATGAGATCGGGGACATGACGAGGAGTCTCGAAATGGTCGAGACGTAAAGATCGATATATTGGACGACTATATTCGGACATCAGAAAGGTTCCGAGTGATTCGGGTATTTATCGGAGTACCGGAGAGTTACGGGAATTCGCCGGGGAGTATATGGGACTTATTGGGCCATACGGGAATAGAGGAGAGAGGCCAAAAGGAAGGAGGCGCCCCCCCCCCCCTCTGGTCCGAATTGGACAATGGGTGCAGCCCCCTTTTCTTTCTTCCTCTCCCCCTCTTTCCTTCTCTCCTACTCCAACAAGGAAAGGAGGAATCCTACTCCCGGTGGGAGTAGGACTCCCCCCTTGGCGCGCCCTCCTTGGTCGGCCGCCTCTCCCCCCTTGCTCCTTTATATACGGGGGCAGGGGGCACCCCATGACACAAGTTGATCTTCGTGATCATTCCTTAGCCGTGTGCGATGCCCCCTCCACCATATTCCACCTCGGTCATATTGTAGCGGTGCTTAGGCGAAGCCCTACGACGGTTGAACATCAAGATCGTCACCACGCCGTCGTGCTGACGGACCTCCTCCCCGAAGCTTTGCTGGATCGGAGCCCGGGGAGTGTCATCGAGCTGAACGTGTGCCAAGAACTCGGAGGTGCCGGAGTAACGGTGCTTGGATCGGTTGGACCGGGAAGACGTACGACTACTTCCTCTACGTTGCGTCAACGCTTCCGCTTCGGTCTATGAGGGTACGTAGACAACACTCTCCCCTCTCGTTGCTATGCATCATCATGATCTTGCGTGTGCGTAGGAATTTTTTTGAAATTACTACGTCCCCCAACAGTGGCATCCGAGCCTAGGTTTTATGTGTTGATGTTATATGCACGAGTAGAACACAAGTGAGTTGTGGGCGATATAAGTCATACTTCTTACCAGCATGTCATACTTTGGTTCGGCGGTATTGTTGGATGAAGCGTCCCGGACCGACATTACGCGTACGCTTACGCGATACTGGTTCTACCGACGTGCTTTGCACACAGGTGGCTGGCGGGTGTCAGTTTCTCCAACTTTAGTTGAACCGAGTGTGGCTACGCCCCGCCCTTGCGAAGGTTAAAACAACACCAACTTGACAAACTATCTTTGTGGTTTTAATGCGTAGGTAAGATTGGTTCTTGCTTAGGCCCGTAGCAACCACGTAAAACTTGCAACAAACAAAGTAGAGGACGTCTAACTTGTTTTTGCAGGGCGTGTTGTGATGTGATATGGTCAAGACATGATGCTAAATTTTATTGTATGAGATGATCATGTTTTGTAACCGAGTTATCGGCAACTGGCAGGAGCCATATGGTTGTCGCTTTATTGTATGCAATGTAATCGCCATGTAATGCTTTACTTTATCACTAAGCGGTAGCGATAGTCGTAGAAGCATAAGATTAGCGAGACGACAACGATGCTATGATGGAGATCAAGGTGTCGCGCTGGTGACGATGGTGATCATGACGGTGCTTCGAAGATGGAGATCACAAGCACAAGATGATGATGGCCATATCATATCACTTATATTGATTGCATGTGATGTTTATCTTTTATGCATCTTATCTTGCTTTGATTGACGGTAGCATTTTAAGATGATCTCTCACTAATTATCAAGAAGTGCTCTCCCTGAGTATGCACCGTTGCGAAAGTTCTTCGTGTTGAGACATCACGTGATGATCGGGTGTGATAGGCTCTACGTTCAAATACAACGGGTGCAAAACAGTTGCACACGCGGAATACTCAGGTTATACTTGACGAGCCAAGCATATACAGATATGGCCGCAGAACACGAAGACCGAAAGGTCGAGCGTGAATCATATAGTAGATATGATCAACATAGTGATGTTCACCATTGAAACTACTCCATCTCACGTGATGATTGGATATGGTTTAGTTGATTTGGATCACGTGATCACTTAGAAGATTAGAGGGATGCCTTTCTAAGTGGGAGTTCTTAAGTAATATGATTAATTGAACTTTAATTTATCATGAACTTAGTCCTGGTAGTATTAGCATATATATGTTGTAGATCAATAGCTCGCGTTGTTGCTTTCATATGTTTATTTTGATATGCTCCTAGAGAAAATTGTGCTGAAAGATGTTAGTAGCAACGATGCGGATTGGATCCGTGATCTGAGGTTTATCCTCATTGCTGCACAGAAGAATTATGTCCTTGATGCACCGCTAGGTGACAGGCCTATTGCAGGAGCAGATGCAGACGTTATGAACGTTTGGCTAGCTCAATATGATGACTACTTGATAGTTTAGTGCACCATGCTTAACAGCTTAGAATCGGGACTTCAAAGACGTTTTGAACATCATGGACCATATGAGATGTTCCAGGAGTTGAAGTTAATATTTCAAGCAAATACCCGAGTTGAGAGATATGAAGTCTCAAACAAGTTCTATAGCTAAAAGATGGAGGAGAATCGCTCAACTAGTGACCATGTGCTCAGATTGTCTGGGTACTACAATCGCTTGAATCAAGTGGGAGTTAATCTTCCAGATAAGATAGTGATTTACAGAATTCTCTAGTCACCATCACTAAGTTAGTAGAATTTCGTGATGAACTATAATATGCAAGGGATAACGGAAATGATTCCCAAGCTCTTCGTGATGCTAAAATGGACGAAGGTAGAAATCAAGAAAAACATCAAGTGTTGATGGTTAACAAGATCACTAGTTCAAGAAAAGGGCAAAGGGAAAGAAGGGGAACTTCAAGAAGAACGGCAAGCAAGTTGCTGCTCAAGTGAAAAACCCAAGTCTGGACCTAAGCCTGAGACTAAGTGCTTCTACTGCAAAGGGACTGGTCACTGGAAGCAAAACTTCCCCAAGTATTTGGCGGATAAGAAAGGATGGCAAAGTAAACAAAGGTATATTTGATATACATGATATTGATGTATACTTTACTAGTGTTTGTAGCAACCCCTAAGTATTTGATACTAGTTCAGCTGCTATGATTAGTAACTTGAAATGGGAGTTGCAGAATAAACAGAGACTAGTTAAGGGTGAAGTGACGATGTGTGTTGGAGGTAGTTCCAAGATTGATATGATAATCATCGCACACTCACTATACTTTCGGGATTAGTGTTGAACCTAAATAAGTGTTATTTGGTGTTTGCGTTGAGCATAAATATGATTTGATCATGTTTATTGCAATACGGTTATTCATTTAAGTTAGAGAACAATTGTTGTTCTGCTTACATGAATAGAACCTTCGATGGTCATACACCCAATGAAAATAGTTCGTTGGATCTTGATCGTAGTGATACACATATTCATAATATTGAAGCCAAAAGATGCAAAGTTAATAATGATAGTGCAACTTATTTGTGGCACTGCCATTTAGGTCATATTGGTGTAAAGCGCATGAAGAAACTCCATGCTGATGGGACTTTGGAATGACTTGATTATGAATCACTTGATGCTTGCGTACCATGCCTTATGGGCAAGATGACTAAAACTCCGTTCTCCGGAACAATGGAGCGAGAATCTGACTTGTTGGAAATAATACATACTGATGTATGCGATCCGATGAGTGTTAAGGCTCGCGGCGGGTATCATTATTTTCTGACCTTCACAGATGATTTGAGCAGATATGGGTATATATACTTGATGAAACATAAGTCTGAAACATTTGAACAGTTCAAAGAATTTCAGAGTAAAGTGGAAAATCATCGTGACAAGAAGATAAGGTTTCCACGATCTGATAGCGGAGACAAATATTTGAGTTACGAGTTTGGTCTTCAATTAAAACAATGTGGAATAGTTTCACAAATTCGTGCCACCTGGAACACCACAGCATAATGGTGTGTCCGAACGTCATAACCGTACTTTATTGGATATAGTACAATCTATGATGTTTCTTACCGATTTACCACTATCGTTTTGGGGTCATGCATTAGAGACAGCTGCATTCACGTTAAATAGGGCATCATCAAAATCCGTTGAGACGACGCCTTATGAACTGTGGTTTGGCAAGAAACCAAAGTTGTCGTTTCTTAAAGTTTGGGGTTGCGATGCTTATATGAAAAAAAAAGTTTCATCCTGATAAGCTCAAACCCAAATCGGAGAAATGTGTCTTCATAGGATACCCAAAGGAGACACTTGGGTACACCTTCTATCACAGATCCGAAGGCAAGATATTCATTGCTGAGAATGGATCCTTTCCAGAGAAGGAGTTTCTCTCGAAAGAAGTGAGTGGGAGGAAAGTAGAAAACTTGATAAGGTAATTGTACCTTCTCCCTTATTGGAAAGTAGTTCATCACAGAAATCTGTTCTTGTGACTACTACACCAATTAGTGAGGAAGCTAATGATGATGATCATGTAACTTCAGATCAAGTTACTACCGAATCTCGTAGGTAAACCAGAGTGAGATCCGCACTAGAGTGGTACGGTAATTCTGTTCTGGAAGTCATGTTACTAGACCATGACGAACTTACGAACTATGAGGAAGCGATGAAGAGCCCAGATTTCACGAAATGGTTTGAGGCCATGAAATCTGAGATGGGATCCATGTATGAGAACAAAGTGTGGACTTTGGTTGACTTGCCCGATGATCGGCAAGCAATTGAGAATAAATGGATCTTCAAGAGGAAGACGGACGCTGATAGTAGTGTTACTATCTACAAAGCTAGACTTGTCGAAAAAGGTTTTTGACAAAGTTCAAGGTGTTGACTACGATGAAATTTTCTCACTCGTAGCGGTGCTTAAGTCTGTCCAAATCATGTTAGCAATTGCCGCATTTCTATGAAATCTGGCAAATGGATAAACAAAACTACATTCCTTAATGGATTTAAAGAAGAGTTGTATATGATGCAACTAGAAGGTTTTTTCAATCCTAAAGGTGCTAACAAAATATGCAAGCTTCAGCAATCCATCTATGGACTGGTGCAAGCATCTCGGAGTTGGAATATACGCTTTGATAAGTTGATCAAAGCATATAGTTTTATACAGACTTGCGGTGAAGCCTGTATTTACAAGAAAGTGAGTGGGAGCACTACAGCATTTCTGATAAGTATATGTGAATGACATATTGTTGATCGGAAATAATGTAGAATTATTCTGCAAAGCATAAAGGAGTATTTGAAAGGAGTTTTTCGAAGAAGGACCTCGGTGAAGCTGCTTACATATTGAGCATCAAAATCTATAGAGATAGATCAAGACGCTTGATAAGTTTTTTCAATGAGTGCATACCTTGACAAGATTTTGAAGTAGTTCAAAATGGAACAGTCAAAGAAAGAGTTTCTTGCCTGTGTTACAAGGTGTGAAATTGAGTAAGACTCAAAGCCCGACCACGACAGAAGATAGAAAGAGAATGAAAGTCATTCCCTATGCCTCAGCCATAGGTTCTATAAAGTATGCCATGCTGTGTACCAGATCTATTGTATACCCTACACTGATTTTGGCAAAGGAGTACAATAGTGATCTAGGAGTAGATCACTGGGCAGCGGTCAAAATTATCCTTAGTTGAATAGGGATATGTTTCTCGATTATGGAGGTGACAAAAGGTTCATCGTAAAGGGTTACGTCGATGCAAACTTTGACACTGATCCAGATGATTCTAAGTCTCAATCTGGATGCATATTGAAAGTGGGAGCAATTAGCTAGAGTAGCTCCGTGCAGAGCATTGTTGACATAGAAATTTGCTAAATACATGCGGATCTGAATGTGGCAGACACGTTGACTAAATTTCTCTCACAAGAAAAACATGATCACTCTTTGGGTATTAATCACATAGCGATGTGAACTAGATTATTGAATCTAGTAAACCCTTTGGGTGTTAGTCACATGGAGATGTGAACCAATCACATAAAGATGTGAACTGTTGGTGTTAAATCACATGGTGATGTGAACTAGATTATTGACTCTAGTGCAAGTGGGAGACTTAAGGAAATATTCCCTAGAGGCAATAATAAAGTTATTATTTATTTCCTTATTTCATGATAAATGTTTATTATTCATGCTAGAATTGTATTAACCGGAAACATAATACATGTGTGAATACATAGACAAACAGAGTGTCACTAGTATGCCTCTACTTGACTAGCTCGTTAATCAAAGATGGTTATGTTTCCTAACCATGGACAAAGAGTTGTTATTTGATTAATGGGATCACATCATTGGGAGAATGCTGTGATTGACATGACCCATTCCGTTAGCTTAGCACTTGATCATTTAGTATGTTGCTATTGCTTTCTTCATGACTTATACATGTTTCTATGACTATGAGATTATGCAACTCCCGTTTACCGGAGGAACACTTTGTGTGCTACCAAACGTCACAACGTAACTGGGTGATTATAAAGGAGCTCTACAGGTGTCTCCGAAGGTACATGTTGGGTTGGCGTATTTTGAGATTAGGATTTGTCACTCCGATTGTCGGAGAGGTATCTCTGGGCCCTCTTGGTAATGCACATCACATAAGCCTTGCAAGCATTGCAACTAATGAGTTAGTTATGAGATGATGTATTACGGAACGAGTAAAGAGACTTGCTGGTAACGAGATTGAACTAGGTATTGAGATACCGACGATCGAATCTCGGGCAAGTAACATACCGATGACAAAGGGAACAACGTATGTTGTTATGCGGTCTGACCGATAAAGATCTTCGTAGAATATGTAGGAGCCAATATGAGCATCCAGGTTCCGCTATTGGTTATTGACCGGAGACAAGTCTCGGTCATGTCTACATTGTTCTCGAACCGTAGGGTCCGCACGCTTAAGGTTTCGATGACAGATATATTATGAGTTTATGAGTTTTGATGAACCGAAGGAGTTCAGATTCCCGGATGAGATCGGGAACATGACGAGGAGTCTCGAAATGGTCGAGACGTAAAGATCGATATATTGGACGACTATATTCGGACATCGGAAAGGTTCCGAGTGATTCGGGTATTTATCGGAGTACCGGAGAGTTACGGGAATTCGCCGGGGAGTATATGGGCCTTATTGGGCCATACGGGAATAGAGGACAGAGGCCAAAAGGAAGGAGGCGCGCGCCCCCCCTCTGGTCCGAATTGGACAAGGGTTGCAGCCCCCTTTTCCTTCTTCCTTTCCTCCTCTTTCCTTCTCTCCTACTCCAACAAGGAAAGGAGGAATCCTACTCCCGGTGGGAGTAGGACTCCCCCCTTGGCGCGCCCTCCTTGGCCGGCCGCCTCTCCCCCCTTGCTCCTTTATATACGGGGGCAGGGGGCCATGACACAAGTTGATCTTCGTGATCGTTCCTTAGCCGTGTGCGGTGCCCCCCTCCAGCATATTCCACCTCGGTCATATTGTAGCGGTGCTTAGGCGAAGCCCTGCGATGGTTGAACATCAAGATCGTCACCACGCCGTCGTGCTGACGGAACTCCTCCCCGAAGCTTTGCTGGATCGGAGCCCGGGGAGTGTCATCGAGTTGAACATGTGCCAAGAACTCGGAGGTGCCGGAGTAACGGTGCTTGGATCGGTTGGACCGGGAAGACGTACGACTACTTCCTCTACGTTGCGTCAACGCTTCCGCTTCGGTCTACGAGGGTACGTAGACAACACTCTCCCCTCTCGTTGCTATGCATCATCATGATCTTGCGTGTGCGTAGGAATTTTTTTGAAATTACTATGTTCCCCAACAGGAGGACGGTAGTTGGCCAGTATGTGGATGACTTTAGTAAACTAGCACGTTATGCCCCAGATGACGTTGCTACTGATGCAGCTAAGCAGGAGAAGTTTTTGGAAGGACTGAATGACGAGCTGAGCATGCAGTTGATGGTAGCAAGCTTCAACAAATACCAGGAGTTGGGAGATCGTGCTCTTATGATTGAAGGGAAGCAGCAGCAGATTGAAAACCGCAAGAGGAAGTATTGAAAACCGTCTTACCCCAAAACCGGGAGTACATTTTCAGCATACCCATGGAGGAGGTAGCTCGCACAATCATAATGGCCCCAAGAATGGTAGTGGGAATGGAGGAAGCAACGGCCAGAACCGTACCACCCCATCAACCCCAGCCAAGAGAGACCTAAGCCAAATCACATGTTTTAAGTGTCAGAAGACCGGACATTATGCCAATGAATGTCCTAAAGGCCAGAATGGGAATGGAAGCTCTGGGAAGAAGCCGAACCCTTTCAACAGGGGACAGGTGAACCATGTTAGCGTGGAGGAGGTTGAAGCTCAGCCTGACGCAGTAATAGATAAGTTTTTGGTTAAGTCATTTACTGCACTCGTTCTTTTTGATACTGGTGCATCGCATTCATACATCTCAAGGGGATTTGTGGATAAGTATAACCTGCCAACCCAAGCCCTTAGGTCACCCATGTTAGTAACCTCGCCTAGAGCAGAGTATATGGCTAGTCGATGGTGTGATCGGTTACCATTAAGGATTGGTAACTATGTGTTTCCCTCGGACCTAATAGTATTGGAATCTCAAGGATTGGATATGATATTAGGCATGGATTGGTTGTCAAAGTATGAAGGGAACATTGAATGCGCTAGTAAGACAATCTTGCTTACGACGCCAGAAGGAAGAAGGATCAAGTATGTATCACGGCATGTGCCGAAAAGGATTCACGTAAATTCCTTAACATGAGTTGTGTAGGAGGAAGTACCAGTGGTAAAGGATTTCCCTGCGTATTTCCAGAAGAGTTGCCAGGCATGCCACCGGATAGAGACATTGAGTTTTTGATTGAGCTTTTGCCAGGCACAGGGCCAATATCAAAGAGACCATACAAGATGCCCGGAAAAGATTTGGAGGAGATTAAGAAGCAGATTAAGGAGTTACTGGATAAAGGTTATATTCGCCCAAGTTCTTCGCCTTGGGGATTGCCAGCACTTCTAGTGGAAAAGAAGGATGGATCGTTAAGAATGGTTGTTGATTATCATGGACTGAATGAAGTAACAATCAAGAACAAGTACCCACTACTGATGATCAATGATCTGTTTGATCGATTACAAGGAGCTAAGGTGTTTTCCAAGATCAATTTGCGATCCGGGTACCATCAGTTGAAGATTCGAGAGCAGGACATACCTAAGACGGCTTTTACCACCAGGTACGGGTTGTATGAGTATACCATTATGTCATTTGGTCTGACTAACGCACCTGCCTATTTTATGAACATGATGAACAAAGTGTTTATGGAGTTTTTGGATAAGTTCGTCGTGGTGTTCATTGATGATATTTTGGTTTAATCGAAGAATGAAGAGGAACATAAAGAACATTTGTGTTTGGTACTTGAGAAGCTCAGAGAACATCAGTTATATGCCAAGTTCAGCAAATGTGAGTTTTGGTTGAAGGAAGTAGGATTCCTCGGACACATTATATCCGGAGAAGGAATAGCAGTTGATCCCACAAAGGTAATCACTCTGACAAATTGGGAAGCACCAACAACAGTTGGAGAGATCCGGAGTTTCCTTGGACTCGCAGGATACTACCGGAGATTTATTGAGAACTTCTCAAAGATTGCAAAGCCTATGACAGAGTTGTTGAATAAGGATACCAAGTTCATATGGACTGAGGAGTGTGAGGCAAGTTTCCAGGAGTTGAAGAAACGTTTGGTTACCTCACCAGTGTTGATTCTGCCAGATCAGACCAAGGATTATGAGGTGTATTGTGACGCTTCACGTCGAGGACTTGGGGCAGTGCTTATGCAGGAGGGAAGAGTTGTTTCGTATGCTTCACGACAACTGAAACCCCACGAATTGAATTATGCCATGCATGATTGGGAGTTAGCAGCCGTAGTGCATGCTTTGAAAACTTGGAGACATTTCCTCATTGGGAACCATTGTGAGGTGTACACGGATCACAAGAGTTTGAAGTACATTTTCACGCAGAAGGAGTTAAATCTCAGACAAAGGAGATGGTTGGAGCTCATTGAGGATTATGATATGAGATTGCATTACCATCCTGGAAAAGCTAATGTAGTAGCTGACGCATTGAGCCGTAAGAGCCATGTCAATACACTAATGACGGAAGAGTTGCCAAAGGAGTTAGCCCAGGACCTTCGTGAGCTATGTTAATTTGGAGATAGTCCCGAGAGGCTATGTAGCAGCATTGGAGGTTCAGTCAACTTTGATGGATAAAATCAGAGAAGCTCAGAAGTCTGACAAGGAGATTGCCTCTATAAAGGAGAAAATGAGCAAAGGAAAGGCTAAAGGATTTCGTGAGGATGAGAACGACACCCTATGGTTTGAAGACCGTGTTTATGTGCCCAATGACCCGGAGATCAGGAAGTTAATTCTGCAAGAGGCACATGATTCACCATATTCGACTCACCCAGGAAATACCAAGATGTATTTGGATTTGAAGGATACTTTCTGGTGGACCGGAATGAAGAAAGATATTGCGGAGTACGTAGCAGTTTGTGATGTATGTCAGAGAGTAAAGGCAGAGCATCAGAAGCCAGCATGATTGTTACAGCCATTGCCGATACCCGAATGGAATTGGGATAAGTTAGGCATGGATTTTATCACGGGATTACCCAGGACTCGTTCAGGCTATGACTCAATTTGGGTTGTAGTTGATCGATTGATGACAGTAGCTCATTTCATCCCAGTAAAGACCACTTACACCAGTGCTAAGTTGGCAAAAATATACATGACCAGGATCGTATGCTTACATGGAGTTCCGAGGAGTATCGTATCAGATAGAGGAACCCAGTTTACCTCAAAGTTCTGGAATCAGTTGCATGAAACTTTGGGTACCAGGCTAGAGTTCAGCACCGCCTTTCATCCACAGATAGATGGACAGACCGAGAGAGTCAACCAGATTTTGGAGGATATGTTGAGAGCTTGTGCGCTAGATTACGGATCTAGTTGGGACGACAATTTACCATATGCAGAGTTCTCTTACAACAACAGCTATCAATCCAGTTTGAAAATGGCCCCTTTTGAAGCCTTGTACGGAAGGAGGTGCAGGACACCATTGTCGTGGGACGAAGTAGGAGACCGCTAGTTGTTTGGACCTGATTTGATTAAAGAGTCTGAACAGAAGGTGAAGTTGATTCGCGATAGGCTCAAGGTAGCCCAGTCCAGGCAGAAGAGCTACACAGATTCTAAACGCAAGGAGACAGTTTACGAAGTCGGAGACCGAGTTTATCTACGAGTATCTCCTCTGCGAGGAGTTAAACGATTTGGAGTTAAGGGAAAGTTAGCGCCACGATTTGTAGGACCATACCAAGTTTTGGAGCGTACGGGAGAAGTGGCCTACAAGTTGGAATTGCCCGAAGGATTGTCAGGAGTTCATGATGTGTTCCACGTTTCTCAGTTGAAGAAGTGCCATGCGGAGATGGCTGACATACCTTTGAGTGATACAGTGCCATTGGAAACAATTTAGTTGGATAACAATTTGACCTATGAGGAGAAACCAATTAAGATTCTCGAGTTTGCCAGCCGAGTCACCCGCAGCAAGGTTATCAAATTTTGCAAAGTTTAGTGGAGCCACCACACCTTGGATGAAGCCACCTGGGAGCAAGAGGAAGATTTGCTGAAAGACCACCCTCACCTATTTTCTAGCCAACCGGAATCTCGAGGGCGAGATTCATCTTAAGGGGGGTAGGTTTGTAACATCCCAAATTTTCAATTTGGAGTGTTATACATTAGATCATCAATGCATATCATATTTTATTTGCTTTTGGTTTTGATCTTAGAAATTCTACGCAACTCAAGGACCCACGGAGAGAGTTGGGGATTTCGTTATTTTCATATTTCAGTTTTTTCAAAATTTGAGAATAGGATTGTTTGATTATAATTATTTTATCATCAATTTTCTATTACAAAATATGAGATAGGGAATAAAATGACTTTCCCAAAATATAGAAATATTGAGGGTTTAATAATAAAATCAAATAAGATTTGATTCCGGAGTTTTTCGCTATTTTATTTGAATTTAGGAAAAATATGCATTTTTCAAAATATTATTTAGGCCCCAAATAAATGTTCACTTTGTCCGGATTGATTTTAGAAGTCGGGGAAAATTTATTTCGGGATTTTTGGAGTCCGTTTAGTATTTCTTTTATTTGTTTTTCTGCGCGTAATTATTTAAAAAAAGCGAACCGACTCCGGGCCGTACCCGAGCGGGACTCCGCCCGGGGCAGCCTTTATATAGCGGCCGCCCCAGCCCCGCCGCAGCCCACCAGCCCCGCCCCAGCCCACCCGCGCGCCCAAACCCTAACCCTAGCGCCCGCGCCGCCGCCCGCCCGCCCGCCGCCGCCGCGCCGTTCGCCAGAGCCGCCGCCGGAGCCGCCGTCGCCGCCTGTCGCCGGACCCGCCGCCCAAGGCCAACCTCGTTTTCGCCGCCGGTTTTTTTAGAAAACCGATCGGTTTCCGTCGTTTTTATTTATTTATTTATTTTCATTTTTTTATTAGATCGATTTTTTTTCGGTTTAGGTTAATTAGCGAGTGTTCGCTCGTTCGTTCGTTTTAACGAACGTGTTTGTCGTTTAGATCCAAATAACGAACGTTCGTTCGTTAATCTGATCGTCATTTTTCTTTTTCTCGGGTTTTTCCGCGATTATTTCTGATCGCGATTTCTGATCCGATTTTCGTTTTAGTATAACTTTTCGCTCGTTTATCGGAATCAGGCGATTCAAGCGCCTGGAGTTTCGTCTCAAAACCCTCTATCCGTTTAACCAACTTAAACAAGTTTTTGCTTCTGTAAAATTTGACTTAGGTCCAGATTAGTAAAACAAAGCTGTTTTTTTTCGCCGTTTGACTTTCGTTGCTTCGTTTGATTTGATTCTTTTTGCAAACCGGAGTTCTTAAGTTGAACTTTCTGGTTAGATTTATTATTTGAGTTTTGCCGGTGCATTAGATGAGTACTTATTGTATGTTTGTTTGTTTGTTTGTCTGCGATAGAATACCCGGAGTGCGCCGCATGTTACTTCGAATCTCTAGGTTTCGCGGATCATCAGCAAGGCAAGTAACACTTTGATCATACATCTTTACTACCCAGTTTTATTGCATTAGATCAATCCTCAAACATTGCATGATTAGGATCTAATTAAATTGTGGGATGGGAAGTAGTTGAGGTAGTACCTATTACCTGTTTCATTATCAAACCTTTGGGAGTTACTTCTAGGTTTGCTTATTATGCCATGCTATGCTAGTAGACGTGGAGTGGGTGAGTGATATCCATGACAGATGTGAGATTGTTAATTATGGTTTATTTAAGGTGGCAACTTAGAAACACATCTTGGTGGATTGAGGTACCTGGGTATTCAAGGATTGCCTATTTTTTTATGGACCGCCACCCAGGCTCAAAGGGATCATGAGATTATTCATACTAGAAATTTCCGTGTGCAGCCACAAGCTACTATGGGCTCTAGCATAGTTGATTAAGTCGTGCGAACTCTTACAGTGATAGACAAGCTGATGTAGGGGATGTAGGTTGGTACGGTCTACCCGATCGTAAGGTGCTAGCGCTTCTGAAAGACTATGTCTCGGTCATCCGTTTCTCAAACACCATGTAGTGCGAGAAATCCAACGGAGGCGATCGAGTCTTGTGGGGAATGCGCAAACCTCTACAGAGTGTATAAACTAATCATGATTAGCCGTGTCCCCGGTTATGAACGTTTTGAGTATCTAGTACTTGGATTTTCCTTGTGAATCTCATCATGTTACTATAAATAATGTTGTTGGGTTTTAATGATGATTACCTTAATTGGGATTGAGGATGTTGTCAACCATTCTCAATGTTTAACAACCACCATGATAGTTAAATAAAATTTATTCATTTGCAGTAGGGAAAAATTGGCTTTACGCAAAACAGTAACCATAGAGCTTTCCACCAGCCATACATGCATGTAGTATAGGCTTAATTTTTCATTACTCTCTATGTGTTACATTGCCAGCATATTCCATGTGCTGACCCGTTTTCGGGCTGCAATGTATCATGTTGCAGACTTTTCAGACGACAAGTAAGGTGCCTTTAGGTCGTGGTTCTATACTCAGTGATGCCGTTGGAGTTGATGGACTCACTTATCTTCCAAGCCTTCCGCTGTTATCGTTATTAGACGTCCTTAAGCCATATCTATTGTATTAAGTTCTCTTTTGAGACATCCGATGTAATAAGTGTGTGATTGCTACTCTGTTATAAATCCTTCGAGTACTGTGTGGTGTCAGCATTACTGATCCAGGGATGACACCTGAGCACAGAGATCAGACTGTTTGAGGTCTGGTCGCTACAGGGAATGAATGAGATGTGTAGGCATCTTTGTTGTGCTTATCATTTGGATCTTATTTGTTGGTTCTGAATCTTGCAAGCTGGGAAAGACGACATGATGATGCATGCTACCTCTTGAGCATTGCGTTGGTTTTCCCTTGAAGAGGAAAGGGTGATGCAGTAAAGTAGCGTAAGTATTTCCCTCAGTTTTTGAGAACCAAGGTATCAATCCAGTAGGAGGCTATGCTCGAGTCCCACACACCTACAGAAAAAAATAAGAACCTCGCAACCAACGCGATAAATGGGTTGTCAATCCCTTCACGGTCACTTACGAGAGTGAGATCTGATAGAGATGATAAGATAATATTTTTGGTATTTTTATGATAAAGAGTAAATAAAGATGCAAAGTAAAATAAACGGTAATAGAAATAACTAGTTGACGGAAGATTAATATGATGGAAAATAGACCGGGGGGCATAGGTTTCACTAGTGGATTCTCTCGATAGCATAAGTATTACGGTGGGTGAACGAATTACTGTTGAGCAATTAATAGAATTGAGCATAGTTATGAGAATATCTAGGTATGATTGATACGTCTCCGTCATATCTACTTTTCCAAACACTTTTGCCCTTGTTTTGGACTCTAACTTGTATGATTTGAATGGAACTAACCCGGACTGACGCTGTTTTCAGTAGAATTGCCATGATGTTGTTTTATGTGCAGAAAACAAAAGTTCTCGGAATGACCTGAAACTCCACGAAATATCTTAGAATAAATAATAAAAAATCCTCGCCAAAGATGAAAGCCAGTGGGCCCACACCCTGTCCACGAGGGTGGGGGCGCGCCCCTACCTCGTGGGCCCCCTGGACACTTTCTGACGCCAACTCCAACTCTATATATTTGCTTTCGGGGAGAAAAAAATAAGAGAGAAGAAATCATCGCGTTTTACGATACGGAGCTGCCGCCAAGCCCTAAAACCTCTCGGGAGGGCTGATCTGGAGTCCGTTCGGGGCTCCGGAGAGGGGGATTCGTCGCCGTCGTCATCATCAACCATCCTCCATCACCAATTTCATGATGTTCACCGTCGTGCATGAGTAATTCCATCGTAGGCTTGCTGGACGGTGATGGGTTGGATGAGATTTATCATGTAATCGAGTTAGTTTTGTTAGGGTTTGATCCCTAGTATCCACTATGTTCTGAGATTGATGTTGCTATGACTTTGCTATGCCTAATGCTTTTCACTAGGGCCTTAGTGCCATGATTTCAGATCTGAACCTATTATGTTTCCATGAATACATGTGAGTTCTTGATCCTATCTTGCAAGTCTATAGTCACCTACTATGTGTTATGATCCGGCAACCCCGAAGTGACAATAATCGTGACCACTCCCGGTGATGACCATAGTTTGAGGAGTTCATGTATTCACTATGTGCTAATGCTTTGTTCTGGTTCTCTATTAAAAGGAGGCCTTGATATCCCTTAATTTCCAATAGGACCCCGCTGCCACGGGAGGGTAGGACAAAAGATGTCATGCAAGTTCTTTTCCATAAGCACGTATGACTATATTCGGAATACATGCCTACATTACATTGATGAATTGGAGCTAGTTCTGCGTCAGCCTATGTTATGACTGTTACATGATGAACCGCATCCGGCATAATTATCCATTATTGGTCCCATGCCTACGAGCTTTCCATATACTGGTTTACGCTTATTTACTTTTCCGTTGCTACTGTTACAATCACTACAAAACACCAAAAATATTAATTTTGCTTCCTTTACTTTTGTTGCCGTTACCACCACTACCATATTACTTTGCTACTAAACACTTTGCTGCAGATACTAAGTTTCCAGGTGTGGTTGAATTGACAACTCAGCTGCTAATACTTGAGAATATTCTTTGGCTCCCCTTGTGTCGAGTCAATAAATTTGGGTTGAATACTCTACCCTCGAAAGCTGTTCCGATCCCCTACTTGTGGGTTATCAATGATCATGTATATAGGCATCACGTCCATCACAAGTAGACCGAAACGATTCTGCATCTACTACTATTACTAAACACATCGATCGCTATCCAACATGCATCTAGATTATTAAGTTCATAAGAACAGAGTAACGCTTTAAGCCAGATGACATGATGTAGAGGGATAAACTCATGAAATATGATATAAACCCCATCTTTTTTCCTTGATGGCAACAATACAATACGTGCCTTGCTGCCCCTGCTGTCACTGGGAAAGGACACCGCGAGATTGAACCCAAAGCTAAGCACTTCTCCCATTGCAAGAAAGATCAATCTAGTAGGCCAAACAAAACTGATAATTCGAAGAGACTTGCAAAGATAACCAATCATACATAAAAGAATTCAGAGGAGATTAAAATATTGTTCTGTCACATCCCTAGCTAGGCCATGCATTAGAGTGTGCATCATGTTTAAATTCTATTAATTCTGAAATGGGAAATGCCAGAACCCCCAGCACACACTTCCCCCCCCTGGAAATAACTAGGGTTTACTAAAATTATTTTCAATGAACCTGAAATGCCCTTCTGAAATGTTCACCCCCTTTGTTTTGGGTTTAAACCTTTGACAAAAGTGGTGCACAATTTTCTAGGTCATCCTAAGGTTTCTGACTTAATTCCTAAGTATTTGAAGTTGGGCATTTAAAATTTATAAAAATATTTTAAATGTTCAAATATTCCCAAACCAAAATGTTTCATGTTGGAAATATTCCAACTAGGGGCCAGATGCAGTTTGGTGATTTTTGGAGTGGTCTAGGTAATTTAAATAACTCCACAAGTTGCAGAAGAAATAAAAAAGGAAAAACAAAAATACAAACTACCTTACCTGGCGGCCCACCTGGCCGGCCCAGCCCACCAGCCGCGCCAGCGAGCTGCTTCGCCTCGCCAGCCAGGCAGGCAGGTGCTCGACGCCGGAGCAGGAGCTCGCCACGCAGCGCCCTGCCCCCTGCTTCACCTCCCTCGCCGCCCGGCCACCTGGATGAGCTCCACGTCGTGCCCCGACCCCCATGGACACGCCTTTCGCCCCTCTGCCTCTCTCCCTCGCACCTCCACGCCATGGCCGACGCCACCGCAGCTGCACCGTCGCCGTAGTCGCGCTCTCCGTCGTCCTTGCGCCGCTCCGACCTGTCCAGAAGCTCCGCCGCCCTCCTCTTCTTCGAGCTAGCCGAGCCCCGAGCGCTCGCTCGCTCTACAACGCTCCCCCGAGCTCTTCTTCAACCTTCGGCTGCCGGAGATCCCCTTCGACCTCACCGCCGCACCAGCTCGTCTCCGACCGCGACGTTCGCTTCCCCGAGACCGCTGTGAGCTCAGCCACACCCCCATCCCCTCCGTTCTGCGTCTCATGCACCACAGCGACTGCACGATGCTCACCCGCACGCACCGCCGCGGAGCTCGTCGCCGACGTGTCTCCGGCTAACCAATAACCACCCCACCGTGTCCAATGGCCTCACCGCAACCCCAGGAGGCCAACGCACTACCGCACGCACCTCGCCGTGCCCCGCAGCCCCGGTTTCACCTTCACCCGAGCCCCGGCGCCGCCAAACTCGTCGCCGGCGCCAACTCCGGCCACCCCGACCCCAACCAACTCCACCAAGAGTTGCGGGTCAGCTCCCGCATCACGTAGACGTGCTCCGCCGTCGATTTGGTCGCCGGAGCACGATTCTACACTTCCTCCGCCGCGTCTGGACGTCGCCGGCGGCTCAACGCCGGCGGAGTTGACCCGTTGACCCCCTGGGTCTATGACATGTGGGCCCCGCCCGCTAACTAATCCAGGATTAGAAATAATCTAATCTGTTTAAGCTAATGACCCTGACACGCGGGACCCACGCGTCAGGTTTGACCTGGACCGGGTCTGTTGACCTGCTGAGGTCAGCATGACCTCATGCTGACGCCACAATTAATTTTCTGGATTTATTTTTGCACAGGAAATTCCAGAAATTAGTTCAAACTTCAAAAATTCATAGAAAATTATCTATAACTCCAAATGCAAAGTTTTATATATGAAAAATTATCAGAAAAATCCAACCTATCCATTGGTACTGGTTTCATGCATGTTAAAACAAGTTAAACCCACTGTTTAGGCATTATGAGATATTGCACTAATATGATCTTATAAATGCACTACCATTTGAATCTTTGGTTCAAATGGGGTCATTTCCTTCTGGTTTAACTTGCACAAGACCAGGACACATCCATATTGCCATGTCATAGCATGCATCATATTGTTGCATATTGCCATGTATTGATTGTGTTCCGATGTGTTCATCGTGGTAGGTTCTGCCTCCGAGGATATCTCCGAGTATCCAACTGAAGGGCAGTATCCCACGACCACTCCATCAGGCAAGCAACCCATTGATCATTCCGATACAAACCCATGTTCTCGCTTCTGCTCTCGTTTACTGCATTAAGACAACGCGTTTCAAACTGCTGTGTGTCGCGGTAGTTGAACCCACTTCCTTTGCATGACCTGTCATTGCCACAGTAACTAGATGAAACCCACTAGCATGTGTAGGAGTTGATTGAGCCAATACATGTGTATGTGTGTTCCTACCATGCTATGCTTGCTATGCTTAGAGTTGTGTCAGGTCTGGCTCATCGGGATGATGATCCGGAGTGAAAGGTTGTATCGTTGTCAATAGTGAGGAAGCGTTGAACACGATTTGGTAAAGGAATCGATGAAAGGCCATGTAGGAGTACATGGTGGGTTGTTTCATTGAGGCCATTCTTAAGAACTGAGATCTGTGTGTGTGATTTAAGACTCAGATACTACCACGCATTGGGCCCGAAACCAATGGACCCTCTCGGCTTCTTGATCACGCTTGTCCCCTGTCCAGGAGTTGCAAAGTAGTTTCTGGTGTTTGTAGCATGCTGGGGGCCGCACGCGGCGCTGACCATCGGGGTGGGCTGTGTTGCGGTAGGCACGTGGCACGGTGTACCGACCCGCCCGTTTGGTGTCTCGGGAACCCTGTTCACATCGTTCGGGGCCGTTAGTGGAAACCTCGGCCGGACTCCCTGCGGATGGAACCCGAATAGGCGATAAACCTGGACTAGAGACTTGAGTGTTTAGGTAGGCCGTGGCCGACACCCTCGCTGGGCTTCCGCTTGAAGGTTGCCGAGTACATGTCGTGTAAACGGCGATAAGTGGTGAGAGCGTGTGTGAAGAAGTACACCCCTGCAGGGTATAAATCTATTCGAATAGCCGCGTCCGCGGTAAAGGACTACTTGGTCACCTATACAGTTCATAGATAAGTTAAATGGATACTACTAAAAATCTCAAGATAAGTGTGAGTACCGCGGATGGCCCTCTCGTAGGATGGCGAGAGAGGATCCACGGTGGAGTATTGTGTTGGTGTTAGTGGACTCGTGTGCGACAAATGTTTTACAAGTGGTGTCTTTCGTAGGATAGCTTAGCCAGGAGTCAAAGCTGGCTTGCTGCAATAACCCCACTACCTTCTTGAGAATGTGCATGTATAGTAGGTTCCTGTTGTAAGACTTGCTGAGTACCTCCGTACTCATGTTGCTTTAATCATGTTTTTCAGACGACTGCACCAACCCCTCTGATGGGTTCTTTGTAGACCTCGACGTTGACGAGTGACTTATCACCCAGGTGGTGATCCAAGACTTGTGAAGGGTCGTTGTAGATAGACAGGCTTCGTCAAGCCTTCTTTCTTTCTAGTGTCTGTACTCAGACTACTTTGCTTCCGCATGTGCTTGTATGTTTGTATGACTTGAGTGTTGGGTCATGTGACCCCTATCTGTATGTATGATATGTATGGCTCCTCGGAGCCTTCTAAATAAAGTACTTGAGTCGTAGGGTACTGTTGTGATGCCATGTTGTATTTACTCATATCGGGCATAATTGTGTGTATGATTGAAATGCTTGGTATGAGTGGGATCCGACTATCTAGTTGTTTATCCTTGGCAGCCTTTCATATGGGGAAATGTAAGTCTTGTACTTCTGAGCGATAGTAGTCCGCTACAGCCCGGTTCACCGGAGTCCTGCTAGCCCAGCACTACTGCTTGGACACTTGACTGGCCGGCATGTGTTTCACGTCGTTCCTATGTCTGTCACTTAGGGGAAATGTCACGCGCTGATATTCGGAGTCCTGCCTAGCCTGCTACAGCCCGGGTTACCGGAGTCCTGTTAGCCCAGTGCTACAGCCCGAATAGATACGTTGATGACCGACATGTTCGAAGTGATTCATGTATGCCTGTCCTCATAGGCTAGCGCCGCTTTGGGTTCACGACTAGCCATGTCGGCCCGGGTTCTCTGTCATATGGATGCTAGCGACACTATCATATACGTGAGCCAAAAGGCGCAAACGGTCCCGGGCAAGGTAAGGTGGCACCCGTGGGAGTACCGTGCGTGAGGCCGCAAAGTGATATGACGTGTTACACGCTGGATCGATGTGGCTTAGGATCGGGGTCCTGACAGCGTTGGCATCAGAGCCGGACTGCCTGTAGGTTCGCTAAGCCAAACTGGTCGATGTCGAGTCTAGAAATGCTTTAGCTATATGTAGGGGAATTGATTGTGGGAGGGAACGTAAGGCTCTTTTACTTCTTTACCTTATGCCCTCTATTCTGAGTCATTCTCTTCTCATTCTACGTGGGTTAAGGACTAGGCTCTCTTCTCTCTATCAGGTTCACGTGTTACTAAATCCGTAGTAACTTATAGGATTGTTGGATACAACCCAGTTCAGTTCTACTAAAGTTTAGTATGTTGCCATTTGAACCAGAACCTTGATATATTGTTGTTGAGTGGTTTCGCAAACTGTTGTGGATGTCTCAATTCCTTTTCTGAGCATTTACAGCCGTTATGCTGTACAATTTCATCCAGAAATTCTAATGCCTTTGCACTAATTTGTGCTTTCAGATGGCTACCCGTCCCCAAAACCAAGTGGTTCGTCTGACCCGTTGCATCGGTGTATGTGGTCATACCGCCATGTTGGTTCGAGTGATGGTTGAGGCAGGATACCGATGGTACCCTGAATACACCGTCGAAGAGCAGTTTAGAGATTTCAACCAGAGCCAATATCTGTGCACGGTTAGGATATATCCATCTTATCCCGGAGCCACGGAACCACTCCTCCGTTCTTATGGACTCGGGATCACTATTGGGATGTCCGTTCAAGATGCAGCCTACTCGATGATGACCATTATGCGAGCTAGAACTGCCTTGTTGAGCAACACTGAATTTCGCTACATGCCAGCATCCCTCCCTGGGGCGCATGGTTACCTTCAGGGCATGTACAGTGATGCATCCCATGAGGACTCACTCCTTTGCACCACTACTGAGATGTTGGAAGATAAGGACCGTGAAAACCGGGCCTTGCGTATGGAGCTCTTTAATGCTCGTGCTGATCATTGGGCCACCTTGACGAGGTTTGCACCTGCTGTGCAAGCCGGATACATGGACACGAGAGACTTGTACCCTGTGCGGGCTAGTCTGCCAGACTTCATGGAATGGCGTGAGGTGGGAGGCATCACCCCTCCTCGTGGGCCTCTTCTACCGCCATCTGTTGGACCGAGGCCGCATCCAAGTCCCTATGGTCCACAAGCACCGCAGCACCGTCTGTTCCCAGATGACCATGTTCCGCTTCCAGGTCTGGGTGGTGACTTCTATGAGGACTTCTACGGAACCGCCTGAGCTAGTAGTAGTCTCGCTAGTATTGTAACAGTTGTATGTCCACCGTCCTGCGTGACCCGTGGAATATGACTTAGTGTGTATCAATTCCGGAGGTGTAGAAAAATAATGTATAGGAGCTTGGAATGCCTCCGATGAGATGTAACGTCTGTCGTCTTAGTTGTACTTCAGCTTGAGCTTGTACTAAACTATGTATGACGTGTATGACCGTTGGTATATATATGGCAGTTTCTATATTACCATGTCATACGGATGATCATCTCTGCATTCCTTGTTATCCATTACATTCCGCACTTCCTTGACCAGATTTTGCCATCCTGGTTTAAATCGTTGTTTTGTTTTCCCAGGATGGTCAACACCCGCAGCAACCCTGCTGCTTCGGAGCAGGGAGAAGCTAGTGCACCTAGAGAGGAAAGTCTGCCTCAACCACCTTCTCTGGCCGAAGTGATGCTGGAGGCAGAGCGCAACAGGCGCGACACCAACCGCTTGCTGGAGCGGATTGAACAAAACACTGCACGCCAGCAGAGGATCAATTCGGTGTCCATCAATGACTTTGTCAAGCTGTACCCGCCAAAGTTCAATCATTCCATCGAACCTCTCGATGCGGATGACTGGCTCCGCAGCATCGCCCACAAGCTACGTTCTGCCAACGTAGCTGAAGATGATAAAGTCACCTTTGCTGCCTATCACCTCGAAGGCCCTGCCAGCCTTTGGTGGGAGAATTATGAAGCTATGCGCCCAGTCGGCCAACCCACTACTTGGGCTGATTTCAGTGCCGCTTTTCGTGAGCATCATATTCCGGAAGGTCTCATGGATCGCAAGAGGGAGGAGTTTTGTAACTTCACCCAGGGGAAGCTGACTGTGGATGCATACAGTCGCGAGTTTGGAAAGCTTGCACGCTATGCTCCCGAAGAGGTGTCCACCGATGCCAAGAAGCAGGCAAGGTTCCGCAAGGGACTTAGCCCTGAGCTCCGACGTGACCTTCGTCTGCATGAATGCATTTCTTTTCCGAAGCTAGTCAATAAGGCCATCAGTGCCGAGACAGGGCAGAACGATTTTGAAGCTTCACGTAAGCACTCCCGTGACTATGGATCTTCATCCGGTTCTGGATCACAGAAGCGCCGGGTCTGGATCCCAAATTCTGCTATGCCACCCAGGTATACTCCGAGGCCATCCTTTGAGGCGCCTCGTCCCAACCAGCAGTATGTGCCGCCCAAGACTTTTGGTGGTTCCACTGCCAATACTGCTCCACGCCCCAATATGACAACTTGTTTCAAGTGTGGTGAGCCAGGCCACTACATCCGTGAGTGTCCCCAGAACAACCCCAACCAGTTCGGAAAGTCTGTTGGACGTGGTAAGTCAACAGCAAAAGTGCTTGTCGCCAAGCCAGCCACCACTGCTCGTGGCCATGTCAACTACGTTTCAGCTGAAGAGACTCAAGAGGACCCCAACGTCGTTCTCGGTACGCTCCTTGTTAATTGCCATCCGGCAACTGTTCTCTTTGATACTGGAGCATCTCATTCATTTATTTCTGAGAGCTATGCTCGTTTGCACAACACCACTTTTTGTGACATGCCCACCTCCATGGTAATTCAAACCCCTGGTTCTAAGTGGCAAACCTCTAGAATCAGCCATGGAAATGAAATTCTTGTTGACAGATTGGTCTTCCTTGCGTCACTAATAGCTCTCAAGTCTTCAGACATAAACATTATCTTGGGTATGGACTGGATGTCAGCTCATTACGCCAAGATTGACTGCTCAACTAGAACTGTCCAACTTACCCATCCATCGGGCAAGACAGTCAATGTTTTGACCCGAATATCGGAGCGTCAGCTCTACTCTCTAAATGCCAATCCCCTTCCAGACCTCGAAGATATTCCGGTAGTCCGTGACTTCCCGGATGTCTTTCCAGAGGAACTGCCAGGTGTTCCACCTGACAGAGATGTCGAGTTCGTGATAGACCTTGTCCCAGGAACCGTCCCAATCTCTAGGAGACCTTATAAGATGGCACCCCTAGAACTAGCAGAGCTTAAGAAACAACTCGATGAGTCCTTGCAAAAGGGTTTCATCCGTCCTAGTTCATCCCCATGGGCTTGCCCCGTCCTCTTCGTCAAGAAGAAGGATGGAACGGATCGGATGGTTGTAGATTACCGACCTGTCAATTTGGTCACTATCAAGAACAAGTATCCGCTCCCCAGGATCAACGATATGTATGACCAGCTCGCTGGATCCTCAGTCTTTTCCAAAATGGATTTGAGGTTGGGCTACCATCAAATCAAAATCAAGAACGGAGACATTCCCAAAACGGCTTTCGTTACTCGTTACGGCCAATACGAGTACACCGTCATGTCCTTCGGTTTAACCAATGCTCCAGCCACCTTCTCGCGGTTAATGAACTCGATCTTCATGGAGTACTTGGATAAATTCGTCGTGGTATACCTCGATGATATACTCATCTACTCCAAGAATGAGGAAGAACATGCCGAACATCTAAGGCTAGTATTGATGAAACTTCGAGAGCATCGCCTTTATGCCAAATTCTCCAAGTGCGAATTCTGGTTGCCAGAAGTGACCTATCTGGGCCATGTAATCTCTGGCAAGGGCATTGCTGTCAATCCCGAGCGAGTTCAAGCTGTCCTTGACTGGACTCCACCTGAAACGGTCAAGCAAGTCCGGAGTTTTCTTGGTTTGGCGAGCTATTGCCGCCGCTTCATCGAGAATTTCTCCAAGGTTGCTAAGCCTCTAACTGAACTCCTCAAGAAAGATAAAAAGTTCGAGTGGACCCCACAGTGCGAGTTCAGCTTTCAGGAACTGAAAAGACGCCTGACATCTGCTCCCGTACTGGTACCACCAGATTTCTCTAAGGACTTTGTTATCTATTGCGACGCCTCGCGACAAGGACTAGGTTGCATACTCATGCAAGATCGTCATGTGATTGCCTACGCATCTCGACAGTTGCGTCCACATGAGGATAATTATCCTACTCATGATCTAGAGCTTGCAGCGGTAGTCCATGCACTCAAAACCTGGCGACATTACCTTCTGGGTAATCGTTGCGAAATTTACACTGATCACCAAAGTTTGAAATATATCTTCACCCAACCGGATTTGAATCTCAGGCAAAGACGTTGGGTCGAGTTGATCTCGGATTACGACTTAGGAATAACTTACACCCCAGGCAAAGCCAATGTCATGGCTGATGCGCTAAGTCGTAAATCTTATTGTAACAACTTGATGTTACAACAAGGTCAACCACTTCTCCACGAGGAATTTCGTAAGCTTAACCTTCACATTGTTCCTCGAGGATTCCTTTCCACCCTGGTGGCGAAACCTAACCTTACGGATCAGATCATCAAGGCACAAACGGTGGATCCGGGAATTTCCCGTATCAAGAAAAACATCAAGAAGGGAGTTGCAGATTGTTTCTCCATTGATGATCAAGGTGTTGTGTTCTTCGGAAACCGTCTAGTGGTTCCCAAGGTACGCAACTTGAGGCGATTGATCCTTAAGGAAGCTCATGAATCCCCTCTCACCATTCATCCCGGTAGTACTAAGATGTATCAAGACCTACGCCAGAGGTTTTGGTGGACCAGGATGAAGAGAGAAATCGCTCAATACATTGCAACTTGCGACGTCTGTCGTCGTGTTAAAGCAGAGCATCAACGGCCTGCTGGCACCCTTCAGCCCTTGGATATTCCTGAATGGAAATGGGATAAAATCGGTATGGATTTCATCACCGGGTTTCCCAGGACCAAAAGAGGGAATAATGCTATCTTCGTTGTTGTCGATCGTCTCTCCAAAGTAGCCCACTTTTTACCCGTTCGCGAGAGTATAACCGCTAGCCAGCTAGCTGACTTATACATCTCTCGAATAGTGTCTCTTCATGGTGTTCCATTGGAAATTAATTCGGACCGTGGAAGTCTTTTCACCTCTCGATTTTGGGAAAGTTTCCAAAATGCTTTGGGAACTCGTCTCTCCTTTAGCACCGCCTTCCATCCGCAATCAAGTGGTCAAGTGGAACGAGTCAATCAAATTCTGGAGGATATGCTCCGAGCTTCTGTCATCTCTTTTGGCATGGATTGGGAGAAGTGCCTACCATTCGCCGAGTTCGCTTATAACAATAGTTATCAAGCTAGCTTGGGCAAAGCTCCTTTCGAAGTTCTTTATGGACGAAAATGTCGAACGCCTCTTAACTGGTCAGAAACCGGCGAGAGACAACTCTTTGGCCCGGACATGATCCAGGATGCAGAAGAGCAGGTTCGCATTATTCGTGAGAAGTTGAAAACCGCCCAGTCTCGACAAAAGAGTCAGTATGACCGCAAGCATAAGCCCATGGCTTATGAAGTCGGCGAGATGGCTTACCTTCGGGTTACACCTTTAAAGGGGACCCATCGATTCGGTATCAAAGGCAAATTGGCTCCTCGCTACATTGGACCCTTTCGCATTCTTGCCAAACGAGGGGAAGTTGCCTACCAACTGGAACTACCTCCGCATCTCTCCAGAGTTCATGATGTCTTCCATGTTTCTCAACTCAGGCGTTGCTTCGCGGATCCTATCCGTGGAGTGGACCACGAAACGCTTGATCTCCAAGATAACCTCACTTATCGGGAATACCCCGTTCGTATCCTTGATCAAGCCAAGCGTACCACTCGACGCCACAATATCAAGTTTCTCAAGGTTCAATGGTCACACCATTCCGAGCAAGAGGCTACCTGGGAAAGGGAGGATCGTCTTCGACTTGAGTATCCCGCCTTCTTTCCGGAGGAACCTAAATCTCGGGACGAGATTCTTTTGAGTGGGGGTGAGTTGTCACATCCCTAGCTAGGCCATGCATTAGAGTGTGCATCATGTTTAAATTCTATTAATTCTGAAATGGGAAATGCCAGAACCCCCAGCACACACTTCCCCCCCCCTGGAAATAACTAGGGTTTACTAAAATTATTTTCAATGAACCTGAAATGCCCTTCTGAAATGTTCACCCCCTTTGTTTTGGGTTTAAACCTTTGACAAAAGTGGTGCACAATTTTCTAGGTCATCCTAAGGTTTCTGACTTAATTCCTAAGTATTTGAATTTGGGCATTTAAAATTTATAAAAATATTTTAAATGTTCAAATATTCCCAAACCAAAATGTTTCATGTTGGAAATATTCCAACTAGGGGCCAGATGCAGTTTGGTGATTTTTGGAGTGGTCTAGGTAATTTAAATAACTCCACAAGTTGCAGAAGAAATAAAAAAGGAAAAACAAAAATACAAACTACCTTACCTGGCGGCCCACCTGGCCGGCCCAGCCCACCAGCCGCGCCAGCGAGCTGCTTCGCCTCGCCAGCCAGGCAGGCAGGTGCTCGACGCCGGAGCAGGAGCTCGCCACGCAGCGCCCTGCCCCCCTGCTTCACCTCCCTCGCCGCCCGGCCACCTGGATGAGCTCCACGTCGTGCCCCGACCCCCATGGACACGCCTTTCGCCCCTCTGCCTCTCTCCCTCGCACCTCCACGCCATGGCCGACGCCACCGCAGCTGCACCGTCGCCGTAGTCGCGCTCTCCGTCGTCCTTGCGCCGCTCCGACCTGTCCAGAAGCTCCGCCGCCCTCCTCTTCTTCGAGCTAGCCGAGCCCCAAGCGCTCGCTCGCTCTACAACGCTCCCCCGAGCTCTTCTTCAACCTTCGGCCGCCGGAGATCCCCTTCGACCTCACCGCCGCACCAGCTCGTCTCCGACCGCGACGTTCGCTTCCCCGAGACCGTTGTGAGCTCAGCTACACCCCCATCCCCTCCGTTCTGCGTCTCATGCACCACAGCGACTGCACGATGCTCACCCGCACGCACCGCCGCGGAGCTCGTCGCCGACGTGTCTCCGGCTAACCAATAACCACCCCACCGTGTCCAATGGCCTCACCGCAACCCCAGGAGGCCAACGCACTACCGCACGCACCTCGCCATGCCCCGCAGCCCCGGTTTCACCTTCACCCGAGCCCCGGCGCCGCCAAACTCGTCGCCAGCGCCAACTCCGGCCACCCCGACCCCAACCAACTCCACCAAGAGTTGCGGGTCAGCTCCCGCATCACGTAGACGTGCTCCGCCGTCGATTTGGTCGCCGGAGCATGATTCTACACTTCCTCCGCCGCGTCTGGACGTCGCCGGCGGCACAACGCCGGCGGAGTTGACCCGTTGACCTCCTGGGTCTATGACATGTGGGCCCCGCCCGCTAACTAATCCAGGATTAGAAATAATCTAATCTGTTTAAGCTAATGACCCTGACACGCGGGACCCACGCGTCAGGTTTGACCTGGACCGGGTCTGTTGACCTGCTGAGGTCAGCATGACCTCATGCTGACGCCACAATTAATTTTCTGGATTTATTTTTGCACAGGAAATTCCAGAAATTAGTTCAAACTTCAAAAATTCATAGAAAATTATCTATAACTCCAAATGCAAAGTTTTATATATGAAAAATTATCAGAAAAATCCAACCTATCCATTGGTACTGGTTTCATGCATGTTAAAACAAGTTAAACCCACTGTTTAGGCATTATGAGATATTGCACTAATATGATCTTATAAATGCACTACCATTTGAATCTTTGGTTCAAATGGGGTCATTTCCTTCTGGTTTAACTTGCACAAGACCAGGACACATCCATATTGCCATGTCATAGCATGCATCATATTGTTGCATATTGCCATGTATTGATTGTGTTCCGATGTGTTCATCGTGGTAGGTTCTGCCTCCGAGGATATCTCCGAGTATCCAACTGAAGGGCAGTATCCCACGACCACTCCATCAGGCAAGCAACCCATTGATCATTCCGATACAAACCCATGTTCTCGCTTCTGCTCTCGTTTACTGCATTAAGACAACGCGTTTCGAACTGCTGTGTGTCGCGGTAGTTGAACCCACTTCCTTTGCATGACCTGTCATTGCCACAGTAACTAGATGAAACCCACTAGCATGTGTAGGAGTTGATTGAGCCAATACATGTGTATGTGTGTTCCTACCATGCTATGCTTGCTATGCTTAGAGTTGTGTCAGGTCTGGCTCATCGGGATGATGATCCGGAGTGAAAGGTTGTATCGTTGTCAATAGTGAGGAAGCGTTGAACACGATTTGGTAAAGGAATCGATGAAAGGCCATGTAGGAGTACATGGTGGGTTGTTTCATTGAGGCCGTTCTTAAGAACTGAGATCTGTGTGTGTGATTTAAGACTCAGATACTACCACGCATTGGGCCCGAAACCAATGGACCCTCTCGGCTTCTTGATCACGCTTGTCCCCTGTCCAGGAGTTGCAAAGTAGTTTCTGGTGTTTGTAGCATGCTGGGGGCCGCACGCGGCGCTGACCATCGGGGTGGGCTGTGTTGCGGTAGGCACGTGGCACGGTGTACCGACCCGCCCGTTTGGTGTCTCGGGAACCCTGTTCACATCGTTCGGGGCCGTTAGTGGAAACCTCGGCCGGACTCCCTGCGGATGGAACCCGAATAGGCGATAAACCTGGACTAGAGACTTGAGTGTTTAGGTAGGCCGTGGCCGACACCCTCGCTGGGCTTCCGCTTGAAGGTTGCCGAGTACATGTCGTGTAAACGGCGATAAGTGGTGAGAGCGTGTGTGAAGAAGTACACCCCTGCAGGGTATAAATCTATTCGAATAGCCGCGTCCGCGGTAAAGGACTACTTGGTCACCTATACAGTTCATAGATAAGTTAAATGGATACTACTAAAAATCTCAAGATAAGTGTGAGTACCGCGGATGGCCCTCTCGTAGGATGGCGAGAGAGGATCCACGGTGGAGTATTGTGTTGGTGTTAGTGGACTCGTGTGCGACAAATGTTTTACAAGTGGTGTCTTTCGTAGGATAGCTTAGCCAGGAGTCAAAGCTGGCTTGCTGCAATAACCCCACTACCTTCTTGAGAATGTGCATGTATAGTAGGTTCCTGTTGTAAGACTTGCTGAGTACCTCCGTACTCATGTTGCTTTAATCATGTTTTTCAGACGACTGCACCAACCCCTCTGATGGGTTCTTTGTAGACCTCGACGTTGACGAGTGACTTATCACCCAGGTGGTGATCCAAGACTTGTGAAGGGTCGTTGTAGATAGACAGGCTTCGTCAAGCCTTCTTTCTTTCTAGTGTCTGTACTCAGACTACTTTGCTTCCGCATGTGCTTGTATGTTTGTATGACTTGAGTGTTGGGTCATGTGACCCCTATCTGTATGTATGATATGTATGGCTCCTCGGAGCCTTCTAAATAAAGTACTTGAGTCGTAGGGTACTGTTGTGATGCCATGTTGTATTTACTCATATCGGGCATAATTGTGTGTATGATTGAAATGCTTGGTATGAGTGGGATCCGACTATCTAGTTGTTTATCCTTGGCAGCCTTTCATATGGGGAAATGTAAGTCTTGTACTTCTGAGCGATAGTAGTCCGCTACAGCCCGGTTCACCGGAGTCCTGCTAGCCCAGCACTACTGCTTGGACACTTGACTGGCCGGCATGTGTTTCACGTCGTTCCTATGTCTGTCACTTAGGGGAAATGTCACGCGCTGATATTCGGAGTCCTGCCTAGCCTGCTACAGCCCGGGTTACCGGAGTCCTGTTAGCCCAGTGCTACAGCCCGAATAGATACGTTGATGACCGACATGTTCGAAGTGATTCATGTATGCCTGTCCTCATAGGCTAGCGCCGCTTTGGGTTCACGACTAGCCATGTCGGCCCGGGTTCTCTGTCATATGGATGCTAGCGACACTATCATATACGTGAGCCAAAAGGCGCAAACGGTCCCGGGCCAGGTAAGGTGGCACCCGTGGGAGTACCGTGCGTGAGGCCGCAAAGTGATATGACGTGTTACACGCTGGATCGATGTGGCTTAGGATCGGGGTCCTGACATGTTCATAGATAATTTTGATCATAAACCCACAATTCATCGCTCTCGACAAACACACCGCAAAAGAAGAGTTACATCAAATAGATCTGCAAGAGAATCGAGGAGAACTTTGTATTGAGATCCAAAGAGAGATAAGAAGCCATCTAGCTAATAACTATGGACCCGAAGGTCTGAGGTAAACTACTCACACATCATCGGAGAGGCTATGGTGTTGATGTAGAAGCCCTCCGTGATCAATGCCCCCTCCGGCGGAGCGCCGGAAAATTCCCCAAGATGGGATCTCGTGGGTACAGAAGGTTGCGGTGGTGGAAATAGGGTTTTGGCTCAGTATATGATGTTTCCAAGGTATATGGGTATATATAGGAGGAAGAAGTACGTCGGTGGAGCAACGAGGGGCCCACGAGGGTGGAGGGCGCACCCAGGGGGTAGGCGCGCCCTCTACCTTGTGGCTTCCTCGTCTGTTGCTTGACGTCCACTCCAAGTCCTCTGGATCATGTTTGTTCCTGTCGGCGTTCTGGGAACGGGGGTCCCCAGACTTGCCTGCCTGCGGCCTGCGGCGCGGCACGAGTGGGGGCCCAACGTGGCCCATCTTCATCAACACAAGACCCAAGACCCTCGCGAGGGGCCAAGCCTCGCGAGGCGGGCGACACGGCACTTCCCCCAACACGGCCTCCTTAGGCTGGCTCACGAGGAGGTGGAGAGATCAAGGTGGGTACCTCATGAGGTGCCCATGACGCAAGCAATGACGACCAAGGGTGCCAGGCGGGCGCCAGCCCGCGCAATGTCCTCCCTTTCCTCTTTGGTGGAAAGGGGACAAGCGCAGGTGAGAGGATCGAGCAAAGACACCCATTTCGGTGCAACGAGACCAAGACCAGCTCCGCGACAAGGAGGAAGTCACTGTGGAGCCCAAGCCAGCGTCATCACCAGTGCCTTTGGCAGGCGAAGACTAACTTTAGTCAGGATAAGTGTACCAGATGTTCCCCTTCAAATTGGCCAATTGTTGGCGCCCTTCCCGCTCAATATTTGGGAAGAGGCCCAGGGCCTTTGCCTATAAATAGGGCCAGCCAGCCCCAGGGTAGAGGGGGGAACAACCTGAGGTAGGATCCCGCATCCAGAGAAAGAGAAGGGCGATCGAACTCCCCCTAGCAGTTCATCCCCTAACTAAGAACAGACCCTCGCGAGGTCGTTCTTCCTTGTACTGTTCTTCCTCATCAGCCCAAGAGGCAATCCACCCACCACAAACTAGAGTAGGGTATTACACCACAATGGTGGCCCGAACTAGTATAAACCCTGTGTCTGTTGCGTTGTTATTGCAGTAGCTAGATCCTTACGAGACATAGAGGTAGAGGGCATGATCTCCGCGCGCACCCCAGAGTTCGAACCGTAAGGGTCTGCCGGAACCCGTGATCCAACATTTGGCGCGCCAGGTAGGGGTGTGCCGGAATCCGCCTTCCCATCACTCCGTCTCCCGTTACGTCGTCGTCATCATGTCCGGCTACCAGGCGGGCAACCAAGGCCCGTGGGCGGCATGGCCCATCTGTGCGGAGCCTCCCGCTCCGGGCAGCCCCGCGCCACAGGCAGCTCGCGATCCGCAGGGCGCTGCAGGCCGCGGGCGACGCGGGCAAGCTTCTGCGACCCTCAAACCGCGACAGGCGCGGTCGGCGGCGAGGGCCTCCAACCACGCCGCGGCTACGACACCGTACACCCGCCGAGAACAGGCAAACTCAAGGGCCGCGTTCACGGTAGCGCGGGAGCTGTTGCAGTGCAGGCTACTAGAAGGCGGCTGCGACGTGCTGCTGGAGCGGGTCGCCGAGCTCCTGGGCTTCGCCGCTTCGGGGGCTCACCCCTTCTGCGTCCAGCTTCCGCCTCAAGTTCAGGGCGGCGCACGAGGGGGCCCCGCGCACCTGCGCGGGCCTCAAGACTACCCCAACACCGGCGAATCCGTTGGTACCAGACTGGCGGTGGCGCTACCCCCACCCCCGACGCGTGAAGGAGAGGGGCTCAGTGCGGCCCCCGGCGCCAGCGGCCAGCCGCGCTACCACCCCGTGGTGGGCACGACAAGCAATGCTGCATGGCGCATGGAGCACTACAGCACAGCATTCGGGGTGGCGGCGCCAGAGGAATACGTGCCCCACATGATGGACCAAGGGCACGCTCATGGGGGCGAACAGGGCTCACTCTTCAGCCCCAGCTGGGAGGACGATACGCCAGAGGCCGAGCCCCTCCAGGAACCCCATGACGGCTCTGTCGTTCACACTGGAGGCAACGACTATCGGGTACCATTAATTCCTGAAGAGCAGGCATACGCTAATCATGGGTCGCAGGAGATGCAGGTCGCCGCGACAAGCAGCTGCCCCGCCCTGCGGTCTCCTACCCCTTGGGAGGAGGACGCAGGGGGCTGCAGGAAAGGGGCAGAGATCCTACATCACCACCGCGGCGTTCGGAGCAAGGAGTTCTTAGAAGATAGGCCCTCCGCTGGGGAGGCGCCTGAGGGCCTGCCCCTGGCGGAGGACCCGTGGTCGTCGGGGGAACCGCTGGCGACCGCTCTACCCCACCGGCGGCGTCCTGGTTTCTGGTCGTCGTTGGTGGCACTAGAGTGTGGCGCAAGGCGGGGGCCTCGTCTGGCGACATGAAGCAAGGCCAGTTCCTATGAAGAAGGCCCAGTGCCTGTGAAGCTCGCCGCCCCGTGACACTCTCACGTAATAATGAGTGGGGCTGTACACGCCCCGGAGTCTCAGGGGTGCCGGCCTCAGGCCCTGGGGCTCCCTCCCACGCCCAGTGGACAACACTTAGCTCCGCGCTGGTGAGAAGACGTCGAAGACTAGATTAGGTGCTGGACGCGGCCTTTTTGTTTGCTTTCATTGCCTTCTTCCTTTGGTTGTAACCTTTTTTTCCCCGCTGGATTTAAGTTGAATTCGAATCTGAGCTTTGCGTGCGTTCGGGGAAGGGGTGTTTGGTCTTGTTTGAATCGTTTCCTACGTTCTGGTCACCATCTCATCACAGCTGCCTCCCCTCGCGAGCCCCTCGCGAGCCGGACCAGGCCTAGCTTAAGCACGGCCCAGATTGCCACTGCTGCTCCCTCGCGAGGTGACCATTGGTGCCTGCGGGGATCGTTTTCTCGGGAGAAGGCCCGGACCCTGTGAAGAAGGCGAATGCCTGTGAAGCCATCCCTCTCGGGAGAAGGCCCGGAGCCTGTGAAGAAGGCGAATGCCTGTGAAGCCATCCCTCTCGGGAGAAGGCCCGGAGCCTGTGAAAAAGGCGAATGCCTGTGAAGCCATCCCTCTCGGGAGAAGGCCCGGAGCCTGTGAAGAAGGCGAATGCCTGTGAAGCCATCCCTCTCGGGAGAAGGCCCGGAGCCTGTGAAGAAGGCGAATGTCTGTGAAGCCATCCCTCTCGGGAGAAGGCCCGGAGCCTGTGAAGAAGGCAAATGCCTGTGAAGACGTCTCGCTCGAGGAAAAGGCCCGGAGCCCGTGAAGAGGGCGAACGCCTGTGAAGACGTCTCGTTCGAGAAAAGGCCCGGAGCCTTCAAAGACGGCCCACGCCTGTGGGGTTTCCTGTCAGTAACGACCCCGCCTCCCGAGGTTTCAACTACCCAGCACCCGGGGCGCGACGCCCTCCGGAAGGCAGCTCTGGAGCCAGCAAGGGACAAGGGCGAACCAGCCTACCGTTGGACACGCGTACGATTTAATCACTGAAGATACATTAGATACAAGTTCATACATGAGGGGCTCCCCCTCCCAAAATGCTCTCACAACCGTCGGGCAAAACGCTTGAGTTCTATCTATGCAGGGTAAAAAGGCGAGGATAGCACATAGTCAATCTGACAAATCCCCCAATGCATCCTCGGAGGCGCCTCCCGAGCTGTTGCTGGCGTCGCTGAACTCACCTTCGTTGTTTGCGCCCCCGTTAGCGGCGTTGGGGTCTTCCACCACGCCACCTTCGTTGGCGCCCACGATCACGCCGTCATCATCCGAAGTGAAGGCCCGGACGAGAGCATCTACGCTGCTCTCCACCCATTCGGCCAAGTCGCCTCGAACAGCTTGGGGGACTGGGGCGATGGCGGCGTCGAAGTGGTAGTGGGGATCCATGTTTCGAAGATGGCTGAAGACACGGGAGAAGGCGCGCCCGAGCAGGGCGTGGCTCCTCTCCTCCACCAACCTATCGGCTCTGGCCGACCGTGCCTCCAGCTGTGTCACCACGGTGGTGAAGAACTACAGGTTGTCGGCGTAGTTAATCGTGTGCGGCTCGCCTACGGCAGCCTCACGGATGTTGCCCAGGGCAATGTTGGCCCTATCTCGGAGCTTGGTGAGCATGGGGCCGTGCTGGTGCTCCAGGACATGCCGCTGGCGTATCTTGTCGGCATTCTGACGCTCGACGGCCACGGCCTCTTCCACACGTTGGCGTAAGCGGAGCACCTCGGCCTGGGAGGAGGCCAGCTCCTTCTGCGCTGCCTCGAGGGCGACCCGGGAGGCGTCCGCTCGTCGCGTCGCCTCATCTCCCTGGGCCCTCAAGGCGGCGGTTCTACCCTCAGCTTCAACTCGGATCATCCCCAGCTTCCCCTCGAACTCACGCTCGAGGCCTTGGCGTGCTGTCGCCACCCGGCGGCAAACCTCCTCCAGGACGCGCGTTTCTCGCGCGGCGATGTCGTTTTCCGCCTGCGTCACCAGGCGCTCCCTCGTCTCCAGCTGCTCGAGCTCGTGAGCGCGTTCGGCGGCCTCCAGCACCAACGCTTCCTCGCGCTTCTGAAGCTCAGCCGGATCGCCAGAAGCCACCTCCATCGATGCAAGGGCTGCCTCGCGTAGCTCCGCTTGCTCCTCCAACGAGCGACACCAGGCCAAGAGCTCCCGAGCCTGTTCTTCTACTGCTCCTCGGGCCTCCTCAACGGCCTGAGACCGAGCCGCCAGAGAGGCCTCCAGCGACGCCTTCGCCTCTTCATCATCAAGGACGCGCTGACAATGCATGAGGGAAGCGGCCGCCTCCAGCTCGCGCCGCTCGACAGCCAGGCGAAGGTCCTCAGCTTCCAGGCGCGCGTCTTCCTCAGCAAGCTCCTGCCCGAGCAGGTCTACGGCGCCACTCGCCCTCCGAAGGAATTCGTGGCGACGGGCACGGCGCTCCCGAGCACGCTCAAGCACGTCTGCCGCGCCATCATCCGCCCCAAGCAGGCTTCGAGAACCTCGGATCATCGCTCCGGTCCCGGGCAGGGGGCTGGGGGCTGGTGCCTTCCCGACGGGCGGCCGCGCCGCATCAGAAGCCCGACTTGGGTCCGACCTGACCTCAGGAGAAGGGCCCCGGAGGTGCCTCAGCCGGTCGCAGCCCGCGACCAAACGGGGAGCCCACGGCAGGCTGCCTATGTCGAGGGAAGGCCCGCGGAAGGAGATCGCATGGGCGAGAGGGTCACCGCGAGCTACGCGGCGGTCCGCGCCGTCACCTGCCCAAACCACAAGGGCAGTGCCGCTCGAGACACCCAGGGGTGGTGGAGGAGACGGAGTCAAGGAGGGCGTCGGCCCGACGACTTCATCGAGCTCAATAGGGAGAGGCCTGCAGGGCAAGGATCAGCGGGTGCGGCAAGCAGGATAAGGAACAGAAAAGGAGAAGACTTACTCATCGACAGCAAAGTACTTCCGGCGCTTCAGCGAGCGGCGGGGGAAGTCGTCGCCCAAGGCCTCCCTTCTTCTCCGGAGGGCCTCAAAGTCCACACGGAAACGACCCAGGAGAGATGCACAGGAACCAGCCTGCGAAGAGGATGGAGCGCCAAGGCCACTCGTGTCGAGGGTGCATGCCTGGAACGCACGGGCAGTTGCCTCGTCAGAGACCCCGGCCGGGGGCTCGGGAGCCTCAGCCTCAAGCACCGGAGGCGGCGGCGCCTCGCCCGTGGCCTCGGGAGCGCGGACCTCGTGAGCTGCCCCGTCAAGAGCATCGCTAGGTGCGGTCACATCGTCTGCGGCTCTCTCGACCCCCGCTGTCTCCTGCCTCCCTGCGCCACCACTCGAGGAGGATTCACCCAGGCCGACCGGAAGCGAAATCACCACCACGGGATTCTCGTGAGGCCCCCGGAGGCCGACAGGGCGTAGCCCCCACTCGTCGAAAGGAGGCATCTGCCTCACGAAGTCATCCCTATTGTGGCAGAGGTACAGCAAGGCTCCCCCCTGCCGGACACCCCCGGGGTTGGGATCGCCTGTCAGGACCAAGAGCACCCTCCTTAGCACCTCGGGCGTTAGGTCTTCTCCCTGAAGCCTCATGCGATCACCATGCCCGCTGAAGGCCCACATTCTACGAGAATGGCGTTGGAGAGGGGCAATGCGGCGCGATAGGAACTCCTTCACCAGTTTGGGCGCCGTTACGCCAAGCTTCTTCAAGGACATGAAGCGATGCCAGACGAAGGCGAGCCGGGGACTTGCGAGCGTCTCCTGGCCCCAGCCCGAATTAGGCACAACAGGCGATGTCAGCTTCGCGAGCCGGGGGCTGGGCACCCCGACATCAATGTACAACCACCGCTCGCGGAACTCGGCTGAAGGCGGAGGGAGGTTGAAGTCGATACCAGAGGCTGCGGTCTCGGACGAAGCTATGAAGCTCACGCATGCCGAGCATTGCATGGGGTCGACAAGATGCAAGGAGAAGAAGTGGTGCAGCAGGGCAACAGAAGGAGGGATGCCCACCATCGCCTCACAAACAAAAGCAAAGACAGAAAGAAGAGCTATGGACTCAGGACCCATGTGCATCATGTGGATCTGATAATGATCAAGAACGGCATTGAAGAAATCGGAGAAGGGAGGCACCAAGCCCGCGCTCGTTAAAGGCGGTGGCCAGAGCCGGATTGAGCTTGTCCAGGCACTCCAGGTTGAGTATGATTGAGCGGCCGACAGCAGGCGCCACCGGCGACAGCGGGCGAGATGGAGCCGCAAGCTTCTTCCCCTTCCCTTTCTTTGGAGCCATGGCGGCGGGCGGAAGAGAGGAGATGTGAGATGGGATTGGAAGCAAGGGTCTGAGTTCGAAGGGAGGAAGAGCAGGAGACGGTCAAGCAACAGGGAGAGGGGCGGCTGTGTACAACTGCGGGGCCACCTAGCGCGGCGCAGAATAAGGGAGCGTGGGTAAACAGTGCCGCCCACATCCAATCAACCGCCCCGCGGCGCCCGAGGCCGCAGGCTGTTAGGGCATGTGGCGCTTCGCCCTTGCCCTTTCGCCTCTCGGCACGGCCAAGTCCGTGCACGCCTTGTGCCCGGGGGCTACTGTTGGCGTTCTAGGAACGGGGGTCCCCAGACTTGCCTGCCTGCGGCCTGCGGCGCGGCACGAGTGGGGGCCCAACGTGGCCCATCTTCATCAACACAAGACCCAAGACCCTCGCGAGGGGCCAAGCCTTGCGAGGCGGGCGACACGGTGCTTCCCCCAGCACGGCCTCCTAAGGCTGGCTCACGAGGAGGCGGAGAGATCAAGGCGGGTACCTCACGAGGTGCCCATGACGCAAGCAATGACGACCAAGGGTGCCAGGCGGGCGCCAGCCCGCGCAGTGTCCTCCCTTTCCTCTTTGGTGCAAAGGGGACAAGCGCAGGCGAGAGGATCAAGCAAAGGCACCCATTTTGGTGCAACGAGACCAAGACCAGCTCCGCGACAAGGAGGAAGTCACTGTGGAGCCCAAGCCAGCGCCATCACCAGTGCCTTTGGCAGGCGAAGACTAACTTTAGTCAGGATAAGTGTACCAGATGTTCCCCTTCAAATTGGCCAATTGTTGGCGCCCTTCCCGCTCAATATTTGGGAAGAGGCCCAGGGCCTTTGCCTATAAATAGGGCCAGCCACCCCCAGGGTAGAGGGGGGAACAACCTGAGGTAGGATTCCGCATCCAGAGAAAGAGAAGGGCGATCGAACTCCCCCTAGCAGTTCATCCCCTAACCAAGAACAGACCCTCGCGAGGTCGTTCTTCCTTGTACTATTCTTCCTCATCAGCCCAAGAGGCAATCCACCCACCACAAACTAGAGTAGGGTATTACACCACAATGGTGGCCCAAACTAGTATAAACCCTGTGTCTCTTGCGTTGTTCTTGCAGTAGCTAGATCCTTACGAGACGGAGAGGTAGAGGGCACGATCTCCACGCGCACCCCAGAGTTCGAACCGTAAGGGTCTGCCGAAACCCGTGATCCGACAGTTCCGAAAATCACATTCCCGAAGGGTTCATTCCGTTTGGACTCCGTTTGATATCATTTTCCTTTGAAACACTGAAATAGGCAAAAAAAAAGCAAATTGGGCTAGGACTCCGGTTAATAGGTTAGTCCCCAAAATAATATATAAGTGTATAATAAAGCCCAATAAACATCCAAAACAGAATATAATATAGCATGGAACGATAAAAAATTATAGATACGTTGGAGACGCATCAAGCATCCCCAAGCTTAATTCCTGCTCGTCCTCGAGTAGGTAAATGATAAAAACAGAATTTTTGTTGTGGAATGCTACCTAGCATATTCCTCAATGTAGTTTTCTTTATTGTGGCATGAATGTTCAGATCCGAAAGATTCAAGATAAAAGTTTAATATTGACATAAAAGTAATAATACTTCAAGCATACTAACTAAGCAATTATGTCTTCTCAAAATAACATGGCCAAAGAAAGTTCATCCCTACAATATCATATAGTTTGGTCATGCTCCATTTTCGTCACACGAGAATTTTCTCATCATGCACAACCCCGATGACAAGCCAAGCAATTATTTCATACTTTAGTAATCTCAAAATTTTTTCAACTTTCACGCAATACATGAGCGTGAGCCATGGATATAGCACTATGGGTGGAATTGAATACAATTATGGGGTTTATGTGGAGAAGACAAAAAATGAGAAAGTCTCACATCAACGTGGCTAATCAACGGGCTATGGAGATGCCCATCAATTGATGTTGATGTGAGGAGTAGGGATTGCTATGCAACGGATGCACTAGAGCTATAAATGTATGAAAGCTCAACAAAAGAAACTAAGTGGGTGTGCATCCAACTTGCTTGCTCACGGAGACCTAGGGCATTTGAGGAAGGCCATTATTGGAATATACAAGCCAAGTTCTATAACGAAAAATTCCCACTAGTATATGAAAGTGACAAAACAAGATACTATCTATCATAAGGATCATGGTGCTACTTTGAAGCACAAGTATGGAAAAAGATAGTAGCATTGCCCCTTTTTATTTTCTTTTTCTTTTTTTGGGCCTTTCTTTTTTTGGCCTTTCTCTTTTTTGGGGGACAATGCTCTATGAATGATGATCATCACAACTTCTATTTATTCACCACTCAATGATTACAACTCGATACTAGAACAAAGTATGACTCTATATGAATGTCTCCGGCGGTGTACCGGGATAGGCAATGAATCATGAGTGACATCTATGAAAAATTATGAATGGTGGCTTTGCCACAAATACGATGTCAACTACATGATCATGCAAGGCAATATGACAATGATGAAACGTTTCATGATAAACGGAACGGTGGAAAGTTGCATGGCAATATATCTCGGAATGGCTATGCAAATGCCATAATAGGTAGGTATGGTGGCTGTTTTGAGGAATATATAAGGAGGCTTATGTGTGATAGAGCGTATCGTATCACGGGGTTTAGATGCACCGGCGAAGTTTGCACCAACTCTCTAGGTGAGAAAGGGCAATGCACGGTACCGAAGAGGCTAGCAATGATGGAAGGATGAGAATGCGTATAATCCATGGACTCAACATTAGTCATAAAGAACTCACATACTTATTGCAAAAATCTACAAGTCGTCAAAAACCAAGCACTACGCGCATGCTCCTATGGGGATAGATTGGTAGAAAAAGATCATCGCTCATCCTGGATAGCCACTCATAAGGAGGACAATCAAAGAACACCTCATGTTTCAAATTTGTTACACAACGTTTACCATACATGCATGATACGGTACTGCCAAACTTCAAGGCAAGTATTTATCAAATTCACAACTATTCAACTAGAGCAACTTTAATATCACTACCTCCATATCTCAAAACAATCATCAAGCATCAAACTTCTCTTAGTATTCAACACACTCACAAGAAAGTTTTTACTAATCTTGAATACCTAGCATATTAGGACTAATTTCACAATTAAAGCAAATTACCATGCTGTTTTGTAGGACTCTCAAAATGATATAAGTGAAGCATGATAGAACAATAGTTTCTATAAAACAAATCCACCGCCGTGCTCTAAAAGATATAAGTGTAGCACTAGAGCAAAAACTATATAGCTCAAAAGATATAAGTGAAGCACATAGAGTATTCTAATAAATTACGAATCATGTGTGTCTCCCTCAATAGGTGTGTACAGCAAGGATGATTGTTGTAAACTAAAAAGCAAAGACTCAAATTATACAAGACGCTCCAAGCAAAACACATATCATGTGGAGCATAAAAATATAGCTCCAAGTAAAGTTACCGATGGACGAAGACGAAAGAGGGGATGCCTTCCGGGGCATCCCCAAGCTTTGGATTTTTGGTGTCCTTTTATTACCTTGGGGTGCCATGTGCATCTCCAAGCTTAGGCTCTTGCCGCTCCTTGTTCCATAATCTATGAAATCTTTACCCAAAACTTGAAAACTTCACAACACAAAACTCAACAGAAAATCTCGTGAGCTCCATTAGCGAAAGAAAAGAAAACACCACTTCAAGGTACTTTATTGAACTCATTATTTATTTATATTGGTGTTAAACTTACTGTATTCCAACTTCTCTATGGTTTATAAACTATTTTACTAGAAATAGATTCTTCAAAATAAGCAAACAACACACGAAAAACAGAATCTGTCAAAAACAGAACAGCCTGTAGTAATCTGTAACTAACGCAAACTTCTGGCACTCCAAAAATTCTACCAAAATCGGAAGACCTAAATAATTTGTTTATTGATCTTCTGCAATTGGAATCATTATTTTATCATGTTCTGGTGATTTGTAACAATTGTTTTCGTGAACAGAAAGTTTCTGGAATTTTCAGCAAGATCAAATAACTATCATCCAAGAAGATCCTATAGGTTTAACTTGGCACAAACACTAACTAAAACACAAAAACAAATCTAACCAGAGGCTAGATCAAAGATTTATTCCTAAACAGAAGCAAGAAGCAAAAAAATAAAAATAAAATTGGGTTGCCTCCCAACAAGCACTATCGTTTAACGCCCCTAGCTAGGCATAAAAGTAAGGATAGATCTAGGTATTGCCATCTTTGGTAGGAAATCAATAAGTGGCTCTCATAATAGATTCATAAGGTAATTTAATCTTCCTTCTAGGGAAGTGTTCCATGTCTTTCCTTAACGGAAATTGGAATCTAATATTCCCTTCCTTCATATCAATAATTGCACCAATCGTTTAAGGAAAGGTCTACCAAGAATAATAGGACATGAAGGATTGCAATCTATATCAAGAATAATAAAATCTACGGGCACATAGTTCCTATTTGCAACAATAAGAACATCATTAATTCTTCCCATAGGTTTCTTAATGGTGGAATCTGCAAGGTGTAAGTTTAAAGAGCAAACATCAAAATCACGGAAACCTAACAAATCACATAAAGTTTTTGGGATCATGGAAACATTAGCACCCAAATCACACAAAGCATAGAATTCATGGTCTTTAATTCTAGGGCCATTTGCATTTCTGCCCCTAACTCGAACCACCTACTCAGATTTGCCCCTAATTTCAAAGTCTGCTCAAATTGGCCCCTCTGCCGTTAGGTGACCTTATAGAAATGCCCTTCCGTGCCGTTTCCGTTAGGTCAAAGGCCTTTGACCGTCTACGGGACGTATCTTGGACATTTTGCTCCTACCTCCATGTGTCACTTACATGTGGGACCCACTTAGGAAAAAATATAAACACTTTCTCTCACCCCTCTCTCTCTCACTTAAATATGGGCCCAGAAAAGGAAAAAGAAAACCTCTCTCCCACATCTCTCTGTAACTTACATGTGGGGCCTAGCAAAAAATAAAGAAAAGAAAAAAGCTATCTCTCTGTCTCCCGACCTCGCGGTCTCTCTCATCTCCGGCGAACTACATGCGTCGGCCGGCGGACCGGTCCTCGCGCCACCACTGGAGCTGGCTCGCCATGCTCCTCCACCAGCTCACCGCGCCCGGTCACCAGCTCGCCGCGCTCCGCTGCCCTCTCCCTCTCTCTCTTGCCAAGGAATAGCAAAGCAACTATTGTCGGTGTTGACGCACGCGCACGGCCAGCGATAATGCAGAGATCCAATAAAATGTCTGATAGTCCAAACGCTCTCCGATTCATCTTCCTATGCAATTATTTGGATTGAAACACCCCATAGTGACGGATCCTTCCTCGTCTTCCCCAGATCCGGTGTCATGCCGCTGCCGCTCGATCTCCTCCACCAGTGAGCACTGCCGCCTTACCTCGGTTTCTTGAGTTTCGAAATCTCCTCCTAAACATCCTCCGCCTGCTCCCAATTATCCTCACCTCCCTTAGCAGCTCTACCGGCGAGCACCTCCCGTCGCCGCCGCTCAAGCTCACAACTTCCCATCCTCCCCGGCACCCCACAGGCCACTCAAGCTTCTCTCCCGCACCCTCACAAGCCCGATCTTGCAGCCACTTGACTGTTCCGGCGTCCTCCCGTACATCGTTGTCGTGTCTTCGTGCGCTGGCGCCGGCGTGTTTTTAGTTAGCCCAATCCCAGATTATCCTAAACTATGAGTAGTTCTAATTACACTCGTTTTACAAAAGCTGACTAGTGGGTCCAGCCCTCACATAAATCAGTAAATAACGTTTCAGAAAATAATAGAACAATGACTGACCCATATCAAGTTTTATTTTTCATTTTATTAGTTGGGCCCATATGTAAGTGAGAGAGAGGGGGTGAGAGAAAATGTTTTTTCTTTTTATTTATTTTCTCTGAGTGGGCCCCACATGTAAGAGACACATGGAGGCAGGGGCAAAATGTCTAGGAAACGTCCGGTAGACGGTCAAAGGCCTTTGACCTGACGGAAACGGCACGGAAGGGCATTTCTATAAGGGCACCTAACGGCGGAGGGGCATTTTTGAGCAGGCTTTCGAATTGGGGGCAAATGTGAGTAGTGGGTTCGAGTTATGGACACAGATGTAAAAGACCCTTAATTCTCTTTTGAATAGTAGGTTCCCACTCATCATAAAGTTTTCTAGGGATAGAAACTTCCAACTCAAGTTTTTCTTCATAAGATTGCATTAAAGCATCAACGATATGTTTAGTAAAAGCTTTATTTTGACTATAAGCATGAGGAGAATTTAGCACAGATTGCAACAAGGAAATACAATCTATCAAAGAGAAATTATCATAATTAAATTCCTTGAAATCCAAGATAGTGGGTTCATTGATATCTAAAGTTTTGACCTCTTCAATCCCACTTTTACCAATTTTTACATCAAGATCTAAAAACTCCGAATTTTTGGGAAGCCTTCTAACTAAAGTAGACTCATCTCCAGTCCCATCATTATCAAGATTCATATTGCAAAACAAAGATTTAATAGGGGACACTATCAGTGTCAAAACCGGCGGATCTCGGGTAGGGGGTCCCGAACTATGCGTCTAAAGTGGATGGTAACAGGAGGCGGGGAACACGATGCTTACCCAGGTTCGGGCCCTCTCGATGGAGGCAATACCCTACTTACTGCTTGATTGATCTTGATGATATGAGTATTACAAGAGTTGATCTACCACGAGATCGTAGAGGCTAAACCCTAGAAGCTAGCCTATGGTATGATTGTTGTTGTCCTACGGACTAAACCCTCCGATTTATATAGACACTGGAGGGGGCTAGTGTTACACAAAGTCGGTTACAAGGGAGGAGATCTACATATCTGTATTGCCAAGCTTGCCTTCCACGCCAAGGAGAGTCCCATCCGGACACAGGTCGAAGCCTTCAATCTTGTATCTTCATAGTCCAACAGTCCGGCCCAAGGATATAGTCCGGCTGTCCGAGGGCCCCTAATCCAAGACTCCCTCAGTAGCCCCCGAACCAGGCTTCAATGGCGATGAGTCCGGCGCGCAGATTGTCTTCGGCATTGCAAGGCGGATTCTTCTCCAAATTCTGAATACTTGTTTGAGTAGTGTTCGACTTTCCATAAATGTTGTACTGCTTGGCTTCCGCGCCCAATAATGGATGTTCTCCACGTGTCGAGCGAATGCGAGAAGTCGGGGCATTTTAACAACTGCCACCCTAGCCATGTGGGTAAATCTTCTATTAAAGAGACGGGGATTCTCAGATCTAGATCACACCATCCTCCTACAGCGAGTATCCATCGGAGCGCGCCCGGAAAAATCCATTCCAACATGGCCGGTCATCGCAGCTCCTCCTCTCGCTCCCGTAGCCCTAAGCCCGGCAATTGGAAGAAGTGTTCCGTCCCCCACAGCCAATTAGTGGAGTTGCAGACCCAGGGATTTCTCCCTCCAGCGTATATGGTCCCCGTTCAAGCCGGGATCGCCACCTATAACGGTGGGGAGCAAGCGAAGATCTTTCCCAGCCCATCCATGGGGGAGCGGGTATGCCTCGTCCCTTACTTATTAAGAGGGCTTGGATTTCCAATTCATCCGTTCCTCCGCGGGCTCCTGTAGTTCTATGGCCTCCAGCTGCATAATCTCACTCCCGCCTCCATACTACACATTGCTGGATATGTCGCCCTCTGCGAGCTGTTTCTGGGCTGCGAAGCTCATTTCGAGCTATGGAAGACGATATTCTGCCTCATACACCGTACACAGGAGGGGTCACTCTACCAAGTGGGCGGAGCCGAAATATGGCGCATCGCCGGGACCAGATACCTGTCCGGTACTCCGAAGAAGACATCCGAGGACTGGCCTTCGGAGTGGTTTTATATAGAGGACGTCCCCCTTCCGGACCCTATTCGGATGGGCTTCCCTGAGTTCAACAACGCTCCCCTGAAGAAATGCCGCAGCTGGCGCCCTCGGAGCCCTCAGGAGGAAGATAATGGAGAAGTCCTTTACCTGATGGCCGGATAAAAATGCTGGCTCAATCAGGACTGACAATAATCCAGGTTATGTCAATATGTATAATGCAGGGAGTACAGCCAGTTCAATATCGAGGGCACCCCATGTGGCACTTTAACGGGGGAGATGATGCCACCCGCTGCAGGCATAAGGGACCGGACTCAGTTGCTGCTCTAGCAAAAAATTCTGTCTGATTTGTTCAAGGGAGAGGAAGAGGAGTTCATCCGCATTAAGCCACGGGATGGATTCTCCATGTACAACCCTCCAAGCTGGGTGAGCTGTCACTTTTTACTCCCAGCCTTCCCGCATTCTTCGTCATAAGTACTTACCTTGCCGTTTCATGGCAGGAACTGCGAAAAGCTGTAAGGGAGGTCAACAGCTCGCCTCCACAACCGGAGGAACCTGACCGGGCCCTCGATCCCGGACTCGAAGAGGATCCGGACATATTTGTGGAGCTGATCGACAGGACATTCTATCAATTGAGCTGCGATGATGCCATGGTGGCCATCATAGCCGACTATCCTGGGCAACTCCCTGCATCGCGTGTAAGTAAAACCGGAGTCCCAACTTCCAAGAAGGATCCTCTTTTTTGCACATCACCTACCGTACACATATGGTGTCTTACAGGGAAGGCCCTCGGGACGCCATGCCGAACCCGCGGTGACTCGCCAACAAGGGGCACCAAAGCCGGGTAGGCTAAAAAGGAAGGTGGTCAGGACTGAGACACCATCGTAGAGGTATGATATATAACCTCGCTCGGTGGTTGTCTTCTTTTAAAAAATAATAACGTCCATGTTTCCTAGTAGGAAAAACGCTCGCCGGACTATATCCGGAGAGGTTGCCGATCACGCCTCCACCAGTCGGGCTCCAGGACCGGACATAGAGGCGGAAGCTAACACGGGGGGAACTCCGGATGCTCCTCCTACAGAGGATGCAGATAGATTATCCGCTACAAATTCCGAAGTGGAGAGCACCATGAATCACAGGCGTCACCGGACCGTACTCCGTGACGCTTGTTTCTCCCAAGAGGCGTTTGATGCCTTTAACTCAGGAGACGCGTAAATCCGTGCCGCTCAAAATGGTCTTGCCAGAGCCACGGACCAGTATGTAAAGGATATACGGGTAAGAAGATCTGATGATTATATATATCAGTAGCCCCTAAGACTTGAAACAGTTGACACAACTGATTTAAGGATCATTATTTGTGCAGCTTCTTACAGAGAAGAATACCCAATTGTCTCAAGAGCTGGAAGAGTGCAAAGCCCAGCTACGGGCCACTGTTGCCGCGTTGAAGGAGTCCGAGAAGGCCCCCTCTAGTAACACTTGTTTGCATTGCAATGAATGACAGGTACCAGATAGTATGCGGCATGCATGCAAATCTAACAATAGATGTTGCAGATGACTCCGGAGTGAATCCGGAGGCCGTGCCAGGGATGCACAACGTGTTAATCGACAGCTAAATGCTGGCAAGCATGTGCTTACGCGAGTTAGGTAGGAGAAAAATGATCTCCAAGATGCCAATATCCAGCTGGGCGTGGAACTGAAAGATGTTCGAGCCCAGCTTGCGGACTCCGTGAAGGAGAATAAGCGGCTTCGACGCAGCATTTTCAGTAAGTGCTTGAACGAACTTTTGAAAGAGTTCGGCGAAGAAGCCGGCTAACAGAGTTATGTCTGCAGGTATGCTGACGGGTCGTCCCGCGGAGGAGATGCCCATGTCTGCGGCTGATCTTCTACCAGAGCTCTCACAACTGCACGAACAAGTTCGGCAGGTGATGCAGGGTATAGCCCAAGCCTTGTGGCCATCCGCCTCCCCGCCAGGAGGCTTGGGGGAGCTTATAGAGAAGCTCAAGGGAGCGCGGCGGCGCTTCCGATTATGGGAGATATCGGCATGACGACAAGGTGCAAGGGAAGCCTGGGCCATGGTGAAGATGCGATATACCAAAGCTGACCGAAACCACATGGCCGAGGTCGGACCTGTGGGGCCCGATGGGAAAGAGATCCCCGTCAGTTTGGTGTATGACCAAGTAGAATTAGCCGCAAAGTATTCCCAATAGGATTGTAGGCTAGACAGCCTGTTGGATGGTATAGAAGAAGAATTTAGTCAGTCTAACTAACTGTGTACTTCAAGTGACATATATTGTCCCTAGCCGGATTGTAAATCATTTGTCATGGCGGACCTTTTCGCTTAGACCTGTGGACCCGATAGTCCGGAGTGTATCCGAATACCCGCTCAGTTATGTAAAAACCGGGGTACGCGTGGAAACCAGGCGTAGGGGTCATAAGTGCTTGAACAGACAAGTACCCAACTAGCTATGTTATATTACATGGATAGTAAGAAACATCTTCCAGGGAGAATAGTTCCGTTAAGGGTTCCTTTCCCTGGGTACGCATGCCCTAATGTGCATGTCTGAACTGCGAAAAGAGACGCAGGCTATAAACATCTGGGGGCATGTATTAAAATAAAGAAAGGTCATCTTTTATTCACCGATCGAGTATTCAATTAAGAACGCTAGCTTTCGGCTTCACCCAGTCTGAGGTACACATCCGGCTGACCCGGCAGTAACAATCGTAGAGGTGCTCCCCTTATGCCTTAGCCAAATTAACGGGAACATAGGGCATAAACACAAGAGCCAGGCAACCCAGCTTGGCCAAAACTTAAGTCACATCGATGCATATAATGGCGAAAAAAGGTACATGTGGAAGAATAACACATGTTAGGGCATAATGCCCGGAAAATAGTTATATTAAGCTTCTGTATAAGAAGCCCCTAGGTATAATGAGCGCGGTTAGCGTGTCATGATTGTGTAGTCAAGACACAATTTAGCCTTTTAAGGCCTTGAAGAAAAGGAAGAAAAAAAGAAGAGAAAGAGAGAAAAGATAGATAACGGATATGTAAAAAATTGACGGAGGTAAGGAGACGAACATAGAGTCCGACACTAGGCGTAAAACCTTCGGAGTCTGGCTGCATTCCATGGGTTTGGCTCGAGTCAATTATCCAATGCATCCCGCAGACGGTATGCTCCACCGGTCAGAACCTGGTCAATAATGAAGGGACCTTCCCATTTGGGCTTGAGCTTGTTCTTTTTCTTCTCCGGCAGGTGTAGAACGAGTTCGCCAACGTTATAAGCTTTGGCCCATACTTTTCTGCTTTGATACCTTCGAGCCCGTTGCTGATAGAATGCGGAATGAGCTTTTGCCACGTCACGCTCCTCCTCCAGGGTGTCCAAACTGTCCTGCCGATCGAGCTCGGCCTCATTTTCTTCATACATGCGCACTCGAGGTGAATCATGAATTATGTCGCAGGGCAGTACCGCCTCTGCGTCGTACACCATAAAAATGGTGTGTATCCGGTAGTGCGATTCGGCGTGGTCCGCAGCCCCCATAGTACGGAGTCGAGCTCCTCTACCCAGTGCGTGTTTCATTCCTTTAAGGACCGCACTAATCTGGGTTTAATGCCGCTCATGATAAGACCATTTGCTCGCTCGACTTGACCGTTAGTTTGCGGGTGATAGACAGAAGCATAATCGATCTTGATGCCCATGTTGCTGCACCAAAGTTTTACCTTGTCGGCTGTAAAGTTCGAGCCGTTGTCTGTGATGATGCTGTGGGGTATGCCATAACAGTGTACAACCCCAAATACGAAGTCCATCATCGGTCCGGATTCAGCCGTTTTAACGGGTTTGGCTTCTATCCATTTGGTGAATTTATCCACCATGACCAGTAAGTATTTTTTTCTTATGGGTTCCCCCTTTGAGGGGTCCGACCATATCAAGCCCCCAGACCGCACAGAGCCAAGTGATGGGGATTGTTTGGAGAGTGGTAGGCGGCATATGGCTTTGGTTTGCAAAAAGCTGGCAACCGACGCAACGTTGAACAAGGTCCTGTGCATCTGCTCAGGCCGTCGGCAATTAGAAACCTGTACGGAAGGCCTTGCTTACAAGGGCCTAGGCTGCGGCGTGGTGGCCGCCGAGTCCAGCATGGATTTCTGCCAAAAGCTTCCGCCCTTTCTCTTCGGAGATGCACCTTTGAACAACTCCGGTAGTGCTTTTCTTATAAAGCTCTCCCTCGTGGACCTTGTAGGCTTTAGACCGCCGCACTATGCAGCGTGCCTCATTTTGATCCTCGGGTAGTTCCTGCCTGGTTAGGTAGGCCAGGAATGGTTCTTTCCACGGGGCGATGACGGCCATTATCACGTGGGCTGAAGGTGTTATTTTGGTGGCAGAGCCTCCGATTGTGTCAGAGTGTTCGGTATCTGGTGTTGTGGCCGGGTCCGGACTATTGTTACCGGTGTCCCCTTCCCATACCACGGATGGCTTAAACAACCTTTCAAAGAAGATGTTAGGTGGGACAGGGTCACACTTAGCGCCGATACGGGCGAGGATATCCGCCGCCTGATTGTTTCCCGAGCCACATGGTGGAATTCAAGCCCCTCGAACCGAGCTGACATTTTGAGGACGGCGTTGCGATAAGCCACCATTTTCGGATCCTTGGCGTTGAAGTCTCCATTTATTTGAGATATTGTGAGGTTCGAGTCCCCACGCACCTCCAGGCATTGAATTCCCATGGAAACTGCCATCCGGAGACCATGTAATAGGGCCTCGTATTCGGCTGCGTTATTGGAGTCTATGTATAGTATTTGGAGTACGTATTGGACTGTATCTCCAGTGGGGGGCGTCAAGACGACGCCAGCCCCCAAACCAGCCAGCATTTTAGAGCCGCCGAAGTGCATGATCCAATTGGAGTACACGCCGTTCTCTTTAGGGAGTTCGGCTTCTGTCCACTCGGCGACAAAATCGGCCAGTACTTGCGACTTAATGGCTCGTCGAGGTCTATATGTTATGTCGAATGGAAGGAGCTCGATAGCCCATTTGTCAATCCGGCCCGTGGCATCGCGGTTGTTTATTATGTCGTTGAGTGGTACTTCCTAGGCCACCGTAATTGAACACCCTTGAAAGTAGTGTCGTAGTTTCTGGGATGCCATAAATACCGTGTATGCTATCTTTTGATAATGTGGGTACCGTGATTTGCATGTAGTGAGGATAGTGGATACATAATATACCGGCTTTTGAAGTGGGAATTTATGTCCGTCTGTCTCTTGTTCAACGACGAGCATTGTGCTTACAACTTGGTGAGTTGCCGCTATATATAACAACATTGGTTCGCCGACATTTGGCGCGGCCAAGATTGGGTTGGTGGATAGGATGGCTTTTATTTCTTCCAATCCGGCCGTGGCCGCATCCGTCCACTCGAAGTGTTTAGTGTGCCGAAGAAGGTGATAAAGGGGTAGTGCCTTTTCTCCTAATCGGGAGATAAAGCGGCTTAAGGCCGCCACGCATCCAGTTAACATCTGGATTTGCTTGAGGTCAGTTGGGATAGCCAACTGTGACAGAGCTCGGATTTTAGCCGGATTTGCTTCAATTCCTCTACTGGAGACGATGAAGCCCAGGAGCTTTCCGGCGGGCACGCCGAAAACGCATTTTTCCGGATTGAGCTTGATGTTGTATGTTCGAAGATTGTCGAACGTGAGCCTCAAGTCGTCTATTAAGGATTCGACTTGTCTAGTTTTAACGACCACATCATCTACGTATGCCTCCACTGTTTTGCTGATCTGTTTTTCCAGACATGTCTGGATCATGCATTGATACATTGCACCGGCGATTTTGAGCCCGAAGGGCATTGTATTAAAACATAAGGGGCCGTATGGAGTGATAAATGCCGTTGTGGCTTGATCGGACTCCGCCATCTTAATTTGGTGGTAACCGGAGTATGCGTCGAGGAAGCACAATGAGTCATGTCCTTCGGTAGCATCGATAATTTGATCGATGCGAGGGAGGGGGAAGGGATCCTTTGGGCAAGCCTTACTAAGGTCCTTGAAGTCGACGCACAGGTGCCAGGATTTGTCCTTCTTTGGTACCATCACCAGGTTTTCTAGCCAGTCTGGATGTTTTATACCTCTAATGAATCTGACCTCCAGTAACTTGGCTAGCTCCTCTCCCATGGCTTGTCGCTTGGGTTCAGAGAAACGCTGAAGAGTCTGCTTGACCGGCTTAAATCCCTTTAGAATATTAAGGCTATACTCGGCCAGCCTGCGTGGGATTCCTGGCATATCTGAAGGATGCCAGGCGAATATGTCCCAATTCTCATGGAGGAACTCCCGTAGTGCAGCGTCTACAGCGGGGTTTAACTGTGCCCCGATGGATGCTGTTTTTGTAGGGTCCGTTGGGTGGACTTGGAATTTGACTATTTCATCTGCTGGTTTAAAAGAGGTGGACTTGGATCTTTTGTCGAGTATCACGTTGTCCCTGTCCACTGTGGAGCGCAGCGCAGTTAATTCCTCGGCCACGAGGGCTTCGGATAATGCCTCGAGGGCCAGTGCGGCTGTTTTGTTTTCGACGCGGAGTGCTATGTCCGGAACACTAGCTAGAGTGATGATTCCATTGGGCCCGGGCATTTTGAGCTTCATATACCCGTAATGGGGTATGGCTTGGAAGATCATGAATGCCTCCCGCCCTAGAAGGGCGTGGTATCCGCTACTGAACGGGGCCACTTGGAATGGAATTTCTTCGGACCTATAATTCTCCGGCGTGCCGAATACCACATCTAGTGTGATTTTCCCGGCGCATCGTGCCTCCCGACTAGGGATGATTCCTCTGAAGGTCGTGCTGCTTTGCTCAATGCGGTTTCTGTCCATTTCCATTTTTTGGAGAGTCTCCTCATAAATGAGGTTTAATCCGCTATCGCCGTCCATGAGCACTTTAGTAAGCCTAAAGCCGTCCACAATTGGACTAAGGACCAAGGCGGCTGGTGCTCGGGTTCTTCGGAATTTAGGTTCGTCACTGGCATTGAAGGTGATAGCCGTGTCGCTCCATGGATTTATTGCTGCCACGTGGCAGACTTCGGCAAGGCTGCGGAGTGCTCGCTTACGCCTATTATTTGAGGCGAAGGTCTCGAAGACTGTCAATACGGTATTGTTGTTATCCACGGGGTTGTGATGTGCGGTATTTTTAATGAGGAGATCCTCGACGCTCTTGGCCACCTGCCGGAGTACCCAACATGCTCTAAGGCTGTGTGTTGGTATGGTATCCGATGTACTGTGAATTTTGCATGGCCCATTAAGCCATCCCTTCAATACGGTTCCACGCCCTGTAGTGGGCTTTTGCTTCTTTGTAATTGAGTCGTGCGACTTATGAGAGTGCGCCCTTTTAGTTCGGACTGGGGGTTTTGTCAGAGCTGGATTATCCCAAAATTTTGTTTGGGTTTTCTAGGAACTTTCCATCGCACAGCACTTCCATACTATGGCCGCCAAATCAGCAAAGTGTGCTATGCCACGGCGACTTATGGCGTTGAGGATTCCCTTGTCCGTGCAATTATTGCAAAAGAATGAAATTGCGTCTTCCTCGCGAAAGACCTTAACCTTGTTCATAACAAGGAGGAATCTGGCCCAATAGGGAAAGATCATTTATATCTGGGTGGGTGGGTGGATTTAAGTCCGGACCTTGACCCGGTCTGAGACCCAGGGGCGAAGGAGTTTCCGATCTTGAAAGTTCGGGCTCTGGGATGTTGCCCAGTGGGTCTAGCCTGCAACCTGATTCTAGGTTCAGGGTTTGGGCGATGTCCTCCCATAGACAGGTATCCGGCTCAGAGAGCTTGGGAATCCGGACATATTTTGTCCTCAAGATAGAGGAAGAATCGCCGTATTGCTCCTCCACCACCGCTATCTGATGGGTGACCGGCGGAGAGTTAATCTCCCTTTGGTCGGGTTTAAGCCCAATTCGATCATAGTCCGTAGCGACTCCCAGAGCGGCGATGCGATCCAAGAGCTTGTTCAAAGAGGAGAGCTCCATTGGATTCTTCCGCTTGGTAAGTTCCGAGCCGATGTGAAGGCTGTTTTCAATGACCCGAGAAGTCATCGTCGGCACAGCGGCCGTACGGGCGGTCATGACGAAGCCGCCTAGTCGGCGAGTTTGGCCTGCAGCAAGGGCTCCCCTAGAGGTGATGTTGTCCCTGACAACTAGACGAGCCATCCTTCCTTATGATGACGGCACAGTGGAACTCTCAATGAAAGCACCAATGTCGGTGTAAAAACCGGCGGATCTCGGGTAGGGGGTCCCGAACTGTGGGTCTAAGGCAGATGGTAATAGGAGGCAGAGGACACGATGTTTACCCAGGTTCGGGCCCTCTCGATGGAGGTAATACCCTACTTACTGCTTGATTGATCTTGATGATATGAGTATTACAAGAGTTGATCTACCACGAGATCGTAGAGGCTAAACCCTAGAAGCTAGCCTATGGTATGATTGTTGTTGTCCTATGGACTAAACCCTTTGATTTATATAGACACCGGAGGGGCTAGGGTTACACAGAGTCGGTTACAAGGGAGGAGATCTACATATCCGTATTGCCAAGCTTGCCTTCCACGCCAAGGAGAGTCCCATCGGGACACTGGTCGAAGTCTTCAATCTTGTATCTTCATAGTCCAACAGTCCGGCCCAAGGATATAGTCCGGCTGTCTGAGAACCCCCTAATCCAGGACTCCCTCAGACACATCAATAACTTTTAGATTTTCATCTTTATTCTCATAAAAACTTTCCGGTTTAGCGGCCATCTTATTAACTAAGGTGGCCTACTTATCCGAAATTTCAGCAATTAATTTTTCGAGATGAGCAATCTGAGATTTCAAACCATAAAATTCCTTAGACATATCGTCGAGCTCTTTATTCATGTAACCCGTAAAGCTTTTTTGTTCCTTAAGCTCGTTTCTAAAGAAATTGTTATGCTCAAATTGTAAAGTCATGAAACTTCTGACGTTGCTTTCAATCTCTTCTAACCTTTTAAGGTGAAGATCACCAAATCTAGGTAGAGCCATCGTGACAAACAAGCAATCCAACACACAAGCAAACAAGAGGCAAGCGAAAAAGAGGCGAAGGGAAAGAGAGGGCGAATAAAACGACAAAGGTGAAGCGGGGGAGAGGAAAATGAGAGGCAAATGGCAAATAATGTAATGCGAGGGATAAGAGTTTGTGATGGGTACTTGGTATGTCTTGACTTGTGTGTAGACTCCCCGGCAACGGCGCCAGAAAACCTTCTTGCTACCTCTTAAGCACTGTGTTGATTTTCCGTTGAAGAGGAAAGGGTGATGCAGTAAAGTAGTGTAAGTATTTCCCTCAGTTTTTGAGAACCAAGGTATCAATCCAGTAGGAGGCTACGCTCGAGTCCCACGCACCTACACAAACAAATAAGAACCTCGCAACCAACGCGATAAAGGGGTTGTCAATCCCTTCACGGTCAATTACGAGAATGAGATCTGATAGAGATGATAAGACAATATTTTTGGTATTTTTATGATAAAGAGTAAATAAAGATGCAAAGTAAAATAAATGGTAATAGAAATAGCTAGTTGTCGGAAGATTAATATGATGGAAAATAGACCCGGGGGTCATAGGTTTCACTAGTGGCTTCTCTCAAGATAGCATAAGTATTACGGTGGCTAAACGAATTACTGTCGAGCAATTGATAGAATTGAGCATAGTTATGAGAATATCTAGGTATGATCATGTATATAGGCATCACGTCCGTGACAAGTAGATCGAAACGATTCTGCATCTACTACTATTACTCCACACATCGACCGCTATTTATTATGCATCTAGAGTATTAAGTTCATAAGAACAGAGTAACGCTTTAAGAAAGATGACATTATGTAGAGGGATAAACTCATGCAATATGATATAAACCCCATCTTTTTTTCCTCGATGGAAGCAATACAATACGTGCCTTGCGGCCCCTGCTGTCACTGGGAAAGGACACCGCAAGATTGAACCCAAAGCTAAGCACTTCTCCCATTGCAAGAAAGATCAATCTAGTAGGCCAAACCAAACTGATAATTCAAAAAGACTTGCAAAGATAACCAATCATACATAAAAGAATTCAGAGGATATTAAAATATTGTTCATAGATAATCTTGATCATAAACCCACAATTCATCGCTCTCGACAAACACACCGCAAAAGAAGAGTTACATCAAATAGATCTCCAAGAGAATTGAAGAGAACTTTGTATTGAGATCCAAAGAGAGAGAATAAGCCATCTAGCTAATAACTATGGACCCGAAGGTTTGAGGTAAACTACTCACACATCATCAGAGAGGCTATGGTGTTGATGTAGAAGCCCTTCGTGATCAATGCCCCCTCCAACGGAGCGCCGGAAAAGGCCCCAAGAAGGGATCTCATGTGTACAGAAGGTTGCGCCGGTGGAAATAGGGTTTTGGCTCTGTATATGATGTTTCTGGGGTATATGGGTATATACAGGAGGAAGAAGTATGTCGGTGGAGCAACGAGGGGCCCACGAGGGTGGAGGGTGCGCCCCCTACCTCGTGGCTTCCTCGTCTGTTGCTTGACGTCCACTCCAAGTCCTCTGGATCACATTTGTTCCGAAAATCACGTTCCCGAAGGTTTCATTCCGTTTGGACTCCGTTTGATATCCTTTTCCTTCGAAACACTGAAATAGGCAAAAAAAACAGCAATTTGGGCTGGGCCTTCGGTTAATAGGTTAGTCCCAAAAATAATATAAAAGTGTATAATAAAGCCGAATAAACATCCAAAACAGAATATAATATAGCATGGAACAATCAAATATTATAGATACGTTGGAGAGGTATCAATGAAGAGGACAACAACCATAACAAACAGTTCAAACTTGGTAGTATTGTAGGTATCAATGTGATGTACACCAACGATCCGGACTCGGTGAAGCTCTTCCTCACTGAGTTCAAGCAGTACCTACATGACGAGAAAGCACAAGGTCGCAGGACTTAGACCTTGTGCCCATCCATTCGTCTCCTGACAGGGACCAGCGGATCACCGTCGCCCAGGTATGTGTGCGGGACGAGGTTATCGTCTACCACTATTGTAGGGCCATCAGAGGTTCTGGAGCATTCACCTGTTTCATCAGCAGCGCCGACTGCACCTTCGCTACGGTGGAGAGAAGGAAGAACGCGACGATTCAGCCATCTGGTGCAACAAGCTTGTCGACATCCAGAAGCAATACAAAATCATCGGCAACGGGAAGGAGAAGGACTCAGTGGTTGACCTCGCCGAGACCATCATCGACCCCTAATATGCCAACATGAAAGAAGACAATGATACCAAGGACCTGAACACGTGGGAGGTACCTCTGAATCTAGCCTACATAACCTACGTGGCCAAGGATGCATACGCATGCTACGACATGTACACGCGGATCTTGGACATGAGGGCATGTCTGCTTCCCGTAACCGACGAGTACATGGACAGCCGCAGCGTCATGATCAAGCGTGCCAGGAAGGTCTAGATGTTGTACTTTATCTGTTTATAAGCACCTTTATCATGAGAGTGTTTCATGCATTAGCCTATGTGTCGTAATTATCTGTTTTGTCTGAAATGTTTCTTGTAAGAATGCATTAACATGTTTGCTTTTTTAGTGGCTATTTGCTTATGTATGTAACTAGTTCACTTGTCTATTTAAAAAAACTAGTTCACTCGGCTGCTGTGCTTTGAATCTCCTTCCTGCCAACATATGGGACCAACCAGCAGGTCTCGTACACAAACATATGGGACCAACCACCTATCCATTTGTAGTTCTTTATTTTGTTCAATCTTTCGTCCTATCACTACAAAAAAAATACACTTCCGTGATGATACGTGTTTGTCATAGTAGGTCGCATTTTTTGTCATGCATGTACATCCATGACAAATTTATGACAGAATCAAGATAGTCATACATGTGTTGTCATAGAAGTGTTCCATGACATTACCAAAATTATCATCACGGAAGTGTCCACTTCCATGACGATAAATCGCGCGTCACAGAAGTGCTTTCGTCAAGGGTGACCGACACGTGGCATCCACCATAACGGAACATCGTTAAGCTATCAGGTCGGATTTTGGATCCGATAACCCGTTAACAACCCTGACCAATGGGAAATTTCCATGTGTGAAATTCTGATTGGCCGAAGGGAACACCTGTCAGCTCGTCAGTGGGCCAGATGTCGCCCGTCCATTGGAGGAGACATGCCTATGATACGTCGACATGTGGCTGGGCCCAACAGAGGCCCATATAGGTTAAAAAGGCCGGCCCGGTCAAAGGCCCGTAGAACTTAATCAGGTACTAGTGGGCCAGCCCATTAACGGACTGCTTAATAAAGGCCCATTTACGGCCCGAAGCCAGATCTGGCCCGTTTCGCCCAATATTTGGGCTGATTTACGGCCCGAAGCCAGATTTGGCCCGTTAATTGTTCGCCCAATATTTGGGACCATTTGTGGCCCGAAGCCAGATCTGGCCCGTTAATTTTTCGCCGAATATTTGGGCCCAACTACAGCCCAATGACTTTCGGCCTATTAGAGGCCTGATGTAGAGATGGGCCCATTTCAGCTCGGTGTGACTTTCGGCCTGTGAATGGCCCGTGCTGCCCATGGGCCATATATGGTCCGATGGGACATCGGGCCCACTAACGGCTCGTGCTAAAGGTGGCAACAGTTAAGTCCAATGTGACTTTGGGCCTGTTAAAAGGCCTCTCACGTAATTCGGCTCGTTGATGCCTATACTAAGCTTTCGGCCTCTTAAAGGCCCATGATATCAGTGGGCCAACTAAGACCCGAGATATGTTTCGGCCTAGTAACGGCCCGTGAGCTAACTGGGCCCAAAATGGCCCGTTCTACATTTCGGCCTGCTGAAGGCCCGTCGACGACTAGTGAAAATTGAGGCCCAACATGCATTTAGGCCTGCTAAAGGCCCATGGTTTCATCTCGGCCGTAACAGGCCAGTACAATATTCAGCCTGTTAATGGCCCGACGCTACCTGGGCCAAACTAAGCGCTGGGTCGACAAAAGGCCCAACTAAAATATAGGTCGGTGTAAGTTTGGGCCTGGCGCAATGTGTGAAGGCCCCAACCATTCGGGCCCAAGAAAGACGTAGGCCGGCCCAATTGTGGCCCGCTAAAAACCTGGCCCGTTAGAGTCGAATGTTTCGGTCCGGTCGACTACATCTGATTTTTTTTCCGATAGCGAATGATGGCAGTAACTAGTAGGAATTAAGAACAAACCTACTCTATACAATAAAGAAATTACGGCATAGTAACTAAGAATAAACCTACACTATACAATAACGGATTTAAGGTATATTACATCCACTGGGCATCGAAGTTCGCCACCAGTGATCATAAAGCGCAACGAAGAAGCAGATTACAAAAACTGGGCACCATTGCAGCATAACAAAATAATACTGAACTGAGACCACTTCCAAGACAGTTCAAGAAAGGTTAGCCTTGCGGGGGAACTGTTGCGCAAGCTACTGAGCAAGGCTGTGAGACCGGCCTAGCATGTCGGTCATAGCTTCCAGGTGTAGCTGTTTAGCGACGAGGTTCTCATTGGTGTTCTCCGCAATCTTTCTTAGAGATAGGACTTGAAGTCGAAGTTGAGTTGCAGAATGCCATTCTGCTAGAACTTGGGACTGAAGAAGTCGAACTGATTCAGACAACGAATTATGTGAGCTTGTCTAACTGTTAGTCTCAAGTAACTTGAACACTGCATCAAGACAAGACTTTGGGGTTGTCTCGCTATCTTCTAGATGTTTTGCCTTCTTTGCTGCAATATATGTTGGGTTTGTCTCACAGCCTTTAGCAGACTTGTGCATGCCATCAGGCATATCACCGTGAAACAAAGCAGAGAGATGACAGGTTTTGCACGTGTATAAACAAAGATGATAACTGTTCTGTCAATTCTATCCAATTTCAAATTAGAAAATAAAGAGTAAGTTCAAAATATCAATAGCATAATTTGGCATTGTTCATAATGCGGGGAGCTTCACCACACTACTGGATTACCATGTCAATATAACAAGCATAGATGAAGGGCAAATAAAATCATTGTATCTATTTTGGATAATGTGCATGGCATGTTGTTCATATCATCCGCCAAATTAGTAAGATAAAACAGGAGATGACAAGGTGCAAACGTGGGCTGCTTCACCACACACTGGATTATAGATCCACAAAAACAAGCATACATATAGGGAGTATTAAGTAATGTGCATGGTATGAACAAGGAATTTGGTTTTATAAGTAAAACTTAGAACTTACGGTTCTTACGAACATGCATTTTGGTAGAAACATCAAACTAAACAGCAGTAAACGATAGGGAGTATGAGCAAATTAAACAGCAGTTGAGGATAAAGGCTTTAGAAGGACTGACTTACATTAACAGTTAACACCAGCTTTATAATGCCCTTCTCCATGTCAAGGGAAGGATAACTCAAGAATTTCAGCACAGAATCTTGTTCATAAGCATTGCCTGTACTCTACATTTTGTAGAGAGTAATTATAGATATGATAATACTGGAAGGGATAGAGGATAATGAAGATAAGATGCAGATTGATGCTACATAATCAACTACCAATCCCTGGAAGTACAAGCGTTACAGGACAAAATGTACTGATAAGAGCAATGGGCTACACTTCTGCACTGGCATTGTCTGTGTATTCTACATGTTGGTAAGATTAAATATAGATATGATCTTTTTTAGTAAATGGTGGGCGAGGGAGATAAGATGCAGAATGCTACAAAATGAACCAATCCCTCTTCCCATAATACAAGAGTGTTTTGAACGCTGGTGTACTGTACAAAACGTTCTTATATTATGGGACGAATGGAGTAGCTGTTAATGTAAGTACGCTGATAGACCACGTTCAGTCCTTACAAGAGGACTGCAGAGCTAAACCTCTTCAAAAGCATTGGGTTGATTCTAAATTTATGTAAGAGTCCATATGGATCTTATAATGTCCACCAAATGGACGATTACGAGGCTAACATGTGCAGTGATGCTACATAATCAAACAGCTATGAAAGTAAGTATGGTCATACAGGGCAAGAGGTACTCACAAGAGCAATGCAGTGTGCAGTATAGTTGCGAGATTCTGTGGTCCCTTGAGAATGAATGTTCTTCTGCTAACAGTTTTCGTACAAGTGAGACATTAAGGCAAATGCAGAAATGTAGTTACAATTGTGATGTGATATCATAGACAGTACCTTACGCTGCAGCCGAGACCAATGTTTAACAAGATTATTCCAGTCACCGTTGACTTCACAGAAATTTCGTTCAGAGGCTTGCCATCAAAGTGCACTTGCCTCGGGTAGGAACGATACTTCATCAATGAGTGCTTGAAAAGCGCAACCAACCCTTGCTCGTCATCACAATCCAGTTTGCATCTCGCCTATTTAAAAGAATGAAATCTTGTGTCTTCTGTCAGCAGAAACATATGCGGTAATGACCATGAATAACATTAGTACATTACTTACACGTAAGTTGCGGAGGAAGACTGGAAATTGTTATGTGTCTGCGGTATAATCTTTCCATGAAGGAAAGCGCACAAAGTTCCTGACAACAACATAAGCTTCGTCTTCTAAACTAGGAAGAAATGGAATAGGGGTCCTATTTGCTGCAATTGGGGCTCTCTAGTTCGAAAAGGGATTTGGCAACTGGATTTGGTGTACTCTTTGCTGGAATGGGGGTTTTGCATCGTACAGCTGGTGCTATGTCAACTGGCATAATCATACTGTTTGCTGCAGTTGGGGTCTGCTGAGTTGGGGCATCAGAAATGACCAGTGTAGTAGGGCTAGAGTCTGCTAGAGTTGGGGTATTTTGTGGGTCAGGTGATATTGCAACTACGCCTAATGGGCTATTTGATTTATCAAGTGCCACTACCTTTTCCAAATACTTTGCTTGTGCTCCTCCACGGTCAGCAATTTCCCTCTTCCTTTTGAACGTCTGATACAAAAGAACAGCATTTGAATGGATAAATATGGTACGATGACAGATGGAATATGTACTAAAAATGGATAGGCAGGGCGAATAAGATAGGGCATCTTCCTCTGACTCCTCCACTAGGGAGCTACATTGACTTAGGTCTCCCTCTAGCTTAGAATCACTGTTAGGATCATATTCTGAGCATGAATCTGTAGGTGGAGAGAGTTTGCATTGCATTGCATCCAGACTTGATTTCAGTCCCTTAATGCCAAGTTTGACAGCCATGGCATTGTTCCGCTTTATTCTTTTCAGGCGCGCAAGCTCATAATCATTATGATGCTGTTCAGAATCTGAGATTCATGAAAACATAAAAAGTAGTCGGATTATCTATGGAATGCATTGCGGATTCAACTCGGAGAGTGTCTCCCTATAAACCCCTTCATATGCAAAGTTCACCTCCCCAACCGTGCTGACCAGACCACACACAGAAATACAAACCCCTTATGTCTCTATAACAGGCAGGAAACATTTCAAAACTGAAGTAGGAACATTAGAATCATATGAAATTCGTATTTGAACAAATAAACTAAGCAATTATGAGTGGCGTAATGTTTAGCTTCAAGGGTGGAGTGTTGGTAGTGCGACACAAAGCAAGTAGGCAGATTGTATTCCATGTAAAAGATCGAAACCTATGTAAAAGCTGGAAATGACACTTTCTTTCTATACAATGCAGTGTTCGTTACCCACACATGATGGAAGAGATCACATAGAGAAATACTATTCACTCATGTCTACGGTTCCAGTATTTAGAAACAGGGTGGTCCACCCTAAAAGAATATTGACAACAAATATGACAAGGCAAGCATAGATGTAGTGAATCAATCATTTACTGGTGAGCTTACTAGGACAAGTATGCAGAATTGTAACTGCAGTAAGAGACCGTCCAAAATCTGAATGAAGAAGTTTGTCTAGCACTTATTGTTTGCAACTAATCGACGTGAATAATTGGATATTATATCGAATGAGTAAGAAAGACAAGTAAATTTGTCAACAAACCTGGCTTGCAGTAGTAATCTGGGTCAATGTCACTACGACCAACAATCCAAAATGACTAGTTTCTATTCCAAGGGCCGGAATTTGGAAAACCCTGTGAACTTTAGAGGTACTAAAGATTACTGAAATACATCTGAACCATTAAGTGTAGGTAGCACTGAGCACACAACAAACCCTAATGACAGTCCTGCCTAATGAGTAATGAATCAATTAGAAAATGGGTGATGAGGAGTGGCTGCTGAGTGTTGAGGACGTATCTCAGGATAAATCGGGTTGGCTTGGTGGGTGCTGCACGCCTGAGCCCTGAACGAATTGGGAAGGTAGGCACGGCGGCGCGCCCGGGCAGCGGTGACGTTGTTGGGCGATCGACTCCTGGCCTCCTGTTAGTCCAGCGTCTCCTCCTAGAGTTATGTCGTCCGGGGACGGGAAGTCGCCGGCGAGGAAGGCGGCTAGGGGCGAGTAGAGATCGAAAGCGCGCAGCAGAACAGAGGGGAATCATGGCCTGGGACGACCCAAAATCCCAGGGTGGGCCGGCCCACCGTGGGCACCCTGTAGAGATACACACCCGAGCGGCGAACATGCATTTTCGAAACTAATTTAGGAACATTTACCTGACCAATTAAACAACTCTATTTTAATAATATCATATTCATATTTGAACAACTAAGCTTGTTTAGCTCGATGGGTGGAGCAGTGTTATTATGACACGAAGCACGTATTCTGATCATATAGTGATCATAAAAGGGGGAAACTCTAAGCATATTTGTTTAGCAAAAGAGGGTTTCCCCCCCTATTTCTATTAAAGAAACTACCATGGAACCAACATGATCAATTAAACCCTAAACATGATCAATTAAACCGTATTATGGTTGTGCCATGGCAGATTTGAAGCTGCAAACTGGAGAAATGATATTTAGCATCCATTGTTTGCTTCGAACTAAGAACTAAATTCTAAGAGCTGAAAACAAAGTAGACTAACCAAGTTAAGATCTATTTTCTGGTTGAGATCAAAAAGTTGAGGAGATATGAAGTACCACCTCTCTTGCGGCGCCGGGTAGGCATCGGGGCAGCGATGGCTGTCGGTGGCGTTGAAGCAGATATGCGACGGTAGACGGGTGCATCGGGGGATAAGTCCCGTTGCGGTGGAAGAGAAGGTCGTGTGAGCAGCCCCAGCAAAGAGGACGACGGCGCCGATGAAGCGAGAGGATGCGGTGCAAGGCTATTGGTCCGGCGGCGTGGATCAGAAACGTCCATCTCTAGCAGTGGACGACGCGGTCTTGGTAGGCGCTCCGGCATGGTGGAGGACTGTGGTGATGTATGTGGTGGAGGACAGCGGCGATGGATGGGGTGGCGGACGGAGGCTGGTGTGGGGATGGGGTGTTCTAGCGTGGACGGTGTATGAATGGGAAAATAGAGGCAGAGGTACGGGGAACCATGTTTTTGGGACATGCCTGTCTGAAATATGGGAAAGTTACGAACTTAGCCCCCGTTTAAAATTTGGACGTCTCGTCGGTTGGGGATAGGACGGTAATCTCACATCTCGCCAATATTTGCCCAGAGCGATTTCGGGAGAGGAGAGGGTGGTTGGCTCCCATGGTTGGCGCCCACGATGTATGAACGGGGCTGACAGGTAGGGCGGTTGTGTCACGTCTGAGTGAAGTTACAAATCTGCCCCTATTGAAAATATTTGCCTACATCGATTTCGGCCGAGTCAAGTTTGTTTTGCCGCCCACCGTGTATGAATGGGGAATGGAGGGAGAAACAGAGGTCTTCCGGATGATCTTGAATTAAATGAGTTTTGCCGCCCATGTTTGGCGCCCACCGTGTCGGAATGGGCTCAGAGGCGGTCGTGTCACGTCTAATTTAAGTTACTAACCTACCCCTATTTAGAGCAGTGGAAATCGGGCCGATGGATTGTCCGTGTAATGGGTAGACAGTAATTTCCATCTCCCAAACACTTGGCTTCAGGCAGCCGACGTGGGAGTGGACATTTTGCTGCTTCTTTCGAATTTTGGGACAATAAGCATCCACGTTTACCCTGGCAACTAAATTTGAATCCATTTTGTATTCCTATATGAATCTTTATAAATCATTCTATGTATTTTTATATATCTTCAGAAGGACGACAAAGATGTATTCCACTATCATATATGAATATGGTTTACAAATCCCGATACTCAAATTCAGAAACTAGAATCCAGTTTAAGGTGAATTCGAATATTTGGAACACTTCATGTCCAACTCAAATGTCACGCGCAGCATAATGTGTACTCCCATTTAGATATGTACACAAGCGATGTATCAAGATTCAAATACCGAGTCAATCAACCAAGAATGAATAGAACTAACAGACATATAAACACTTATAGAGTATATGGATCAATAATATCAACTAACATACATAAGCCAGGCCACTGTACTTTTTTTTGGCTACAACAACATTCTTTTTTTAGCCAGCATCTTGGCCCTTTCCGATGCGTGCCACTTATGGTCCATCTATACTACTACTATTGTTGAATGCACATTCAGCCCGATTGGCATATTTGTAGGTCTGGCACAACAATCCAAATGAAATGTCTCCGAGTCTTATCAATTAATACAGACTTGTGCTCAAATAAAATTACAAACCAAAAAACAAAAAAAACAATTATTACATGATCTCTAAAACAAATGGTTTGATTGATTACGTGAACAGACAACACAAAGGTTATTCAACTATGGAAAGAACATTTCACCTATGATTTACCAAGTAGGAATTTAATTTCCTTTTTTCCTTCAGGACTTTAACAATCTGGTCAGTCTCAGCTTGCTTCATTTTGAAATCCACCAAATATTTAATGGTTGTCTTGAGTACTTCTTGTGATTGTGTTGTTTGCTTCCTCAACATGTCAACTTCATCTCTAAGTGCAGAAGCAGAATCTCTTTCTACCACTAGTTTAGCTTCTAGAGCATCAGCAGTTGGGAATTCATAATGCACGATTGGGCCGGTGCCACTGCTGTGGGATGATGCAACGTCCATGGGGACCTCGCTCTTTGATCTTGGACTAACCTGTTTTGCCATTAAAGTTCCGATTGGATTCAGAAAAGTTGAAGTTAGCAAAATAGATCAACTGGGAGTTATAACAGCAAACCAGTTAAACAAACAAAGAATTAAAGAGTTTCAATTGGATGTTGAAAAGTAGTTATTAACATCATTGTAACCCGCTGTTGCAGCAACAAAGCAGTTAAACAAAGAAGTAGATATTTAAGTTAAGGCAAATAGGTAATTCTTAACAGTAAGTATCAAACACATAGATAGGCGCAGTCTACAACACTACAAAAAAAAGACACATCCGTGACATTTTGGGCCGAACGAATTTTTTTTCTGTCATACATATGACACTTCTATGACGATAATTGTGACAAAACCCGGTATCATCATAGATGTGGTGGGGTCCTACTTCTATGACAAAAAATCATGACAGAAAATGGGCTTTTCGTCCTGGGCGGGCCGGAGACGTAGCTGCATGACATTCTTTGGGCCGTCCATGACAGAAAAAACCATGGTAGAAGCGAGGGGGAGGAAAATTTCGGGGAGTTCCTGGTTACGGTAGGAGGTCGGGGCCGAGCGGTGTGCGTTTCTCTCGTACACGTACGCGCGTGTGGGCGAGGCGTTGGCTCTAACTGAACCCGAGCGAGGCGTTGGGCTCTAACTGAACCCGAGCGATTGCACTGCAGGCTACGCGTTACTGAACCCGAGCGATCGATCGATGGCTGTTAACTAAACCCGATCGAGCGATTCCTTTGCTACTGCTGCTAACTGAAGCCGATCGATGCTGCCTCTGGATGAACAGTGAGCGTTGCGGGGGGGTGAACAGTTCCTGATGGGGGTGGATGAACCGGACCCCGTGGTGTTGCCTTTGGATGAACAGGACCTCGATCGATCGAGTCGGTTGGGGCTGGATGAACAGGACCCCGTGGAGGGCTGGATGAACAGGACCACCCCGTGGAGGGCAGGATGAACAGTAGACGGTGGAGGGGTGCCCGTGGAGGGGTGGTTGAACAGGACCCCGTGGTGTGGAGGGCTGGATGAACAGTAGACGGTGGAGGGGTGGTTGAACAGTAGCCGGTGGAGTAGCGCGCGGTGGAGGCTGGATGAACAGGAGCCCGTGGAGGCTGGAGGAGGTCGACGGTAGATGAACAGTAGCTCGTGGAGGCTAGAGGGGGTCGACGGTGGAGATGAACAGTATCCCGTGGAGTCCCGTTTTGCGGTACGCCACACCCCTCCCGATGAACAGGACCCCCATTTCGACCGTAGCGCTCCAACACAAGTCCGTTTCCTCCATTTTGCGGTACGCCACACCCCTCCCGATCAACAGGACCCCCGTTTCGACCGAAGGAGGTCCGTTTCATCCGTTTTGCGGTACGCCACACCCCTCCCGATCAAAAGGACCCCCGTTTCGACTGTAGGAGGTCTGTTTCCTCCGTTTTGCGGTACGCCACACCCCTCCCGATCAACAGGACCCCTGTTTCGACCGTAGGAGGTCCGTTTCCTCCGTTATGCGGTACGCCAGGCCTCGTTTCCATCGCCTCTTGCATCCAAGCCCTCCCGATGAACACGACCACGCATTCCGTTCGGACCCGTGAACACGATGACGACATTGTTTCTTCCTTCCGACCCAGCCATGTACACGAGCCCTCGCCGTACGTATGCGCGACTAGGCATTCGAGACCCCGCCCGTATGTACACATACGTGGCCGTATTTTCTTTCTTAAACCCTAGCCGCCTCTACTACGACACATGCGCGCCTCAACATCCACCAGTATATATGTACGTACACGTTCGCGACTAGAATGACAACGCTACGTACGCTTCGACCAGGTGGGTCCCGACTGTCAGGCACTTCCTTGCCTGCGAAGAAGTAGCTGGTGGGTCCCAGCAGTCAGGGGGGCGAAATACGGTGGCCCGTCCAGTGGGTCCCCGCTGTCAGGTGGAGGAATAATTATTTTGCATGTAATAAGGAGGCACTTCCTTGCTGCGGCCGTGGACCCAGCTGTCAGCTTCTCCACGTACAGTCCACGTCCGATGGAAACCGTTCCTTGACCACGTTGACCACGCCACGCCGAGAGCACCAGGGCGGTGGACGACGGCGAGGCCTAGGAATGGGACGACGGGGAGTCGGGGAAGACGCGGCAGTGGAAGCCCGCGCGCGCGGAGAGGAGTACGAGGGTTCACTGGTTCGGCTGCGGTGTGAGGTTGCCTTCGCCGCAGGGCCTGGCCAGCAGTAGGAATAGTAGGGGGCAGTGAGGCCTCCGCGGCAGCACAGCCGGCCACGAAAGGCAGGAGCATGCGGCACGACTAGCGCTGCTTTGGGCGGCTGGAGCAAGAAGACCAGAGGTTGAAGAAGCACTACGACCGTTGGATGGACATCGTACGGTCACTGGAGCTAGAATCGTTCATATTGACTAAGTTGACAAAGCCCTTCATCCCCGTCAACTTAGTAGGCCCACAAGTCAGCCTCCCACCAAGGTGGGTCCCAGCTAGCCGGGGGAGTATTCATTTTTTTGTGCGTAATAAGGAGGCACTTCCGGTGGGTCCGAGCTGACAGCGGGGGGAACATTTTTTCGCGAAATACGGTGGCCCGTCCGGTGGGTCCCAGCAGTCAGGGGGAAACGATTTTTTTCGCAAAATACTGGTGGCCCGGTCGGTGGGTCCCCGCTGTCAGGTGGAGGAATAATTATTTTGCGCGTAATAAGGAGGCACTTCCTTGCGGCTGCCGTGGACCCAGCTGTCAGCCTCTCCACGTATAGTACTCTTCCGATGGAAGTCGGTCGTTGACCACTTTGACCACGCCTCGCCGAGAGCACCATAGCGGTGGACGACGGCGAGGCATAGGAAGGGGACGACGCGGAGCCGGGGAAGACGCGGCCGTGGATGCCCACGCGGAGAGGAGTACGAGCGTTCACCGGTTCGGCTGCGGTGTGAGGCTGCCGTCACCGCAGAATAACAGGGGGTGTGGGAGAGTAGAGGGATGCCCTGGCCAGCGCTGGGAGTAGTAGGGGGCGCTGAGGCCTGCGCGGCAGCACAGCCGGCCACGGGAGGCGGGAGTAGGCGGTCCCGCCGATGCTGCTTTGGCGGTTGGAGCAAGAAGATCAGAGATTGAAGAAACACGACGGACATTGGATTGGCATCCAACGGTTACTTCTGCTAGAATCATTTGTTAACGTATATAATAACTAAAAAAATCTTGCATACGCGTCAACTAAACAGGCCCACAAGTCAGACCACTCCCTCTTTTTTTTAATAATTTATATATAGCTCATGGAAACTTCTTATGCAATTTATTGCAGTCGTTTTTTTGGTTCGCCAGGGCCAATTTCGCATATTTCTGTGGGTTCCAAACTATTTTTAATACCGAAATGTCCTGCCAGATTTAAAGTACTTTGAAGATATATTTAAATTAGGTTAATGCCCAGTGAAATAGGAATCTGAAAATGTGATAAAATTCAGAAATTATAAAGTAATTGCCAATTTGTCATCTGTTTTTATATTTACAACCCATTTCATATTACTTTCAAGATTTGCAGGCGTCTTGAAAGAGTTGCAGCCCATCAGGGCGTAGAAAAATAAGTTGGCCTGGATTTTGTATTCTTCAGAAAAAATAAACTGGGCTCATTTTCACAAAGAAAAAATAGCTGGGCTGGTCACATGGTGAACATAAAATATAAGCCTGGGCTAGACGGGCCACAGCCCAGTTCAAACCCTGCTCCGTCTCAACAATACCAAACAAAAAAATACTGCTCGAGTAGCTACGCCCCAGGTGTCAGCCGATCTTGTGTTGTTCTCTTGTCTATTGACTATATACGCTCACAATGTCGTGGGTCCCAGATGTCAGGAAAACACTAGGAGGAAGCATTTTATTTTTCCATACGCTGACGTCGTGGGCCCCTACTGTCATCCTCTCCACGTACTTCTGCCGATTCCTGTTGTTTGTTGACCATGTTGACAACGCGAGAGGGCGGCGCCGCGGCGAGCGCACCAAAGCGCGCAGAGGACGTCGACGTTAACAATTTAGGACACGGTAGGGCGGCGATGCGTGCGCTGAAGCACAACCAGCCGTGGGAGGCGGAAGCAGGTGGCTCCGCCGGCGCTGGTTTGGTTTTGGCAGCTGGAGGAAGACAGGACTGAAGAAACACGACAGACTGTAAAAGCAGCAGGAGTACTTAACAACCTTAACTAAAACCAGTAGGGGCACATAACAACCAAAGCTGAAAGCAGTATGAGTACTTATACAGGTTCAACCGTACAAAGAACGCCTCGAACAGTGCTACTTTGCCTACAGTTAACCAAGGGTGAGGCCGCCAAGCCCCAGGACAAGGCCCAGGCGCCACCCCGTGCATCCACAACCTTCTGAAAGCGGCTTCATCTCGCAATGTGGTCAATAAATAGGATATTCGCTTTAGAGCCATGGAAAAGCATGAACATAATCTTCTGTCGTATTCTACAAGATGGACGGGCCTTCATTATTTGAGACCACCCATGAATAAGTATCTTTTCACCTCCAAGGGGAATTGAGTAGGTCGACATAAACATCATGTTGTGACCAAGCGCAAGTCTGAACCGACCATGGTCAGGCATCTGTATAGGAACAATAGAACTCGGCAGTTCCTGTTTCAAGAAGATCACAGCTGTAAAACTGTGTATAAGCAATAGTTTATGAACAACATATATAACAGAAAACAGCTCGTACCATAAGTTTCTCGACACAGTTGGACATGTTCAATGAGTGCAGCAGTGGCACACATATCCCACGTGGTCTTCCACCATTGAAACGCCCCACAAGGACCTCAAGACGATCAATAAAGTGTAGGAACTTGTGGATGTCGATCCAGTCAACTTCAGTGCCATTAGTAACAGCCGAGTTATTACAGAGTAACAAACGAGCAGACTGCTTAACTCTGAAAAAACCTACACGTGCCACCAATCATAAGAAAATTTTAGTTAGTAGTAGCATCTTCGTGAGAGATTCGTTGCTACTTCTAAAGTTAAATTGTGATTAGTTAGACATAATAGGTGGATTAAGAAGTAATCGAGGCAACAAGCAAGAACTAGATACAAAACTAACATGGATGAACAATTGGAATGACGTCGGGGTGGAAGATCACAGTGAAGATGAGACCAGGTTCTGCTATTTCCATCAACATTCGTGCGCCAACTTTCAGCCCGTAACACTTGAGAAAGTTTATCCAAGTTCTGCCATAAAAAAAGCAGCGATCTTCTTGGTTCATGAACCCAACTCGGAACTTATATCCCTGGCTTGTCTTCACTGTGACCATTAAACTAGTGTATTCAGTTATGGCAAGGCCGAGCATCTTGAGTACATGTGTTCTGGCAGAGCAAATAATACACTGCAGGAAAAATAATATGAGAACACTGCATGTTCAAAAAAACCCCACCCTCCCGGATAGAAAAGAGGATTCTAGGAACATACTGTGCGAGTTTCAAAATGCTGTGTTAGGATGAGAAGGAACAAGTGTGGCGTCTCACCGAGGGCGCAGAAACCTGTAGGGTACTCGCACTTTGAGCATTGCAAATGAAACACACTAGATTCAGCAGGAAGAAAAATGCATCAACGGCGGCGGCTGCCATCCTAGGATTACCTGCGACCAAGGGACTTGGGTTTATCGGGGATGGATGAAAAATTCATACCTGGTTCTCCATGAGAAAACCCTATGCAATCGCCGAGAGGGGTTTTTCTCTGAACAAGCAGACGAGGGAGAAGGGGATTCAGGCCCAGTGAAACCTTGTCGCTTCGTCCGTCCAGCTTACTGATAAAGCTGGAAAGGGGGGTTGTGATTTGACGGCTCATTGGGCATTACTACGGCGCTATGACCGGGGTGTGTCTACCGTGAAGTTGTGCACTCTAATTTGTGCATATGGCACGTGGACCCCGTTGCCGGTTGCCCCACATATCAGCGAAAGGAAGTAGAAAGACAAGAGTAACTAGTTACACATAAATATATTTTTTGACAGAGAGATACTCCCTCTGTAGAGAAATATACAAATCTTTTATATCACAGGCTCACCTTGCCGAGAAATATACTCCCTCTGCAACGCACGGGCATTATGGGGGTTCAGCTTTTTTTATGGGGGTTGAGAATATAATACTTAGACTTTGATGTTTTTTCTATGTTCAGCTTTTTCTATGGGGGTTGAGAAATATACTTAGAATATCACAGGCTCACGGTTCTGGACTTTGGGCCGCAGGCCGACCCTGCATGTTTGGGGGCCCATGTGTTCTACCTCAGCGCTTTTCATATTGCAAGCGATCGGTATGGCGCTGGTTTTAGATGCTGTCGCAAGGCGAATACACAAAATTGAATAAAGCACGACAGCTGTTGGAATGAAATCGAATGACAGTTCCTAACCAGCAATCAGAGTTGCAATTCTATCAACGACCTACCATGTGATAAATAATACCGGCGTACTACTTATACACATAGGACACTTGTTTCACCATGCCAGATTATTACATGAAAATCTCTCGGAGGATAGATCAGTTCGGCAGTTGCGTGCTGCTACTGAAGAATTTCAAAGTTGATTTGGACCAGCTCTCCTTGCCGAGAAAGTTCGATTTTGACATCATCCCCTACCGCAAGATATGATTTAGATTTGAACCTTGACCATCCTTTAGCATCAATCATCATGCGACCATCCTTTGTACTTACGGTATATTGAGCAGGTTCATTCACACCAAGGCTGCGCATGGTAAGAGAAACTTGGCCGCGGTCGCCCGGATTGTTGAACGACTCCCTCATTGCTCTAGGAATTCTCTGTTTGCAAACAAGAAGACATACCCAAACAGTTAGATCAACACAGTGAATCATGTGAAATAACATGAAAAGAAAAAAGAACGAAGCACTTGGGCGGCCAATGCTTACCAAGAAGGTGGACATGTCGGTTTTTGTAAGGACTTTGGTATATGAAGTGCGAACTGCAGCCCAGTCTGTTGCCGGTGCAACTGCACGGGCCGGAGCAGATGCAAGTGCCAGTGTTGGTGCAGGTGCCAAAGCCGCTGCTGCTGCCGGAGATGGTGCTCCTTGTAGGGCTGGTGCCGGTGTCGGAGCAGGTGCCGGTGTCGATGCCCGATCCTCCAGTAGACCGTACTGATTTGCTGACGTGGTCGGTGCCCAATCCTCAGCTAGATCAGACTGAGTTGTTGCCACTGTCAGTGCTAGAGCAACTGCCGGTGCTCGATCTGTGCGAGATAGCAGCGATCGTGTCTGGTATGCTATGATCAGCTTTCTAACTTGACTAGGATCCGTGACCGTGATCCAGTTTTTTCTTCATTTCTTTTAAACGCGAGAAGGACTAATTGTGGCATTTTTGTTAAACCAAACTGCAGTTCATCATAGGGATTCAGCTTGTACTCAGACAACAGACTGATGCTAATATAAGTGATGGACAGTGCCTTCGTTACTGACACGACATAAGAAGTGAAACCTGCAAAAATAGCCATCGTAGAGCAAACCAGACGGTTTATTCTGTGATGAATGTCACATGCCAAAACCTGCATCGTAAAATTGTAGGAAAAGAAAGAAAACATGACATTAGATCAATAAGATTTAGACAGTAAATCAATAAGATTTACTTGATGTGACACGAGTGAATCCTTACCAGGAAATCACTATGTTGAAGTACTAAATAGAAGATTGATCGTCCAACTATGTGTGGCATGCAGGGGCCCTGCCTACTCCCACAAGCAGGACAGTCCAAAGGTCGTGACAAATCGTATGGACCGAACATCCATGGGACTGGAAATCCTGGTGGGTGCGATAAACCCTGCAATGCATACATATATTGGAGTGTAACCATAATTGATAAACCGTCCTCACAAAAAATATGATCTGGATACTTCAAAATATACAGACTAAATTGAGTGGACAGACATTAACATAGACCGTTCTTAGGACTGACCACACACCAAAAGCGGTAGTACTAATAAACAATACAGGGTTCACAAACACAAATCAAGTACTGAACAATAGTACTTACTACAGACAAGCAAAGTTGCACTAACTAAACTCTGCAGACTATTTCTTGCCACCGACCTACGGGATGAACCCCACATAACTGACTAGGCCATGGACTTCGTGTGAGATGTCTACACGCACCATCACCATCTTGTCAACCTTGGAGAACCTAATAGAGTGGTCTTTCCACTCATAAACATGATGATGAAGACAGGCCGCATCAGATTTGTTGGGAAGCTTTACAAGAACCACACTCTTCATAATCGAAGGCACAACCAGGAAATTGTTGTGGTCAAGTACAGCCTCGAGAAAATGCCTGACAACAATGCTACAGGAAAACACTAGTACAGGACACGTGGCGACAAGGACATAGCAGCTGGATAGTTCAGCAGTAGAACTCATCATCAGGTCTTCCAGTTCACACGGCATGACTTTGAGAACTTCATCTCCACCGCGGACCTGGTTCTAATTCAAACAGAAACCATATTTTATTACTACCTCCGTTCAGAAATATAAGATGATTTTCGATATTATACTCCATATATGAATGACTACATATACGCACAGAAATGAGTGAACAAAGACACTAGAACATGTCTTCAAAGGCATGAGAGCAGAGGGATTACATGCAAAATCCATAACACAAGTTACTGAGGCAAATATACCCTCTTAAAAGGATAGCATTGATGTTCATAAAGTACTCCCTCCGTCCCAAAATTCTTGTCTTAGATTTGTCTAGATATGGATGTATCAAGTCACATTTTAGTATTAGATACATCCGTATCTAGACAAAACTAAGACAAGAAATTTGGGACAGAGGGAGTAGTTGAAAGTAATCTATAAGAAATCAGTGTCAACCTCTTGCATGTTTTGGTCAAAAGAGGAATTTAGAACCGTCATTTGGCACACAAAAATCACATGCAAGATCACCCAGAAAATTGTACTACTAGTACTAGTACTATGTATTAGATGAAAAAACACGATCAAGATCGAGAAAAAGATCGTCAAGAAGAGATATTACCTGGACTTGCTTAATGAGGGATCCCTGAGAGGGGGCTTGGACAGGGCGATGGCTTTGAGCTTGTCTGCGGTAGTCTGGGCGGGGTGCTTGCGCTTCTTCGTACCATGAGCCTCGACGGTTTTGGCCGGATCCATAGACATCACTTCGGCCGGTGCTCGAGCGTCCATCAAGAAACTATCAAATAGAAATAAAAGAAAAGAAACCACAATCACAAACCCAAAAGAAGAAAAGAGAGGGAGTTATAGGATCAGTCTCGAGGTTGCAAGACCGGGCCTTGGCCAGAATCAACACCATTGATGCGCTCACCTTTCCTTCTTTGGGAGAGAAGAACAATGGCAGAAGCAGGTCGGGGTTTTCTTAAAGAAATGAGGAACAAGATGAGGCAGAAGCTGAGAGTGAAGAGCGAAATGATGGTTGCTTCGTCCGTCCAACTTACTGCTGGAAAGGAGGGGGTTTTGTGATTTGACGGCTCATTGGGCATTACTGCAGCACTTCGATCGGGGTAGTCTACCGTCACTCTACTACGGAGTAATTGAGTGCATGGCTGGTGGACCCCGATGCTGGCTGTCCCACACGTCGGCGAAAATGAGTAATTTAGTGCATGGCTGGAGAAGCATCCGCACGGTAGAGCGTGTCCACTGTTTTTCAAAAGAAAAAATGATTATAGCAAGCGTTTCCACTCTTACAACAGAGGAGTGCGAAACACGGCAGCCACTTGAACATACACAGTGCTCCTACTACTAGGCATGTGCAGTGGTTCATACGTCAGTACTACACAACCTTGTTGCTAGTGTAGTAAGATAAGACGATAACAAATGATGTTGTGCGCATGTCAACAACTCCTATATGTAACAAATACACGAAGAGGAAACAACTATATTGAGATGAGAATGCAACCAAACACACCCACACGCTTTGTGCTACAGTGACTGATCTGCATCGTCTGAGTTTGATCCAACGGTCATGTTGTGCCGAGACATGGACAGGCCCATGCAGAGGGTGCCTAAACACCACCGAAGTCCCTCTGCTTCTGGAGGCGCACGACGTTGGTGATACAGGGTGCAACCGCCCGCAGAGCCCGCTCCCGGTCGACAGGAGCCAGCTCATCAAAGACGGCGTCCAATGGCATGAATGGATTCCGGTGACGGAGCCCTGAAAGGATTCGCCCAGCAACAGTGACGGCAGCCCGCAACCCCTCCTTGTCCAGCTCAGCCCCCACCATCGCGTGGAGACGGCTCAGCTCCTCGGAGATATAGGTGAAGAAGGAGACCAGGTCAGGAAGCCGCAGCTCGTTGAACTCGACCGGGTGGTCGAACGGTGTTGGTGTGGAACGACACCTATGGGATCACAAGAATCCCTACTACGGTTGCGGGGCGCGGGGTCGTGGGAAGAGTGGATCAAACAGATAGCACACGGTTCCTTTACCCAGGTTCGGGCCGCGAGGACGCGTAAAACCCTACTCCTGCTTTGGTGGATTGTTTATCTGTGTTCTTGAACTAGCAATGGGGCGTGAGGAGCTCCCAAAAAGCCGAATCCTCTTCCTGGTCGCCTTGGGCCTCCTTTTATAGGGAAAGGGGTTGCCATAGTGGCACACAGGAGGTGGAAAGGGTACAGTGATGCGAGGTTATCCCTCGCATTACAGGACAAGGCGCATTTAATGCGTCTTGCTTGGGTGTCCTTGCTTTATCGGGGACGGGGGAGAGCCCTGTCTCGTCCGTCGCCGCTCCTTCTTGCGTCGACACGCGCCCTAGCCAGCGGTGCCCGCGGTGCCATGTAGGCAGGCAGGCAGCTGAGGTGGCGAAGTGGTGGGTCTCCACGAAGATCCGCTTGCCGCCACGCAGGTGCCTGCCCAGCTGGTTGGGTCGGCAGCTGCATGCGAACAGCGGTGGAGGTCTGATTGGCGTGGGCCTGATGGTGGCCCTACGGGTGGTCTTGGCAAGGGCATTGCCGGGGCCCCGGCAAGGGTCTTGCCGTGGTGCCTGCTGTCATCCCCGGCAAGGCTCTTGCCGGGGGCCTTGTGGTCCTCCTTGGCTGGGATCCCGCCAAGGATCATGATGTTCTAAAGTGTGTATCTGATCTTGAATGTCTTCACAAAGATCTGCATGCCACCACGGGGATGTCTCCCGAACCCTTGCCCCATGGGGGCAGTGGACTCAAGGGTGACTCGCTCCATGGGTGTGGGGCGAGCTGCAATGGCAAGGGTCTTGCCGGGTTTGCTAAAACCGCCTCAAGGCAAGGGTCTTGCCGGGGGAGTCCGCTTCGTCCCCTTTGCTCTTTGTGGTCTTGGTCTTGGCGTCGTTCTGTTCCTCTCGAGCTTCGGTCTTACCTTGGCTCACCTCCCCTGCCTTGCTCAGTGTGGTGGTGCCCGTGGCTCAGACTGCCCGTGCACAATTATAGGGGTGCAAAAAAGTGTACCCCTCTTTTTGTACACCGACAGGAGCCCCCGGGCCTGGGCCACATGTAAGCGCAATCGTGTCGTTGGGCTAGGCCCAAAAACGGTGCGCGGGCAGGCGGGGTGGTTTTTACCGCGGTAAGTTTCTTCGCGCGCTGCGCTTCCCACGCTTCCCGCGCGTGGTGCGGCATCAGGAGGCGTGTGTGGCGTGGGTGGTATGCGTGGGGCTGAGCTCTGCACGCATGCGTCACGTCGTAGTAAAGGGGGCGGTTCGCGCCTTCCCCATAAACAGAGGGAGGCGTGGAAGCGCGGCCCATTTACTGAACGGGGCCGAGGTGTGGTCTTCAAGGCGTCCACCTCCCCATGATCACGGGGTGGGGAGAGGTCGCCTCACCCGTCGCCTCGGTCCTACACGCCTGCCACGTGGCTCTCATGCGCTTGGGGTGGCGAACGGTGGAGGCGGGAAACCGGGCCGTCGCGGGCTGGGGCAGCAGGTCAGTCCCAGTTCCCTGCGCCTTCCGCGTCTTGATTGGCTCAGCGGGGCGGCCGAGCCCCCACCCCGTTCCTTTATAAAGAGCGGGAGGGGGATGGCGTCCCGCATTCCTTCATCTCCTCCTTCCATCAGCTTCTGCTCCCCCCTCCATCCGCCATGGAGAGAGGGAACATTGGTCCTTCAACGGTGGCGGCGAGGTTCGCTGCTCGACAACGCGTCCCTCCTTCCCCTGCACCTGCGGTGGCAGAGCCAGCCGCAAGGGGAAGGGGGAGGGGGCGAGGCCGTGGGCGAGGCCGAGGCGCTCAGGGAAGAGGAGGATGGGGCGGCGCGCCGGCCTCGCCTCCGCCAGCAGTTCCTCCCCCCATGGAGGGCCACGTTGGGGATGACCCTTGCGAGTTCTTTGTCAGGCTGCGCCAGCCGCCTCGCCGTCGCCTTCATCTCCTGACTCCATTCACGCGGGAGATGGAGCTGGATCCGCCTGAGTCATTGCGGCTGCACATGAGGGGCTGTGGGATCAGCGGCACGCGAGTTCGCGTCGACCTCCCAGCCCCTCATGTAATGTATCTTCGTCGGGGATGGAAGACATTTGCTCAGATCCACCGCCTGGCGGAGGGGTTCACTCTCCATTTTAAGCTGATGGAGGGCAGCCTTCTCTCCGTCAAGGTCTTCGGAGATTTTGGAACTCGCCTGGAGTGCCGCGTGGAGAGCTCCTCCGATGATGAAGATTCCTCCTAGGGCGAGAGTGACGAGGAGGACAGCGACAGCGGCGACGAGGGTGGTGGGCGGCAGGATGATGGGTCCGACTAGGCGTCGGTCCCCTGTCCTGGGGCGATGTTGGCAGCAGCAGCATCTGCACCGAGCCCCCACCAACTCCTCGTGGCCGTCTCCTTGGGTGGCTAGCGTAGGAAGTGCGGGAAGGCGAAGAAGGCGGATGGCGGGCCGTCAGCTCGGAGTACGCGGGCATCGACGCCTTCGTCGCGTATTGCCGGTCTTGCCGCCTCGTCTTCCAGCTCTTCTACCGTCATCATCATCACCAGCTTCCTGTGGAGATGGCCGTCGGGATGTTCTCCTGGTGCCTTCTGCCGCTCGTACCTCGCCTAGGTGCTCCTTTTGTCCTTTTCGCCTCCTTGACCTATCTCCTGAGGAGAGGGACAAGAAAGGGATTACGGGCACCTTATCTCTTTTTAGTTTGTAAGCCTTCGGGCCTTAGCTGAATTAAAACTTGTAATCCCATCATTGATGTTTTTCATTCCCTATGGACTGTACTTGAGTGGAATGTTTTTAATGAAAAAGGGATGCTTGCCGGGTCATTTGTTTGCGGGTAGCACCCACGACAAGGAGTAAATCCTCGATATCTCTAAGATAAACATTTCCTTGCCCGGCAGCAGGCCTTGCCGACTTCCCATGTCGCTCGACCTTTCTCACGCTTTTGGCGGAGGCAGGGATGAGGTGGGTTCAGGCTCCTGGTTTCATTCTTTCGCTGCCGCGACTACGACCAAACCTGGCCCCAGGAACGAGCCCTAGTGTCTAGAGTTTAGGGGAGCACGGTAGCTTTAGGAAGGAACGAGGTTTCACATACCTCAGCCCATAAGGGAACGCATGATAAGGGATGAAGAACTTATCTGAAGCTGTATCCCCCGGCAACTCTGGTTTGCCGTGGGTGAATCTTTGCACTTGCAGCCCCCGGCAATACTGGCTTGATCGGGTCTAGATGCTGGTCTGCCCCTCTTCTCTTTTTTGTCCTCAAGTGATCCGGCAAGGATATCTGTGAGTCATGCGAACCAAGGAAGACAAAAGAACGGCAAAGAGACGCACACTCGACCTCTAAGCTAGGGGTTAGTCGCCGCTAAGCACTATCAACCCTAACCAAGGACGAGACTCGACCTAGCATGCATGCTATAACTTAGGGCGCCAGCGCTTCACTTATTTATGCTCAGGGTCTGCGTCTGGCTTTGTACCAAGGGTTACATGCATCATCGGCAATGCTTGTACAAAAGGTGGCTTGCCGGGGGCCCGGCAAGCCGCGCCTGCCGCGTAAAACTTGCGAAGATGCTCAATGTTCCAGGAGTTACTCACTAGAACGGCATCTTCGGTCTCCAGGCGGATTGCGCCGGGTCTGGTGACTCGTATTACCCGATAAGGGCCTTCCCACTTTGGCGTCAACTTGTTGGAATTCTTGGCCGATTGAACGCGCCGAAGGACAAGGTCGCCTTCCTCAAGGCTTCGGGCATGAACCTTGCGGCTATGGTAGCGACGCAAGGCTTGCTGGTAGTGTGCTGCTCTCACGGCCGCCCGAAGACGATCTTCCTCAAGGAGCATTGCATCATCCTGCCGCAGTTGCTCTTGCTCAAGCTCATCATAAGCGAGCACTCGAGGTGACCCGTATATGACTTCAGTGGGGAGAACTGCTTCTGCCCCGTATACTAGGGCAAAGGGTGTCTGGCCGGTGGCTCGATTTGGCGTCGTCCTGATCGACCAAAGAACCGTCGGCAACTCATCAATCCAGCGCCTTCCTCTCTTGTGCATCCTGTCAAAGGTCTTGGCCCTTAAGCCTCGCAGCACTTCAGCATTTGCCCTCTCAGCTTGACCATTGCTTCGCGGGTGAGCAACGGAAGCGAAACAGACTTTGTTGCCGAGGTCTTGGGTATATTGCATGAAGGTGCAGCTTGTGAACTATCTGCCATTGTCGGTGATGACCCTGTTGGGTACACCAAAGCGGCACACTAGTCCCTTGAAGAACTTGATGGCTGACTGAGCTGTGACCTTCCTCACTGCCTCCACCTCCGACCACTTTGTGAACTTGTCGATTGCAACGTACAAGTACTCAAAGCCCCCGACAGCGTGGGGGAAAGGGCCCAGTATGTCGAGCCCCCAGACCGAGAAGGGCCAGGAGAGAGGAATGGTTTGAAGGGCTTGAGCTGGCTGATGAAGCTTCTTTGAATGGAACTGACACGCTTCACATCTGGTGACTAGTGTCGTCGCATCCTGGAGGGCGGTGGGCCAGAAGAAACCTTGCCGAAATGCCTTGCCGGCAAGGGCCCTTAACCCAATGTGGGATCCACATATGCCTCCGTGTATCTCCGACAACAGCTCCAGTCCTTCCTCTCGAGGGATACACTTCAATTTCACACCGTTCGGCCTCTTCCTGTACAGGACGTCATCGACGAACTGGTACATGGTAGAGCGACGGGCTAATTTTTCCGCTTCTTCCTGCTCCTCAGGAAGTTCCCCTGTTTGGAGGAATCGGACGGTATGTTGTGCCCACGCCGGAGCCTGGGGCTCGACAACGAGGACTAAAGGCATTTCCTCCGCCATAGGAGCGGCTGTCTCGACGGCAAGAGCTTGACGCTCCGCCGGAGCTAGCCGTCCCATGGCAGGCTCAGTGTCCCCGGCAACATCCTTGCCGGCGGCTCCGGGGAGCTCGGCGAGAAGGTACTTGTCGGGCCCTAATTTCCTCCTCTTGTTCTGCTCTGTTGATGGATCAACGGATGGCTGAGTTAGCTGAAGCACAAAGGTACCTTGTTCCATAGGTAGCTTGAGGGCAGCGCGTTTTGACAGGTAGTCGGCGATATCGTTCTCCGCTCTGGAACGTATTTAGCCTGTATACCGTCGAAACGCTCTTCCAGCTTTATCACTTCATCGACGTAGGGCCTCATCAACGGGCTCTGGTTATCCTTGTTGACTTGCTTGACGACAAGCTGTGAGTCGCCCCTGACGATGAGTTTCTTGATTCCGAGGTCCGCCGCGATCCTAAGACCGGCAAGCAGCCCTTCGTACTCAGCCGTATTGTTGGTTGATGCCTCCCTGGGGAAGTGCATCTGGATCACGTACTTGAGGTGCTCTCTGGTGGGTGCGACAAGCAGTACGCCAGCCCCGGCGCCTTGTAAGTAGAAAGCTCCATCAAAGTACATGATCCAATCGCAACTTGCCTCCTTGCCGGGGAGAGCAGTCTCTTGGGCTTCTTCGTCAGGCGTTGCGGTCCATTCTGCAATGAACTCCGCCAGGACTCGGCTCTGAATCATCGAAGTACTTTCAAACTTGAGGCCAAAGCTGGACAGCTCCAGTGCCCATTCCACAATTCTTCCCGTTGCATCTGGATTGTGCAATATCCGTTGCAAAGGGAGGCGAGTGACGACATTGATCTCGTGTGCCTGGAAGTAGTGATGCAGCTTCCTCGAGGCCATAAGAAGGCCAAAGAGAAGTTTCTGCACGCCGGAGTACCTTGATCTAGCCCCCTGCAGGAGGGAACTAACAAAGTAGACCGGGTGCTGCATCATTTTCTTCTTCGGCGGCACTTCAACTGGCCGTGTCGTCTCTGCATTGGTGGTGTCGGGCTCTGTCGCTGCCATTGCCTCATCGTCAACCTCTCTCTGCGCCACTAGTGCGGCACTGACCACCTGGTTCGTTGCCGCCAGGTATAGCAGCAACAACTCATGTGGCTTAGGCGCAACTAGTATCGGTGCGGAGGAGAGGTACTTCTTCAAATCTTGCAATGCTGCTTCGGCTTCTGGCGTCCACTCCATCGGGCCCGCCTTTTTCAGGATCTTGAAAAAAGGAAGGGCGCGCTCGGCAGACTTGGAAATGAACCTGCCCATGGCGGCGACGCAACCAGCAAGCCGACGCACATCCTTGATTCGCTTGGGTGCTTCAATCTGCTCTATAGCTTTGATCTTGTCCGGATTGGCCTCTATCCCACGCTATGACACAAAGAACCCGAGAAGCTTGCCGGACGGGACGCGAAAGACGCACTTCTCAGGGTTCAACTTGAGATTGATCTTGCGCAGGTTTGCAAATGTTTCTTGCAAATCTGGTATGAGGGTTGCCCTGTCCTTGGTTTTGACCACTATGTCATCCATATAAGCTTCCATATTTCTATGGAGCTGGGGCTCAAAACCAATCTGGACCGCCCTTGCAAACGTCGAACTAGCACTCTTCAACCCGAAAGGCATCCGCATGAAACAATACGTACCACATGGGGTGATGAATGCTGTTTTCTCTTCGTCTTCTCTTGTCATGAAGATCTGGTGGTAGCCGGAGTAGGCGTCGAGGAATGACAACAGATCACACCCAGCCGTGGAGTCAACAATCTGGTCGATGCGCGGCAACGGGAAGGGGTCTTTAGGACAAGCCTTATTGATATCTGTGTAATCAATACACAATCTCCACTTCCCATTCGCCTTGCGCACTACGACCGGATTGGCCAACCACGTTGGATGGAGCACTCCTCTTACCAAACCCGCTGCTTCCAGTTTCCGGATCTCTTCTGTGATGAACTCTTGTCGTTCCAAAGCTTGCTTTCTGACCTTCTGCTTGACGGGCCGCGCATGAGGACAGACAGCAAGGTGGTGCTCAATCACCTCCCTGGGAACGCCGGGGATGTCGGAAGCTTGCCATGCAAACACATCGACATTCGCCCGCAGGAAGGTGACAAGCGCGTCTTCCTATTTGTTGTCAAGGGTGGAGCTTATGGTGAAAGCTCCTCCCTTGCCTTCCTCATTGACAGAAACCTTCTTGGTTCCCGGCAGTATGGCCCTGGTCTTCTTGTTTCCGCCAGTGGAGCTCTCTGGCACGTCCTCGACGGCAGCGCTACACTCCGAAGAGGTGCGCTTGCCGGAGTGGGTGTCTAAGGTCTCACCGGTCTTCTTCTTCTTCTTCCCTCCCGGGGTCCCAGCGGCAGGAGCAAGTGCCCTAGTGGTGGCAGCTGCTGCAACTGCTTGCTGGTATAGTTGGTCAGCGCAAATCAGCACATCTTTCTTGTCGGCGGGGATGGTGATGATCGTCACAGGCCCTGGCATCTTCAGGGTGTTGTAGGCGTAGTGTGACGCCGCCATGAACTTGGCCAGCGCTGGGCGACCAAGGATCCTGTTGTAGGGCAAGGGGATCTTGGCGACATCAAACATGATCCTCTCCATCCTGTAGTTCAGGTCGCTTCCAAAAGTCACGGGCAGCGTGACCTTTCCCTTGGGTTGGCTTCTTCCCTGGTTGACCCCCTGAAACATGCCCGTCACTTCGAGGTCTCCATCAGGAATCTGCAGTCTCTCGATCATGGCAGGCGAGATTAAGTTCAGACCGGCCCCGCCATCGACTAGCATCTTTGTCACCTTGAGGTTGCGTATTGTTGGTGAAACCAACAATGGCAAGCACCCGACCGCAGTAGTGCGATCAGGGTGATCCTCAGTGTCAAAAATGATAGGTGTGCTGGACCACTTCAGCGGCCTTTGGGCATCAAACGACGACTCTGCCGCTGTAATCTCTCTCGCCCACTGTTTAAGCCGGCGGTGAGAAGTATGCGGCGAGACGCCGCCGTCGACGCACATGGCCTCTGTAGCTTTCTGAAACTCTTGGTCGCCGGATTCGTCGTCCTCTTCGTGATCATCGTCTTCTGGCTTTCTGTCACGGCCCCGGGCGGGCCTCTCCTGTTGTTTATCCTTGCCGCGACGGCCCGCCTGGCCGTCACACTTCTTGCCGGACCCCTCAGCACCGCCTTGGCCCTTCTCCTGGTCCCGCCTCTCATACTCAGCCCTCTACTTCTCAGCGAGGAGCTCAACCTTTCGGCAGTCTTGGAGAGCATGGCCTTTGGTGCGATGGATCTTGCAGTATCGCTTGTCAGAGTTTCCTGGCTTCTCGGCAGCCGCCAAGGCCCGGCAGGCGACACATCCGGCAATTTCCTCGCCGGGGTCATCTTCCTTGGTTTTCTTGGCGGAGCCGGTGTCATCAGATCCCTCGATGGCAAGCACGGCTTTACCTTTGCGCTTCCCGTTGCGGTGCCGGCCCTTCTTCGTCGGGGCGGCAGTATCCTCATCTGAGGAGTCGGTTACCACGCCAGCATCTTCGCCGGGGTACTTCCTTCCCTCTTTAGCTCGGGCACATCTGTCAGCAAGAACATAGAGTTATGCCACATCTTTCACCTTGTTCATTGCCAGCTCTTCGCGCATCTTGCGGTTACGCACGTTCTGGTGGAACGCGCTGATGATGGCGGCAGGGTGAACATCAGGGATATTGTACTGTATCCGGCTGAATCTCTGTATATACTTGCAGAGACTCTCGCCTCCCTTCTGGGGAATGACGTGCAGGTCGCTTGCTTGGCCATGGGCTTGGTGGCCTCAAGTAAAGGTGCCCACGAACTCATGGCACAAATCCGACCAGGAGGAAATAGAGTCTACCAGCAGGTGCATCAACCATGACATGGCGTTGGGTTTAAGAGCCAACGGAAAGTAATTCGCAAGCACCTTATCATCGCCGACTCCGGCAGCTTGCATCGCGATGGTGTAGATGCTGAGGAACTCGGACGGGTGGGTCTTGCCGCTGTACTTCTCGCCCACGTCAGGTTTGAAGGTGCGGTGAGTGGACCACTGGAACTGCCGCAGCTCATGGGTAAAAGCCGGACAGCCTACCTCGTAAGGTAGGCCTCCAGGGCTCTCCGGTGCCGGGTGGTTCACAGCAGGCCCTGCTCGCCTGTCCGATTGGTGGCGCGCTCCGCGCCGGCGCTCGATAGTGGTTCGAGCGTCTTCATGTTCTCGTTCCCGAAGAACTTGGCGTTTGTTACAGTGGGTCCGCGGGTCGGACGATGCTATGGAGATTTCGTCGCCCGTAACATCACGACGGGCTGGCGTCCGCGGCACCGGGCAAGGAGGAGGCGAGTGCACCGTGGTCGCGGCGCCGTCGGCTTTACTGCCACTGGTGCGTGGGACTCCGTCGGAGCATCGACCCGGGGGCTCCACCGGACTCGGTTCGTCTTTGTTGGCCACCGCAACAAGGCTTCAGATAGTGGCTCTCCATTCGTCGAGTTTCCCCGTAGTGGGTGGAAAATCGAGGAGCAACTGCGCGCGCGCCAGGGCTTCTGCTGGCGTTGGTGGCAGCGAAACCTGCACGGATCGCGACGCACTGCGACTTCTGACCATGTCAGAAGGAGCTCCATCACGACCACGTGGTCGCATGCCATCTTCACCAGCGCCTCGGCGAGCGGGCAGGTCTTCTACATCCCGGGAGTGGTGCTCGGGGCTCTTCCCGCGGCGACGTCCGGGGTCTTCGGCGTGGTTACGCCGTTCGTCGCGCGCCGCTTGAGGAGCGCGCCGTCGGCGCCGGCGTGGGAGTCCTGGAAGCCCTTGCGTCGCCTTCGGGCGGGGTGGCAGCGATCTTGGAAGGCCCCGCGCCACCCGCGGAGGGCCTGGCTCCGTCTTTGGATTTGGCGGCGTGCAGCCCGTTACCAGGCGCATGAACATCGCCGCCTCCCAAACTCCGGCTGCCGGGACGGTGTTGGTGTTCGTGAACGGCGCCCCGGGTCCTTTCTGCGACCGTTCCGCTGCTCGCCCGCGTCGGGACGGGATGCCCGGCTTCCGACGGGCCAACCGCTACCGTCGTTTTCTTCTTGGGCGCCATAACGATGAAGAATCGTCGAACTAACTGCTAAAGCCGATTCTCACAACTCCGCCCCCTACCTGGCGCGCCAAAGATGTCGGTGTGGAACAACACCTATGGGATCACAAGAATCCCTACTACGGTTGCGGGGCGCGGGGTCATGGGAAGAGCGGATCAAACAGATAGCACACGGTTCCTTTACCCAGGTTCGGGTCGCGAGGACGCGTAAAACCCTACTCCTGCTTTGGTGGATTGTTTATCTGTGTTCTTGAACTAGCAATGGGGCGTGAGGAGCTCCCAAAAAGCTGAATCCTCTTCCTGGTCGCCTTGGGCCTCCTTTTATAGGGAAAGGGGTTGCCATAGTGGCACACAGGAGGTGGAAAGGGTACAGTGATGCGAGGTTATCCCTCGCATTACATGACAAGGCGCATTTAATGCGTCTTGCTTGGGTGTCCTTGCTTTATCGGGGATGGGAGAGAGCCCTGTCTCGTCCGTCGCCGCTCCTTCTTGCGTCGACACACGCCCTGGCCAGCGGTGCCCACGGTGCCATGTAGGCAGGCAGGCAGCTGAGGTGGCGCAGCGGGTGGGTCTCCACAAAGATCCGCTTGCCACCACGCAGGTGCCTCCCCAACTGGTTGGGTCGACAGCTGCATGCGAACGGCGGTGGAGGTTTGATTGGCGTGGGCCTGATAGTGGCCCTACGGGTGGTCTTGGCAAGGGCCTAGCCAGGGCCCCGGCAAGGGTCTTGCCGTGGGGCCTGCTGTCATCCCCGGCAAGTCTCTTGCCGGGGGCCTTGTGGTCCTCCTTGGCTGGGATCCCGCCAAGGATTAGGATCTTCTAAAGTGTGTATCTGATCTTGAATGTCCTCACAAAGATCTGCATGCCACCACGGGGATGTCTCCCGAATCCTTGCCCCATGGGGGCAGTGGACTCAAGGGTGACTCTCTCCGTGGGTGTGGGGCGAGCTGCGATGGCAAGGGTCTTGTCGGGTTTGCTAAAACCGCCTCCCGGCAAGGGTCTTGCCGGGGGAGTCCGCTTCGTCCCCTTTGCTCTTTGTGGTCTTGGTCTTAGCGTCGTTTTGTTCCTCTCGAGCTTCGGTCTTACCTTGGCTCACCTCCCTTGCCTTGCTCAGTGTGGTGGTGCCCGTGCCTCAGACTGCCCGTGCATAGTTATAGGGGTACAAAAAAGTGTACCCCTCTTTTTGTACACCGACAAACGGGTTTAGCCCGACGGCCGGCATCGTCGCGCTAGCACGACGGTAGGCATCGCGCAGCCGCAACACGTGCGTGGCAACTTGGTTCACCAAGTGGCTGAGGCGATCCTGGACCTCGTCACGATCGGCCCGCTCGCGCTCCAGCCGGCTCCCCTGACGGGCTATCATATCTCCCGCTTTCTACAGCAACACCGCCGACGCCTCGAGCATCTTTGTGGTGGATGACTGCCGCTTTCGAAGCTCCATGAACTCCTGCACATAACGAAGGAGCATGGCACTCCTCTCCTCCTTGAGCTCATGGAGCTCCACGTCCTTGGCCCTGAGCTCCGCACCCTTGGCATGGAGCTACTGTCTCAGGAGCCTCACCTCGGACTCCATGATCTACTACGCCGCCATGGCACCAGGTAGAAGCAATGGGGAGAGGAAGCAAAGGGGGCGAAATGGTTGAAAGGCAATGCAATCTACGGGAAGGCGGAGGGAGCGGGGAATCTTTTGGTTTTCACCACGGTAAAACACCATTCGACGACTTCTCACATCCGGGAGCGGTGGGTTTTTACAGGCGGAGTCATCGTAACTAATTGCTGCCGCGCCTGCTCCCGTCAATCAAAAAATTAAAAATCGCGCCACGCCTGCTGCCGTCAAACAAAAAATAAAAATCCTGCCGCACCCAAACACCAGAGCAACGGTGTGGTGGATATTTATATTTACCTGCCGGCAAGTAGATAAAAAAAGGGGTGAAAAAACAAATGTGGCGGCGGCCTAGCTAATCGGTCGAACTAGCCCAACTAGCTAGCCACCGTGCTTCACTGATGTACTCGACGGGAAAGGTGGTCTTTCGTGATTTGACGACTCATTTACTTGCTTCGGCGCTACGACCGAGGAGGACCCAGAAAATGCGCGGTAGGGCGTCCCACGTCAGGAAGAATATATGAGTGCACCACCGGGGAGGACCCCGAAACCGCGCGGTAGGGTGTGCCACGTCTTGGCACAGAGGAAAAATGTGCGTGTAAAAATATACTGTATCAGACGTAGTACCTATGGTTTGACCTGGGGACCCAGCCAGTCGGTCGAAAACACCCCACTAGCCACACAGCTTCATCATGAAAACATGGCACGGAGGATAGATGTGGTTAGCTCCGCCTTGACCAGCCACAACGTCTCTTGTTCTAGGCGATTCTTCTATTTTCCAAGCTTTTTTTAGTTGTAATAACACCACGGCAAGCTAGCGCCGCTCTTCGTGTGTGCCCGTGCAAAGGTTAGATGATGGAGAGAAGAGAGATTGAGATCGCAGACCTGGGACCCACCAGTAAGTGAGACAACGGTCATGCACGTGTTGACGAGGCACTCCCTCTACTCTACTCAACAAAAGTACTGTATAATTAAAATCAAGTTATGGGACAAAGCCAACAACCGTTCGTTTTTTCAGGCTATCAACTTACGCTTTGTAGTCCAGGTTGCCAGTTCGAATCTTGTCTTTCAGATTTGTTAGTTTTAGGTCCAATTTGATTAATGACAAGTGGGACCCCCGTGTGTTGTTCCGATATTTCAGTGTAGGATGGTTTTTTTGAACAAACACTTTGCGTGGTTAGACAAGTAACAGCACGAGTTACACGCATTTTGCAAGTTTACGAACAAAAATGACAGTGGCATAGAATATCACATCCACCCCGCAGCTTAGATACTATTATGATATGAGTTTTTACACCGTTGGAAGTGAGATCCAATGGCTTGATAGTAGTCTTTGTAATTATGTGCAATTTCCAAACTCTCCAAAGGTTTTTTTTGCAAATAAAACATTCAGGCCTCGTGTGTGCCGCTGCATCATCGGTCCAACGGCTCCCCGGTGCTCATATTAGGTGCTCCCCGTAGCTTAATTACCCGCTACAGTGATATGAGCATCTAGGTCGTATGATCAGTGATCAGATGGCACATGCGTGGTACTTGTACTTTCTGCGCATTTCCCAAACTCTATCAGCCGTATATTGCAAAAACATTCAAACCTCCTATTGTGGGCCATTAGATCTCAGTGAACTCGTATCACCATAGAATCTACGGTGCGGGAGCACCTCATACTCTCCCGTGCGAGAAAACATAAGGTGCTATCGCAGCTTGGATGTTACGGTGATACGAGCTTGGAGGTCGTTTGATCTGAGATCCAATGGCATCTGAGCAGTCTTTGTGCTTGTAAGCAGTGGCCGAACTCTTTTGGGGCTTTTCTGCAAAAAACCATTCGAACCATCGAGGAGGTGTTGGGTCACAAATCCAACGCCCCCGAAGAGCTTGTATCACCAAAGCATCTAAGGTGTGGTAGCACATGATATTCTTACATACAGGAGAATATGATGTCCTCCTTCATCTTAGATGCTACGGTGATACGAGCTTCGAGGTCGTTGGATATGGGATCAAAGGACATCCAAGTAGTTTTTGTACAAATTGTGTGCAATTCTCAAACTCATCGAGGTTTCACGTAGAAATATTAAGACACATCATGTGAGCTGCTATATCTCAGATCTACAAGCTCCAAGCAACTCGTATCGGCATATAGCATCTAAGGTATGGGGGCACATGATATTCTCCCGGGAAGGAGGGGTGGGGGTGCACAACCAATCGGTGGCTGGGAGGGTGGGGACAAATATAATCTAAACAACCCTAAATAGAGCTCCACAATTTTATCTAAGGTCGAGGGGTTGACCCCCGACAACCATAGCTCCGCCTAAACAGAACATTTTCATGTACTGTAGTAATAGACTTAATATTCATGTTTCAGTTTCATGTTCATTTTAAATATTGAACTGAGGACCATGGATGTCTTACATTTTACTTCCTTCGTTCCCAAATATTAGTCTTTTTAGAGGCTTCAAATGGACTGGCACATACGGATGTATATAGACATATTTTAGAGTCTAGATTCACTCATTTTGCTCCGTACGTGGTCACTTGTTGAACTCTCTAAAAGACTAGTATTTAGGAATAGAAGGAGTATTTTTGAATTCGTGTCATACATGCATGGTTTGGAAAAATAGATGCACTATACTTATTGGATTGTTGTTGTGTTCGTGCGTGTGTGTCTCTGTGTGTGTGTGTGTGTGTGTGCGTGTGTGTGTGTGTGTGGTCATATGCTTGATACATACAAAGTTTTATCACCTCCATGTTGTTCATCTTTTAAATTTGAATTTGCATTGGTAAACTTACTAGGGATACCATGAAATGTGAAATCCACGTTGAGATCACTATATCACAAACTCACTCTAATTCAACAACTCATCATAAATCAATTACCATGTTGAGATTAGTATTTGCAAGGAAAATACGGGTATTGTAATACACATAGATTCGTTCGGCAATTTAAAAGGTTCCTTTCGTATTCTCGAATGGTAGGACCCAACGGCGTACCAGCCAGACCTTGGCTCGTGTTGATCCTAAAAAAAGTGGGCTCGTGTCCTTCGGTGGCGTGCGTGGTACGCACATTAGGCAACCCCATTACCCCAACCATTCGAGCCTCAGCGTTTCAAGTCGAAATATCTGGCGGCCAGAATTCCAGCCCTACGAAATTCCCCTCATGTCCCCGGTCCATAATGACTACCGATGAACAACGGAGGGATGCTTTAGTAACTAGACAACGTTACCTACCGTGCCGAGCACGGTTCAATTCCCTCGGTCGCCGCTCGTCAAGGTCACCCGTCAACTGCATTGCCTAGTACTACTACTACTACACCCGGATGAGCACAGAATTGAGCCCGTTTGTTCGTGCCTAGTACTTGAGTTAATATATCAGGCAATGCACTGGTACGGAGGGATTATCCTTTTACTCTGCATATATAACTTGTCTGAAGTCTAACTAAGCAAAATGTTTGACCAAATCCTTTCTTAAGAAATACAACAGGACAAATGTACGGCTTGAAAATTTATTGCATGATGCAGGTTATGATATTGTTTCGAATCCTGGATCTTAAATTTCAGAAAATCCAAAAGTGAACATAAATTCGTGAAACTAAGCATGGTCACGTGATATGGCACAAATATTACTTCGTAAGTTTTTTCTTCAATTTGAGACAAGCTGCTTATGAAAAGTTGCACAAATGAAGAGCCAAGGTATTTTGGAAGAAAGACCTGTCACGTTAAGGCGAACGCTTTCACTATTGAAACCGTGGGCGTTTACGTGCCGCCACGAGTCCCCGCTTCTCATCGGCAATCGGCAGGTGCCTTTCGAGCAAGCGTGTGAGTCAACAGGAGGCGTGCGAGCAGACCACTGCGCCGGTTGTCAAGGAGGCGTGCAAGCAGACCGCTGTGCAGGCTCAACGGGAGGCGAGCCCTTTGACCAGGCTCCGCCGCCCACCGTCGTCCCAACTGCTCCCACTTTTAATGTCACCGGCGTCGCAGTTTAAAATCAACCCCACACAACCCATTTTGAATTGAGCCTTATAAACCGGAAAGGAGGGAGTATCACTACAATCCTCTCTCTTCCTCTCTGATTCGTCTACCTCTAACTAGCCTGACCTAAACATATGCCATGCCGCATCACGATGGACTGCCCTTAGTGTTCCAGTTTCCTGAGGAAGACACCCAGCCGGAGTCTCAAGAATTTAAGGCGCTTTGGGACGAGCTTGAACTGGCCTTGCGGGAAGACGCCGTGCCTGTCCCCGCTCCCGTTCCGGCTCCCGTCGCCCCGACTGCGCCAACGCCCATCCCCGTGGCATTGATGGGCTGGGAGCCGCACATTGTCGCCAAGCTTGATCCCACGGGGTTCCACGAGGTGCCTGCCGACTTTCACGCGCCCGTGCACCTGCCAGCACATGCGCCTGCGCGTGCACTGACGCGCACGCCCGTGCCGGTGCCCGTGCACCTGCCAGCGCCTGCGCCTGCGCATGCACTGACGTGCGCGCCCGTGCCTGTGCCCGTGCACACGAATGTCTCCGCCGCGCCGTTGACAGCGCTTGTCCCTGCGCGGGTGCCAGTGCCCCCCTCAGCGGCATGGATGGCCGCCATCGACCGCTTCCTTGCAGCAACGCCAGTCGGCTCCTCCCGCCAGTCGACTCGCTCCGATGTCCAGAACATTTTGGCCTTCCTTGAAGCTAGGGCAACGTCCAGGAGTACGCCAACAACAGCGCAAGACGCCGCCGTCGCCGTCGGTCAGTGGCCCGACGACACACAGAGCACGGCAGAGGAGCCGCTTCCCACCGCGAGATGCCCCCCCCGCCGCCGCCGCATAATCTAAATTTGCCATGAAAGACGTTCGGATTGCCATGCTTAAAATCCGAACGTTTATCATTTCTGTTTATTTTATATCGACTGTCATATAATTTAAAGTCGGAGTCAGACTGAACGAACTGTATGGTTTGATCGATTGAATGTTCTGCTAGAGCGGTATCAAATTAAATATAAAACGTCATCAAGCCACATGTATTCCTTGTCATCCAATGACCTAGACTGCTTCAATGTCGAGCGCTCAACATGTTTACCATGCAGTTAATTTCATATCAAAAATAGTGCTAATCACATGACAACACACAAATAATATCCTAGTAGTTAATATCCTCATGCACTTAATATACATCCAAATTAACGTGCATTGCACGTACACACTGACTAGTGCTGCTAGTACGTGAAACTGGTGCCGTGACTTGTGAACGCATCCAGATATGGTCAACGGCAACATCGCCCGCGAGTTCTTCCTGTTTGCCCGTGCGTCTAAACGCATAAGGGGAGGAGAGAGAGAGCACACATGGAACCCACCAGTAAGTGAAGACGTGTAGATATATTTTGTGCGTGGGAGGAAACAAGGTCAACCGATCACATAGGGTCACCGTGCGATCGAAAGAGTGAGACGGGTTGGAGAGAGTGACCTAATAGACGACGTGCGTGAGAGAGTATACAATGTGAATAGGTCGAACTGGGCTCAAACATGGTGACATACAGAGAGAGAGAGAGAGAGAGAGATTGAGTGAGCGTGGCCCACCATGAGGTCGAAAGAGTGGTGGCCGCTTGGATGGACTGACCTACATAGACAATCTGCGTGAGAGAGTATAGAGTGTGTCGATCGAGGCCCGAACAGGGAGATATATCATTTGTGTGTGAAAGAAAACGAGGTTAAATGAGACTCGGATAAAGAGAGCGAGATAGAGCGAGTGTGGCCTGCCGTGCGGAAGAAAGAGTGAGACAGTCTCGAGGGAGTGACCTAGATATACAACGTGCGTGCGTGCGCATGCACAAGAGGTTGGGGGGCTAGATAGGCAATGCATGTATTCAGCGCGAGAGGGTGAGAGGGAGAGGGGGGAGAGAGCTCAGCATGGGGTGCAATGGCGGGTGTGTGAGGTAAATACATTTGGTAATAGAGTGGAAAAGGGGGTTGTGTAGTTGAGAGACTTAGAGATCAAAACATGGAGAGAAAGAATGAACGTGTGTTGGAAATCGATAGCTTCCTAAGGTGGTTACGAGAGGAAGATTGACCGATACAGGAAGTATGTAGCGTTTGTGCGGGGGGGGGGGGCTAAAAACAACATTTGAATGTACATAGTACGAGACTTAATATCGATGTTTCAATTCGGTGTACATTGTAAGATTTGAACCGAGGAGCAGGCATACGGGTAATTATTTTGAATTCGTGCCATACTAAGTTTCGAAAAGTTGACATTGACTCAGTTTTTGTGCTATTTTGTAGGTCATATGTTTGAATCCATCCAAAAAAATTCTCACTACCATGGTGTTCATCATATACATATGCATTTGTATTAAAAAAGTAGCGTGGATACAGTGAAATGCGAAATCCATGTTAGAATTGGAGATCGGTACGTGACACACACTCTAATTCAAATACCTAACTACGTGACACACACTCTAATTCAAATAACTAATTATGTGAGACACGCTCTAATCCACGTTAGCGCGGGTACCGTTTTGATTTTTTTCAAATAACTCTTCATTAATTAATTTATAGTACTCCCTCTGTTCACTTTTATAAGACCTTGAAGACATTTCAGACAATATGCAAAACAGTTCATTTTAAGTTGTTTGAAACGACTTACAAAAGTGAACGGATGGAGTATCTCGTTTCGAATGACTAAAATTGCAAGGAAAACACGGGCATGGTAATACATACAGATTCGTTTGCAAATGAAAGAAGATTCGTTTGCATTCTCAAATGTAGGCGCACTAGGCAAACCAGGGTCATGTCATTGTGGACGCTGCTTCGGTGCCTTAAAGGCAACTGCCTTTGCGTCACTGACATGTGGGCCAGCCACCTGTTGGGCCCATATGTCATGGACACAAAGGCAGGTGCCTTAAGGCACTGAAGTATAGTCCTGTCGGGGTGGTCGCGTGTGCCGGACGGACGCGTAGCACCCAGCCACCCACCCCCCCCCAAAAAAAGGACGACGACAATATAAGTTCGCGCTTCCACGTTTCGGATTGAAATATCTCGCGGCCCCTCCCAGCCCTGCAAAATCTCTCTTTTCCACCGTCCCCTTCCGTGCCCAGATTTCTCAAATCCCTAATTCGCCGCCAACCCTCGAATCGCCCCTCGTCCCGCCTCTTTCCCCACCATTCCCCACCTCTGTGCCGGACAACAACGACGAAGACGACGGTCGCGCTTCACCACCGCACCGGAGCTACCTCATCTACGCCCTCGTCCACCGCACTGGGTGGTCCACCGACAACGTCGGCCGCCGCAACCGACGTGCCTCATAGACACCGAGTTCCACCACATCATGTGCGCTTCACCGACGCCGTCTCCCAGCTCACCGGGGCTACTTCACCAAGCACATCGTCGCACCTCAGCCCCCCCCCCCCCCCGAGGCCGTTGGGGCTTCACCAACGGTCTCGTCAACCGCATCGTAGCGCTCCGCTGCTACTCAAGATCTGCATCCGTGTGCGGCCAGCCAACGCCAGCGCATCACCCTCAACGGCTCTGAAGTGACCCGCACTCTAGCTAGGCGAGCATGCCCAAACGCCGGCCCGAACTAGGTATCCACACATCACTCCCTTGTGCACTGTTCCGATGATGTTTGGATATCCTTTCCCTGCTCTCTTATCTTACACGCCTATGCAACTCTGACCTTAACTCTCATTTCTTCTGGAGATATCATCTGAAACAAGCAAATCCATATTTTAGTGAAGCATGACAGCACTACGGGATCTGGTACACATCTTGCACATCCGTATAACCTTGTAAGTATCTATCCTCCAGTACAACATCAAGGTCGATTCCTCTTATTTGATCAACCATTCGCCGTGTCAAAAATGCAGAGGGGGATGAAAGGAGCACAAGGCCTGCACATCCAAGCAAGTGGTAACATGGACTTGTACATGGAACATCCCAAGCGCAAGCAGAGCTGCAGTGAGCCTGTACAACGAGCTAGCGTAAGTCCCTGCATTTCATTTAATTCGTACTGGCATTCGTGTATGATTTGTGTGCAGTGGCTGATCCACGAATTCAAGTTACCAGGGGCGAACATTTAACTTAACAAATACGAAGGCACTTGCACTCCGGAAATCAACATAACTTGAGAAATGTGAAGCTACATGCACTTTGAAAACCAGCTAATGATCCAAAGTAGTTCAGATTATAAACACTAAATGATGCAAGCACCAAAAAAACACAAAATGCAACATGGTGTACAAGGACTACAAAACATGGTCTGTACCTGCTTGAATTATTCGTTCTCTGGCTGAAAATATCGAAGTGTAATTGCACGTATAACCAGTGCGCAAACTGCATATCAATATATCTATCCTGCACAAGTATGCCAATAGTTTCAAACAATAGATTAGAAAAGTATTTATGCTATGTTGTCATGATACGGGGACTTTCTGGTAGATGGCCTCGACGTTTCCTCAAGCTATGAAAATGCACTATAATTTGCTTATCATCAATGCCTGCAAATCTCTTTCTCTCTCAACATAGTAGATCATCATTAGACACTAAATCCTTCAATGAGCTTGCAAAATGCTTGCATTAGATCCCTCATTAGACACTATATGTTCATCACCAGGAGCATGTAAAATGTTTGCATCAAATCCTTCATTAGCAGTCTGTTCATTAGACACTTCAGGCTCAAGAACAACATGAGCTTGTCTGTTTGCACCGGAAACTTGATTAGATACATCAGATTCAGTCAGTTCAGTATTGATTGGGGGAGTTACTCATAGATTCCCTACATACAAGCAGTTTTACAACACCGTCAGGTTTAACTATTGGCCAGAAATTGAAGAGTTGAATTAGATATAATCAGGGATGTGATGTACCTACTCGTTGCGCATGCTACTCTTGCAATTAGCGACTATCCGTTTGTGCAAGCTCGATGCCATGCCCGTGCTGCCGCCGCTGCCTCCCACGCAGGCTACACCTAGGGTTTGATCTTCATATTCTTGTCCTTCTGTTCGCCTGAAGCCTGGCGACCGCCCTCCAACGAGGGCGCGAGGAAGTGCTGTGTCGGCCTGTCCAGCGGTGGCTAGGTTAGGAGCGAACCAGACTGGAGGCTGGAGCGAATGAATTGGGATTTTTCCTGCTGTCGATCGATATGGGAGGCGCTCGTTTGGGCCGCGAGCCTGCTATAGGGCCTGCCTTGCACTTATGTTATTGGCCCATCCAAATTGAAACATTTTTCTTCATTTTTTTACATTGCCTGCTCGTGCGTTGGGACGAACAAAACTAGCGTGGGCCAACCTGGAAGACTCGAACTAGTTGCACACTTTCCAGCCACCTGAGGCGGCCGCCCATACCAGCCCCTATGGTGGCGTCGCCCCTTTTTGCGTGTATGATTGGATAGTGAAAACTATTCCAGTGGCGCTTTTGATTTACCCACAGAATGGTTGAATTGCTTGTTTCTATGAACTGAGTTTGCCAATAATGTGAAGGATGCCAGTCTTTCCATCCTATTGTAGATTGCTTAGATCTTGATATGCCAAAAGTAACCGCATGAAATATACAGTAAAAGCCAGTGTGATGTGTTTGTCTACAACTAGTCTGACTACAAGTGCTCATATAACATATCAAGGATGCACCATCTTACCAGATTAACCATTCGACTTACCCATGCAGTGTGGGAAGAAAGAAGTATTGGGACTGCGTATCCAAGCAATTGATGCCATGGACTCCTTCGTACAACCATGTAAGCGAAAAATAAGTTGCAGTGTCCCTGTACAAAGAACTAGCGTAAGTTCAGCTACCTGCTTCTCGGACTTTTAGTTAGCCACTTATTGCAAAATTGTTCAATTACGTTGCTTGGCTTAATTTAGTTTGCTACTGATTACATAATGGCACAACCTGCTAATCATATTGTAGACTGCGCCTATCTATGTGTTTGATACTTACTGTTAAGAATTACCAGTTTGCCTTAACTTAAATATCTACTTGTTTGTTTAACTGCTTTGCTGCTGAAACAACGGGTTACAGTGATGTTAATAACTACTTTTCAGCATCCAATTGAAACTCTTTAATTCCTTGTTTGTTTAACTGGTTTGCTGTTATAACTCCCAGTTGAGATGTTTTGCTAACTTCAACTTTTCTGAATCCAATCAGAACTTTAATGGCAAAACAGGTTAGCCCAAGATCAAAGAGCAAGGTCCCCATGGACGTTGCATCATCCCACAGCAGTGGCACCGGCCCAATCGTGCATTATGAATTGCCAACTGCTGATGCTCTAGAGGCTAAACTAGTGGTAGAAAGAGATTCTGTTTCTGCACTTAGAGATGAAGTTGACATGTTGAGGAAGCAAACAGCACAATCACAAGCAGTACTCAAGACAACCATTAGATATTTGGTGGATTTCAAAACGAAGCAAGCTGAGACTGACCATATTGTTAAGGTCCTGAAGGAAAAAAGGAAATTAAATTCCTACTTGGTAAATCATAGGTGAAATGTTCTTTCCATAGTTGAATAACCTTTGTGTTGTCTGTTCATGTAATCAATCAAACCATTTGTTTTAGAGATCATGTAATAATTGTTTTTTTGTTTTTTGTTTGTAATTTTATTTGAGAACAAGTCTGTATTAATTGATAAGACTCGGAGACATTTCATTTGGATTGCTGTGCCAGACCTACAAATATGCCAATCGGGCTGAATGTGCATTCAACAATACTAGTATAGATGGACCATAAGTGGCACACATCGGAAAGGGCCAAGATGCTGGCTAAAAAAAGGATGTTGTTGTAGCCAAAAAAAAGTACAGCGGCCTGGCCTATGTATGTTAGTTGATATTATTGATCCATATACTCTATAAGTGTTTAAATGTCTGTTAGTTCCGTACATTCTTGGTTGATTGACTCGGTATTTGAATCTCCATACATCGCTTGTGTACATATCTAAATGGGAGTACACATTATGCTGCGTGTGACATTTGAGTTGGACATGAAGTGTTCCAAATATTCGAATTCACCTTAAACTGGATTCTATTTTCTGAATTTGAGTATTGGCATTTGTAAACCATATTCATATATGACAGTGGAATACATCTTTTTCATCCTTTTGAAGATATATAAAAACACATAGAATGATTTATAAAGATTCATATAGGAATACAAAATGGATTCGTATTTAGTTGCCAGGGTAAATGTGGATGCTTATTGTCCCAAAATTCAAAAGAAATAGCAAAATGTCCACTCCCACATCGGCTGCCCGAAGCCAAGTGTTTGGGAGAAGCAAATTACTGTCTACCCATTACACGGACAATCCATCGGCCCGATTTTCCACTGCTCTAAGTAGGGGTAGGTTAGTAACTTCAATTAGACGTGACACGACCGCCTCTGAGCCCATTCCGACACGGTGGGCGTCAAACATGGGCAGCAAAACTCATTTGATTCAAGCTCGTCCGAAAGACCTCTGTTTCTCCCTCAATTCCCCATTCATACATGGTGGGCGGCAAAACGAACTTCCCTCGTCCGAAATAGATGTAGGCTAATATTTTAAATAGGGGCAGATGTGTAACTTCCATCAGACGTGACACAACTGCCCTATCTGTCAGCCCCGTTCATACACCGTGGGAGCCAACCGTCGGCGGGAAAACACCCTCTCCTCGCCCGAAATAGTTACCGGCAAATATTTGGGAGATGCGAGATTACCGTCCTATCCCCAACCGACGAGATGTCCAAATTTGAAACGGGGGATAAGTTCGTAACTTTCCCATATTTTAGATAGACGCGTCCCAAAAACATGGTTCCCCGTACCTCTCCCTCCATTTTCCCATTCATACACCATCCGCGCTAGAACACCTCATTCCCACACCAGCCTCCGTCCGCCACCCCATCCATCGTCGCCGTCCTCCACCACATCCATCGCTACCGTCCTCCACCATGTCGGAGCGCCTACCAAGACCGCGTCGTCCACTGCTAGAGATGGACGTTTCTCATCCACGGCGACGGACCAATAGCCTTGCATCGCGTCCTCTCGCTTCATCGGCGTTGTCGTCCTCTTTGCCAGGGCCGCTCACACGACCTTCTCTTCCACCGCAACGGGACTTATCCCCTGATGCACCCATCTACCGTCGCAGATCTGCTTCAACGCCACCGACAACCATCACACCCCCGATGCCTACACGGCGCCGCAAGAGAGGTGGTACTTCATATCTCCTCAACTTTTTGATCTCAACCAGAAAATAGATCTTAACTTGGTTACTCTACTCTCTTTTCAGCTCTTAGAATTTAGTTCTTAGTTCGAAGCAAACAATGGATGCTAAATATCATTTCTCCGGTTTGCAGCTTCAAATCTGCCATGGCACAGCCATAATACGGTTTAATTGATCATGTTTAGGGTTTAATTGATCATGTTGGTTCTGTGGTGGTTTCTTTAATAGAAATCAGAGGGGAAACCCTCTTTTGCTAAAAAAAATATATGCTTAGAGTTTCCCCCTTTTATGATCACTATACGATCAGAATACGTGCTTCGTTTCATAATAACACTGCTCCACCCATCAAGCTAAACAAGCTTAGTTGTTCAAATACGAATCTGATATTATTAAAACAGAGTTGTTTAATTGGTCAGCTAAATGTTCCTAAATTAGTTTCGAAAATGCATGTTCACCGCTCGGGTGTGTATCTCTGTGTGTGGTCTGGTCAGCACGGTTGGGGAGGTGAACTTTGCATATGCAGGGGTTTATAGGGAGACACTCTCCGAGTTGAAACCGCAATGCATTCCATAGATAATCTGACTACTTTTTATGTTTTCATGAATCTCAGATTCTGAACAACATCATAATGAATATGAGCTTGCGCGCATGAAAAGAATAAAGCAGAACAATGCCATGGCTGTCAAACTTGGCATTAAGGGACTGAAATCAAGTCTGGATGCAATGCAATGCAAACACTCTCCACCTACAGATTCATGCTCAGAATATGACCCTAAGAGTGATTCTGAGCTATAGGGAGACCTAAGTCAATGTAGCTCCCTTGTGGAGGAGTCAGAGGAAGATGCCCTATCTTATTCACCCATCAAGGTACTTGCTCTAACTTTCCAAGGTTACATTGCTCGCACATATCTTGCAACTGATGCTTTGCATTGCTTCTACTTTATTGAACTGCCATTAGCTTAGTTTACACATCGTGTATGTGAATACACCCTGCCTATCCATTTTCAGTACATATTCCATCTGTCATCATACCATATTTATCCATTGAAATGTTGTTCTTGTGTATCAGATGTTCAAAAGGAAGAGGGCGATTGCTGATCATGGAGGAGCACAAGCAAAGTATTTGGAAAAGGTAGTGGCACCTGATAAATCAAATAGCCCATTAGGTGTAGTTGCAATATCACCTGACCCACAAAATACCCCAACTCTAGCAGACTCTAGCCCTACTACACTGGTCATTTCTGATGCCCCAACTCAGCAGACCCCAACTGCAGCAAACAGTATGATTATGCCAGTTGACATAGCACCAGTTGTACGACGCAAAACACCCATTCCAGCAGAGAGTACACCAAATCCAGTTGCCAAATCCCTTTTCAAACCAGAGAGAGCCCCAATTGCAGCAAATAGGACCCCTGTTCCATTTCTTCCCAGTTTAGAAGATGAAGCTTATGTTGTTGTCAGGAACTTTGTGCGCATCTTTCCTTCTTGGAAAGATTATACCGCAAACACAGAACAATTTCCAGTCTTCCTCCGCAACTTACGCGTAAGTAATGTACTAATGTTATTCATGGTCATTACTGCATATGTTTCTGCTGACATAAGGCACAAGATTTCATTCTTTTAAATAGGCGAGGCGCAAACTGGATTGTGATGACGAGCAAGGGTTGGTTGCGCTTTTCAAGCACTCGTTGATGAAGTATCGTTCCTACCTGAGGCAAGCGCACTTCGATGGCAAGCCTCTGAACGAAATTTTTGTAAAGTCTCCGGTGCTACATTTATCCGAGGTAACTGGAATAATCTTGTTACACATTGGTCTCGGCTGCAGCGTAAGGTACTGTCTATGATATTACATCACAATTTGAACTATGTTTCTGCATTTGCCTTAATGTCTCACTTGTACAAAAACTGTTAGCAGAAGAACATTCACTCTCAAGGGACCACGGAATCTCACAACTATACTGCACACTGCATTGCTCTTGTGAGTACCTCTTGCCCTGTATGACCATACTTACTTCCACAACTGTTTGATTATGTAGCATCACTGCACATGTTAGCCTCGTAATCGTCCATTTGGTGGACATTATAAGATCCGTATGGACTCTTACATAAATTTAGAATCAACCCAATGCTTTTGAAGAGGTTTAGCTCTGCAGTCCTCTTGTAAGGACTGAACGTGGTCTATCACTGTACTTACATTAACAGCTACTCCCTCCGTCCCATAATATAAGAACGTTTTGTAGAATACACCAGTGTTCAAAACACTCTTGTATTATGGGAAGAGGGATTGGTTCATTTTGTAGCATTCTGCATCTTATCTCCCTCGCCCACCATTTACTAAAAAAGATCAGATCTATATTTAATCTTACCAACAAGTAGAATACACAGACAATGCCAGTGCAGAAGTGTAGCCCATTGCTCTTGTCAGTACATTTTGTCCTGTAACGCTTGTACTTCCAGGGATTGGTAGTTGATTATGTAGCATCAATCTGCATCTTATCTTCATTACCCTCTAACCCGTCCAGTATTATCATATCTATAATTACTCTCTACAAACTGTAGAGTACAGGCAATGCTTATGAAGAAGATTCTGTGCTGAAATTCTTGAGTTATCCTTCCCTTGACATGGAGAAGGGCATTATAAAGCCGGTGTTAACTGTTAATGTAATTCAGTCCTTCTAAAGCCTTTATCCTCAACTGCTGTTTAATTTGCTCATACTCCCTATCGTTTTCTGTTGTTTAGTTTGCTGTTTCTACCAAAATGCATGTTCGTAAGAACCGTAAGTTCCAAGTTTTACTTGTAAAACCAAATTCCTTATTCATACCATGCACATTACTTAATACTCCCTATATGTATGCTTATTTTTGTGGATCTATAATCCAGTGTGTGGTGAAGCAGCTCACGTTTGCACCTTGTCATCTCCTGTTTTATCTTACTGATGTGGCTGATGATGTGAACAACATGCCATGCACATTATCCAAAATAGATACAATGATTTTCTTTGCCCTTCATCTATGCTTGTTATGTTGACATGGTAATCCAGTAGTGTGGAGAAGCTCCCCGCATTATGAACAATGCCAAATTATGCTATTGATATTTTGAACATACTCTTTAGTTTCTAATTTGAAATTAGATAGAATTGACAGAACAATTATCATCTTTTTTTATACACGTGGAAAACCTTTCATCTCTCTGCTTTGTTTCAGGGTGATATGCCTGATGGCATGCACAAGTCTGCTGAAGGCTATGAGACAAACCCAACATATATTGCAGCAAAGAAGGCAAAACATCTTGAAGATAGCGAGACAACCCCAAAGTCTTGTCTTGATGCAGTGTTCAAGTTACTTGACACTAACAGTCAGACAAGCTCACAGAATTTGTTGTCTGAATCAGTTCGACTTCTTCAGTCCCAAGTTCTAGCAGAAAGGCATTCTGCAACTCAACTTCGACTTGAAGTCAAGAAAGATTGCGGAGAACACCAATGAGAACCTCATCGCTAAATAGCTACACCTGGAAGCTATGACCGACATGCTAGGTCGGTCTCACAGCCTTGCTCAGTAGCTTGCGCAGCAGTTCCCCCGCAAGGCTAACCTTTCTTGAACTGTCTTGGAAGTGGTCTCGGTTCAGTATTATTTTGTTACGCTACAATGGTGCCCAGTTTTTGTAATCTGCTTCTACGTTGCGCTTTATGATCACTGGTGGCGAACTTCGATACCCAGTGGATGTAATATACCTTAAACCCTTTATTGTATAGTGTAGGTTTATTGTAAGTTACTATGCCGTAATTTCTTTATTGTATAGAGTAGCTTTGTTCTTAATTCATACTAGTTACGCAGCAGCCCGAAATGAACCCCGGCCCATGATTGTGCGAATCAAATCACGGGCTTTTAACAGGCCAAAATTGTCTCGGTCCTTGTTCGACCCAATCAGATATCGGCTGCGAGCAGGCCGGATGCAAAGAGGGCCGTAGTTAGGCCCAACTATATGACAGGCTTTTAACATGCCGAAATTAATATAGGACCGAAATGTTAAACGGGCCCTTAACAGGCTAAAACTAATATCAGGCCGAATTACTAAGTGGGCCTTTAGCAAGTGAGCCCAAAAGCATAGTGTCGAGTTGACGGGTCGAATCTGATATGGGCCATAATTGAGCCCAAAGCCTCTTAAAGGGCCGAACCTGATCTGGGCCGTAATTTGGCCCAGAACGTGGTAGGCCTTTAACGGGCCGGATCTCATATGGGCCACTATTAGGCCCGGAGCATGGCAGGCCATTAATGGACCGGATCAAATATGGGCCGGGATTTGGCCCAAAACATGGCAGGCAGTTAATGGGCCGGCCTACTAGGGTCCACAAAATCTTGTGGGCCTACAGCTGGGCCAGCCCGTTAATGTCGGTGAAATCTCGTGGGCCTTTAGCTGGGCCGGCCCATTATGACTGGCAAGAATCTTGTGGGCTTTACCTGGGCCGGCCCATTATGGCACAAAAAAAATCTTGTGGGCCTTTACCTGGGCTGGCCCATTATGGCCCACAAAATCTTGTGGGCCTTTAGCTGGGCCAGCCCATTATGGTCCGCAAAATCTCATGGGCCTTTAGCTGGGCCGGCCCATTATGGTCCGCAAACTCTTGTGGGCCTTCAGTTGGTCCGGCCCATTTAAACTTGATGGGCCGGTCCACGTGTCAACATATCATAGGCGCGTCTCGCCCATTGGATGAGTTGACACGTGTCTCCTCCAGCCAATGATGATTTTACACGTGGAAAATCCCCATTGGTCGGGGCTGTTAACGGGTTATCGGATCCAAAACCCGACCCGATAGCTTAACGGCGTTTCGTTACGATGGATGCCACGTGTCGGTCACCCTTGACAAAAGCACTTCTGTGACGCGCGATTTATTGTCATGGAAGTGGACACTTCCGTGATGATAATTTTGGTAATGTCATGGAACACTTCTACGACAGCACAGGTATGACTATCTTGATTTTGTCATAAATTTGTCATGGATGTACATGCATGAAAAAAAAGTGACCTACTGTGACAAACACGTATCATCACGGAAGTGTATTTTTTTTGTAGTGCAATATGATTAACAGGTTGTGCCATTATGTAATCAGTAGCAAACTAAATTAAGTCAAGCAAAGTAATTGAACAATTTTGCAATAAGTGGCTAACTAAAATTCCGAGAAGCAGGTAACTGAACTTACGCTAGTTCTTTGTACAGGCACACTGCAAGTTCTTTTTCGCTTACAAGGTTGTACGAAGGAGTCCATGGCATCAATTGCTTGGATACGCAGTCCCAATACTTCTTTCTTCCCACACTGCATGGGTAAGTCGAATGGTTAATCTGGTAAGATGGTGCGTCCTTGATATGTTATATGAGGACGTGTAGTCAGACTAGTTGTAGCCAAACACATCACACTAGCTTTTACTGCATATTTCATGCGATTATATTTGGCATATCGAGATCTAAGCAATCTACAATAGGATGAAAAGACTGGCATCCTTCACATTATTGGCGAACACAGTTCATAGAAACAAGCAATTCAACCATTCTGTGGGTAAATCAAAAGCACCACTGGTATATTTTTCACTATCCAATCATACACACAAAAAGGGGCAATGCCACCATAGGGGCTGGTATGGGTGGCCGCCTTAGGTGGCTGGAAAGTGTGCACCTAGTTTGAGTCATCCAGGTTGGCCCACGCTAGTTTTGTTCGTCCCAACGCACATGCAAGAAATGTAAAAAATGAAGAAAAATGTTTCAATTTGGATGGGCCAATAACATAAGTGCAAGGCAGGCCCTATAGCAGGCTCGCGGCCCAAACGAGCGCCTCCCATATCGATCGACGGCAGGAAAAATCCCAATTCATTCGCTCCAGCCTCCAGTCTGGTTTGCTCGTAACCTAGCCGCCGCTGGACAGACCGACACAGCACTTCCTCGTGCCCTCGTTGGAGGGCAGTCGCCGGGCTTCAAGCTAACAGAAGGACAAGAAGATGAAGATCCAACCCTGGGTGTAGCCTGCGTTGGATGCAGCGGCGGCAGCACGGGCATGGCATCGAGCTTGCGCAAATGAACAGTCATAGCTTGCAAGAGTAGCATGCGCAACGAGCAGGTACATCACATCCCTGATTATATCTAATTCAAGTCTTCAATTTCGGGCCAATAGTTAAACCTGACGGTGTTGTAAAACTGCTTGTATGTAGGGAATCTATGAGAAAATGAAACCAATTTCTACTTATTTTATTACTCCCCCAATCAATACTGAACTGACTGAATCTGATGTATCGAATCAAGTTTCCGGTGCAAACATACAAGCTCATATTGTTCTTGAGCCTGAAGTGTCTAATGCACAGACTGCTAATGAAGGATTTGATGCAAACATTTACCATGCTCCTGGTGATGAACATATAGTGTCTAATGAGGGATCTAATGCAAGCATTTTGCAAGCTCATTGAAGGATTTAGTGTCTAATGATGATCTACTATGTTGAGAGAGACAGAGATTTGCAGGCATTGATGACAAGCAAATTATAGTGCATTTTCATAGCTTGAGGAAACGTCGAGGCCATCTACCAGAAAGGCCACGTATCATGACAACATAGCATAAATACTTTTCTAATCTGTTGTTTGAAACTATTGGCATACTTGTGCAGGATAGATATATTGATATGCAGTTTGCGCACTGGTTATACGTGCAATTACACTTCGATATTTTCAGCTAGAGAACGAATAATTCAAGCAGGTACAGACCATGTTTGTAGTCTTTGTACACCATGTTGCATATTGTGTTTTTTGGTGCTTGCATCATTTAGTGTTTATAATATGAACTACTTTGGATCATTAACTGGTTTTCAAAGTGCATGTAGCTTCACATTTCTCAAGTTATGTTGATTTCCGGAGTGCAAGTGCCTTCGTATTTTTTAAGTTAAATGTTCGCCCCTGGTAACTTGAATTCGTGGATCAGCCACGGCACACAAATCATACACGAATGCCAGTACGAATTAAATGAAATGCAGGGACTTACGCTAGCTCGTTGTATAGGCTCACTGCAGCTCTGCTTGCGCTTGGGATGTTCCATGTACAAGTCCATGTTACCACTTGCTTGGATGTGCAGGCCTTGTGCTCCTTGCATCCCCCTCTGCATTTTTGACACGGCGAATGGTTGATCAAATAAGAGGAATCGACCTTGATGTTGTACCGGAGGACAGATACTTACAAGGTTATACGGGTGTGCAGGATGTGTACCAGATCCAGTAGCGCCGTCATGCTTCGCTAAAATATGAATTTGCTTGTTTCAGATGATATCTCCAGAAGAAATAAGAGTTAAAGTCATAGTTGCATAGGCGTGTAAGCTAAGAGAGCAGTGAAAGGATATCCAAACATTGTCGGAACAGTGCACAAGAGAGTGATGTGTGGATACCTAGTTCGGGCCAGCGTTTGGGCATGCTCGCCTAGCTAGAGTGTGGGTCACTTCAGAGCCGTTGAGGGTGATGCGCTGGCGTTGGCTGGCCGCGCACGGATGCAGATCTTGAGTGGCAGCGGAGCGCTACGATGCGGTGGACGAGACCGTTGGTGAAGCCCCAATGGCCTCGGGGGGCGGAGGTGCGATGATGTGCTTAGTTAAGTAGCGCCGGTGAGCTGGGAGACAGCGTCGGTGAAGCACACCTGATGCGGTGGAACTCGGTATCTGTGAGGCACGTCGGTTGCGGCGGCCGACGTTGTCGGTGGACCACCCGGTGCGGTGGACGAGGGCGTAGATGAGGTAGCTCCGGTGCGGTGGTGAACCACGACTGAGGGAGTCCTGGATTAGGGGGTGTTCGGATAGCCGGACAATACCTTCAGCCGGACTCCAGGACCATGAAGATACAAGATTGAAGACTTCGTCCCATGTCCGAAAGGGACTTTCCTTGGCGTGGAAGGCAAGCTTGGCGATGCGGATATTCAAGATCTCCTACCATTGTAACCGACTCTGTATAACCCTAACCCTATCCGATGTCTATATAAACCGGAGGGTTCTAGTCCGTAGAACAACTTCATCATACAACAATCATACCATAGGCTAGCTTCTAGGGTTTAGCCTCCTTGATCTCGTGGTAGATCTACTCTTGTACTACCCATATCATCAATATTAATCAAGCAAGAGTAGGGTTTTACCTCCATCGAGAGGGCCCGAACCTGGGTAAACTTCGTGTCCCTTGTCTCCTGTTACCATCCGGCCTAGACGCACAGTTCGGGACCCCCTACCCGAGATCCGCTGGTTTTGACACCGACATTGGTGCTTTCATTGAGAGTTCCACTGTGCCGTCGCAATCAGGAAGGATGCCTCCTCCCGTCTTTAAAGACGACGCCTTAGCTGAAGGAGCCTTGGCTGTCGGCCAAACTCTCCGGCTAGGTGGTTTTCTCATGACCGCCTGTTCGGTCGTTGCGCCAACGGTGACCTCTCGGGTCATCAAAAGCAACCTTCACGTCAGCTCGGAACTTGCCGAGCAGCTAGATCCGATGGAGCTCTCTTCCGTAAACGAGCTCTTGGATCGCATCGCCGCCCTGGGGGTCGCAACGGATTACGACCAGGTTGGGCTTAAACCCGATCTAAGGGAAATTAACTCTCCCCAGTTCACCCACCACGTCGCCGTGGTAGAGGCACAGTGCGGCGACCCTTCATCTATTTTAAGGACTAGTTACGTCCGAATTCCTGACCCCTCCAAGACGGATACCCGCGGAGGGGAGGATGCAACTCGAGACCTGAGCTTAGAATCAGGCAACGGGCTAGACTCATTGGACAACATCCAAGAATCCAGACCTCAGAGTTCGGAAGCTCTTCGTCCTCTGAGTCTTAGATTGGGCGAGGTTTCAGAATCAACGCCACCCACCCACCCGAACATAAGCGATCTTTCCCAAATCAGGCAAAAGCCTGAGGAAACAGTACATCATTACTGGGCCAGATTCCTCCTGGTTATGAACAGGATAAAGGATTGCCGCGAGGGAGACGCAATATCAATCTTCTGCAGTAATTGCACGGACGAGGGAATCCTTAACGCCATAAGTCGTCGTGATATTACACGCTTCGCTGACTTGGCGTCCATAGTACAAAAGTATTGTGCGATGGAAAGTGCATGGAAAACCGAAATAAAATTTTGGGACAATCCGGCCTTGAATAGCAATCCTGTCCGGACTAAGAGGGTGCATCATCGTAAGACACCCGGGTTAAACACCAAAAAACCAAAACCCTCTACAGAGCATGGAACCGTACTGGAAAGATGGCTTGATGGACCCTGTAAAATTCATAGTACAGAGGACGCCACACCAACACACAGCCTTAGAGCATGTTGGATACTCCGGCAGGTGGCCAAAATTGGCGAGGACCTCTTAATTTTGGAGGCCACAGAAAACCACCCCGGGGATACCAGTACCGTTCTCACAGTCTTCGAGACCTTCGCATCAAATAATATGCGAAAAAGAACACTCTGCAGCCTTGCCGAAGTCTATCAAGTAGCAACAATAAACCCATGGAGCGACACGGCTATTACCTTCAACGCAAGTGATGAACCTAAATTCCGAACAGCCCGAGCACCAGCCGCATTGGTCCTCAGTCCAATAGTGGACGGCTTTCGCCTCACCAAGGTACTCATGGATGGAGGCAGCGGATTGAACCTCATTTATGAGGAAACTCTTCAAAAATGGGATTAGACTGGAGCCGCGTTGAGCAAAGCAGCACAACCTTTAGAGGAATAATCCCCATTCGGGAAGCGCGCTCCACAGGAAAAATCACACTAGATGTGGTGTTCGGCACGCCGGATAATTACAGATCCGAAGAGGTCATATTTCAGGTGGCCCCATTCAGCAGCGGATATCACGCCCTACTAGGGCGGGAAGCATTTACAATCTTCCAAGCAATACCCCATTACGGGTACATGAAGCTCAAGATGCCCGGGCCGAACGGAATTATCACTCTCGCTAGTGATCCGGACATAGCACTCCGCGCCGAAAACAAGACAGCCGCATTAGCCCTGGAGGCACTATCCGAAGCCTTAGCAGCTGAGGAACTGACTGCGCTGCGCTCCTCATTTAACAGGGATGATGTGATACACGACAAGAGATCCAAGTCCACATCCTTTAAGCCAGCAGATGAAATAGTCAAGTTCCAGGTCCATCCAACGGACCCCAATAAAACGGCCTCCATCGGGGCACGATTAAACCCTGATATGGATGCTGCTCTGAGAGAATTCTACGTGAAAATTGGGACATCTTCGCCTGGCACCCTTCAAACATGCCAGGAATCCCACGCAGGCTGGCCGAACATAGCTTAAATATCCTAAAAGGATTCAAACCTGTCAAACAAGCCCTTCGGCGTTTCTCCGAACCCAAGAGACAGGCTATGGGAGAGGAGCTAGCCAAGCTATTGGAGGCCGGATTCATTAGAGACATAAAACATCCGGACTGGCTAGCAAACCTGGTGATGGTACCAAAGAAGGACAAATCCTGGCGCCTGTGCGTCGATTTTAAAGACCTTAACAAGGCTTGCCAAAAGGATCCCTTTCCCCTCCCCCGTATCGATTAAATTATCGATGCCACCACAGGACACGATTCATTGTGTTTCCTCGACGCATACTCCGGTTACCATCAAATCAATATGGCAGAATCAGACAAAGCCGCAACAACATTCATCACACCATACGGCCCATTCTGCTTCAACACAATACCCTTCGGGCTGAAAAACACCGGCGCAACATATCAGCGCATGATTCAGACATGTCTGGCAAACCAGATCGGCAAGACAGTGGAGGCGTACGTGGATGATGTGGTGGTCAAAACAAGACATGTCGAATCTCTAGTAGACGACTTGAGGCTAACATTCGACAACCTCCGAAAATACGACATCAAGCTCAACCCGGAAAAATGCGTTTTCGGCGTTCCAGCCGGAAAGCTTTTGGGCTTCATTGTATCCGATAGAGGAATTGAAGCAAATCCGGCCAAGATCCGAGCTTTGTCGCAACTGGATATCCCAAAGGACCTCAAACAAATACAAAAATTAACCGGATGTGTGGCGGCCTTAAGCCGGTTTATCTCTCGCTTGGGAGAAAAGGCACTGCCCCTTTATCGCCTCCTTCGGCGCACTGAACACTTCGAGTGGACCGATGCTGCCACGACCGGACTAGATGAAATAAAAGCCATATTGGCAACAAACCCAGTCCTGGCCGCGCCAAACACCGGCGAACCAATGCTAATGTACATCGCAGCAACCCATCAAGTTGTCAGCGCAGTACTCGTCGTCGAGTGGGAAACGGACGGACACAAACTCCCCCTTCAAAGGCCGGTCTACTACGTCTCCACTTTCCTCACTCCATGCAAATCACGGTACCCGCATTATCAAAAGATTGCATACGCGGTATTCATGGCATCCCGGAAGCTACGACACTACTTTCAAGAGTGTTCCATAACAGTAGCCTCGGAAGTACCACTCAATGACATTATCAACAACCGCGATGCAACGGGCCGGATCGCAAAATGGGCCATCGAGCTCCTCCGGTTCGATATAACCTATAAGCCACGGCGAGCTATTAAATCGCAAGTTTTGGCCGACTTCGTCGCGGAATGGACGGAGGCCGAGCTCCCTAAAGAGTACGGCACATATTCAAACTGGATCATGCATTTCAACGGCTCCAAAATGTTGGCCGGACTAGGGGCTGGCGTCGTCTTGACGTCCCCCACAGGAGACACAGTTCAATATGTGCTCCAGATCATGCACACGGACTCCAACAATGCAGCCGAATATGAGGCCCTCCTACATGGTCTCCGGATGGCAGTATCCATGGGCATTCAACGCCTAGAGGTACGCGGGGACTCGAACCTCGCGATATCCCAAATAAACGGAGACTTCGACGCCAAGGATCCAAAAATGGCAGCTTACCGCAACGCCGTCCTAAAAATGTCAGCTCGGTTCGATGGGTTGGAGTTTCACCATATAGCCCGAGAAAACAATCAGGCAGCGGATGTCCTGGCATGCATCGGAGCAAAACGCGATGCAGTCCCCCCCCAACATATTTTTAGAAAGACTATTCAAGCCATCCATAGCATGGGAGGGGGAACCCGCAGATAACAGCCCGGACCTAACCGCACCACTCGACGCCGAACAATCTGACATAATTGGAGGCTCTGCCACCGAAATTACACCTTCAGCCCACATAATAATGGCGGTCATCGCCCCGTGGACAGAACCGTTCCTAGCCTACCTTACTAGGCAGGAACTCCCAGAGGACTAAAACGAGGCACGCTGCATAGTGCGGCGATCTAAAGCCTATAAAGTCCACGAGGGAGATCTTTATAAGAAAAGCACTACCAGAGTCCTTCAAAGGTGCATCTCCGAAGAGGAAGGGCGGAACTTGTTGGCTGAAATTCATGCCGGACTCGGTGGCCACCACGCTGCAGCTCGGTCCCTTGGAAACAAGGCTTTCCAAACGGGCTTTTACTGGCCGATGGCCCGAGCAGACGCTCAGCACTTGGTCCAACGATGCGTAGGTTGCCAGCTTTTTGCAAATCAAAGCCATATGCCACCCACCGCCCTCCGAACTATCCCCATCACTTGGCCTTTCACGGTCTGGGGGCTTGACATGGTTGGACCCCTTAAAGGCGGAACCCACAAGAAAAAATACTTACTGGTCATGGTGGATAAATTCACCAAATGGATAGAAGCCAAGCCTGTTAAGACGGCCGAATCCGGACCTGTGATAGACTTCATATCCGGGGTTGTACACCGTTACGGCGTCCCCCACAGCATCATCACTGATAACGACACAAACTTCACCTCCGACAAGGTGAAACTCTGGTGCAAAAACATGGGCATCAAGCTCGACTATGCTTCCGTCTATCACCCACAAACTAACGGCCAGGTTGAACGTGCAAATGGTCTTATCATGAGCGGCATTAAACCCAGACTAGTGCGGTCCCTCAAGGAATCTAACACGCACTGGGTCGAGGAGCTCGACTCCGTACTCTAGGGGCTGCGGACCACGCCGAATCGCACCACCGGATAGACACCATTCTTTATGGTGTACGGCGCAGAGGCAGTTCTGCCCTGTGACATAATTCATGACTCACATCGAGTGCGCATGTACGAAGAAAGAGAAGCCGAGCTCGATCGGCAGGACAACTTGGACGCGTTGGAGGAGGAGCGTGACGCGGCAAAAGCCTGTTCCGCATTTTATCAACAGCAGGCTCGAAGATATCAAAGCAGAGAAGTACGGGCCAAAAATTACAATGTTGGCGAACTAGTTCTACGCCTGCCGGATAAGAAAAAGGACAAACTCAAGCCCAAGTGGGAAGGTCCATTCATAATCGACCAAGTCCTGACTGGTGGAGCATACCGCCTGCAAGATGCGTCAGATAACCGACTCGAGCCGAACCCATGGAACGCCGCCCGTCTCCGAAGATTCTATGCCTAGCGGCGGACTCTGTGTTTGTCTCCTTCCTCTGTCCATTTTTTTACATTTTCTGTCTTACATTTCTCTCTTTCCCCTCTTTTCTCTTATAGCCCTTAAAGTCTCATCAAGTGACGCACTACCCGCGCTCATTAAACCTGGGGGCTTCTTTAGCAGAAGCTTATTTATATGGTCTTCACGCCCAACACATGCGTCAAACTTCCGCATGTACCTTTTTCTTCACCATTATATGCATCAATATGACTTAAGTTTTGGCCAAGCTGGGTTGCCTGGCTCCTGTGCTTACCCCTACGTTCTCGATTGTTCGGCTAGGTGGTAAAGGGAGCACCTCTGTGATTGTTACTGCCGGATCAGCCGAATGTGTACCTCAGACTGGGTGAAGCCGAAAGCTAGCATTCTTAAGGGAATATTCAGTCGGTGAACTAAAAGACGACCTTTTTTACTTATATACATGCCCCCAGATGATTTTCCTGCATTTGCACTCCGGACATGCACTTTAGGGCATGCCTCCCAGAGAGAGGAACCCCTAACGGAACTATTCTCTCTGGAAGATGTTTCTTACTACCCATGTAATATAACATAACTAGTTGGGCACTTGTCTGATAAAGCACTAATGACCCCTACGCCTGGTCTCCATGCATACCCCGGTTCTTACATAACTGGTAGGGTATTCGGACACACTCCGGACCGTCAGGTCCCGAGGTAGAAGCGAAAAGGTCGGCAATGACAAACGATCTACAATCTGGCTAGAAGGCATTACACATGTCAATTAACAATTACATAGTCACTCTGACTGATTGTATTCCTCTTCTATACCATCTAACAGGCTGTCTAATTTACAGTCATGTTGGGAATACTTTGCGGCCAATTCTACTTGGCCGTATACTAAGCTTATAGGGATCTCCTTCCCATCAGGCCCCACAGGTCCGACTTCGGCCATGTGATTTGGGTCACACCTCGTAAACCGGGTCTTCACCATGGCCCAGGCCTCCCTAGCGCCTTGTCGGCAGGCCAATATCTTCCACAACCGGAAGCGCCACCGAGCTCCCTTAAGCTTCTCCGCAAGCTCTCCAAGGCCCTCGGGCACGAAGTGGGAAGGCCATAAGGCTTGGGCAACGCCTCGCATTGCCTGCCGAACTTGCTCATGCAGTTGCGAGAGCTCGGGAAGAAGGTCACCTCGTAGAACCGGGCATCTCCTCCGCAGGACGACCTGTTAGCATACCTACAGACATTACTCTATTAGTCGACTTCCTCGTCGAACTCTTTTTTCAAAAGATTTGCTTAAGCACTTACTAAATATGCCGCGTCGAAGCCGCTGGTTCTCCTTAGTGGAGTCCGACAGCTGGCCACGAACATCTTTAAGTTCAACGTCCAGCTTGGTGTTGGCATCCTGAAGATCATTCTTCTCTCGCCTCACCTTTGTCAGCGTACTCTCACCGGCCTTTAGCCGGCGTAAGAGTTGTTGTTTCTCCGGATCGAGTCTGGCGCCATCTGCAATATGATTAGTCAGATTTGCACCCACGCCGCAAAATACTAATATTTCGAAGTGTATCTTACCATAAGGGGTCTCTTTGGGCTCCCTTGCCGCGGCTAGTGCGGCCTCCAGTTGGGCCTTGCACTTTTCCAGCTCCTGGGACAGTACGGTATTCTTCTCTGTAAGAACCTGCATACCAAATGATCCTTAAATCAGTTACTCTAACTGTTTCAAGTCTCGGGGGCTACTGGTATATATATATATATTACCAGAATTCTCTTACCCGTATGTCTTTTACATACTGCTCCGTGGCTCTGGCTAAACCATTTTGAGCGGCACGGAGGTACGCATCTCCCGAATTGAAGGCATCTAATGCCTCTTGGGAGAAACAAGTGTCGCGAAGAACTGTCTGGCGACGCCTGTGGTTCATGGCACTCTCCACCTCAAAATTTGTGGCGGATAGCCTGTCCGCATCCTCTGTTGGAGGAGCGTCCGGTGCACGCCTTGTGCTCGCCTTCGCTTCCAGGCCAGGCGTTGGAGCCTGGCTGGTGGAGGCGCGATTGGCAACCTCTCCGGATGTAGTCCGGCGAGGTCTCATGCCCTGAAGAAATAACACCAGGGAAAAAGAGGGTGCGGTATACCTTTGCGCCGGCATCTCAGTCCGGACCACATTCCTTTTTACCCCACGGGGCCCTGCGGCCCCTCGTTGGCTAGCCGCCGCAGGTTCGGCCTCCCGCCTCGGAAATCTCCCCTGCAAAACGCGGTCGTCGTCAGAAAAACTGAAATACGTGAGAATGGAATCCTTCTCAAGGCAATGAGGCTCCGGTCTCTGTCACCTGGGAGGCCAGGATTAACCCTGGGTAATCAGCCGTAATGGCCACCAAGGTTTGTCCTTGCTTAGCTGATGGAACACCCTGTCGATAAGCTCCACCGATATGTCCGAATCCTCTTCAGAGTCCGGATCGAGGGGCCGTTCTGGATCCTCGAGCTGTGGAGAACGGTTGTTTATATCCTTCACCTCCTGACGCAGTTCCTGCATTGAAGTCGTTAGACTATATATTTAATCACGGGAATACAAAACAAACGGGCAAGCGCAATTGTCCACTTACCCAACTTGGAGGGTTGTACATAGTAAATCCGCCCTGCGGGTTGACGCGGCGGAATTCCTCCTCTTCTCCCTTGTACAAAGAGGATAGGATCTTTACTAGAGCGGCAGCTGAGGCTGGCCCCTTATGACCGTAACGGGTGGCGTCATCCTCCCCGTTAAAATCCCACATGGGGTGACCTCTATATTGAAGCGGCTGCACCCCTCGCATGATGCATGCGGCCATGACTCCAATCATGGTTAGTCCGGAATGAGCCAATAGTCTTATCCAGCCCATCAGGTAAAGGACGTCTCTGTAAGCTTTCTCTCTGAGAGCTCCGCGGACGCCAGCTCAAGCGTTTCTTTAATGGAGCATTGTTGAACTCAGGGAGACCGACCCGGACAGGGTCCGGTAGCGGGACAGCATCTATATAAAACCATTCTGAAGGCCAGTCCTCGGACGCCTTCTTTGGGGTCCCGGATAGGTATCCAGTCCCGGTGATGCGCCATACTTCGGCTCCGCCCACTTGATATATAGACCCCTCTTGAGAACGGGGCACCAGGCAGAATATCCTCTTCCACAGTGCGAAATGAGCCTCACCGCCCAAAAATAGCTCGCAAAGGGCGACGAAGCCCGCGATATGCAATATAGAGGCGGGCATGAGATTGTGCAGCTGGAGGCCGTAGAACTCCAAAAGCCCATGGAGAAATGGATGAAATGGAAATCTCAGTCCCCTTATTAGATATGGGACGAAGCACACCTGCTCTCCTTTAGAGGGATTGGGGGTGATCTCCGCTTGTTTTCCGCCATTGTAGGTGGCGAGTCCGGCTCGGACCGGGACCATATAAGCCTGAGGGAGAAATCCCTTGGCCTGAAGCGACACTAACTCGTTGTGCGGGATGGAGAAATTCTCCTAGTCTCCGGGTTTAGGACTGGAAGGGCGAGAGGAGGAGCTGCGATGGCTGGCCATGTTGGAATGGACCTTTGCTGGAGGCGCTCTGATGATTACTCGCGGAGAGGAGAAGGTGTGGTTTGGATCTGAATCCCCATCCCGTTAAATAGGCGGCTCGTTTATGTGGCTAGGGGTGTGGATGTAAAAACGCCCCAGCTTTTCGCATTCGTTTGACACGTGGAAGACGGCCATTATTGGGCGTGGAAGCCAAGGAGCGCTACATTACAAAAATCGGACATTATTCTTACAGGTACACAGAATTTGGAGAAGAACCCGCCTTGCAATGCCGAAGACAATCTGCGCGCCGGACTCGTCGTCACTGAAGCCTGGTTCGGGGGCTACTGAGGGAGTCCTGGATTAGGGGGTGTTCGGATAGCCGGACAATACCCTCAGCCGGACTCCAGGACCATGAAGATACAAGATTGTAGACTTCGTCCCGTGTCCGGAAGGGACTTTCCTTGGCGTGGAAGGCAAGCTTGGCGATGCGGATATTCAAGATCTCCTACCATTGTAACCGACTCTGTGTAACCCTAACCCTATCCGGTGTCTATATAAACCGGAGGGTTCTAGTCCATAGAACAACTTCATCATACAACAATCACACCATAGGCTAGCTTCTAGGGTTTAGCCTCCTTGATCTTGTGGTAGATCTACTCTTGTACTACCCATATCATCAATATTAATCAAGCAGGAGTAGGGTTTTACCTCCATCGAGAGGGCCCGAACCTGGGTAAACTTCGTGTCCCTTGTCTCCTATTACCATCCGGCCTAGACGCACAGTTCGGGACCCCCTACCCGAGATCCGCCGGTTTTGACACCGACAGCGACCGTCGTCTTCGTCGTCGTCATCCGGCACAGAGGTGGGGAACGGTGGGGAAAGAGACGAGACGAGGGGAGATTCGAGGGTTGGCGGCGAATTGGGGATTTGAGTAATCTGGGCACGGAAGGGGACGGTGGAGAAGAGAGATTTTGCAGCGCTGGAATTGGGGCCGCCAGATATTTCAATCTGAAACGTGGAAGCGCGAACTTATATTGGCGTCGTCCTTTTTTTTGGGGGGGGGAGGGGGTGGTTGGGTGCTACGCGTCCGTCCGACACATGCGACCACCCCGACAGGACTATGCTTCGGTGCCTTAAGGCACCTGCCTTTGTGTCCATGACATGTAGGCCCAACAGGTGGCTGGCCCACATGTCAGTGACCCAAAGGCAGTTGCCTTTAAGGCACCGAAGCAGCGTCCACCCCGACATGGCCCTGGTCTGCCTGGTGCGCCTACATTTGAGAATGCAAACGATTCTTCTTTCATTTGCAAACGAATCTGTATGTATTACCATGCCCGTGTTTTCCTTGCAATAATTAGTCATTCGAAACGAGATACTCCATCCGTTCACTTTTGTAAGTCGTTTCAGACAACTTAAAATGAACTGTTTTGCACATTATCTGAAATGTCTTCAAGGTCTTATAAAATTGAACAGAGGGAGTACTATAAATTAATTAATGAGGAGTTGTTTGAAAAAAATCAAAACGGTACCCACGCTAACGTGGATTAGAGTGTGTGTCACATAATTAGTTATTTGAATTAGAGTGTGTGTCACATAGTTAGTTATCTGAATTAGAGTGTGTGTCACGTAGCGATCTCCAATTCTAACGTGGACTTCGCATTTCACTGTATCCACGCTACTTTTTTAATACAAATTCATATGTATATGATGAACACCATGGTAGTGAGAAAACTGAGTCAATGCTAACTTTCCGAAACTTAGTATGGCACGAATTCGAAATAATTACCCGTATGCTTGGTCCTCGGTTCAAATCTTACAATGTACACCGAATTGAAACATCGATATTAAGTATCGTACTATGTACATTAATTCAAATGTTGTTTTTAGCCCCCCCCCCCCCCGCGGCATGAACGCTACATACTTCCTGTATCGGTCAATCTTCCTCTCCTAACCACCTTAGGAAGCTATCGGTTTCCAACACACGTTCATTCTTTCTCTCCATGTTTCCATCTCTAAGTCTCTCAACTACACAACCCCTTTTTCCACTCTGTTACCAAATGTATTTACCTCACACACCCGCCATTGCACCCCATGTCGAGCTCTCTCCCCCCTCTCCCTCTCACCCTCCCGCGCTAAATACATGCATTGCCTATCTAGCCCCCCCAACCTCTCGTACGCATGCACGCACGTTGTATATGTAGGTCACTCCCTCGAGACTGTCTCACTCTTTCTTCCGCACGGCGGGCCACACTCGCTCAATCTTGCTCTCTTTATCTGAGTCTCGTTTAACCTCGTTTTCTTTCACACACAATGATACATCTCCCTATTCGGGCCTTGATCGACACACTCTATACTCTCTCACGCAGATTGTCTATCTAGGTCAGTCCATCCAAGCCGTCGCCACTCTTTCGACCTCATGGTGGGCCACGCTCACTCAATCTCTCTCTCTCTCTCTCTCTCTCTCTCTCTCCATATGTCTCGATTGACCTCGCTCTTTTTCGAACAAAAACGATATATCACCATGTTTGAGCCCAATTCGACCTATTCACATTGTATACTCTCTCACGCACATCGTCTATCTAGGTCACTCTCTCCAACCCGTCTCACTCTTTCGATCGCACGACAACCCTATGTGATCGCCTGACCTTGCTTCCTCCCACGCACAAAATATATCTACACGTCTGTGACTGGATCATCTCTCAAGCTCTATCTTACATCCCTCACCCTTGCCAAAAAGCTCAATTGGACAATATCTCTCCAGAGCATATATATTTGTTCAATGAATGTCGGACCACACTCACTTTGTCTCTCTATCTATATGTCTCTCGATTGACCTCGCTTTCTCACACCGTATCTTCCACGCGTTGAAGCTACTACCTCTCCATCCCTCGCAAAGCCAGAGCTATTTACATTGCGAGGGGCACTCCAACCTTGGATTAATTTGTGTAGGAATTTATTCCAGTCGGGTTAGATTATATTTTCGTAGCATTCGGCCCACAACTACTCCAAACACCGTTGCAACCCACGCAACTCCCCTAGTTGATTTCCCTCTGGCTCGGTCATCGCTCTCTCGCACGTCCTTTCTCACCTTCAATGTCGCACCATGGTATTATTGAAAAAACTATGTTGTTCTCTTTAATTATTATAAATAAGCTACAAAACTACACACCGATAGTCCACTTGGAATGGAACAAATTTCGACCCACAAATTAAAGTGCTACAAACTACACACCGAGGGGCCCACATGTCATTAAAAAAATTTGGACCCATATACAAATTAAAAAATAAAGGACGAGGATCGAACATGCGACCGGGCCTTCAAGCCGCACGTCAATAGGCAACATACATAGAATAGCAATGTTTTTTGTACCCCCTTTGTTCACATAATGTTTTTATATTACCACAGCCTAATTAATGGATAACATGTAATATTATTTTTAGTACTATTCGCCTACACTTACTGGTGGGTTCCATGTGTGCTCTCTCTCCTCCCCTTCTGCGTTTAGACGCACGGGCAAACAGGAAGAACTCGCGGGCGATGTTGCTGTTGACCATATCTGGACACATTCACAAGTCACGGCACCAGTTTCACGTACTAGAAACACTAGTCAGTGTGTACGTGCAATGCACGTTAATTTGGAAGTATATTAAGTGCATGCGGATATTAACTACTAGGATATTATTTGCATGTTGTCATGTGACTAGCACTATTTTTGGCACGAAATTAACTGCACGTTAAACGTTTTGAGCGCTTGACATTGAAGCAGTCTAGGTCGTTGAATGACAAGGAATACATGTGGCTTGATGACATTTTATATTTAATTTGATACGGCTCTAGCAGAACATTCAATCGATCAAATCATACATTTCATTCAGTCTGACTTCGAGTTTAAATTATACGACGATCGATATAAAATAAACGGAAATGATAAACGTTCGGATTTTAAGCATGGCAATCCGAACGTTTTTCATGGCAAATTTACATTACGCGGCGGCGGCGGGGGCGTCTCGCGGTGGGAAGCGGCTCCTCTGCCGTGCTCTGTGTGTCGTCGGGCCACTGACCGACGGCGACAGCGGCATCTTGCGCCGTTGTTGGCGTACTCCTGGACGTTGGCCTAGCTTCAAGGAAGGCCAAAATGTTCTGGACTTCGGAGCGAGTCAACTGGCGGGAGGAGGCGACTAGAGTTGGTGCAAGGAAGCGGTCGACGGCGGCCATCCATGCCGCTGAGGGGGGCACTGGCACCCGCGCGGGGACATGCGTTGTCAATGGCGCGGCGGAGACATTCGTGTGCATGGGCACCGGCACGGGCGCGGACGTCAGTGCACGCGCAGGCGCAGGCGCTGGCAGGTGCACGGGCGTGCGCCTCAGTGCACGCGCAGGCGCATGCACTGGCAGGTGCACGGGTGCGTGAAAGTCGGCGGGGACCTCATGGAACCCCGTGGGATCAAGCTCAGCGATAATGTGCGGCTCCCAGCCCATCAATGCCACGGGGATGGGCGCTGGCGCAGTCGGGGCGACGGGAGCCTCAACAGGAGCGAGGACAGGCGCGACGTCTTCCCGCAAGGCCAGTTCAAGCTCGTCCCAAAGCGCCTTATGTTCTTGAGACTCCGGCTGGGTGTCTTCCTCAGGAAACTGGAACACTAAGGGTAGACCATCGTGATGCGGCATGGCGTACGTTTAGGTCAGGCTAGTTGGAGGTAGACGACAGGAGAATCGGAGAGGAAGAGAGAGGATTGTAGCGATACCGGGTAGTGCGGGATTGATTTTAAACTACGGCGCCGGCGACACTAAAAGTGGGAGCAGTTGGGGCGATGGTGGGCGGCAGAGCCTGGTCAAAGGGCTCGCCTCCCGGTGAGCCTGCACAGCGGTCTGCTCGCACACCTCCCTGATAGCCGGCGCAGCGGTCTGCTCGCACGCCTCCCGTCGACTCACACGCTTGCTCGGACGGCACCTGCCGATGAGAAGTGGGGACTCGTGGCGGCACGGAAACGCCCACGGTTTCAATAGTGAAAGCGTTCGCCTTAATGTGACAGTTCTTTGTTCCAAAATACCTTCGCTCTTCATTTGTGCAACTTGTCATAAGCAGCTTGTCTCAAATTGAAGAACAAACTTACGAAGTAATATTTGTGCCATATCATGTGACCATGCTTAGTTTCAAGAATTTATCCTCACTTTTGGATTTTCTGAAATTTAAGATCCAGGATTCGAAACAATATCATAACCTGCATCATGCAATAAATTTTCAAGTCGTACATCTGTCCTGTTGTATTTCTTAAGAAAGGATTTGGTCAAACATTTTACTTAGTTAGACTTCAGACAAGTTATAAGAGTAAAAGGATAATCCCTCTGTACCAGTGCATTTCCAGATATATTAACTCAAGTACTAGGCATGAACAAACGGGCTCAATTATGTGCTCATCCTTGTGTAGTAGTAGTAGTACTAGACAATGCAGTTGACGGGTGACCTTGACGAGCGGCGACCGAGGGAATTGAACCGTGCTCGGCACGGTAGGTAACGTTGTCTAGTTACTAAAGCATCCCTCCGTTGTTCATCGATAGTCATTATGGACCGGGGACATGAGGGGAATTTCCTAGGGCTGGAATTCTGGCCGCCAGATATTTCGACTTGAAACGCTGAGGCTCGACTGGTTGGGGTTGCCTAAGTTGCGTACCACGCACGCCACCGAAGGACACGAGCCCGGTTTTTTTAAGGATCAACACGAGCCAAGGTCTGGCTGGTACACCGTTGGTTCCTACCATTCGGGAATACGAAAGGAACCTTTTAAATTGCCGAACAAATCTATGTGTATTACGATACCCGTATTTTCCTTGCAAATACTAATCTCAACGTGGTAATTAATTTATGACTAGTTGTTGAATTAGAGTGAGTTTGTGATATAGTGATCTCAACGTGGATTTCACATTTCATGGTATCCCTAGTAAGTTTTCCAATGCAAATTCAAATTTAAAAGATGAACAATATGGAGGTGAGAAAACTTTGTATGTATCCACCATATGACCACACACACACACAGAGAGAGAGAGAGAGAGACACACACACGCGCACGAACACAACAACAATCCAATAAGTATAGTGCATCTATTTTTCCAAACCATGCATGTATGACACGAATTCAAAAATACTCCTTCTATTCCTAAATATTAGTCTTTTAGAGAGTTCAACAAGTGACTACATATGGAGCAAAATGAGTGAATCTAGACTCTAAAATATGTCTATATACATTCGTATGTGCCAGTCCATTTGAAGCCTCTAAAAAGACTAATATTTAGGAACGAAGGGAGTAAAATGTAAGACATCCATGGTCCTCAGTTCAATATTTAAAATGAACATGAAACTGAAACATGAATATTAAGTCTATTACTACAGTACATGAAAATGTTCTGTTTAGGCGGAGCTATGGTTGTCGGGGGTCAACCCCTCAACCTTAGATAAAATTGTGGAGCTCTGTTTAGGGTTGTTTAGATTATATTTGTCCAGACCCTCCCAACCACCGATTGGTTGTGCACCCCCACCCCTCCTCCCCGGGAGAATATCATGTGCCCCCATACCTTAGATGCTATATGCCGATACGAGTTGCTTGGAGCTTGTAGATCTGAGATATAGCAGCTCACATGATGTGTCTTAATATTTTTGCAGGAAACCTTGATGAGTTTGAGAATTGCACACAATTTGTACAAAAACTACTTAGATGCCCTTTGATCCCATATCCAACGACCTCGAAGCTCGTATCACCGTAGCATCTAAGATGAAGGAGGACATCATATTCTCCTGTATGTAAGAATATCATGTGCTACCACACCTTAGATGCATGCTTTGGTGATACAAGCTCTTCGGAGGCGTTGGATTTGTGACCCGACACCTCCTCGGTGGTTCGAATGGTTTTTTGCAGAAAAGCCCCAAAAGAGTTCGGCCACTGCTTACAAGCACAAAGACTGCTCAGATGCCATTGGATCTCAGATCAAATGACCTCCAAGCTCGTATCACCGTAGCATCCAAGCTGCGACAGCACCTTATATTTTCTCGCACGGGAGAGTATGAGGTGCTCCCGCACCGTAGATTCTATGGTGATAGGAGTTCACTGAGATCTAACGGACCACAGTAGGAGGTTTGAATGCTTTTGCAATATACGGCTGATAGAGTTTGGGAAATGCACAGAAAGTACAAGTACTAAGCATGTGCCATCTGATTACTGATCATACGATCTAGATGCTCATATCACCGTAGCGGGTAATTAAGCTACGGGGAGCACCTAATATGAGCACCGAGGAGCCGTTGGATCGAAGATGCAGCTGCACACACGAGGCCTGAATGTTTTATTTGCAAAAAAACCTTTGGAGAGTTTGGAAATTGCGCATAATTACGAAAACTACTCCCAAGCCATTGGATCTCACTTCCAACGGTGTAAAAACTCGTATCACCATAGTATCTAAGTTGCGGGGTGGATGTGATATTCTATGCCGCTGTCATTTTTGTTTGTAAACTTGCAAAATATGTGTAACTCGTGTCGTTACTTGTCTAATCGCGCAAAGTGTTTGTTCAAAAAAACCATCCTACACTGAAATATCAGAACAACACACGGGGGTCCCACTTGTCATTAATCAAATTTGGACCTAAAACTAACAAATCTGAAAGACGAGATTCGAACTGGCAACCTGGACTACAAAGCGTAAGTTGATAGCCTGAAAAAACGAACGGTTGTTGGCTTTGTCCCATAACTTGATTTTATACAGTACTCGCGTTGAGTAGAGTAGAGGGAGTGCCTCGTCAACACGTGCATGACCGTTGTCTCACTTACTGGTGGGTCCCAGGTCTGCGATCTCAATCTCTCTTCTCTCCATCGTCTAACCTTTGCACGGGCACACACGAAGAGCGGCACTAGCTTGCCGTGGTGTTATTACAACTAAAAAAGCTTGGAAAATAGAAGAATCGCCTAGAACAAGAGACGTTGTGGCTGGTCGAGACGGAGCTAACCACATCTATCCTTCGTGCCATGTTTGCATGATGAAGCTGTGTGGCTCGTGGGGTGTTTTCGACCGACTGGCTGGGTCCTGAGGTCGAACCATAGGTACTACGTCTGATACAGTATATTTTTACACGCACATTTTTCCTTCGTGCCAAGACGTGGCACACCCTGCCGCGCGGTTTCGGGGTCCTCCCGGGTGGTGCACGCATATATTCTTCCTGACGTGGGACGCCCTACCGCGCGTTTACTGGGTCCGCCTCGGTCATAGCGCCGAAGCAAGTAAATGAGTCGTCAAATCATGAAAGACCACCTTTCCCGCCGAGTACATCAGTGAAGCACGGTGGCTAGCTAGTTGGGCTAGTTCGACCGATTAGCTAGGCCGCCGCCACATTTGTTTTTTCACCCCTTTTTTATCTACTTGCCGGCGGGTAAATTTAAATATCCATCGCGGCGTTGCCCTGGTGTTTGGGTGCGGCAGGATTTTTAATTTTTTGATTGACGGGAGCAGGCGCAGCAGGATTTTTAATTTTTTAATTGACGGGAGCAGGCGCGGCAGCAATCAGTCATGATGATGCTCCCTGATGTGAGAAGTCGTTGACTGGTGTTTTACCGTGGTGAAAACCAAAAGATTCCCTGCTCCCTCCGCCTTCCCGTAGATTGCATTGCCTTTCAGCCGTTTCGCCCCCTTTGCTTCCTCTCCCCATTGCTTCTACCTGGTGCCATGGCGGCGCAGTAGATCACGGAGTCCGAGGTGAGGCGCCTGACACAGGAGCTCCATGCCAAGGATGCGGAGCTCGGGGCCAAGGACGTGTAGCTCCATGAGCTCAAGGAGGAGAGGAGTGTCATGCTCCTCCGTTATGTGCGGGAGTTCACGGAGCTTCAAAAGCGGCAGGCATCCACCACAAAGATGCTCGAGGTGTCGGCGGCGTTGCTGCAGAAAGCGGGAGATACGATAGGCCGTCAGGGGAGCCGGCTGGAGCACGAGCGGGCCGATCGTGACGAGGTCCAGGATCGCCTCAGCCACTTGGTGAACCAAGTTGCCACGCACGTGTTGCGGCTGCGCGATGCCTACCGTCGTGCCAGCGCGACGATGCCGGCCGTCGGGCTAAACTCGTTCGTCCACCCGATCGACTTCAACAAGCTACGGCTTCCTGACCTGGTCTCCGTCACCAGAATCCGTTCGTGCCATTGGACGCCGTCTTTGACGAGATGGCTCCCGTCGACCGGGAGCGGGCTCTGCGGGCGGTTGCACCCTGCATCACCAACGTCGTGCGCCTCGAGAAGCAGAGGGACTTCGGTGGTATTTAGGCGCCCTCTGCATGGGCATGTCCATGTCTCGGCGCAACATGACCGTTGGATCAAACTCAGATGGTGCAGATCAGTCATTGTAGCACAAAGCGTGTGGGTGTGTTTGGTTGCATTCTCATCTCAATATAGTTGTTTCCTCTTCGTGTATTTTTGTCAACCTACTAGTGTGGACTCATGCACCCTTCATGCACTCTGCCAAACACCCAAAAGTGGGTCGAGAAGGGAACTTTTGCTCCCATCCCGTGCACCCTTCTTACACCCTGGCTAACACTATTCGTGCTTCATATGGTTCATGTTTCATGGAGTACTGTAGCACCGTACTCTCCGTGCGCTGTGGACCTAGTTCTGTTAACATTGATCTCACCGTTCATTCTCAACCGGATAGTCAAAAAATCGGTACTATGTTACATATAGGAGTAGTTGACATGCGCACAACATCATTTGTTATCTTCATATCTTACTACACTAGCAACAAGATTGTGTAGTACTGACGTATGAACCACTGCACATGCCTAGTAGTACGAGCATTGTGTATGTTCAAGTGGTTGCCGTGTTTCACACTCCTCCGTCGTAAGAGTGGAAACGCTTGTTGTAATCATTTTTTTCTTCAGAAAAACAGTGGACACGCTCTACCGTGCGGATACTCCTCCAACCATGCACTAAATTACTCACTTTCACCGACTTGTGGGACAGCCAGCACCTAGGTCCACCAGCCATGCACTAAATTACTCCGTAGTAGAGTGACGGTAGACTACCCCGATCGAACCGCCGCAATAATGCCCAATGACCCGTCAAATCACAAAACCCCCTCCTTTCCAGCAGTAAGTTGGACGGACGAAGAAACCATCATTTCACTCTTCTCTCTCGGCTTCCTCTCTTGAAGAAAACCCCCACTCACTTCGCTTCTCCCTCATCTCGTTCCTCCTTTCACTCTTCTCTCTCAGCTTCCTCTCTTGGATGGACGCTGGAGCACCGGCCGACGTGATGTCTATGGCTTTGGCCAAAACCGTCAAGGCTCATGGTACGAAGAAGCGCAAGCACCCCGCCGAGACTACCGCAGACAAGCTCAAAGCCATCGCCCTGTCCAAGCCCCTCTCTCCGGGATCCCTCATTAAGCAAGTTCAGGTAATGTCTCTTGTTGACGATCTTTTTCTCGGTCTTGATCGTGTTTTTTCATCTAACACGCAGTACTAGTACTGGTAGTACAACTTTCTGGGTGATCTTGCATGTGATTTTAGTGTGCCAAATGACGGTTCTAAATTCCTCTTTTGACCAAAACATGCGAGAGGTTGACACAGATTTCTTATAGATTACTTTCAACTACTCCCTCTGTCCCAAATTTCTAGTCTTAGATTTGTCTAGATACAGATGTATCTAATACTAAAATGTGACTTGATACATCCGTATCTAGACAAATCTAAGACAAGAATTTTGGGACGGAGGGAGTACTTTATGAACATCAATACTACCTTTTAAGAGGGTATATTTGCTTCAGTAACTTGTGTTATGGATATTGCATCTAATCCCTCTGCTCTCATGCCTTTGAAGACATGTTGTAATGTCTTTGTTCACTCATTTTTGTGCGTATATGTAGTCATATATGGAGTATAATATCGAAAATCATCTTATATTTCTGAACGGAGGTAGTAATAAAAATATGGTGTTTGTTTGAATTAGAACCATGTCCGCAGTGGAGATGAAGTTCTCAAAGTCATGTCGTGTGTAGTGGAAGACCTGATGATGAGTTCTACTGCTGAACTATCCAGTTGTTGTGTCCTTATCGCCACGTGTCCTGAACTAGTGTTTTCCTGTAGCATTGTTGTCAGGCGTGTTCTCGAGGTTGTACTTGACCACAACAATTTCCTGGTTGTGCCTTCGATTACGAAGGGTGTGGTTTTTGTAAAGCTTCCCAACAAATCTGATGCGGCCTGTCTTCATCATCATGTTTATGAGTGGAAAGACCACTCTGTTAGATTCTCCAAGGTTGACAAGATGGTGATGGTGCATGTAGACATCTCACACGAAGTCCATGGCCTAGTCAGGTATGCGGAGTTCATCCCGTAGGTCGGTGGCAAGAAATAGTCTGCAGAGTTTAGTTAGTGCAACTTTGCTTGTCTGTAGTAAGTACTATTGTTCAGTACTTGATTTGTGTTTGTGAACCCTGTATTGTTTATTAGTACAGCCGCTTTTGGTGTGTGGTCAGTCCTGAGAACGGTCTATGTTAATGTCTGTCCACTAAATTCAGTCTGTATATTTTGAAGTATCCATATCATATTTTTTGTGAGGACGGTCTATCAATTATGGTTACACTCCAATATCTGTATGCATTGCAGGGTTTATCGCGCCCACCAAGATTTCGAGTCCCATGGATGTTCGGTCCATACGATTTTTCACGACCTCTGGACTGTCCTGCTTGTGGGAGTAGGCGGGGCCCCTGCATGCCACGCGTAGTTGGACGATCAATCTTTTGTTTAGTACTTCAACATAGTGATTTCCTGGTAAGGATTCACTCGTGTCACATCAAGTAAATCTTATTGATTTACTATCTAAATCTTATTAATTTAATGTCATGTTTTCTTTCTTTTCCTGCAATTTTACGATGCAGGTTTTGCCATGTGACATTCATTACAGAATAAACTGTTTGGTTTGCTCTACGATGGCTATTTTTGCAGGTTTCACTTCTTATGTCGTGTCAGTAACGAAGGCACCGTCCATCACTTATATTACTGGAAAAAATTGGATCATTCTGTTGTCTGAGTACAAGCTGAATCCCTATGATGAACTGCAGTTTGGTTTAACAAAAACGCCACAATTAGTCCTTCTCGCATTTAAAAGAAATGAAGAAAAAAACTCGATCACGGTCACGGATCCTAGTCAAGTTAGAAAGCTGATCATAGCAGACCATACACGATCGCCGCTGTCTCGCACAGATCGAGCACCGGCAGTTGCTCTAGCACTGACAACGGCAGCAGCTCAGCCAGATCTGTTGGAAATATGCCCTAGAGGCAATAATAAAGGCGTTATTATTATATTTCCTTATTCATGATAATTGTCTTTATTCGTGCTATAATTGTGTTATCCGGAAATCGTAATACATGTGTGAATAACAGACAACAATAAGCCTCTAGTTGACTAGCTCGTTGATCGACAGATAGTCATGGTTTCCTGACTATGGACATTGGATGTCATTGATAACGAGATCACATCATTAGGAGAATGATGTGATGGACGAGACCCAATCCTAAACATAGCATAAGATCGCATAGTTCGTTTGCTAGAGTTTTCCAATGTCAAATATCCTTTCCTTAGACCATGAGATCGTGTAACTCCCGAATACCGTAGGAGTGCTTTGGGTGTGCCAAACGTCACAACGTAACTGGGTGGGTATCTCTGAAAGTGTCTGTTGGGTTGACACGGATCGAGACTGGGATTTGTCACTCCGCTTGACGGAGAGGTATCACCGGGCCCTCTCGGTAATGCATCATCATAATGAGCTCAATGTGATCAAAGTGTTTGATCACGGGATCATGCATTACGGTACGAGAAAAGTGACTTGCTGGTAACAAGATTGTACGAGGTATTGGGATACCGACGATCGAATCTCGGGCAAGTAAAATACCGATTGACAAAGGGAATCGTATACGGGATTAATTGAATCCTCGACATCGTGGTTCATCCGATGAGATCATTGTGGAGCATGTGGGAGCCAACATGGGTATCCAGATCCCGCTGTTGGTTATTGCCCGAGAGCCGTCTCGGTCATGTCCGCATGTCTCCCGAACCCGTAGGGTCTACACACTTAAGGTTTGATGACGCTAGGGTTGTGAAGATATGTATATGCAGTAACCCGAATGTTGTTAGGAGTCCCGGATGAGATCCCAGACGTCACGAGGAGTTTCGGAATGGTCCAGAGGTAAAGAATTATATATAGGAAGTGCTGTTTTGGCCATCGGGACAAGTTTCGGGGTTATCGGTATTGTACCGGGACCACCGGAGGGTCCCGGGGGATCCACCGGGTGGGGCCACCTATCCCGGAGGGCCCCATGGGCTGAAGTGGGAAAGGATCCAGCCCAAAGTGGGCTGGGGCGCCACTTCCCCAGGGCACATGCGCGCCTAGGGTGGGGGAAACCCTAAAGGGGGGCGCCCCTTGCTTGGGGGGCAAGCCCCACCCCTTGGCCGGCGCCCCCTAGGAGATTGCATCTCCTAGGGCCGGCGCCCCCCCTAGGGGGCTATATAAAAGGGGGGAGGGGGCATCCGCACCCTTGCCCTAGCGCCTCCCTCTCTCCCTCTCCAACACCTCCTCCTCCTCCTCCATAAGAGCTCGGCGAAGCCCTGCCGGAGTACTGCAGCTCCACCATCACCACGCCGTCGTGCTGCTGCTGGAGCCATCTTCCTCAACCTCTCCTTTGCCTTGCTGGATCAAGAAGAAGGAGACGTTACGCTGACCGTACGTGTGTTGAACGCGGAGGTGCCGTCCGTTCGGTGCTAGGATCTCCGGTGATTTGGATCACGTCGTGTACGACTACCTCATCCTCGTTCGTTGAACGCTTCCGCTCGCGATCTACAAAGTGGTATGTAGATGCAATCTCTCTCCCATGACTCGTTGCTTAGATGAACTCATAGATGGATCTTGGTGAAACCGTAGGAAAAATTTTAATTTTCTGCAACGTTCACCAACAAGATCCAGCTGAGGATTGGGCACCGACCGCGTTAGCGGATCAGTCTGATCTACCGGAGGATCGGGCATCGACACCGGCACCTGCTCCGACACCGGCACCAGCTCTACAAGGAGCACCATCTCCGGCAGCAGCAGCGGCTTCGGCACATGCACCAACACTTGCACTTGCATCTGCTCTGGCCCGTCCAGTTGCACCGGCAACAGACTGGGCTGCAGTTCGCACTTCATATACCAAAGTCCTTACAAAAACTGATATGTCCACCTTCTTGGTAAGCATTGGCCGCCCAAGTGCTTCGTTCTTTTTTATTTCCATGTTGTTTCACATAATTCACTGTGTTGATCTAACTGTTTCGGTATGTCTTCTTGTTCACAAACAGAGAATTTCTAGAGCAACGAGGGAGTCGTTCAACAATCCGGCGACCGCGGCCAAGTTTCTCTTACCATGCGCAGCCTTGGTGTGAATGAACCTGCTCAATATACCATAAGTACAAAGGATGGTCGCATGATGATTGATGCTAAAGGAAGGTCAAGGTTCAAATCTAAATCATATCTTGCGGTAGGGGATGATGTCAAAATCGAACTTTCTCGGCAAGGAGAGCTGGTCCAAATCAACTTTGAAATTCTTCAGTAGCAGCACGCAACTGCCGAACTGATCTATCCTCCGAGAGATTTTCATGTAATAATCTGGCATGGTGAAACAAGTGTCTTGTGTGTATAAGTAGTACGACAGTATTATTTATCACATGGTATATCGTTGATAGAATTGCAACTCTGATTGCTGGTTAGGAACTGTCGTTCGATTTTATTCCAACAGTTGCCGTGCTTTATTCAATTTTGTGTATTCGCCTTGCGACAGCATCTAAAACCAGCGTCGTACCGATCACTTGCAATATGAAAAGGGTTGAGGTAGAACACATGGGCCCCCAAACATGCAGGGTCGTCCTGTGGCCCAAAGTCCAGAACCGTGAGCCTATCTGAGTATTATATTGTCAGTTGAACCCCCATAAAAAGGTTGTACCCCCATAATGCATGTGCGTTGTATAGGGAGTATATTTCTCGGCAAGGTGAGCCTGTGATATAAAATATTTGTATATTTCTATACAGATGGAGTATCTCTCTGTCAAAAACTATATTTATGTGTAACTAGTTACTCTTGTCTTTCTACTTCCTTTCGCTGATATGTGGGGCAACCGGCAACGGGGTCCACGTGCCATATGCACAAATTAGAGTGCACAACTTCACGGTAGACACACCCCGGTCGTAGCGCCGCAGTAATACCCAATGAGCTGTCAAATCACAACCCCCTCCCCTTCCAGGTTTAGTAGTAAGCTGGACGGACGAAGCGGCAATATTTCACTGGGCCTGAATCCCCTTCTCCCTCGTCTGCTTGTTCAGAGAAAACCCCCTCTCGGCGATTGCATAGGGTTCTCTCATGGAGAACCAGGTACGAATTCTTCATCCATCCCCGATAAACCCAAGTCCCTTGGTCGCAGATAATCCTAGGATGCAGCCGCCGCCGTTGATGCATTTTTCTTCCTACTGAATCTAGTGTGTTTCATTTGCAGTGCCCAAAGTGCGAGTACCCTACAGTTTTCTGCACCCTCGGTGAGACGCCACACTTGTTCCTTCTCATCCTAACACAGCATTTTGAAATGCGCACAGTATGTTCCTAGAATCCTCTTTTCTATCCGGGAGGGTGGGATTTTTTGAACATGATGTGTTCTCATATTATTTTTCCTGCAGTGTATTATTTGCTCTGCCAGAACACATGTACTCAAGATGCTCGGCCTTGCCATAACTGAATACACTAGTTTAATGGACACAGTGAAGACAAGCCACGGATATAAGTTCCGAGTTGGGTTCATGAACCAAGAAGATCGCTGCTTTTTTATGGCCGAACTTGGATAAACTTTCTCAAGTGTTACAAACTGAAAGTTGGTGCACAAATGTTGATGGAAATAGCAGAACCTGGTCTCATCTTCACTGCGATCTTCCACCCCGACGTCGTTCCAATTGTTCATCCATGTTAGTTTTGTATATGGTTCTTGCTTGTTGCCTCGATTACTTCTTAATCCACCTATTCTGTCTAACTAATCACAATTTAACTTTAGAAGTAGCAACGAATCTCTCACGAAGATGCTACTTCTAACTAATATTTTCTTATAATTGGTGGCACGTGTAGGTTTTTTCAGAGTTAAGCAGCCTGCTTGTTTGTTACTCTGTAATAACTCGGCTGTTACTAATGGCACTGAAGTTGACTAGATCGACATCCACAAGTTCCTATTGATTGTCTTGAGGTCCTTGTGGGGCGTTTCAATAGTGGAAGGCCACGTGGGATATGTGTGCCACTGCTGCACTCGTTGAACAGGTCCAACTGTGTCGACAAACTTATGGTACGAGCTGTTTTCTGTTATATATGTTGTTCATAAACTATTGCTTATACACAGTTTTACAGCTGTGATCTTCTTGAAACAGGAACTGACGAGTTCTATTGTTCCTATACAGATGCCTGACCATGGTCGGGTCAGACTTGCGCTTGGTCACAACATGATGTTTATGTCGACCTACTCAATTCCCCTTGGAGGTGAAAATATACTTATTCATGGGTGGTCTCAAATAATGAAGGCCCGTCCATCTTGGAGAATAGGACAAAAGATTATGTTCATGCTTTTCCATGGCTCTAAAGCGAATATCATGTTTATTGACCATGTTGCGAGATGAAGCCGCTTTCAGAAGGTTGTGGATGCGCGGGGTGGCGCATGGGCCTTGTCCTGGGGCTTGGCGGCCTCACCCTTGGTTAACTGTAGGCAAAGTAGCACTGTTCGAGGCGTGCTTTGTACGGTTGAACCTGTATAAGTACTCATACTGCTTTCAGCTTTGGTTGTTAAGTGCCCCTACTGGTTTCAATTAAGGTTGTTAAGTACTCCTGGTGGTTTTACAGTCTATCGTGTTTCTTCAGTCCTGTCTTCCTCCAGCCGCCAAAACCAAACCAACGCTGGTGGGGCCACCTGCTTACGCCTCCCACGACTGGCTGCGCCTCAGCGCACGCATAGCCGCCCCACCGTCTCCTAAATCGTTAACGCCGACGTCCTCCACGCGCTTTGGTGCGCTTGCCGCGGCGCCGCCCTCTCGCGTTGTCAACATGGTCAACAAGCAATAGGAATCGGCAGAAGTACGTGGAGAGGATGATAGTAGGGGCCCACCACGTCAGTGTATGGAAAAATAAAATGCTTCCTCCTAGTGTTTTCCTGACATCTGGGACCCACGACAATGTGAGCGTATATAGTCAATAGACAAGAGGACAGCACAAGATCGGCTGACACCTCGGACGTAGCTACTCGAGCAGTATTTTTTTTGTTTGGTATTGTTGAGACGGAGAAGGGTTTGAACTGGGTTGTGGCCCGTCTAGCCCAGGATTATATTTTATGTTCACCATGTGACCAGCCCAGAACACCCAATCCAGCCTACTTATTTTTCTACGCCCTGATGGGCTGCAACTCTTTCAAGACGCCTGCAAATCTTGAAAGTAATATGAAATGGGTTGTAAATATAAAACAGATGACAAATTGGCAATTACTTTATAATTTCTGAATTTTTTCACATTTTCAGATTCCTATTCACTTGGCATTAACCTAATTTAAATATATCTTCAAAGTACTTTAAATCTGGCTCGACATTTCGGTATTAAAAATAGTTTGGAACCCACAGAAATATGCAAAATTGGCCCTGGCCAACCAAAAGATGACTGCAATAAATTGCACAAGAAGTTGCCATGAGCTATATATAAATTACTAAAAAAAGAGGGAGTGGTCTGACTTGTGGGCCTGTTTAGTTGACGCGTATGCAAGATTTTTTTAGTTATTATATACGTCAACAAACAATTCTAGCAGACGTAACCGTTGGATGTCAATCCAACGGCCGTCGTGTTTCTTCAATCTCTAATCTTCTTGCTCCAGCCGCCAAAGCAGCGCCGGCGGGACCGCCTACTCCCGCCTCCCGTAGCCGGTTGTGCTGCCGCGCAGGCCTCAGCGCCACCTACTACTCCCACCGCTGGCCAGGGCATCCCTCTACTCACCCACACCCCCTGTTATTCTGCGACGACGACAGCCTCACACCGCAGCCGAACCGGTGAACCCTCGTACTCCTCTCCGCGCGGGCTTCCACTGCCGCGTCATCCCCTTCCTAGGCCTCACCGTCGTCCACCGCCGTGGTGCTCTCGGCGCGGCGTGGTTAATGTGGTCAACGACCGACTTCCATCGAAAGAGTACTGTACGTGGAGAGGCTGACAGCTGGGTCCACGGCAGCCGCAAGGAAGTGCCGCCTTATTACGCGGAATATAATTATTCCTCCACCTGACAGCAGGGACCCATCGGACGGGCCACCAGTATTTCGCGAAAAAAATGTTTCCCCCTGACTGCTGGGACCCACAGGACGGGCCATCGTATTTCACGAAAAAAACGTTCCCCCCGCTGTCAGCTCGGACCCACCAGAAGTGCCTCCTTATTATGCACAAAAAAATGAATACCCCCCTGCTAGCTAGGACCCACCTTGGTGGGAGGCTGACTTGTGGGCCTACTAAGTTGACTGGGACAGAGGACTTTGTCACGTTTAGTCAATATATGAACGATTCTAGCTCTAGTGACCGTACGATGTCCATCCAACGGCCGTAGTGCTTCTTCAACCTCTAGTCTTCTTGCTCCAGCCGCCCAAAGCAGCGCCGGTCGTGCCGCCTGCTCCTGCCGCCCGTGGCCGGCTGTGATGCCACGGAGGCCTCACCGCCCCCTACTACTCCCACCGCTGGCCAGGCCATCCCTCTACGCACCCACACCCCCTGTTATTTTGCGACGACGGCAGCCTCACACCGCAGCCGAACGAGTGAACCCTCATACTCCTCTACGCGTGGGCATCCACTGCCGCATCTTCCCCGGCTCCGCGTCGTCCCCTTCCTAGGCCTCGCTGTCGTTCACCGCCCTGGTGCTCTCGGCGCGGTGTGGTCAACGTGGTCAAGGAATGGATTCCATCGGACGAGGATTGTACGTGGAGAGGCTGACATCTGGGTCCACAGCCGCAGCAAGGAAGTGCCTCCTTATTACACGCAAAATAATTATTCCTCCACCTGACAGTGGGGACCCACTGGACGGGCCACTGTATTTCGCGAAACAAACGTTTTCCCCTGACTGCTAGGACCCACCAGCTACATCTTCGCACGCAAGGAAGTGCGCTCGGGCAAAACAAATGATTCGCCCCCTGACTGCTGGGACCCACCAGCTCAGGCAAGGAAGTGCGTGACAGTCGGGACCCAACTGGTCGAAGCGTACGTAGCGTTGTCATTCTGGTCGCGAACGTGTATGTACATATATACTGGTGGATGTAGAGGCGCACACTTCTCGTAGTAGAGGTACGTACGTGTCGTAGTAGAGGTGCGCACGTAGCATGTACACGTACGTACAGCGGCCAGGGTGCAAGGAAGAAAATACGGTCACATATGTGTACATACGGGCGGGTTTACATGGCTGGGTCGGAACGGAGAAACATCGTCGTCGTCGTGTTCATGGGGAGGCAACGAAATGCCTCGTGTTCATGGGGAGGCAACGGAATGCGTCGTGTTCATCGAGACGCAACAAAACGCGTGGGAGCCAACCGGCTGGGTCGAAACAGAATGTGTGGTCGTGTTCATCGGGAGGGCTTGAACGGAACATGCGATGGAAACGAGGCCTGGCGTACCGCACAACGGAGGAAACGGCCTTGTGTTCAACCGGCCACGTTTGAAACGGGATCCTGTTCATCGGGAGGGGTCTAGCGTACCGCAAAACGGATGAAACAGACCTCCTACGGTCGAAATGGGGGTCCTGTTGATCGGGAGGGGTGCGGCGTACCGCAAAACGGATGAAACGGACCTCCTACGGTCGAAACGGGGGTCCTGTTGATCGAGAGGGGTGTGGTGTACCGCAAAACGGATGAAACGGACTTGTGTTGGAGCGCTACGGTCGAAACGGGGGTCCTGTTCATCGGGAGGGGTGTGGCGTACCGCAAAACGGGACTCCACGAGATACTGTTCATCTCCACCTTCGACTGCCTCCACGGGCTACTGTTCATCCACCGTTGACCTCCTCCAGCCTCCACCTACGACTGTCATCCATAGGCTCCTGTTCATCCAGCCTCCACCGGACGCTCCTCCACCGGGTACTGTCCAACCAGCCCTCTCCACGGGGGTCCTGTTCAACCACCCCTCCACGGGCTACTATTCATCCAGCCCTCCACCGGCTACTGTTCAACCAGCCCTCCACCGCTACTATTCAACCAGCCCTCCACGGGGTCCTGTTCATCCAGCCCTCCACGGGGTCCTGTTCATCCACCGGCTCAATCGATCGGGGTACTGTTCATCCAGCGGCAACGACCTCTACTACCACGGGGTCCTGTTCATCCAATCCCCCACAGGTAACTGTTCATCCAAACCCCCTCAACAACACTCACTGTTCATCCAGGGAAGAAGGCAGCAGTGTTCGATCGGCTTCAGTTAGCAGCAGTAGCGAAGGAATCACACTCGGGTTCAGTTAACAGCAAGGGATTGATCGATCGCTCGGGTTCAGTAACGCGTAGCCTGCAGTGCAATCGCTCGGATTTAGTTAGAGCCCAACGCCTCACACACACGCGCGTACGTACGAGAGAAACGCGCATCGCTCGGCCCTCGACCACCCATCGTAACCGGGAACTCCCCGATATTTTCCTCGCCCTTGCTTCTACCACGGTTTTTTTTGTCATGGACAGCCCAAAGAATGTCATGCTGATGCGTCTCCGGCCCGCCCAGGACAAAAAGCCCATTTTCTGTAATGATTTTTTTGTCATAGAAGTAGGATCCCACCACATCTATGATGATACTGGGTTTTGTCACAATTATCGTCATAGAAGTGTCGTAAGTATGACAGAAATTTTTTTCTTCGGCCTAAAATGTCACGGATGTGTCTTTTTTTTTGTAGTGAACAAAAGTAAATATGGTGCAGCAAGGTGGCCCAATCCTTTTTGTAGCAAAGGACAAACTTGGACAAACTCTTATATAAAGGAAAGCGCTCCCGAGGACACATGGGAATTATTGTCAAGCTAGTTTTCATCACGCTCATATGATTCGCGTTCGTTACTTTGATAATTTGATATGTGGGTGGACCGGTGCTTGGGTAGTACCCTTCCTTGGACAAGTATCCCACTTATGATTAACCCCTATTGCAAGCAACCGCAACTACAAAAGAAGTATTAAGGTAAACCTAACCATATCATCAAACATATCGATCCAAATCAGCCCCTGTAGAAGCAACGCATAAACTAGGGTTTAAGCTTCTGTCACTCTAGCAACCCATCATCTACTTATTACTTCCCAATGCCTTCCTCTAGGCTCAAACAATGGTGAAGTGTCATGTAGTAGACATTCACATAACACCACTAGAGGAAAGACAACATACATCTCATCAAAATATCGAACGAATACCAAATTCACATGACTACTTATAGCAAGACTTCTCCCATGTCCTTAGGAACAAACGTAACTACTCACAAATCATATTCATGTTCATAATCAGAGGGGTATTAATATGCATAAAGGATCTGAACATATGATCTTCCACCAAATAAACCAACTAGCATCAACTACAAGGAGTAATCAACACTACTAGCAACCCACACGTACCAATCTGAGGTTTTGAGACAAAGATTGGATACAAGAGATGAAATAGGGTTTGAGAGGAGATGGTGCTGGTGAAGATGTTGATGAAGATTGAACCCCTCCCGATGAGAGGATCGATTTCCCCCTCTCGGAGGGATGTTTCCCCGGCAGAACAGCTCTGCCGGAGCCCTAGATTGGTTTCGCCAGGTTCCGCCTCGTGGCGGCGACGCTTCATCCCGAAAGCTTGCTTATGATTTTTCCCTGAGCGAAAGACTTCATATAGCCAAAGATGGGCACCAAAGGCCTGCTAGGGGGCCCACGAGGCAGGGGGCGCGCCTAGGGGGGTAGAGCGCGCCCCCCACCCTCGTGGATGGTGGGTGGCCCCCCTCTGGTGCATTCTTCGCCCAATATTTTTTATATATTCCAAAACTAAATTCCGTGGAGTTTCAGTACTTTTGGAGTTGTGCAGAATAGGTCTATAATATTTGCTCCTTTTCCAGCCCAGAATTCCAACTGCCGGCATTCTCCCTCTTCATGTAAACCTTGTAAAATAAGAGAGAATAGGCATAAGTATTGTGACATAATGTGTAATAACAACCCATAATGCAATAAATATTAATATAAAAGCATGATGCAAAATGGACGTATCAGAAATTCATAGCTGGCGACCTCCAGTTCCTCCCGCGCAGCTGTCTGTCTCTCTTGTGACGCCCGGGTTTGGTTGGATTGCGGTGTTTGGTGATGGCATTTTTGCATTTTTTTTAACTACTCATGTTTCTATACTAACACCGTGTGGGTGTCCTGTTAGGCTATGTCGTCAGAAAGCGAGGCCCACCAATCAGAAAAGGCACTAAAACACCCAATGTGCACCAACCGTGTCGCGTGTTCTCTTCAACATAGATGGTCGTCCATCCAAGATGTCGTTAGCAAATTTGTTGGTTATCTCAAACAGGTTGTAGGCCGAAACCAAAGTGGCATCGGAGTTCAAACCCATACAATGGGTTTGTACCATTAACTGGAGAAGAAGACATTCATTTTTTCTCATTGTTGGTTGAAAATTAAATGGGAAACCCAAGTGGCCGATCACCCTCAAGAAAATTGAGAACGACACGAAGAAGATGAAGAAAAACGATGGGTCGAGCTTGGCTCAATCAATTGGAGTGGACGAGGAAGAAGAAAAAGAAGAAAATGTTACGCCTGACTTACAACCAACCATGCTAAAAAGAATCCGACAAGTGATGAGGAACAAGTGGGAGAAGGAAAGGGTGGCACGTGAAGGTGCCGCGAGAAAAATATCCGCCACTTGGATGGGCATTTTTTATGCCAAAGAAGTGAAGAAGGAGGGGACGCGGTTTTTTCAGTTCGCTTTCCATGCTCAGTGGAAATCCACACCGTTGTTTCATGCATATGGATCAGTGTTGCATGCAAGGGAAGGACGTGATGGGTCCACTTAGACGCTGAGGCCATAGGCTAGTATGTTGCATGTCAGCTTTTCATGCGCATGTCCTGTGCCCTTTTCCCCGAAAATATACCTACGCACTAGTTACAGGCTGCAGCCTACGGACGCCTCTCCTAAGTATATCTGGCCATGGGCCGGGCCGGGTCGGGCTTGGGCCGGGCCTGAAAAAGCCCATGGCAGAAAACTGAGGCCCAGGCCCTCCTAGGCCCTACCATCGGGCCTACTTTTCAAGCCCAAGCCCGACCCATCTGGTAAAAAGCCCTGAAAAGCCCTTAGGGCTTAGGGCCATGGGCCGGGCCTCTTCCTTAAAATGCCAATATGCCAAGCCCAAGCCCGTCCAGGCCCTGATGATGGGCTCAAAACTCAGGCCCAAGCCCGGCCCACGGGCAAGCCCATCGGGCCTAGGCCCTGGATTTTAGGGCCGGGCCTGGGTGGGCCGACAGGGCCGGGCCTGAGATGGCCAGGACTACTCCTAAGTCCTAACTAGACCTGGCCATGGGCAGCCCGGACCGGCCGGCCCGGCCCGACCCGGCCCGAAAAAGCCCGACCCGGCCTGGCCCGACGCTGCTCCCGGGCCGGGCTCGGGCCTAGATTTTGAGCCCCGTGGCCGGGCCGGGCCGGCCCGAGCCCGTCGTTTTTGCAGTTTTCTGAAGGTCGGGCCGGGCCAGCCCGAGGCCCGACGGGCTTTTGCATGTTCGGGCCGGGCTCGGGCCCAGAAAACAGGCCCGATGGCCGGGCCGGGCCGGGCTCGGGCCTGGGTTTTTTTTGTCGGGCTTGGCTAGGCCCGGCCCGAAGCCCGGTCCGACCCGAGGTTTGGCCAGGTCTAGTCCTAACCAATCTCTCGCTCCCGCCTGATTTGCATGGTGGGACCGACCATTGTGATTTTCCAATCCTTCGCTCCCACATCGTTCCGTAACGAACCATCAAAAAATCTGCGCGTAGGTGGTGGGCCAGCTCCTTAATTTAAATCATTATGTATAACTGACGTTGCTAATTATTGTGGGTGTGAACAAAATAATACTGTAGTTGCTAAATTTTATCATATGCATAACGATTTTTATCTGGTATGCATAACTAACCACTAATCACAAGTATACATTTCTTAAGAACTCTATGAATGATGTGTTTGAACTTTGGCATGAAAATCAGAAGAACTTTTGAAAAACCGAGTAAAAACCTAAAGTTCTTTGAGTTTTGAAGGTAAAGTTCAAAACAAGAGTTAACAAAGTTCTCTGACTATTTTTCAACAATTATGAGATATGCCAAAGTTTTTCAACAGTTCTTCTGTTTTTCATGGCAAAGTTCAGAGACCAATTTAACAAAGCTTGGTTCTCTATAAAATTATTTAAAGAACGTTCTTCCAAACCAATTTAAACAACAAGATATTTAATTTTTGTGGCATTTAAATCCTGTTTGTGTGCTGGTCTACAGTCACCGTCAAAGATAATAAGGGGAATTACTCACATAATTGGGCTGGAGATTAATGTTGGACATGCAAGAATCTAGCACCTATCCGCACCTACTACCTGATATGCATGCGAAAGAGAAGGACGCGGTTGCAGGTGCCAATGTCAGCTTTCTCACATCCATCTTTCGATCATGAGCAGCTTTGGGCGGTGGAGATTGGCGCTGTGGATGGAACGCAAATGTAAATGACTTTATCGAGAAGGAGAAGAGGTATAAGATGTTCATTGATGTGTAAAGGGAGAAGATGGAGTTCGACCAACAGAGGTTTGCCTTGTTGGGGAACGTAGTAATTTCAAAAAAAATCCTACGCACACGCAAGATCATGGTGATGCATAGCAACGAGAGGGGAGAGTGTTGTCTACGTACCCTCGTAGACCGAAGCGGAAGCGTTGACACAACGTAGAGGAAGTAGTCGTACGTTCTCCTCGCGATCCAACCGATCACAGCACCGTTACTCCGGCACCTCCGAGTTCTTGGCACACGTTCAGCTCGATGACGATCCCCGGGCTCCGATCCAGCAAAGCGTCGGGGAAGAGTTCCGTCAGCACGACGGCGTGGTGACGATCTTGATGTGTTACCGGCGCAGGGCTTCGCCTAAGCACTGCAACGATATGACCGAGGTGGAATTTGGTGGAAGGGGGCACCGCACACGGCTAAGGAACGATCCGTAGATCAACTTGTGTGTCTTTGGGGTGCCCCCTGCCCCTGTATATAAAGGATGGAGGAGGAGGAGGCCGGCCAAGGCTTGGCGCGCCAGGGTGTGGAGTCCTACTAGGTCTCCAAGTCCTAGTAGGAGTCCACCAAGAGGGGAGGAAGGGAGAACGAATAGGAGGAGAAGGAAAGGTGGCCGGCCCCCTTTTCCCTAGTCCAATTCGGACCAAAGGGGAGGGGGGGGCGCAGCAGCCTTTTCCTCTTCCCACTAAAGCCCATCAAGGCCCATTACTTCTCCCGTAATCCCGTAACTCCCCGATACTCCCGAAAATACCCGGATCACTCAGAACCTTTCCGATGTCCGAATATAGTCGTCCAATATATCGATCTTTACGTCTCGACCATTTCGAGACTCCTCATCATGTCCCCAATCTCATCTGGGACTCCGAACTCCTTCGGTACATCAAAACTCATAAACTCATAATATAACTGTCATCGAAACCTTAAGCGTGCGGACCCTACGGTTCGAGAACAATGTAGACATGACCGAGACACGTCTCCGGTCAATAACCAATAGCGGGACCTGGATGCCCATATTGGCTCCTACATATTCTGCGAAGATCTTTATCGGTCAGACCGCATAACAACATACGTTGTTCCCTTTGTCATCGGTATGTTACTTGCCCGAGATTCGATCGTCGGTATCCAATACCTAGTTCAATCTCGTTACCGGCAAGTCTCTTTACTCGTTCTGTAATACATCATCTCGCAACTAACTCATTGGTTGCAATGCTTGCAAGGCTTTATGTGATGTGCATTACCGAGAAGGCCCTGAGATACCTCTCCGACAATCGGAGTGACAAATCCTAATCTCGAAATACGCCAACCCAATATGTACCTTCGGAGACACCTGTAGAGCACCTTTATAATCACCCAGTTACGTTGTGACGTTTGGTAGCACACAAAGTGTTCCTACGGTAAATGGGAGTTGCATAATCTCATAGTTAAAGGAACATGTATAAGTCATGGATAAAAGCAATAGCAACATACTAAACGATCGGGTGCTATGCTAATGGAATGGGTCATGTCAATCAGATCATTCAACTAATGATGTGATCTCGTTAATCAAATAACAACTCTTTGTTCATGGCTAGGAAACATAACCATCTTTGATTAATGAGCTAGTCAAGTAGAGGCATACTAGCGACACTCTGTTTGTCTATGTATTCACACATGTATTATGTTTCCAGTTAATACAATTCTAGCATGAATAATAAACATTTATCATGATATAAGGAAATAAATAATAACTTTATTATTGCCTCTAGGGCATATTTCCTTCATGCCTTGGAGTAGGAGAAGGAGGAATTGGACAGGCAAGAGAAGGTTGCCAAATGATAGCTTGAGCAAATGGTGACAATGTGTGGTCTTTACCTCGAGAAAGAGAGGTTACGCCTTGCGAAAGATACGGAGGGGTTGAGGATCATGATGTTGGACATCAACCTCTTGGATGATGAAGGAAAGAAGTGGTTGCTAGACATGAAGAAGAGAATCAATAACCATGAGGAGTGAAGTTATTGATTCATTCGTGTATCGTTTATCTATGTATGAACTATTGAATTTCATTTTAGCATGTACCGAATTTATTTGGGCTACACTATCTTTATATAGTTGAATGTATAATGAATTTGCGTTGCATGTTCGCAATGCATAAATTTGCATGAATTTGGGTATCGAGATAAAGGAAATGTGGTTGTGAAGAGGGCCAAATGAGAATCTGTCCGGCGCTGTCCATGGCCGTGTCCATGGGCGTATAAGCACTCGGATTAGGCAATTCGAGTGAGTGGAGCATTTCTTGTTGTTGCCGCGCAATGCTCACTGGCCGCCGCATACTGCGAGACCACTTGCTTAGCTAGGCCACTCCTGGTGATTGATATGTATGTTCGAAGAATATCATATGTAAACCCACATCCGGTGGAAAAAATTGATAAACACATACTTATATCTGTAGTATACACTTATATCCGTAGTATACACGTACAAAATTTAATAATTATATATATATGTGCATATGTAATGTACACAAAAAGGATAGATACATAGATCAACATATCCTTTTCTTTATCATCTTGGCGCCAGATATTTAACTTTTTTGTGTAGCATACAAATAATCAAATAAGTTGATGAAACTTTATACTTACTCGAAGAACATGCATATGTATTTACAGAATTTTTTCTGTTACTTCTAAATTTATTTTAACTTGTTTTGGAGTCCGTCCTCTGTAGCGTTGCACTCTATCAACAACCCCATAATACCTTTTATATATATATATATATATATATATATATATAAAAGAAAAGTTGTATCTAATAATTATAAAATTGCATGCGGTGAAATTAACTTTGTAGATCTCTTTTACAGTGGCCTTACATAGTAGAAGATAAATAGACATATAATAAAGTGACAACATCGTTTCCTCAGTCGAATTGCAGCCTCTTTATTGAAGTCCTTGAAGTATTTCTTCGAGCAGAGATTGGTACAGCAAAGATGATGTTTTCAAGCGATTTCATTGTAATTCTTAGTTATATGAGTTACTTTATATTTTCTTGGATCTTAGGTCCAAATCAGCGTACATGTAATTGTTATAAAGAAAAAATACCCGCACGAATATTGACGTAAAATCAACGACAATTGATTTAGATATGTACTCCCTCTGTAAACTAACTAATATAAGAGTGTTTAAATCATTAAAATAGTCATCTAAACATTTTTTTACGGAGAGAGTAATACTTAAGGCACATCACGCGGCCAATGCCAACATGAGTCGAGACGCTGACAGCACCAAGTAAGGAAAATGCACGCCTAAGCCAAAGCGCGTTCTCTAAAAACCTGTGGATTCAATACTTTGAACCCTCCGGCTAAGGCGTCATCAAGGGCCAATAGGCCAATAGGAACCCTCCGGCTTACGCCATTGACCGTTCACTTTGGTGGCGTCGTCAACCGGCTGTGCTCTATGTCAGTGCATCGAAATTTCACTGCCCCCCGAGTCAACCCGGAGCAAAGCAGACTTCTCTATAAATAAAATCAGCCGGCTTGAGCAGAAAGAAGCAGCGGCAACAGCCAAGAGCTAGCCAAGGAGATCGAAGGCAGCATGGGTCGGTCAAGCGGAAGCCTCGCAGTCGCCATGACGACGCTAGTAGCTTCGGTTCTCGTCCTCCAGCTTCTCCTTGCGACCACGCCCGTCTCGTCGTCGCCGGCCGTCCTGGTCCCGCTCCTCCGAACGGCCGTCATCCGCGCGTCCCCGCTCTTGAGGAACCTGGTCAAAGCGTTCTTGCAAGAGCAAGCGAAGCAAGGCGTGATGCAGCTCATCTGGAAGGCGGCGGGGCACCTCAAGAACCAGCTGCTGGGCGGCGTGGGAGCCGACGCCGCCGGCCTGGTCGTCTTCGACATCTCCATCGGGACGTCCCCCGCGCAGGCCATCTCCGGGGTCATGGACATAACCTCCCAGCTAGTCTGGGCGCAGTGCGCGCCCTGCGACGCCTGCCGGGCGCCCGCCTTCCGGCCCGCCGACTCCGCGTCCTTCTCCAAGGTCCCCTGCGGCAGCCCGACGTGCCCGGGCGCGCTGGGCGACCGGGCTGCCTGCGTCGGCGACGGCGACTGCGCGTACAACGCCACGTACTACGGCGCCGGCAACCAGTCCAACGCCTACACGGACGGCTCCTTCGCCACCGAGACGTTCACCTTCGGCGCGACGTCCGTCCCAGGCATCGTGTTCGGCTGCGTGGCCAGCAGCACGGTGGAGCTCTCCGGCGGCGCGTCCGCGTTGTTCGGCTTCGGCAGGGGGAACATCTCCCTCGTGTCGCAGCTCGGGCTCTCGAGGTTCTCCTACACTCTGGCGTCAGACGACGCGGACGGCTCCGAAAGCGTCATCCGTCTGGGCGACGCCGCCGTGCCGCAGACTCAGCGCAGCCGCTCCACGCCGCTACTCATAAGCGTCATGCAACCTGACCTGTACTACGTCGGGCTCAGCAGGATACAGGTCGACGGCCATGACCTCGACGGCATCCCGGCGGGGACGTTCGACCTCCAGGCGGACGGCTCCGGCGGGGTATTCCTGAGCTCGACCTGGCCGGCGACCTACCTCGAGGAGACCGCGTACAGCGCCTTGAGGCGCGCGCTGGTGAGCAGCATCGAGTCTCAGGGTGTGACTCCGGTGGACGCCGACGAGCTCCACCAGCTGTGCTACAGGAGGTGGTCCTTCTCCGACGTGACGGTGCCGGCGCTAACGCTGGTGTTCGATGGCGTGAACGCGACGATGGAGGTCAAGCCCGAGAACTACTTCTTCAAGGACGGGTTGAAAGTGTGCCTGACCGTACTGCCGTCCAAGGGTGGATCGGTCCTCGGCAGCCTGCTGCAAACGGGCACCAACATGGTCTTCGACATTGCCGGTGGCCTGCTCACGTTCGAGACGCCCACGCCCTAGTAGCATGCATCATATATACTTCGTTCTGTTATGTAATATAAGACCCCTCATACTCCCTCCGTTTTTATTTACTCTGCATATTATGATTGACTGAAGTCAAATTTTATAAATTTTGACCAACTTTATATAAAACAATCAAAAATGCTAGACTTACGGAAACCAGCCTAGGTAGTCACGGGATGGGGTGTTGTAATCTCATTGATGCTCAACCCGTGAATTAAGCTGTGGGACCCAAATCGTGGTAAATTCTAAGTCTCCACCTCAACTCCGTAACAACTTTCCGTGAAAACTGCCAGTAGCTGTAGCAAAGTTCATAAAACAATACTCCCTCCATCCGGGAAAGGTTGTCACCAGCGCAGTTCAATTGTAATTTTGCAAAAAAGACCTTATCACTTTAAATCTCATGCTAATCTGCCCTTCTTCCTCCCCCGACGCCCACGGGCACCGCGCGCCCCAGCCTCCGTCTCCCCTCGTTGCCGGCGGGCACCGCGTGCCCCAGCTGCCGTAGGGATCATCCGGCGACAAAGTCCCACTTGCGTCGTCGCCCACCTGCCCCACTGCTGCAAACTTGCGCCTCCCCTGCTTACCTGCGCACACGGAGGCGAGCTTCGCCGTCGCCCGCCTGCTCCTCTCCGGCGACAAGTCGACGAGCGGCGGCTCCACGGCTGATGGGCGGCATCTCCTCATCGTCCTGCTCGCGTCCCCAGCACCGCCGCCCACCTGCGCAGTTGCCACAGAGGTGACCACCGCCGCTGACCTGCGCCGCTCGCAGGGCCTGGGCCGTCCGCTTCGGCCGCCGGCACGCTGCCTTCCGCCACTCCGGTCTCTTCTGCTGTTGCCATCTTCATCCGCCACTGCTGCTTCTGCTAGTGGTGGTGCAGCTCCCGATCTTCGTACAGGCGGCCCCAATCTTCTTCTTTGTCCCCCGCTGTGCTGCTGTTGAAGGTACCAGCGCCCCGCCCTGAAATTGTTGTCATATGGGCAAATTGGTGTGAGATTGTCTGGGTAGCATCATGGCAGTGAACTTGATGAGGATTAGAGCACCAACGGATCATCCAGTTGGATCCTGAATCAGCACATTCACGGCCTCCTCTTCATCGTCCCCTTCTTGACTGAATTACGAGCAAGCTTTCTCTCGTTGCGTAGAAAACACTCACAATTTCACCTGTAGCAAGCTTCGATTGATGAGTCATCTATGTACTGAAGGAAATAAGCCCTAGAGGCAATAATAAAGTTATTATTTATTTCCTTATTTCATGATAAATGTTTATTATTCATGCTAGAATTGTATTAACCGGAAACATAATACATGTGTGAATACATAGACAAACAGAGTGTCACTAGTATGCCTTTACTTGACTAGCTCGTTGATCAAAGATGGTTAAGTTTTCTAGCCATAGACATGAGTTGTCATTTGATTAACGGGATCACATCATTAGGAGAATGATGTGATTGACATGACCCATTCCGTTAGCTTAGCACTCGATCGTTTAAGTATGTTGCTATTGCTTTCTTCATGACTTATACATGTTCCTATGACTATGAGATTATGCAAGTCCCGTTTACCGGAGGAACACTTTGTGTGCTACCAAACATCACAACGTAACTGGGTGATTATAAAGGTGCTCTACAGGTGTCTCCGAAGGTACTTTTTGGGTTGGCGTATTTCGAGATTAGGATTTGTCACTCCGAATGTCAGAGAGGTATCTCTGGGCCCTCTCGGTAATGCACATCACTTAAGCCTTGCAAGCATTGCAACTAATGAGTTAGTTGCGGGATGATGTATTACAGAACGAGTAAACAGACTTGCCGGTAACGAGATTGAACTAGGTATTGAGATACCAACGATCGAATCTCGGGCAAGTAACATACCGATGACAAAGGGACAACGTATGTTGTTATGCGGTCTGACCGATAAAGATCTTCGTAAAATATGTGGGAGCCAATATGAGCATCCAGGTTCCGCTATTGGTTATTGACCGGAGACGTGTCTCGGTCATGTCTACATTGTTCTCGAACCCGTAGGGTCCGCACGCTTAAGGTTTCGATGACAGGTATATTATGAGTTTATGAGTTTTGATGTACCGAAGGAGTTCGGAGTCCCGGATGAGATCGGGGACATGACGAGGAGTCTCGAAATGGTCGATGCGTAAAGATCGATATATTGGACGACTATATTCGAACATCGGAAAGGTTCTGAGTGATTCGGGTATTTTCGGGAGTACCGGGGAGTTACGGGAATACGGGGGAAGAGGTATATGGGCCTTATTGGGTTTTAGGGGAGAGGGAGAGGCAGGCCGGGCGCACCCCCATTGACTAGTCCGAATTGGACTAGGGGGAGGGGCAGCGCCCCCTCCTTCCTTCTCTTCCCTCTTCCCCTTCCTTGTCTCCTACTCCTAATACTTGGAAGGACTCCTAGTTGGACTAGGAAAAGGGGAATCCTACTCCCGGTGGGAGTAGGACTCCCCTAGGGCGCGCCATAGAGAGGGGCGGCCCTCCCCTCCTCCACTCCTTTATATACGGGGGCAGGGGACACCCCATAGACACACAAGTTGATCTTCGTGATTGTTCCTTAGCCGTGTGCGGTGCCCCCCTCCACGATATTACACCTCGGTCATATTGTAGCGGTGCTTAGGCGAAGCCCTCGACAGTTGAACATCAAGATCGTCACCACGCCGTCGTGCTGACGGAACTCCTCCCCGAAGCTTTGCTGGATCGGAGCCCAGGGAGCGTCATCGAGCTGAACGTGTGCCAAGAACTCGGAGGTGCCGGAGTAACGGTGCTTGGATCGGTTGAACCAGGAAGACGTACGACTACTTCCTCTACGTTGCATCAACGCTTCTGCTTCGGTCTACGAGGGTACGTAGACAACACTCTCCTCTCTCGTTGCTATGCATCACCGTGATCTTGTGTGTGCGTAGGAATTTTTTTAAAATTACTACGTTCCCCAACAGTGGTATCTGAGCCAAGTTTTATGTGTTGATGTTATATGCACGAGTAGAACACAAGTGAGTTGTGGGCGATATAAGTCATACTGCTTACCAGCATGTCATACTTTGGTTCGGCGGTATTGTTGGATGAAGCGGCCCGGACCGACATTACGCGTACGCTTACGCGAGACTGGTTCTACCGCCGTGCTTTGCACACAGGTGGCTGGCGGGTGTCAGTTTCTCCAACTTTAGTTGAATCGAGTGTGGCTACGCCCGGTCCTTGCGAAGGTTAAAACATCACCAACTTGACAAACTATCGTTGTGGTTTTGATGCATAGGTAAGAACGGTTCTTGCTAAGCCCAGTAGCAGCCACGTAAAACTTGCAACAACAAAGTAGAGGACGTCTAACTTGTTTTTGCAGGGCATGTTGTGATGTGATATGGTCAAGATGTGATGAGATATAAGTTGTTGTATAAGATGATCATGTTTTGTTGAAGTTATCGGCAACTGGCAAAAGCCTTATGGTTGTCTCTCTATTGCATAAGATGCAAGCGCCAAATAATTGCTTTACTTTATCGCTATGCGATAGCAATAGTTGCAAGAGCAATAGTTGGCGAGACGACCATGTGACGACATATTGATATAGATCAAGAGGATGGAGATCATGGTGTCACGCCGGTGACGATGGCAATCATGACGATGCTTTGGAGATGGAGATCAAAGGCACAAGACGATGATGGCCATATCATGTCACATATTTTTATTGCATGTGATGTTTATCTTTTATACATCTTATTTTGCTTGGTTCGACGGTAGCATTTTAAGATGATCTCTCACTAATTATCAAGAAGTGTTGTCCCTGAGTATGCACCGTTGCGAAAGTTCTTCGTGCTGAGACACCACGTGATGATCGGGTGTGATAGGCTCTACGTTCAAATACAACGGGTGCAAAACAGTTGCACACGCGGAATACTCAGGTTTAACTTGACGAGCCTAGCATATAACAGATATGGTCTCGGAACACGGAGACCGAAAGGTCGAGCATGATTCATATAGTAGATATGATCAACATAGTGATGTTCACCAATGAAACTACTCCATCTCACGTGATGATCGGACATGGTTTAGTTGATTTGGATCACGTGATCACTTAGAGGATTAGAGGGATGTCTATCTAAGTGGGAGTTCTTAAGTAATATGATTAATTGAACTTTAATTTATCATGAACTTAGTCCTGGTATATTAGCATATCTATGTTGTAGATCAATAGCTCGCGTTGTTGCTTTCATATGTTTATTTTGATATGTTCCTAGAGAAAATTGTGTTGAAAAATGTTAGTAGCAATGATGCGGATTGGATCCGTGATCTGAGGTTTATCCTCATTGCTGCACAGAAGAATTATGTCCTTGATGCACCGCTAGGTGACGGACCTATTGCAGGAGCAGATGCAGACGTTATAAACGTTCGGCTAGCTCAATATGATGACTACTTGATAGTTTAGTGCACCATGCTTAACGGCTTAGAATCGGGACTTCAAAGACGTTTTGAACGTCATGGACCATATGAGATGTTCCAGGAGTTGAAGTTAATATTTCAAGCAAATACCCGAGTTGAGAGATATGAAGTCTCCAACAAGTTCTGTAGCTAAAAGATGGAGGAGAATCGCTCAACTAGTGAGCATGTGCTCAGATTGTCTGGGTATTGCAATCGCTTGAATCAAGTGGGAGTTAATCTTCCAGATAAGATAGTGATTGACAGAATTCTCTAGTCACCATCACCAAGTTAGTAGAACTTCATGATGAACTATAATATGCAAGGGATAACGGAAACAATTCCCAAGCTCTTCGTGATGCTAAAATCGACGAAGGTAGAAATCAAGAAAAACATCAAGTGTTGATGGTAGACAAGACCACTAGTTTCAAGAAAAGGGCAAAAGGAAGAAGGGGAACTTCAAGAAGAACGGCAAACAAGTTGTTGCTCAAGTGAAGAAACCCAAGTCTGGTCCTAAGCCTAAGACTTAGTGCTTCTACTGCAAAGGGATTGTGTTGGGGAACGTAGTAATTTCAAAAAAATTCCTACGCACACGCAAGATCATGGTGATGCATAGCAACGAGAGGGGAGAGTGTTGTCTATGTACCCTCGTAGACCGAAGCAGAAGCGTTGACACAACATAGAGGAAGTAGTCGTACGTCTTCCCGATCCGACCGATCCAAGCACCGTTACTCCGGCACCTCCGAGTTCTTAGCACACGTTCAGCTCGATGACGATCCCCGGGCTCCGATCCAGCAAAGCGTCGGGGAGGAGTTCCGTCAGCACGACGGCGTGGTGATGATCTTGATGTTCTACTGTCGCAGGGCTTCGCCTAAGCACCGCTACAATATGACCGAGGTGGAATATGGTGGAGTGGGGCACCGCACACGGCTAAGGAACGATCACGAAGATCAACTTGTGTGTCATGGGGTGCCCCCCTGCCCCCGTATATAAAGGAGCAAGGGGGAGGGGGCGGCCGGCCTAGAAGGGGCGCGCCAAGGCGAGTCCTACTCCCACCGGGAGTAGGATTCCACCTTTCCTAGTCCAACTAGGAGAAGGGGGGAAAGGAGGGGAGTGGAGAAGGAAGGGAGACGGGGCCGTGCCCCCAAACCCCTTGTCCAATTCGGACTGGGCTTGGGAGGGGCGCGCGCCACCTCCTGGCTCCTTCCCACTAAGGCCCAATAAGGCCCAATACTCTTCCCCGTATTCCCGTAACTCCCCGGTACCTCCGAAAATACCCGAACCACTTAGAACCTTCCCGATGTCCGAATATAGTCGTCCAATATATCGATCTTTACGTCTCGACCATTTCGAGACTCCTTGTCATATCCCCGATCTCATCCAGGACTCCGAACTCCTTCGGTACATCAAAACTCATAAACTCATAATATAACTGTCATCGAAACCTTAAGCGTGTGGACCCTACGGTTCGAGAACAATGTAGACATGACCGAGACACGTCTCCGGTCAATAACCAATAGCGGGACCTGGATGCCCATATTGGTTCCTACATATTCTACGAAGATCTTTATCGGTCAGACCGCATAACAACATATGTTGTTCCCTTTGTCATCGGTATGTTACTTGCCCGAGATTCGATCGTCGGTATCTCAATACCTAGTTCAATCTCGTTACCGGCAAGTCTCTTTACTCGTTCCGTAATACATCATCTTGCAACTAACTCATTAGTTGCAATGCTTGCAAGGCTTAAGTGATGTGCATTACCGAGAGGGCCCAGAGATACCTCTTCGACAATCGGAGTGACAAATCCTAATCTCGAAATACGCTAACCCAACATCTACCTTTGGAGACACCTGTAGAGCTCCTTTATAATCACCCAGTTACGTTGTGACGTTTGGTAGCACACAAAGTGTTCCTCCGGCAAACGGGAGTTGCATAATCTCATAGTCATAGGAACATGTATAAGTCATGAAGAAAGCAATAGCAACATACTAAACGATCGGGTGCTAAGCTAACGAATGGGTCATGTCAATCAGATCATTCTCCTAATGATGTGATCCCGTTAATCAAATGACAACTCATGTCTATGGCTAGGAAACTTAACCATCTTTGATTAACGAGCTAGTCAAGTAGAGGCATACTAGTGACACTCTGTTTGTCTATGTATTCACACATGTATTATGTTTCCGGTTAATACAATTCTAGCATGAATAATAAACATTTGTCATGAAATAAGGAAATAAATAATAACTTTATTATTGCCTCTAGGGCATATTTCCTTCAGTCTCCCACTTGCACTAGAGTCAATAATCTAGTTCATATCAGCATGTGATTTAACAGCAATAGTTCACATCACCATGTGATTAATACCCATAGTTCACATCATCATGTGACCAACACCCAAAGGGTTTACTAGAGTTAATAATCTAGTTCACATCACTATGTGATTAACACCCAAAGAGTACTAAGGTGTGATCATGTTTTGCTTGTGAGAGAATCTTAGTCAACGGGTCTGCCACATTCAAATCCATATGTATTTTGCAAATTTCTATGTCAACAATACTCTGCTTGGAGCTACTCTAGCTAATTGCTCCCACTTTCAATATGTATCTAGATTGAGACTTAGAGTCATCTAGATTGGTGTCAAAACTTGCATCGACATAACCTTTTACGACGAACCTTTTTGTCACCTCCATAATCGAGAAACATATCCTTATTTCACTAAGGATAATTTTGACCGCTGTCCAGTGATCTACTCCTAGATCACTATTGTACTCCCTTGCCTAAGTCAGTGTAGGGTATACAATAGATCTGGTACACAGCATGGCATACTTTATAGAACCTATGGCCAAGGCATAGGGAATGACTTTCATTCTCTTTCTATCTTTTGTCGTGGTCGGGTTTTGAGTCTTACTCAATTTCACACCTTGTAACACAGGAAAGAACTCTTTCTTTGATTGTTACATTTTGAACTACTTCAAAATCTTGTCAAGGTATGTACTTATTGAAAACACTTATCAAGCGTCTTGATCTATCTCTATAGATCTTGATACTCAATATGTAAGCAGCTTCACCGAGGTTCTTCTTCGAAAAACTCCTTTCAAATACTCCTTTATGCTTTGCAGAATAATTCTACATTATTTCCGATCAACAATATGTCATTTACATATACTTATCAGAAATGCTGTAGTGCTCCCACTCACTTTCTTGTAAATACAGGCTTCACCGCAAGTCTGTATAAAACTATATGCTTTGATCATCTTATCAAAGCGTATATTCCAACTCCGAGATGCTTGCACCAGTCCATAGATGGATCGCTGGAGCTTACATATTTTGTTAACACCTTTAGGATCGACAAAACCTTCTAGTTGCATCGTATACAACTCTTCTTTAACAAATCCATTGAGGAATGCAGTTTTGTTTATCCATTTGCCAGATTTCATAAAATGCGGCAATTGCTAACATGATTCGGATAGACTTAAGCATAGATACGAGTGAGAAACTCTCATTGTAGTCAACACCTTGAACTTGTCGAAAACCTTTTGCGACAATTCTAGCTTTGTAGATAGTAACACTACTATCAGCATCCGTCTTCCTCTTGAAGATCCATTTATTTTCTATGGCTTGCCGATCATTGGGCAAATCCATCAAAGTCCATACTTTGTTCTCATACATGGATCATATCTCAGATTTCATGGCCTCAAACCATTTCGCGGAATCTGGGCTCATCATCGCTTCCTCATAGTTCGTAGGTTCGTCATGGTCAAGTAACATGACCTCCAGAATAGGATTACCATACCACTCTGGTGCGGATCTCACTCTGGTTGACCTACGAGGTTTGGTAGTAACTTGATCCGAAGTTACATGATCATCATCATTATCTTCCTCACTAATTGGTGTAGTAGTCACAGGAACAGATTTCTGTGATGAACTACTTTCCAATAAGGGAGCAGGTACAGTTACCTTATCAAGTTCTACTTTCCTCCCACTCACTTCTTTCGAGAGAAACTCCCTTCTCTAGAAAGGATCCATTCTTGGCAATGAATGTCTTGCCTTTGGATCTATGATAGAAGGTGTACCCGACAGTCTCCTTTGGGTATCCTATGAAGACATATTTCTCCGATTTGGGTTTGAGCTTATCAGGATGAAACTTTTCACATAAGCATCACAACCCCAAACTTTAAGAAACGACAACTTTGGTTTCTTGCTAAACCATAGTTCATATAGTGTCATCTCAATGGATTTAGATGGTGCCCTCTTTAACGTGAATGCAGCTGTCTCTAATGCATAACCCCAAAACGATAGTGGTAAATCGGTAAGAAACATCATAGATTGCACTATATCCAATAAAGTACGGTTATGACGTTTAGACACACAATTATGCTGTGGTGTTCCAGGTGGCATGAGTTTGTGAAACTATTCCACATTGTTTTAATTGAAGGCCAAACTCGTAACTCAAATATTTTACCTCTGCGATCATATCGTAGAAACTTTTATTTTTGTTACGATGATTCTCTACTTCACTCTGAAATTCTTTGAACTTTTCAAATGTTTTAGACTAGTGTTTCATTAAGTAGATATACTCATATCTGCTCAAATCATCTGTGAAGGTCAGAAAATAATGATACCCGCCGCGAGCCTTAACACTCATCGGATCGCATGCATTAGTATGTATTATTTCCAATAAGTCAGTTTCTCGCTCCATTGTTCCGGAGAACGGAGTTTTAGTCATCTTGCCCATAAGGCATGGTACGCAAGCATCAAGTGATTCATAATCAAGTGATTCCAAAATCCCATCAGCATGGAGTTTCTTCATGCGCTTTACACCAATATGACCTAAACGGCAGTGCCACAAATAAGTTGCACTATCATTATTAACTTTGCATCTTTTGGCTTCAATATTATGAATATGTGTATCACTACGATCGAGATCCAACGAACTATTTTCATTGGGTGTATGACCATCGAAGGTTCCATTCACGTAAGCAGAACAACAATTGTTCTCTAACTTAAATGAATAACCGTATTGCAATAAACATGATCAAATCATATTTATGCTCAACGCAAATACCAAATAACACTTATTTAGCTTCAACACTAATCCCGAAAGTATAGTGAGTGTGCGATGATGATCATATCAATCTTGCAACCACTTCCAACACACATCGTCACTTCACTCTTAACTAGTCTTTGTTCATTCTACAACTCCCGTTTCGAGTTACTACTCTTAGCAACTGAACCAGTATCAAATACCGAGGGGTTGCTATGAACACTAGTAAAATACACATCAATAATCTGTATATCAAATATACCTTTGTTCACTTTGCCATCCTTCTTATCCGCTAAATATTTGGGGTAGTTCTGTTTCCAGTGACCAGTCCCTTTGCAGTAAACACACTCAGTCTCAGGCTTAGGTCCAGACTTGGGCTTCTTCACTTGAGCAGCAACTTGCTTGCTGTTCTTCTTGAAGTTCCCTTTCTTCCCTTTGCCCTTTTACTTGAAACTAGTGGTCTTGTCTACCATCAACACTTGATGTTTTTCTTGATTTTTACCTTCATCGATTTTAGCATCACGAAGAGCTTGGGAATTGTTTCCGTTATCCCTTGCATATTATAGTTCATCACGAAGTTCTACTAACTTGGCGATGGCGACTAGAGAGTTCTGTCAATCACTATTTTATCTGGAAGATTAACTCCCACTTGATTCAAGCGATTGCAGTACCCAGACAATCTGAGCACATGCTCACTAGTTGAGCGATTCTCCTCCATCTTTTAGCTATAGAACTTGTTGGAGACTTCATATCTCTCAACTCGGGTATTTGCTTGAAATATTAACTTCAACTCCTGGAACATCTCGTATGGTCCATGACGTTCAAAACGTTTTTGAAGTCCCGATTCTAAGCCGTTAAGCATGATGCACTAAACTATTAAGTAGTCATCATATTGAGCTAGCCAAACGTTCATAACGTCTGCATCTGCTCCTGCAATAGGTCCGTCACCTAGCGGTGCATCAAGGACATAATTCTTCTGTGCAGCAATGAGGATAAAGCTCAGAATACGGATCCAATCCGCATCAATGCTACTAACATCTTTCAACACAATTTTCTCTAGGAACATATCAAAATAAACATATGAAAGCAACAACGCGAACTATTGATCTACAACATAGATATGCTAATACTACCAGGACTAAGTTCATGATAAATTTAAGTTCAATTAATCATATTACTTAAGAACTCCCACTTAGATAGACATCCCTCTAATCCTCTAAGTGATCACGTGATCCAAATCAACTAAACGATGTCCGATCATCACGTGAGATGGAGTAGTTTCAATGGTGAACATCACTATGTTGATCATATCTACTATATGATTCACGCTCGACCTTTCGGTCTCCGCGTTCCGAGGCCATATCTGTTATATGCTAGGCTCTTCAAGTTAAACCTGAGTATTCCGCGTGTGCAACTGTTTTGCACCCGTTGTATTTGAACGTAGAGCCTATCACACCCGATCATCACGTGGTGTCTCAGCACGAAGAACTTTCGCAACGGTGCATACTCAGGGAGAACACTATTACTATGATAATTTAGTGAGAGATCATCTTATAATGCTACCGTCAATCAAAGCAAGATAAGATGCATAAAAAGATAAACATCACATGCAATCAATATAAGTGATATGATATGGCCATCATCATCTTGTGCTTGTGATCTCCATCTCCGCAGCACCATCATGATCACCATCGTCACCGGCGCGACACCTTGATCTCCATTGTAGCATCGTTGTCGTCTCGCCAATCTTATGCTTCTACGACTATCGCTACCGCTTAGTGATAAAGTAAAGCATTACAGGGCGATTGCATTGCATACAATAAAGCGACAACCATACGGCTCCTGCCGGTTGCCGATAACTCGGTTACAAAACATGATCATCTCATACAATAAAATTTAGCATCATGTCTTGACCATATCACATCACAACATGCCCTGCAAAAACAAGTTAGACGTCCTCTACTTTGTTTGTTGCAAACTTTACGTGGCTGCTACGGGCTGAAGAAAGAACCAATCTCACCTACGCATCAAAACCACAACGATAGTTTGTCAAATAGACTCCGTTTTAACCTTCTCGAGGACCGGGCGTAGCCATACTCGGTTCAACTAAAGTTGGAGAGACTGACACCCGCCAGCCACCTGTGTGCAAAGCACGGCAGTAGAACCAGTCTCGCGTAAGCGTACGCGTAATGTCGGTCCGGGCCGCTTCATCCAACAATACCGCCGAACCAAAGTATGACATGCTAGTAGGCAGTATGACTTGTATCGTCCACAACTCACTTGTGTTCTACTTGTGCAAAACATCAAACCATAAAAACCTAGGCTCGGATGCCACTGTTGGGGAACGTAGTAATTTCAAAAAAATTCCTACGCACACGCAAGATCATGGTGATGCATAGCAACGAGAGGGGAGAGTGTTGTCTACGTACCCTCATAGACCGAAGCGGAAGCGTTGACACAACGTAGAGGAAGTAGTCGCACGTCTTCCCGATCCGACCGATCCAAGCACCGTTACTCCGGCACCTCCGAGTTCTTAGCACACGTTCAGCTCGATGACGATCCCTGGGCTCTGATCCAGCAAAGCGTCGGGGAGGAGTTCCGTCAGCACGGCGGCGTGGTGACGATCTTGATGTTCTACTGTCGCAGGGCTTCGCCTAAGCACCGCTATAATATGACCGAGGTGGAATATGGTGGAGGGGGGCACCGCACACGGCTAAGGAACGATCACGAAGATCAACTTGTGTGTCATGGGGTGCCCCCTGCCCCCGTATATAAAGGAGCAAGGGGGAGGGGCGGCCGGCCTAGAAGGGGCGCGCCAAGGGGAGTCCTACTCCCACCGGGAGTAGGATTCCACCTTTCTAGTCCAACTAGGAGAAGGGGGGAAAGGAGGGGAGTGGAGAAGGAAGGGAGAGGGGGCCGCGCCCCCAAACCCCTTGTCCAATTCGGCTGGGCTTGGGAGGGGCGCGCGCCACCTCCTGGCTCCTTCCCACTAAGGCCCAATAAGGCCCAATACTCTTCCCCGTATTCCCGTAACTCCCCGGTACCTCCGAAAATACCCGAACCACTCAGAACCTTCCCGATGTCCGAATATAGTCGTCCAATATATCGATCTTTACGTCTCGACCATTTCGAGACTCCTCGTCATATCCCCGATCTCATCCAGGACTCCGAACTCCTTCGGTACATCAAAACTCATAAACTCATAATATAACTGTCATCGAAACCTTAAGCGTGCGGACCCTACGGTTCGAGAACAATGTAGACATGACCGAGACACGTCTCCGGTCAATAACCAATAGCGGGACCTGGATGCCCATATTGGTTTCTACATATTCTACGAAGATCTTTATCGGTCAGACCGCATAACAACATACGTTGTTCCCTTTGTCATCGGTATGTTACTTGCCCGAGATTCGATCGTCGGTATCTCAATACCTAGTTCAATCTCGTTACCGGCAAGTCTCTTTACTCGTTTCGTAATACATCATCTCGCAACTAACTCATTAGGTGCAATGCTTGCAAGGCTTAAGTGATGTGCATTACCGAGAGGGCCCAGAGATACCTCTCCGACAATCAGAGTGACAAATCCTAATCTCGAAATACGCCAACCCAACATCTACCTTTGGAGACACCTATAGAGCTCGTTTATAATCACCCAGTTACGTTGTGACGTTTGGTAGCACACAAAGTGTTCCTCCGGCAAACGGGAGTTGCATAATCTCATAGTCATAGGAACATGTATAAGTCATGAAGAAAGCAATAGCAACATACTAAACGATCGGGTGCTAAGATAACGAATGGGTCATGTCAATCACATCTTTCTCCTAATGATGTGATCCCGTTAATCAAATGACAACTCATGTCTATGGCTAGGAAACTTAACCATCTTTGATTAACGAGCTAGTCAAGTAAAGGCATACTAGTGACACTCTGTTTGTCTATGTATTCACACATGTATTATGTTTCCGGTTAATACAATTCTAGCATGAATAATAAACATTTATCATGAAATAAGGAAATAAATAATAACTGTATTATTGCCTCTAGGGCATATTTCCTTCAGATTGGTCACTGGAAGCGGAACACTTTATTATGCAACTCCCGTTTACCGGAGGAACACTTTGTGTGCTACCAAACGTCACAACGTAACTGGGTGATTATAAAGGTGCTCTACAGGTGTCTCCGAAGGTACTTGTTGGGTTGGCGTATTTCGAGATTAGGATTTGTCACTCCGAATGTCAGAGAGGTATCTCTGGGCCCTCTCGGTAATGCACATCACTTAAGCCTTGCAAGCATTGCAACTAATGAGTTAGTTGCGGGATGATGTATTACAGAACGAGTAAAGAGACTTGCCGGTAACGAGATTGAACTAGGTATTGAGATACCGACGATCGAATCTCGTGCAAGTAACATACCGATGACAAAGGGAACAACGTATGTTGTTATGCGGTCTGACCGATAAAGATCTTCGTAGAATATGTGGGAGCCAATATGAGCATCCAGGTTCCGCTATTGGTTATTGACCGGAGACGTGTCTCGGTCATATCTACATTGTTCTCGAACCCGTAGGGTCCGCACGCTTAAGGTTTCGATGACAGTTATATTATGAGTTTATGAGTTTTGATGTACCGAAGGAGTTTAGAGTCCCGGATGAGATCGGGGACATGACGAGGAGTCTCGAAATGATCGAGACGTAAAGATCGATATATTGGACGACTATATTCACACATTGGAAAGGTTCTGAGTGATTCGGGTATTTTCGGGAATACCGGGGAGTTACGGGAATACGGGGGAAGAAGTATATGGGCCTTATTGGGCTTTAGGGGAAGCGGGAAGAGAAGGAAGGAGGGGGCGCCGCCCCTCAATGGGCTTTGGTGGGAAGGAGCCAGGAGGTGGCGCGCGCCCCTCCCAAGCCCAGTCCGAATTGCACAAAGGGTTTGGGGCGCCCCCCCCCCTCTCCCTTCCTTCTCCACTTCCCTCCTTTCCCCCCTTCTCCTAGATGGACTAGGAAAGAAGGAGTCCTACTCCCGGTGGGAGTAGGACTCCCCTTGGCGCGCCCTCCTCCTAGGGCCGGCCTCCTCCTCCCTTGCTCCTTTATATACGGGGGCAGGGGGCACCCCAGGACACACAAGTTGATCTTCGTGATCGTTCCTTAGCCGTGTGCGGTGCCCCCCTCCATGATATTACACCTTGATCATATTGTAGCGGTGCTTAGGCGAAACCCTGCGACGGTTGAACATCAAGATCGTCACCACGCCGTCGTGCTGACGGAACTCCTCCCCGAAGCTTTGCTGGATCGGAGCCCGGGGTGCGTCATCGAGTTGTACGTGTGTCAAGAATTCGGAGGTGCCGGAGTAATGATGCTTGGATCGGTTGGACTGGGAAGACGTACGACTACTTCCTCTATGTTGCGTCAACGCTTCCGCTTTGGTCTACGAGGGCACGTAGACAACACTCTCCCCTCTCGTTGCTATGCATCACCATGATCTTGCGTGTGCGTAGGAATTTTTTTGAAATTACTACGTTCCCCAACACTGGTATCAGAGCCTGGTTTTTATGTGTTGATGTTATATGCACGAGTAGAACACAAGTGAGTTGTGGGCGATATAAGTCATACTGCTTACCAGCATGTCATACTTTGGTTCGGCGGTATTGTTGGATGAAGCGGTCCGGACCGACATTACGCCTACGCTTACGCGAGACTGGTTTTACCGCCGTGCTATGCACACAGGTGACTAGCGGGTGTCAGTTTCTCCAACTTTAGTTGAATCGAGTGTGGCTACGCCCGGTCCTTGCGAAGGTTAAAACAACACCAACTTGACAATTAAAACAACACCAACATCAAGATGATGGAGATCATGGTGTCATTGTTGGGGAATGTTGCAGAAAATTAAATTTTTTCCTACGGTTTCACCAAGATCCATCTATGAGTTCATCTAAGCAACGAGTCATGGGAGAGAGATTGCATCTACATACCACTTTGTAGATCGCGCACGGAAGCGTTCAGGGATTGGTGATGACGTAGTCGTACTCGCCATGATTCAGATCACCGATGACCAAGTGCCGAACGGACAGCACCTCCGCGTTCAACACACGTACGGGACGATCGATGTCTCCTCCTTCTTGATCCAGCAAGGGGAAGGAGAGGTTGAGGAAGAAGACTCCAACGGTAGCACGACGGCGTGGTGTTGTTGGTGCAGCAGTACTCCGACAGGGCTTCGCCAAGCACGTACGGAGGAGGAGAGGTGTTGGGGAGGGGAGGGGCTGTGCCTTGAGTTGTGTCTGCAGCCCTTCCCTCACCCCTCTATTTATAGGGGAAGGGGCAAGGGGGGCCGGCCCCTCTAGATGGGATCTAGAGGGGGGGCGGCGGCCAGGGAGGGGGGACTTGCCCCCCAAGCAAGGGGGGCGCCCCCTTTAGGGTTTTCCCCAACCCTAGGCGCATGGGCCCTTGGGGGGGAAGGCGCACCAGCCCACTTTGGGCTGGTTCCCTTCCTCATACAGCCCATAAGGCCCTCCGGGAGAGGTGGCCCCTCCCGGTGGACCCCCAGAAGCCCTCCGGTGGCCCCGGTACAATACCGATATGCCCCCGAACCTTTCCAGTGTCTGTATGACAACTTCCCATATATAAATATTTACCTCCGGACCATTCCGGAACTCCTCGTGACGTCCGGGATCTCATCCGGGACTCCGAACAACATTCGGTAATCACATACAAGTCTTGCTAATAACCCTAGCGTCACCGAACCTTAAGTGTGTAGACCCTACGGGTTCGGGAGACATGCAGACATGACCGAGACGGCTCTAGGGCAATAACCAACAGCGGGATCTGGATACCCATGTTGGCTCCCACATGCTCCTCGATGATGTCATCGGATGAACCACGATGTCGAGGGTTCAAGCAACCCCGTATACTATTCCCTTTGTCAATTGGTACGTTACTTGCCCGAGACTCGATCGTCGGTATCCCAATACCTCGTTTGGTCTCGTCACCGGCAAGTCACTTTACTCGTACCGTAATGCATGATCCCGTGACCAAACACTTGGCCACTTTGAGCTCATTATGATGATGCATTACCGAGTGGGCCCAGAGATACCTCTCCGTCATACGGAGTGACAAATCCCAGTCTCGATCCGTGTCAACCCAACAGATACTTTCGGAGATACTCGTAGTATACCTTTATAGTCACCCAGTTATGTTGTGACGTTTGGCACACCCAAAGCACTCCTACGGTATCCGGGATTTACACGATCTCATGGTCTAAGGAAAGGATACTTGACATTGGAAAACTCTAGCAAACGAACTATACGATCTTGTGCTATGTTTAGGATTGGGTCTTGTCCATCACATCATTCCCCTAATGATGTGATCAGGAAAACATGACTATCTGTTGATCAACGAGCTAGTCAACTAGAGGCTCACTAGGGACATGTTGGTGTCTATCATTCACACATGTATTACGATTTTCGGATAACACAATTATAGCATGAATAAAGACAATTACCATGAACAAGGAAATATAATAATAATGCTTTTATTATTGCCTCTAGGGCATATTTCCAACAGTCTCCCACTTGCACTAGAGTCAATAATCTAGTTACATTGTGATGAATCGAACACCCATAGAGTTCTGGTGCTGATCATGTTTTGCCTTAGGGAGAGGTTTAGTCAACGGATCTGCGACATTCAGATCCGTGTGCACTTTACAAATTTCTATGTCTCCATCTTGAACATTTTCACGAATGGAGTTGAAGCGACGCTGGATGTGCCTGGTCTTCTTGTGAAACCTGGGCTCCTTTGCAAGTGCAATAGCTCCAGTGTTGTCACAGAAGAGTTTGATTGGCCCCGACGCATTGGGTATGACTCCGAGGTCGGTGATGAACTCCTTCACCCAAATTGCTTCATGTGCTGCCTCCGAGGCTGCCATGTACTCCGCTTCACATGTAGATCCCACCACAACGCTCTACTTGCAACTGCACCAGCTTACTGCCCCACCATTCAAAATATACACGTATCCGGTTTGTGACTTAGAGTCATCCAGATCTGTGTTGAAGCTAGCGTCGACGTAACCCTTTACAACAAGCTCTTCGTCACCTCCATAAACGAGAAACATTTCCTTAGTCCTTTTCAGGTACTTCAGGATATTCTTGACCGCTGTCCAGTGTTCCTTGCCGGGATTACTTTGGTACCTACCTACCAAACTTACGGCAAGGTTTACATCAGGTCTGGTACACAGCATGGCATACATAATAGAACCTATGGCTGAGGCATAGGGGATGACACTCATCTCTTCTATATCTTCTGCCGTGGTCGGACATTGAGCTGAGCTCAATTTCACACCTTGTAACACAGGTAAGAACCCCTTCTTAGATTGATCCATATTGAACTTCTTCAATATCTTATCAAGGTATGTGCTTTGTGAAAGACCTATGAGGCGTCTTGATCTATCTCTATAGATCTTGATGCCTAATATATAAGCAGCTTCTTCAAGGTCCTTCATTGAAAAACTTTTATTCAAGTAGGCCTTAATGCTGTCCAAGAGTTCTATATCTTTTCCCATCAAAAGTATGTCATCTACATATAGTATGAGAAATGCTACAGAGCTCCCACTCACTTTCTTGTAAACGCAGGCTTCTCCATAAGTCTGCGTAAATCCAAACGCTTTGATCATCTCATCAAAGCGAATGTTCCAACTCCGAGATGCTTGCACCAGCCCATAAATCGAGCGTTGGAGCTTGCACACCTTGTCAGCATTCTTAGGATCGACAAAACCTTCCGGTTGCATCATATACAATTCTTCCTTAAGGAAACCATTAAGGAATGCAGTTTTGACGTCCATTTGCCATATTTCATAATCGTAGAATGCGGCAATTGCTAACATGATTCGGACGGACTTCAGTTTCGCTACCGGTGAGAAAGTCTCATCGTAGTCAATTCCTTGAACTTGTCGATAACCCTTAGCGACAAGCCGAGCTTTATAGATGGTCACATTACCATCCGCGTCTGTCTTCTTCTTAAAGATCCACTTATTTTCTATGGCTCGCCGCTCTACGGGCAAGTCAGTTAAAGTCCATACTTTGTTTTCATACATGGATCCTATCTCGGATTTCATGGCTTCCAGCCATTTGTCGGAATCCGGGCCCGCCATTGCTTCCTCATAGTTCGAAGGTTCACCGTTGTCTAACAACATGATTTCCAAGACAGGGTTGCCGTACCATTCTGGTGCGGAACGTGTCCTTGTGGACCTTCGAATTTCAGTAGGAGCTTGATTAGAAGTATCTTGATCATCATCATTAATTTCCTCTCTAGTCGGTGCAGGCACCTCAGGAACGTTTTCTTGAGTTTCGCCATTTTCCGGTTCAAGAGGTAACACTTCATCAAGTTCTACTTTCCTCCCACTTACTTCTTTCGAGAGAAACTCTTTCTCTAGAAAGGATCCATTCTTGGCAACAAAGATCTTGCCTTCGGATCTGAGGTAGAAGGTATACCCAATAGTTTCTTTAGGGTATCCTATGAAGACGCATTTTCCGACTTGGGTTCGAGCTTTTCAGGTTGAAGTTTCTTGACATAAGCATCGCATCCCCAAAATTTTAGAAACGACAGCTTAGGTTTCTTCCCAAACCATAACTCATACGGTGTCGTCTCAACGGATTTCGATGGAGCCCTATTTAAAGTGAATGCGGCAGTCTCTAAAGCATAGCCCCAAAAAGATAGCGGTAAATCGGTAAGAGACATCATAGATCGTACCATATCTAATAGAGTGCGATTACGACGTTCGGACACACCATTACGCTGAGGTGTTCCAGGCGGCATGAGTTGTGAAACTATTCCACATTTTCTTAAGTGTGTGCCAAATTCGTGACTCAAGTATTCTCCTTCACGATCTGATCGTAGAAACTTGATCTTTCTATCACGTTGATTTTCAACCTCACTCTGAAATTCCTTGAACTTTTCAAAAATCTCAGACTTGTGTTTCATTAAGTAGATATACCCATATCTACTCAAGTCATCAGTGAGGGTGAGAACATAACGATAGCCACCGCGAGCCTCAACACTCATTGGACCGCACACATCGGTATGTATGATTTCCAATAAGTTGGTTGCTCGCTCCATTGTTCCTGAGAACGGAGTCTTGGTCATTTTACCCATGAGGCATGGTTCGCACGTGTCAAATGATTCATAATCAAGAGACTCTAAAAGTCCATCTGCATGGAGCTTCTTCATGCGTTTGACACCTATGTGACCAAGGCGGCAGTGCCACAAATATGTGGGACTATTGTTATCAACTTTAACTCTTTTGGTATCCACACTATGAATATGTGTATCATCACGTATGAGATTCATTAAGAATAAACCATTAACCATCGGAGCATGACCATAAAACATATCTCTCATATAAATAGAACAACCATTATTCTCGGATTTAAATGAGTAGCCATCTCGAATTAAACGAGATCCAGACACAATGTTCATGCTCAAACTTGGCACTAAATAACAATTATTGAGGTTTAAAACTAATCCCGTAGGTAAATGTAGAGGCAGCGTGCCGACGGCGATCACATCGACCTTGGAACCATTCCCGACGCGCATCGTCACCTCGTCCTTCGCCAGTCTTCGTTTATTCCGCAGCTCCTATTTTGAGTTACAAATGTGAGCAACTGCACCGATATCAAATACCCAAGAGCTACTACGAGTACTGGTAAGGTACACATCAATTACATGTATATCACATATACCTTTTGTTTTGCCGGCCTTCTTGTCCGCTAAGTATTTGGGGCAGTTTCGCTTCCAGTGACCACTTCCCTTGCAATAAAAGCACTCAGTCTCGGGCTTGGGTCCATTCTTTGGCTTCTTCCCGGCAACTTGCTTACCGGGCGCGGCAACTTCCTTGCCGTCCTTCTTGAAGTTCTTTTTACCCTTGCCCTTCTTGAACTTAGTGGTTTTATTCACCATCAACACTTGATGTTCCTTCTTGATTTCTACCTCTGCTGATTTCAGCATAGCATATACCTCAGGAATGGTCTTTACCATCCCCTACATGTTGTAGTTCATCACAAAGCTCTTGTAGCTAGGTGGAAGCGACTGGAGGATTCTGTCAATGACCGCTTCATACGGGAGATTAACTTCCAGTTGAGTCAAGAGGTTGTGCAACCCAGACATCTTGAGTATGTGTTCACTGACAGAGCTATTTTCCTCCATCTTACAGCTAAAGAATTTGTCGGAGACTTCATATCTCTCGACCCGGGCATGAGCTTGGAAAACCATTTTCAGCTCTTCGAACATCTCATATGCTCCATGTCTCTCAAAACGTTTTTGGAGCCCCGGCTCTAAGCTGTAAAGCATGCCGCACTGAACGAGGGAGTAATCATCGGAACGTGACTGCCAAGCGTTCATAACGTCTTGTTCTGCAGGGAGGACAGGTGCGTCACCCAGCGGTGCTTGTAGGACATAATCTTTCTTGGCAGCTATGAGGATGATCCTCAGGTTCCGGACCCAGTCCGTATAGTTGCTGCCATCGTCTTTCAGCTTGGTTTTCTCTAGGAACGCGTTGAAGTTGAGGACTACGTTGGCCATTTGATCTACAAGACATATTGTAAATATTTTAGACTAAGTTCATGATAATAAAGTTCATCTTAATCAAATTATTTAATGAACTCCCACTTAGATAGACATCCCTCTTCTAGTCATCTAAGTATTACATTATCCGAGTCAACTAGGCCATGTCCGATCATCACGTGAGACGGACTAGTCAACATCGGTGAACATTTTCATGTTGATCGTATCTTCTATACGACTCATGCTCGACCTTTCGGTCTTCTGTGTTCCGAGGCCATGTCTGTACATGCTAGGCTCGTCAAGTCAACCTAAGTGTTTGCATGTGTAAATCTGTCTTACACCCCTTGTATGTGAACGTTAGAATCTATCACACCCGATCATCATGTGGTGCTTCGAAACAACGAACTGTTACAACGGTGCACAGTTAGGGGGAACACTTCTTGAAATTATTATGAGGGATCATCTTATTTACTACCGTCGTTCTAAGTAAACAAGATGCAAAACATGATAAACATCACATGCAATCAAATAATAAACGTGACATGATATGGCCAATATCACATAGCTCCTTTGATCTCCATCTTGGGGCTCCATGATCATCTTGTCACCGGCTTGACACCATGATCTCCATCATCATGATCTCCATCATCGTGTCTCCATGAAGTTGCTCGCCAACTATTACTTCTACTACTATGGCTAACACGTTTAGCAATAAAGTAAAGTAATTTACATGGCGTTTCTCAATGACACGCAGGTCATACAAAATAAAGACAACTCCTATGGCTCCTGCCGGTTGTCATACTCATCGACATGCAAGTCGTGATTCCTATTACAATAGCATGAACATCTCATACATCACATATAGATCATTCATCATTCATCACAACTTTGGCCATATCATATCACAAAGCACTTGCTGCAAAAACAAGTTAGACGTCCTCTAATTGTTGTTGCAAGTTTTACGTGGCTAAATTAGGGTTCTAGCAAGAACGTTTTCTTACCTACGTGAAAGCCACAACGTGATTTGTCAACTTCTATTTACCCTTCATAAGGACCCTTTTCATTGAATCCGCTCCAACTAAAGTGGGAGAGACAGACACCCGCCAGCCACCTTATGCAACTAGTGCATGTTAGTCGGTGGAACCGGTCTCACGTAAGAGTACGTGTAAGGTTGGTCCGGGCCGCTTCATCCCACAATACCGCTGAAGCAAGATAAGACTAGTAGCGGCAAGAAAGTTGACAACATCTACGCCCACAACAAATTGTGTTCTACTCGTGCAATAGAGAACTACACATAGACCTAGCTCTGATACCACTGTTGGGGAACGTTGCAGAAAATTAAAATTTTTCCTACGGTTTCACCAAGATCCATCTATGAGTTCATCTAAGCAACGAGTCATGGGAGAGAGATTGCATCTACATACCACTTTGTAGATCGCGCACGGAAGCGTTCAGGGATCGGTGATGACGTAGTCGTACTCGCCGTGATTCAGATCACCGATGACCAAGTGACAAACGGACAACACCTCCGCGTTCAACACACGTACGGGACGATCGACGTCTCCTCCTTCTTGATCCAGCAAGGGGAAGGAGAGGTTGAGGAAGAAGACTCCAACGGCAGCACGACGGCGTGGTGTTGTTGGTGCAGCAGTACTCCGACAGGGCTTCGCCAAGCACGTACGGAGGAGGAGAGGTGTTGGGGAGGGGAGGGGCTGCGCCTTGAGTTGTGTCTGCAGCCCTCCCCTCACCCCTCTATTTATAGGGGAAGGGGCAAGGGGGGCCGGCCCCTCTAGATGGGATCTAGAGGGGGGCGGCGGCCAGGGAGGGGGGACTTGCCCCCCAAGCAAGGGGGGCGCCCCCTTTAGGGTTTCCCCCAACCCTAGGCGCATGGGCCCTTGGGGGGAAGGCGCACCAGCCCACTTTGGGCTGGTTCCCTTCCTCATACAGCCCATAAGGCCCTCCGGGAGAGGTGGCCTCTGCCGGTGGACCCCCAGAAGCCCTCCGGTGGCCCCGGTACAATACCGATATGCCCCCGAACCTTTCCAGTGTCTGTATGACAACTTCCCATATATAAATCTTTACCTCCGGACCATTCCGGAACTCCTCGTGACGTCCGGGATCTCATCCGGGACTCCGAACAACATTCGGTAATCACATACAAGTCTTCCTAATAACCCTAGCGTCACCGAACCTTAAGTGTGTAGACCCTACGGGTTCGGGAGACATGCAGACATGACCGAGACGGCTCTCGGGCAATAACCAATAGCGGGATCTGGATACCCATGTTGGCTCCCACATGCTCCTCGATGATGTCATCGGATGAACCACGATGTCGAGGGTTCAAGCAACCCCGTATACTATTCCCTTTGTCAATTGGTACGTTACTTGCCCGAGACTCGATCGTCGGTATCCCAATACCTCGTTTAGTCTCGTCACCGGCAAGTCACTTTACTCATACCGTAATGCATGATCCCGTGACCAAACACTTGGCCACTTTGAGCTCATTATGATGATGCATTACCGAGTGGGCCCAGAGATACCTCTCCGTCATACGGAGTGACAAATCCCAGTCTCGATCCGTGTCAACCCAACAGATACTTTCGGAGGTACCCGTAGTATACCTTTATAGTCACCCAGTTACGTTGTGACGTTTGGCACACCCAAAGCACTCCTACGGTATCCGGGAGTTACACGATCTCATGGTCTAAGGAAAGGATACTTGACATTGGAAAACTCTAGCAAACGAACTATACGATCTTGTGCTATGTTTAGGATTGGATCTTGTCCATCACGTCATTCCCCAAATGATGTGATCTCGTTATCAATGACATCCAATGTCCATAGTCAGGAAAACATGACTATCTGTTGATCAACGAGCTAGTCAACTAGAGGCTCACTAGGGACATGTTGGTGTCTATCATTCACACATGTATTACGATTTCCGGATAACACAATTATAGCATGAATAAAGACAATTACCATGAACAAGGAAATATAATAATAATGCTTTTATTATTGCCTCTAGGGCATATTTCCAACAGTCATGCCGGTGACGATGAAAATCATGATGATGCTTTGGAGATGGAGATCAAAGGCACAAGACGATGATGGCCATAGCATGTCACATATTTTGATTGCATGTGATGTTTATTTTTTATACATCTTATTTTACTTGGTTCGACGGTAGCATTTTAAGATGATCTCTCACTAATTATCAAGAAGTGTTCTCCCTGAGTATGCACCATTGCGAAAGTTCTTCGTGCTGAGACACCACGTGATGATCGGGTGTGATAGGCTCTACGTTCAAATACAACGGGTGCAAAACAGTTGCACAAGCGGAATACTCAGGTTATACTTGACGAGTGAAGCATATGCAGATATGGCCTCGGAACACGGAGACTGAAAGGTCGAGCGTGAATCATATAGTAGATATGATCAACATAGTGATGTTCACCATTGAAACTACTCCATCTCACGTGATGATCGGACATGGTTTAGTTGATATGGATCACGTGATCACTTAGAAGATTAGAGGGATGTCTATCTAAGTGGGAGTTCTTAAGTAATATGATTAATTGAACTTTAATTTATCAAGAACTTAGTCCTGGTAGTATTAGCATATCTATGTTGTAGATCAATAGCTCGCCTTGTTGCTTTCATATGTTTATTTTGATATGTTCCTAGAGAAAATTGTGTTGAAAGACGTTAGTACCAATGCTGCGGATTGGATCCGTGATCTGAGGTTTATCCTCATTGCTGCACAGAAGAATTATGTCCTTGATGCACCGCTAGGTGACAGGCCTATTGCAGGAGCAGATGCAGACGTTATGAAAGTTTGGCTAGCTCAATATGATGACTACTTGATAGTTTAGTACACCATGCTTAACAGCTTAGAATCGGGACTTCAAAGACGTTTTGAACGTCATGGACCATATGAGATGTTCCAGGAGTTGAAGTTAATATTTCAAGCAAATACCCGAGTTGAGAGATATGAAATCTCAAACAAGTTCTATAGCTAAAAGATGGAGGAGAATCGCTCAACTAGTGAGCATGTGCTCAGATTGTCTGGATACTACAATCGCTTGAATCAAGTGGGAGTTAATCTTCTAGATAAGATAGTGATTGACAGAATTCTCTAGTCACCATCACCAAGTTAGTAGAACTTCGTGATGAACTATAATATGCAAGGGATAATGGAAACGATTCCCAAGCTCTTCGTGATGCTAAAATCGATGAAGGTAGAAATCAAGAAAAACATCAAATGTTGATGGTTAACAAGATCACTAGTTTCAAGAAAAGGGCAAAGGGAAAGAAGGGGAACTTCAAGAAGAACGGCAAGCAAGTTGCTGCTCAAGTGAAAAGCCCAAGTCTGGACCTAAGCCTCAGACTAAGTGCTTCTACTGCAAATGGACTGGTCACTGGAAGGAAAACTGCCCCAAGTATTTGGCGGATAAGAAAGGATGGCAAAGTAAACAAAGGTATATTTGATATACATGTTATTGATGTGTACTTTACTAGTGTTTATAGCAACCCCTAAGTATTTGATACTAGTTCAGTTGCTATGATTAGTAACTTGAAACGAGAGTTGCAAAATAAACAGAGTCCAGTTAAGGGTGAAGTGACGATATGTGTTGGAAGTAGTTCCAAGATTGATATGATCATCATCGCACACTCACTATACTTTCAGGATTAGTGTTGAACCTAAATAAGTGTTATTTGGTGTTTGCGTTGAGCATAAATATGATTTGATCATGTTTATTGCAATACGGTTATTCATTTAAGTTAGAGAACAATTGTTGTTCTGCTTACATGAATAGAACCTTCGATGGTCATACACCCAATGAAAATAGTTCGTTGGATCTCGATCGTAGTGATACATATATTCATAATATTGAAGCCAAAAGATGCAAAGTTAATAATGATAGTGCAACTTATTTGTGGCACTGCCGTTTAGGTCATATTAGTGTAAAGCGCATGAAGAAACTCCATGCTGATGGGATTTTGGAATCACTTGATTATGAATCACTTGATGCTTGCGTACCATGCCTTATGGGCAAGATGACTAAAACTCCGTTCTCCGGAACAATGGAGCGAGCAACTGACTTATTGGAAATAATACATACTGATGTATGCGGTCCGATGAGTGTTAAGGCTCGCGACGAGTATCGTTATTTTCTAACTTCACAGATGATTTGAGCATATATGGGTATATGTACTTGATGAAACATAAGTCTGAAACATTTGAAAAGTTCAAAGAATTTCAGAGTGAAGTGGAAAATCATCATGACAAGAAGATAAAGTTTCTACGATCTGATCGCAGAGACGAATATTTGAGTTACGAGTTTGGTCTTCAATTAAAACAATGTGAAATAGTTTCACTACTCACGCCACCAGGAACACCACAGTGTAATGGTGTGTCCGAACATCATAATCGTACTTTATTAGATATGGTGCAATCTATGATGTTTCTTACCGATTTACCACTATCGTTTTGGGGTTATGCATTAAAGACAACTGCATTCACGTTAAAAAGGGCACCATCTAAGTCCGTTGAGACGACACAATCTGAACTATGGTTTGGCAAGAAACCAAAGTTGTCGTTTCTTGAAGTTTGGGGTTGCGATGCTTATGTGAAAAAGTTTCATCCTGATAAGCTCAAACCCAAATCGGAGAAGTGCGTCTTCATAGGATACCCAAAATGTTGGGTACACCTTCTATCACAGATCTAAAGGCAAGACATTCGTTGCCAAGAATGGATCCTTTCTAGAGAAGGGAGTTTCTCTCGAAAGAAGTGAGTGGGAGGAAAGTAGAAAACTTGATAAGGTAATTGTACCATCTCCCTTATTGGAAAGTAGTTCATCACAGAAATCTGTTCTTGTGACTACTACACCAATTAGTGAGGAAGATAATGATGATGATCATGTAACTTCGGATCAAGTTACTACCGAACCTCGTAGGTCAACCAGAGTGAGATCCGCACCAGAGTGGTATGGTAATCCTATTCTGGAGGTCATGTTACTTGACCATGACAAATCTACGAACTATGAGGAAGCGATGATGAGCCCAGATTCCGCAAAATGGTTTGAGGCCATAAAATCTGAGATGAGATCCATGTATGAGAACAAAGTGTAGACTTTGGTTGACTTGCCCTATGATCGGCAAGCCATAGAAAATTAATGGATCTTCAAGAGGAAGACAGACGCTGATAGTAGTGTTACTATCTGCAAAGTAGAATTGTTGCAAAAGGTTTTCAACAAGTTCAAGGTGTTGACTACTATGAGAGTTTCTCACTCGTATCTATGCTTAAGTCTGTCCGAATCATGTTAGCAATTGCCGCATTTTATGAAATCTGGCAAATGGATAAACAAAACTGCATTCCTCAATGGATTTATTAAAGAAGAGTTGTATACAATGCAACCAGAAGGTTTTATCGATCCAAAGGGAGCTAACAAAGTGTGCAAGCTCCAGCGATCCATTTATGGACTGGTGCAAGCCTCTCGGAGTTGGAATAAACGCTTTGATAGTGTGATCAAGGCATTTGGGTTTGTACAGACTTTCGGAGAAGCCTGTATTTACAAGAAAGTGAGTGGGAGCTCTGTAGCATTTCTGATATTATATGTGGATGACATATTACTAATCGGAAATGATATAGAATTTCTGGATAGCATAAAGGGATACTTGAATAAGAGTTTTTCAATGAAAGACCTCGGTGAAGCTGCTTACATATTAAGCATCAAGATCTATAGAGATAGATCAAGACGCTTGATAAGTTTTCAATGAGTACATACCTTGACAAGATTTTGAAGTAGTTCAAAATGGAACAGTCAAAGAAAAAGTTCTTGCCTGTGTTACAAGGTGTGAAATTGAGTAAGACTCAAAACCCAACCACGGCAGAAGATAGAAAGAGAATGAAAGTCATTCCCTATGCCTTGGCCATAGGTTCTATAAAGTATGCCATGCTGTGTACCAGATCTATTGTATACCCTGCACTATGTTTAGCAAGGGAGTACAATAGTGATCTAGGAGTAGATCACTGGACAGCGGTCAAAATTATCCTTAGTGGAATAAGGATATGTTTCTCGATTATGGACGTGACAAAAAGGTTCGTCGTAAAGAGTTACGTCGATGCAAATTTTGACACTGATCTAGATGACTCTAAAGTCTCAATCTGGATACATATTGAAAGTGGGAGCAATTAGCTAGAGTGGCTCCGTGCAGAGCATTGTAGACATAGAAATTTGCAAAATACATACGAATCTGAATTTTGGCAGACCCGTTGACTAAGCTTCTCTCACAAGCAAAACAAGATCACACCTTAGTACTCTTTGGGTGTTAATCACATAGAGATGTGAACTAGATTACTGACTCTAGTAAACCCTTTGAGTGTTGGTCGCATGATGATGTGAACTATGGGTGTTAATCACATGATGATGTGAACTATTGATGTTAAATCACATGACGATGTGATCTAGATCATTGACTCTAGTGCAAGTGGGAGACTGAAGGAAATATGCCCTAGAGGCAATAATAAAGTTATTATTTATTTCCTTATTTCATGATAAATGTTTATTATTCATGCTAGAATTGTATTAACCGGAAACATAATACATGTGTGAATACATAGACAAACAGAGTGTCACTAGTATGCCTCTACTTGACTAGCTCGTTAATCAAAGATGGTTATGTTTCCTAACCATGGACAAAGAGTTGTTATTTGATTAACGGGATCACATCATTAGGTGAATGATCTGATTGACATGACCCATTTCATTAGCTTAGCACCCAATCGTTTAGTATGTTGCTATTGCTTTCTTCATGACTTATACATGTTCCTATGACTATGAGATTATGCAACTCCCGTTTACCGGAGGAACACTTTGTGTGCTACCAAACGTCACAACATAACTGGGTGATTATAAAGGAGCTCTACAGGTGTCTCCAAAGGTACATGTTGGGTTGGCGTATTTCGAGATTAGGATTTGTCACTCCGATTGTCGGAGAGGTATCTCTGGGCCCTCTCGGTAATGCACATCACTTAAGCCTTGCAAGCATTGCAACTAATGAAGTTAGTTGCGGGATGATGTATTACGGAACGAGTAAAGAGACTTGCCGGTAACAAGATTGAACTAGGTATTGGATACCGACGATCGAATCTCGGGCAAGTAACATACCGATGACAAAGGGAACAACGTATGTTGTTATGCGGTCTGACTGATAAAGATCTTCGTAGAATATGTAGGAGCCAATATGAGCATCCAGGTTCCGCTATTGGTTATTGACTGGAGACGTGTCTCGGTCATGTCTACATTGTCCTCGAACCGTAGGGTCCGCACGCTTAAGGTTTCGATGACAATTATATTATGAGTTTATGAGTTTTCATGTACCGAAGGAGTTCGGAGTCCCGGATGGGATCGGGGACATGACGAGGAGTCTCGAAATGGTCGAGACGTAAAGATCGATATATTGGACGACTATATTCGGACATCGGAAAGGTTCCGAGTGATTCGGGTATTTTCGGAGGTACCGGGGAGTTACGGGAATACAGGGAAGAGTATTGGGCCTCAATGGGCTTTAGTGGGAAGGAGCCAGGAGGTGGCGCGCGCCCCTCCCAAGCCCAGTCCGAATTGGACAAGGGGTTTGGGGCGCGGCCCCCTTCTCCCTTCCTTCTCCACTTCCCTCCTTTCCCCCCTTCTCCTAGTTGGACTAGGAAAGAAGGAGTCCTACTCCCGGTGGGAGTAGGACTCCCCTTGGCGCGCCCTCCTCCTAGGGCCGGCCTCCTCCTCCCTTGCTCCTTTATATACGGGGGCAGGGGGCACCCCAGGACACACAAGTTGATCTTCGTGATCGTTCCTTAGCCGTGTGCGGTGCCCCCCTCCACGATATTACACCTCGGTCATATTGTAGCGGTGCTTAGGCGAAGCCCTGCGACGGTTGAACATCAAGATCGTCACCACGCCGTCGTGCTGACGGAACTCCTCCCCGAAGTTTTGGTGGATCGGAGCCCGGGGTGCGTCATCGAGCTGTACGTGTGTCAAGAACTCGGAGGTGCCGGAGTAACGGTACTTGGATCTGTTGGACCGGGAAGACGTACGACTACTTCCTCTATGTTGCGTCAACGCTTCCGCTTCGGTCTACGAGGGTACGTAGACAACACTCTCCCCTCTCCTTGCTATGCATCACCATGATCTTGCGTGTGCGTAGGAATTTTTTTGAAATTACTACGTTCCCCAACAGGGGAGGGGCGGCGCCCCCTCCTTCCTTCTCTTCCCTCTTCCCCTTCCTTGTCTCCTACTCCTAATACTTGGAAGGACTCCTAGTTGGACTAGGAAAAGGGGAATCCTACTCCCGGTGGGAGTAGGACTCCCCTAGGGAGCGCCATAGAGAGGGCCGGCCCTCCCCTCCTCCACTCCTTTATATACGGGGGCAGGGGACACCCCGTAGACACACAAGTTGATCTTCGTGATCATTCCTTAGCCGTGTGCGGTGCCCCCCTCCACGATATTACACCTCGGTCATATTGTAGCGGTGCTTAGGCGAAGCCCTGCGACAGTTGAACATCAAGATCGTCACCACGCCGTCGTGCTGACGGAACTCCTCCCCGAAGCTTTGCTGGATCGGGGCCCGGGGACCGTCATCGAGCTGAACGTGTGCCAAGAACTCGGAGGTGCCGGAGTAACGGTGCTTGGATCGGTTGGACCGGGAAGATGTACGACTACTTCCTCTACGTTGCGTCAACGCTTCCGCTTCGGTCTACGAGGGTACGTAGACAACACTCTCCCCTCTCGTTGCTATGCATCACCATGATCTTGTGTGTGCGTAGGAATTTTTTTGAAATTACTACGTTCCCCAACATGTACCTAGGCTCAACATGCATGTGTACCACAACCTAGGAAGAATAGAACGTTGAAGAAGTCATTATTAACGATAATATCACAACAGGGTCAGCATTCAGAGAGACAAACTTAACAAGGGCAATTTCCATATAATTTTTTCGAACAATATTCATTTTTGATTTAAACTTGCAAAAACAGGCAACTGTTGTTTTGAACTCTTAACTACAGTAAGATCTTAGACTCATTCCTAAAATATCCTCTCCCTCCTTGTTGCCTTTTTCCTTTTTTTGTGCACCATTCAGTGTTCTACAGGTCATGTTGAGCGCCACATGCTGCAACAGAGGGCCGAAGACCAAACATTGAATTACATAATGTTTTAACAGAACTTTAGATGTTCTACAGATCATGTACGACTCCCAGGTTCTAACAAAAAAATTCAAACAACTCCCAGGAGTACATGACCTGAATTTAAAGGACCACAGAAATCCCAGAAAACAGTTAAGTGTTACAGACAGTTTCAGTTTACTGTTTTTCAGGTCATGGATGTGGCTCAAACTATAGATAGAAAATCATTTTTGAGTTGAACGAATACTGCCATTAGTTGTCCCAATTTGCTCCATGTTCTAAATCACAGGAATACTGGTGTTAGTTGTCCCAATCAACAGCAGCACTCCACACTGTACCAGTGCTCCACACATACAGATTGCATTCAGTAAGCAAACTTGTGACTAAATTCAAGCTGACCAGTCATTACTTTGCAGATTAGAACAAGCAAAAAAAGACATGACCGTTTTAATCAAGGACCAAGTCTTAGACCATTGATAAGAATATGAGAAAATTAGTTCTGTTAATAGCCTCTTCAACTCTTATGCTTGCAGTCTAGAACATCTGATGGAAATCAACATATTGTGGACTAAATCAACTTGTGTACAGTAGGACCTAAGAAATCTGGTCTTGTGTTCTAACCTCTAAACATACTAACAGCAATTCATTTTGAAGATTTACACTAAATCTTGTGTACTGTAGAATCTAATCTTTGTTACACTGATGATTATTGTAAAATTCAATTAATTATAGTTAATCTAATCTTTCTTACACTAATGTACTGTAGAATCTAATCTTTGTTACGCTGAATCTTGTGCACACAAAAATGATTCAGTGTAAAATCTGATCTTGTGTACTGTAGAATCTAATTATAGTGGCTAATTATTGGTACAAAGGTGATTCTATTTTTCTGAAAAGTGTTTACCACACAAGAATCTAATTATTTGATTTGAACTTGCAAAAACAAGCAGCTATTGTTTTGAACTCTTAACTGTAAGATCTTAGACTCACTCCTTACTGTAACCAAATGTTCTGAAGCATTCTAAATCTAGAAACTAAATCTAGGAGTCTGACCAGAGTTTTTCAGCATAGGGGGGAGAAACAATCATGAATCTAGACTATTTTTTCAGTAAACACAACAGACATCAATACTAACACTGTAATGGAATGGGGAAACAGTGGAACTGAACTGACCACATGCAGGAGGGGATGGAGCTGCGCGGGGGAGCGGTGGAGATGTGCACTGTGCTGACCATCGGTGGGACAGCGGCACCAGCAATGTGAATTGGTCGACGACGTAACCTTTAGTCAACAACAACTACTGTCAAAAATAATTCAGTGAATACATCAATCTTCTTCTACTCTTACTACTCCTGTCAATATTGGTATTGGGGGCATAACCTTTAGTCAACAACAACTACTCCCAACTCTGAATTTTGACAGTAAGAATAAGAATGAAAATTCAGTGAGTAATTTAGATTACAAAATAAGAATAAGAACAAGGGCTTGAGGATGTTCCTCTGAATTTTGCTGTATTATGTTTCTTTAAGGAATGGCCATGCAACAGAAGAACTGGGAGAGGGAGTATATGACTTCTCTCAATAAAATTCAATTAAATTATGGAACTGAATCTGACCTCCAGCTCTACAAACTGAAAATTATGGAGCTGAAAATTATACAGGTTGTCTCATACAGTAAAATTCAGTGAAATTTTACAAACTGAAGATTATGGAACTGGTTCTAATTTCCAATTCAGACTCCAGACACCACAGGCACCAAAACTGAGCAGGGAGCAGCGAGACCATTAAATTTAGCTAGACAAGATTTCATAGGAGAGAGCCTGTAGGGGGGGGGGGGGGGGGAGTATCAGGTGATACCAAGGCTTAGATGCTCCCATGATACGAGCTTCTAGGAGCCGTTGGATCTCAGATCCAACGGTTCCGGGAGGCTTTGAATATTTTTGCAAAAAAGACCTTTTGAAGTCTAAAAATTGCGAACAAGTATGGCAACCTTCAAAACCACCTAGGAGCCGTTGGATCTGAGATTCAACGGACAAGAAGCTCGTATCATGGGAGCATCTAAGCCTTGGTATCACCTAATACTTTCCCCCTGTAGGGGTGTGTGTGCTCTGCATGTACCCTATGAAGAGGAGAGAGCCGCCTTCATATCCGCCGGAAAAGGAAAGGTGAGATTTTGATCTTCCCAATTTGAAATTTTGTCGGCGGCTCCAACACCTACATCGAGGCGCTGGAGGCCAACGGCGCCTTCCCCGCCGCCCACGACTGCCTCTTCCTCTGGCTCGACGCCGCGCCGGGGATGCTGGAGTGGTACACATTCGGCATCGTCGCGGGCAGGGATGGGGAAAGGTGAGTATTTTAGGGAACAAATCAACTAGCAGGGATGGAGGGAGCGTGGAGCTACGGGTCGCGGCGGCCCGGCGTGGTGGAGCTGCGCGGCGTCGCCGGTGTCACGGGGGAGCGGTGGAGCTGCACGAGCGGTGCTGTCGAAGGGGATGATGGACTGCGGGTTCGGTTAGAGTTTCTTCGAGGGTTTTTTTGCAAAAATGTCATGGGGACAACTTTTCCCAGACGGAGGGAGTACAAACATACTCCCTCTGTTTCTAAATATTTGTCTTTTTAGACATCTCAAATAGCTACCACATACGGATGTATGTAGACATATTATAAAGTATAGATTCACTCATTTTGCTTCGTATGTAGTCACTTGTTGAAATATCTAAAAAAACAAATATTTAGGAACGGAGGGAGTATATCATAACAAATCTATATGATGTGAAAGTATATTAAATAATAAATCATAACAAATCTATATGATGTGATCAACAATAAATCTAATAATATTAATTTATTATTGTATATATTAATATTTTTGTTTATAAACTTGGTCAATTTTAGAAAGCTTGACTTTGACCAAACATAATACACGGACTAAATAAAAACGAAGGAAGTATTTTGTATCGCACTTTGTTCACAAATTTGAATAAAGAATATTTGTATAAATTATCAGTTTTGCTAAAGCAGATTTAGAGATGCTTTAAGTATTGCACATCTGAATCATATGTCATTCTTAATATGGCGGTCTTGAATTTTAGCAAATTCCGAAAAGAAATTCAAGACCGCCATATAGTCAGATCGACCTACGGGTAGACCTCAGCTAGCTACATCAACGGGCTTTTACGGGGTGTTACGGGGTGATTATTACTTGGCAAGTTGTCATTGGATTAAAAGGGAGAGGAACGGGCCCCACCCACATGAAACTCAGGGGGGCGGTAGAGAATTAAGGAAAGGCCCGGTAAAAGCAAGTAAAATGCCCGTGAGTTTAGCATTTTCGCCTCAGGCCCTCAGCTATGCATGCCACACCCACGTACTCTCTCTGTCTCTGCACCGTGTTGTCTTGTCTCCTGCACACTTCCCCATTGCCCGAGGGCTTCCAGCCGGGTTAATGGAAGGCAGGGCAGGCAGCAGCCGCGTGTTGAGATAAATGCAGTTAGCCGGTGTGGGCTTTAGCATTACTCCGTTTCCCCTTCCCTCGTCTCCTTCTCCCAAGATCCGTTCTCTCCATGGTTTCTTGAGATCTCACGGAGCTTGGAAGTGAAGCGGGCCGTGAGGTGCGACCACCGTGCGTCCGTGCACAACGCTCTGACCCAGGAGTGGAGATCTCCCCGCCGCGTCTGACGGCGGCGGGGGCTGCTGCTGCTGCTTCCGGCTCCTAGCTGAGGTGAGGTGAGAATCTTGGATAGATCCTTGCGACCATTTCTCTTCTGGTATGCCTCTTTGCTGGCTTGCTGAGGCTGCTTTGCTCGTTTCGTGCTCTGCAGGTCCGGCGCCAGTCGCCTGTTTGACGAAATGTCTGAGAGGCGCAAGAAAGCTGCCGCCAGCCGTGAGGACCGCATCAGCACCCTCCCCGACGCGCTCCTGCTGCACACGTTATCCTTGTTGCCGTCGGAGGAGGCCGTGCGGACTTGCGTGCTCGCCCGCCGGTGGCGCAATCTCTGGAGGTATACTCCCAGCCTGCGCCTCATCCATGAGGTCGACGTGGACAAGCCAAGGTTCAGCAGCGCGGAGCACTTCAACAAGTTCGTGAGCCATTTGATCGTGCTCCGTGATCGCTCCCCTCTTGTCTACTGCGAGATTGAACTCTATCCATATCCTTCTAATCCAAATGGTCCTCGTTGGCCATGCCAATATGTCCAAGCGGTTCAGCTATGGATCCAGTACGCCCTAGCGTGCCAGGTTCGCTTGCTCAATATCACCGACAACTATGGCGACCAACGATTGCTCCTCGATGTTCCCTTCATCTCCTCCTACCTGATGACCTTGCATCTTCAGAATGTTAGCTTACGATGCTCTATGGATTTCTCGAGGAGAGAAGTGCATATTACACCCCTCAACTCTATCTCTAGTCTAATATACACCCCCCAACTAGATGGTATTAGAGTTGGGGGGTGTATATTAGACTAGCGCTAGAGTTGAGGGGTGTAATATGCACTTCTCTCTTTCTCGAGATGTCTGGTATTGGAGAACCTGGAGATGAAATATTGCAACATTGACATGCACAAGATATCATCCAAATCACTCAAGCGTTTGTGCATCACATGGTGTTTCTTTCCTACCGGATTACGCACTCGGATTTCTGTCCCGGGTCTTATTTCCCTGCAACTAGATGATTGTGACTTCAGGACTCCTTTGCTTGAAAGCATGCCATTGCTAGAATCAGCATTCATTAGGCTTGACGACAAATGTGAGGATGTATGTGAGAATAGCTACGATGGAAACTGTGCTCAAGAAAGCTGCAATGGTTGTTATCAGGGTGTGCTTCTGAATGGTTTGTCGAATGCTATCAGTTTGGAGTTGATAGCTGAACCTTATAATGTAGGTTGCACTTACTACCTCTTTTCTTAATGCTGCTTTTACTTGCATGGTTATATGCTAGCCACTGTGCCTTTTTGTAGTATTTCTATCCATTGTATGCATACTTATGCAGGTCGCTTATTTTCACTTCTATTGTTATCAAATGAGGACATGCCATCATACCTTATAGTTAATTTGTGGTGATTATGTTACATTATTATTATTCCTACTACGTGTTCATACTTTTAGAACTGCAAGTAGGAAATGTATCATTTTCTGGTCATGTTTGCTTCTTGAGTATTGACACCCTGAGCCTACACGACCACTATGTTGAATGGTAGATGCATAGAAACATAAAAAATATATCATGGGCGTGATGAGCAGTTCTACTTAATTTTTCCCAATTCAACATTACGCATTTACACTTTAGGCCACTAAACCGTTTGATTTTTTCCCCAAACTATTTGTAAGAGCAGTTGCCCTTTTGTACATAACTTATTTTATTGAAAATATACAAATATACGGCGGGAAGATTTTCCCACAGTTTCGGGTCAAAAGAAAAAAGAAAGAGCAGTTGCCCTAGCCATGTTGGATGGCAGTCTGTCGGGTAACAAGTAAGATGTCTGGCATGGCACCTCCTTCTTGAGCTCGTGGAGAAGCAAGAAGATGGCCCATCTCCACCTCCCCTAAATCAAAGAAAGACGACTCAAAGACTTCCATGCTACCCTAGAGCATTTTTGTTCAGTTGTTTGTGGAGACGTTGCTCGTCAAATAAGCTGCTGTTGATAATTTTATATTTGTGTATCTTCAATCTTAAGGAGCCGTGGCTGTACTAGTTAATGACCAGTAGAGTCAGAAGTGGCATCCACCCACAGCGGAAGGTGTAGCACTGTAGTGGCAAACCTAATGTATGTTGTAGAACCAGAGTGCGCCGCGAAGTGAAGCAACAGAAGCTTACTGGAAGTTTAGTCAAGGAATGGCAAGGGTGAAAGCAACTGAACCACACAAGCCAACACAAGTGGTGGCGGTTTTCATGCATCAGAGTGTAGTGGTGAGCCCCCGGGCATGTAGCATCATTCTGGGTGCACATGTGGCACATGCCTTGGTGTGGGCTGTTTCTCAACTTACATGCTGCCACCCAGCCACAGGCCGCCTCTAATTCTACTTGCTGTAGCCATGCCACCTCCCCTTTCTTCTTGGCCGTCGTTGCCTGGGTGCGTGCAGATATCATTTTTCCTTGCCAGTCGACGTGCTCGATGGTATAGGAGTGAAAGACGGATGTAATTATGGGCTTATGGCAGTTGACTACACTGTTGAATCAGGAGTAGCCATCAGGCAAAGAGAACAATAGTTTTTGCGGTTTCTTGGTTGGCAGTCCAACATGGAGGGTAATTGAATGCGTAAACATGCTTTCTGTGACACTAATGGAAGGGTATATTGCATAAAAGTGATACTTTGAAAGTTCAAACGAACAAATTCATATGGAAGGTTTTTTTAGTTGCATAGTGAAGAATTTTGATTGAACAAAGTACTCCCTCCGTCCCAAATTAAGTGACTCAATTTTATACTACTATTAGTACAAAGTTAGTACAAATTTGAGTCGCTTATTTTGGGACGGAGGGAGTATAATTGTTCAGGGGCTTAGGCATAATTTACCGTTAAAATTAAATATCTACCCAAAGGTCCTACTTACCTTGATTATGCCATCTTATATAACCTATAGATCTAGAATTCTTCTGATTCTTTTACTATTTGTCCAGTATATCTTCAGAAGGGATGTGGCACGGTGCCCCGCATTTGGCAGGTTGAAGACTCTCGTACTCAGTGAGTGGTGTGTGGCTCTTATATTAGTTTACAGAGGGAGTATTGACTAGTTCGTGTTCTCCAACGCTCACCAATTCTTGAGAAGCTCACTCTCAAGATTCGTAATGATAGGGTACATGTTCTGGATATGTATAGTCAGCTGTATTCTTTAAGGTATAATGTACGTTTTTTTAATTTTTCTAAGATGTTTTTGTATCTCATAGGATACCGATAGCGCAATAGGAGTAGAAGGAAACCATGTTCCAGCAGAACTATCATTTGTATGCACGCAACTTAAGGTAGCCAACATTGAATGTCAAGAGTTCGATGGGAAGGTTCACAAAATTTGGAATATTTTGAGGACATGTGGCGTACATTCTGAGAAAATTAGCATCAAGATCAAACATGGCCCTTACTGTAAGTTAACAGTGGTCATTTCTTCATGCATGGTATCTTTCTGCAGTCACTACAGTCCTTGTTTAAATCAAACTAAGAAACCATGTTCTAATAATCTTGTTCTAGGATGTGTTGTAACTACATATCAGCTAGAGTATGTGATACCCTGCACATATGCGTCCATATGAAATCTTCATTCTCCACTAGTATAACTTGATTGCAAGCTGGTGGAGATTGAAATGGCCATTATGTTTTACCAAAAGTTATTTATATACAGTCATGGTGCCTATAAAGCTCTACCCATTGATGCCAAACATCTGACTGATTTTCTTATAATAATTTTACTCACTAGTTATTGATAAAATCGTTTGCTCAAGGACTTTCAAGTCCTGTCCGTGAGCCTGTCGCAATAATATAGCGAAATGGCAATATGCTGCTGTTGCCCCTGTGAGATGCTCTGACAGTCAGTCATTTTTTTTATGAATTCCTTGTTGATAAATTGGTCAAGTTGCTTGTTAATTAGAGTAATTCCTCTATTTCAAATTGTGGACAAGCACTTCCTGTCTGCATCAACGAAGATATCCGAACCAAACTTACTGTGCCTTTTCATGCTTGCGCAGTCTCCAGTTTTGATGGGATGTAGTTGCTTCCGTCTAATGCAGCACCAAATGCAACACCTCCGACCACTGATGGGCAACGAACCCGTGTGTTTGGTTTGCCTTGTTGTCCTATGCCAAACATGGCCCTTACTGTAAGTTAACAGTGGTCATTTCTTCATGCATGGTATCTTTCTGCAGTCACTACAGTCCTTGTTTAAATCAAACTAAGAAACCATGTTCTAATAATCTTGTTCTAGGATGTGTTGTAACTACATATCAGCTAGAGTATGTGATACCCTGCACATATGCGTCCATATGAAATCTTCATTCTCCACTAGTATAACTTGATTGCAAGCTGGTGGAGATTGAAATGGCCATTATGTTTTACCAAAAGTTATTTATATACAGTCATGGTGCCTATAAAGCTCTACCCATTGATGCCAAACATCTGACTGATTTTCTTATAATAATTTTACTCACTAGTTATTGATAAAATCGTTTGCTCAAGGACTTTCAAGTCCTGTCCGTGAGCCTGTCGCAATAATATAGCGAAATGGCAATATGCTGCTGTTGCCCCTGTGAGATGCTCTGACAGTCAGTCATTTTTTTTATGAATTCCTTGTTGATAAATTGGTCAAGTTGCTTGTTAATTAGAGTAATTCCTCTATTTCAAATTGTGGACAAGCACTTCCTGTCTGCATCAACGAAGATATCCGAACCAAACTTACTGTGCCTTTTCATGCTTGCGCAGTCTCCAGTTTTGATGGGATGTAGTTGCTTCCGTCTAATGCAGCACCAAATGCAACACCTCCGACCACTGATGGGCAACGAACCCGTGTGTTTGGTTTGCCTTGTTGTCCTATGCTTTTGTGTTTGTCGAGAGCGCGGCTGTAATGGTGGTGCTGATGTCTGTTATCAGTGTGGAGTATCTCATTTCCCTATCTTTTGACCATCTCCTCCGGAAATTTGGTTGGGTTCTCTGCTTAGTACAACTCAGGTGAACAGTTTGGGGTTCGGTTAGGTGGTAATGTGTTGGAATATAATCAGAGACCTTATGTACTGTGTTGTGCATTATGACTTTCTGTCAGTTCTGTCGGCGTCCTGAGAATGGGGTCTCTAGACTTGCCTGTCCGCGGTCCACGGCGTGGCTCCACCAGCGGCCCCGTACGACTCATTTTCACCAACAAACACTCAAGACCCTCGCGAGGGGCCAAGCCTCGCGAGGCGGACGACACAAGACCTTTTCAGAAGCGACCCCACCAGGCTGGGGACACCTCGCGAGGTTCCTGTGACGCAAGCCACGACGATTGGAGCCAGGCGGGCGCCAGCGCGCGCAGTGTCCTTATTTCCTCTTTGATGCTAACACTACTAGGGAAAAGGCTAGCAGCAGCGCGGGTTTTAGGTGTATCAGTAGCGCGGGGACAGGTGCTACTAATAAGGCGCTACAGCTAACACGTAGCAGTAGCGCGTGCTCACCCGCGCTACTGCTACACAAGTGTAGCAGCAGCGCGTTTAGAGGAAGCTCGCTACTGCTAATAGCCCGCGCTACTGCTACACAAGTGTAGCAGCAGCGCGTTTAGAGGAAGCTCGCTACTGCTAATAGCTATAGCGCGCTTGGCCTGTGCGCGCTACTGCTACTACCGCGCTGCTGCTAACTTTTCTCCACTCGCTACTGCTAATTTTAGTAGTTTTTTGTTTTTTTTCTGGCATATTTGTTTTGTATTGGAACATGTTTTATAGAAGAATATTTAGCACATACAAATGTCATCATGATACACATACAAATGCTTGCGAGACCACAAATGTAATCATAGCATATACATACAAATAGTCTCGTCATAATCATCATCCAACACAAAGTGGTATCTTGTCATCAGCGATACATGCAAGTCTTGAATACTTGCAACTACAACGTCATCCATCTAAACAAAGGTATACGCGAGAAGAGCTATCACTATGAGTGAGAGCGGAACTATGCAGTACATGAGATGGCGGTTACGAGTCCTCTCTCGCGCTAGTGTGAACCTCAAGTAACTAGCTTCTCCTTCTTGTTTGCTTTTGAAGCCTTTATGGCTGGCGTCCGAGAACCCATTCACTTGCGCCTGACACTCATGCCACTCGTTGTACACCCCCGGAACCTTCCCTTTGTACACGACATAGCAGTTCCATCTCGCCATCAAGAAACTAGGTACCTGTTAGAGATGCATGTTCATGAAGAGGATGTACAATCATATATATATATATATATATATATATATATATATATATATATATATGCAACAAAATATACTAGAGAACACCGAAAAAGAAAGGGTTAGCAACTAGATGCAACATACAGTACGCAAATTGATTAACTAGAGGTACGCAGGTCATCGTACGCAAACTAACAAAGTAGCGTTACGCAAGTTCGGCAGGGATCGTGGACATCACAAAGTTGCATCGCTACAAATAGTATACAAGTTCAACCGACACATATCATCATCATCGGCATCATAAATCACTAGAAGTTCCATCCTTCCATATCATCGAGGATGGACCCTAGCTTCTTGAACGGTGTGAGGTCTAGGCGTTGCATGCCTATGCGAGTTCGGACGTCAGCTCGCGATATAGGGCCGTGGTGGAACATCCCCTTCTCATCGTCGACTTCTTTCATGATGATCGTCGCAATGTCGCTTTGGATGCGAAAGAAGTCATCTCTAAGTTTATAATCCACTTCTCCATGAGATTCTAGCCACTTGTGGATATGATCATCACTTCTGCTTCTCATGCGAAGCTTTTGGTGATCCGTGTTGAACTGAATCATGAGATGGAGGATGTAGAATCCATCCTTCTTGCTTGGTTTTGGGACTTGGATGCAGGAGAAGTTAGTTTTATGCGCGAAACTCATCTTCTTGTTCCTTTGTTTCCTGATCTGCATGTGGCCACCTCTAAAGCTGAAGCCTTGGAGAGCATCATCTAGAATATTCATTATGTGCGTGTAGTCTTTTTTCTCGTAGTCTCTAGAAGGGTCAAAATACACGGCATGGGAGACTTGCGGATAAAGAACGATAAGGACGGCGCGCCCGTTGCTGCGGGGAAAAGACACCTCAAATTATTCCCCATAGAGAGAGAAGGAATGATTGAAATGTATGAAAGGGTTGTTCGAAACTGACTTACTTTGGATGATAAGGCACGAGGACAATTTCCCGGTCCTTATTCTGTACCATGAAGTTTTGGAGGTAGTCCCTAGCAGTTTCACGCTCAAAGTCGCCGAGACTCAAGAAAGACTCGTGCATGTAGTATGGATCCGCCACACAGATTTGCGAGACTTCTTCACTGTTCATGACGGAGCTCATATGTAGCGCAAAAAGGCGGACGATTGTAAAATCAAGCCGCCTTGTCAGAAACATCTCAAAGATATGGTCAAACCGCAGGAAGAACACCTCCGCGGGCCGTGTCTCGACGTAGCACTTCCCCTCAGGCACATGAGCCGCGTATGTCGGATATCCTGGATCCTTTGAGGCTAGTAGGCTTTTCTTAGTCGACAACACATGGTCGTGCAGTCTCCTGAGATCCCCTGATAGTGCCTCTAGCGGTTTCGGCGGTAGCATCGGCTCGCCCGTGAGATGGAACATGGCTGCACCTTTCACGGGTACACGCTCTTCAGAATGCATTGTTTGGCTGCTATGTGCTCTGGCTTGTTTGGAGGCAGTTATCTTCCCCGATCTCTTTCTCTCCTTTTTCTTGGGCACACCTTCTAGACCCTTCCTTAACCCCTGCCCCAGTGTTCCGGGGCTAAGTACTGTACGACCCTCGCGCTGGGATAGTTGAGCCTGTGTTGAGGCGGCATCTTCAGGCGTGTCCTGTGAGGATTTCATGAAGAGAGACTTTTTGCAATCCCTGCTACGATCTTCCTGCCCGGGCATATCATCCATATCTCATTAGCAAGCTGATAGCCCGATTCGTCATATGGTTGACTCATCAATTCTATGTCACAGTCATACGCGTTTGTATTGAGGTAATCCATAGGGTCGACCTCCGTCTCATCATCCATTCTCTGTTCTACAAGACAAATTACATCAGCCAGCACTATTGCACCCCCTTCATCATGTCGTCCGCCGCTCTCACCCGGCACTACAGGAGCTGGTAATTGCGTAGGCGGGGTGGTGGTCTCCGCACATGCTTGTTGATGTGTGGTTATTGGTGTGCTCTCGGCCAGCTCTAGACGAATAAGATTCTTCGGCCATAGCAGCACCCAACCCTTGCAGCTTCCAATCCGCGGCGGGGTCTCGTCGTCCGCTCCCACATGCTGTACTGGAGGAGGCAAATCCTCGTGCCCCGATTTCACACTGCACAAGCTAACCCTGAAGTGCCCAGCAGGGATCGGCTGGTTGTGGAATGTGGGTTGCAAGGGGTCCATTATCATCCCCTTTCCCACGTCCACCTTCTGGCCTTTGATCAAGTAGAGTATGGTGCACGGGGTTTCTTTCGCCTGCAAACACATATGTCTGTGGCGTAAAACATCCAAAAGGCAACAAAAATGGAATATTATATATATATATATATATATATATATATATGATGGTGCGACATGTAATTACCGTGATGGCGTCGAGCTCAGCCAAAGACGAAGGCCCATCGAGCGCGCCAGAGACTAAGGACGGGCTGCTATGAGCGGGAGCAGCTGCGAGAGGAGGCCCGGTTGCGTGGGCAAGTGATGGTGCGATGATGTTGTTGTTCATGGAGTTGCTCCCGTTGAAACTGGGCAACGGGAAATCATGTACCGTCTTGTCTGGATTTTCCTTCGTCCAGTTGATGATAACTGGAACCAAGTTAGTAGCAAAATCATTTCTGCAGGCAGTTACAGCTGCATTGACTGCCTGCTGTAACAACTCATATTTGTCCTCGGCTGCTTTTTTCGCGTCCTCAGCTGCTCTTTTCTCGACCGCAAGCTTCACCTTCGCGTCGATGTCCGCCCGACTAAACTTCATTTTCTGCTTCTTGGCCTCCGGGTCCTCGTTGTAAAACACCTTCCACGTGGCGCCGTCTCCAGCGCCGTGCACACGACCATATTGCGGCCGCTGGCCCAAAGGGAGTCCCTTAAGTTCGTTCAAGGCCCGGTTGAGAGGGGTGTCCCACTTGGGCCTCATCGGAGAAGTAGGGCTTTCGGCTGCAAGCTGGTGTTGCTTCTCCAGTAGTCTAATCAATTTCCTCGTGATCTTGTCCGTGTAAAAAACCTTTTACTCCTTGTTCCACTTGTAGCGGGCCCTGATGAAGTCATGCTCCAAGGGGTTGCTGAACTTCGCGAAGGGGTCTGGGAGACCCGCGGCTTCACGTTCCGCGTCCTCCTTATCCCATATGGGCCTTTTAACGAGGTAGCCACGGCTTCCGAGGCGATGCTTCCCCGTGTTCCTTTGCTGAAGGCTCTTGAATTTCGCAGCCTTAGCCTTGGCGTCCTTGGTAGCGCAAGTGTCCTTGAACTTTTCGAACTCATCTTCCGTAAGTGTTGGATTTTCCTCCAGAATCTTGGACAGGGGTTCCTCAGCCTCAATAGCTCGTTTCACCCTCGATTTCCAGGAGGCCAAATCATTGCTGATCATGCCCATGGCGTGATTGTTAATCTTTTTCATCTTCGGATCATCCCACGGTTGTTCTATGTTATCATCCCGGTCGGGGAACTTGAATCTCTTGTGCAACTTCGTTAGGAGCAACTGCGTCAAATGTTCTTTACTCCTTAAGTCATCGTCGTTTATGCTCACGCATTCCCGTAGGATGCATCCTACTTGGTTCCCATAGCACTTGCGAGGTTCTTCCGGCTCTAACAGCTCAGACTTGCCAGGTGCCATCTTTGTGATCACAAGTCGTCCAATCCCTAGTTTGTTAGGTTTTCGTATCCTCTGCTTCTTATGCTTCCTCTTTTCGGTACCGGCATCGGCGCCGGTATCTTCCGCGCCGGTACCTTCCCCAGCGGTCTCGGCGCCGCCATTGGTGCCGGCGCCGTCGGTGTTGGCGTCAGTATCATCATCGAGGCGGACCTGCAAACCTTGCTTAGCAGTCAAAAAGTCGAGGTAGGCTTGTTCACCCTCATAGTCCATCTCGTCTGCATCTTGGTCAGAAGGCCCAGTTTCTTCGTTGTTCGACATGTTTCCTATGATTAAGTGTCCTCATTTATTTCTAAAAGTATGAATAAATGAGAAATGAGATAAAAAAGAAATCTATGTGCCAGCACTCGATATGCCAACTATGTAGCACAAATCATGCCTTTATTCACGGGAAATTTCGGCATGACCTTTGCTAAAAAATGGACATATCGAGCGCCTGAAATTCACCGGAACGGAAATGAATCAACATTCCGACGTAACATAGGCCAGTCGGATCATTTAACATAGGCCACTCGGATCATTTAACAAAACATGACATGTCCAAAACATGACATATCCACATATCACATGCCCAGTTCAAATTTGCATATAAATTCAGCAAATTGATAACCTACCACATATCACATGCCCATGACATATCCACATATCACCTACCTAAATTCATAACTAAATATATAACCTAATTAAACATAAGTAAAACCTAAGTAAATTAACCCTAGCTAGCAGAGAGAGAGAGAGAGAGGGGGGGTGGTTTACAGAGGGTGCAGGGCGAGGAGGCAGGCCCGACGACGACCGAGGTTGGGAAGGGAGGAAGCAGAGGAGGGAGGCGAGGGCCGACGGGTCGGGGGCGAGCGCCGGCGCCGAGGGCGAGCGCGCCTGGGTCGGGGGCGGCGGGGTCGGGGGCGAGCGCGCCGGGGTCGGGGGCGGGCGCGGCGGTGCAACGGGGCCGGGGAAGAGAGTGGGGATTTGGGGGAAAAGAGGCGGGATGAAGCAGGGAGAGGGAGAATTTTGGGTTAAGTGGACGTAGCAGTAGCGCGTTTGCACCAAACGCGCTACTACTATTACGCGCAGCTATAGCGATTTTCTGCAAAAACCGCTACTGCTACCTTGACTAGCTGTAGCTCTTTTTCACTAAAGCGCTACTGCTATAACCAGTTTCCCTTTTTTCTTTTCCTCAACATAATAGGAACATATATATTACATCATTGGACCCTTGCATAATAATGGCTAAGTGTGTATACAAAATAGGAACATATATATATATATATTACATCATTGGACCCATGCATAATAATGGCTAATTAGGTGTGTATACAAAATATGAACATATATATATTACATCATTTGACCGATTCCTCAGCGCTGACGTTTTCGTTTTTGAGTCAGCTTCTTTCCCTTCTTGTTCGTCGAAGAATAATTGAGCCCCTCATTGTGACTTTGCCTTTTCCATGGAGTACGATTTTTCTTTGGTAATGTAGTATTGATTCTTCTTTTGACGTATACTTCATCATCATCGTCATCTTCCCTCATTGGGTTGCCGTACCGATCATAGTCTTCCTCGTTGGCGACTCCATCCATTCCAATGATGTTTCTTTTGCCTTTCCTCACGACAACACGACTGGGATTGCATGGGTCGGTTATGAAGAAGCATTGTGTCACGTGCTTAGCGTGTACCCATGGCTCGTTTTTTGCGATAGCGTTAACGGTAGCGCTCTTGGCGTCGGGTATAGTAATGGTAGTGAAAATCCGGCTTTCTCTTTCGACATTCTTAGCCCATCTGACACGGAACATCCTCGTGTTGTGCAGTCTAGAGTAGTCAAGCTCCCAGATCTCCTCGACCCTTCCATAAAATCGTTCAGTTGCGCCGTTGTCGCTGTCGGTCATGCATTCCATCGTCACCCCTGAGTTCTGATATTCATCACTGTCCATATCTTTGGCCTCCGTCTAGAATGTGTATCCGTTGATATCATATGCCTGATAGGTTACGAGGTTGGGCGAGGGGCCATGTTGAAAGTGCAACTATCCCTAGGTGGTTTTGGTAATTCATAACAACATATAGCTCACTGAGCTAATGCTATTTCAAGACAATTATTTCAGGAAAGCTCAATGATTGGCATGGCACGGATGGTGAAAGTGGAACCCTCAAAATGCTAAGGACAAAGGATTGGCTCAAGCTCAAAAGCTCAAGACTCTTCATTTTACATTTTAGTGATCCAAGATCACATTGAGTCCATAGGAAAAGCCAATACTATCAAGGAGGGATGAGGTGTTGCTTAATGAGCCTTTTGCTTCATGTGCTTAATGATATGCTCCAAAATCCTCAGCTACTTTCCCATATCCACAAATGACCTAAACCCAAAGCCAAACTTGGTCCTACCGATTCTTTCTATCCGGCGCCACCGAGTTTCACATGTCATAAGCCACTGCCAAACCTTAGCAAATCGGTTCTACCGATAGGGATCCCGGTCTTACCGAGATGGGATTGCAATTTCTTTGTTTCCTTTTCATAACTTTTCGGTCTCACCGAAAGAGCGGATCGGTCCCACCGAGATTGCAATATAAACTCTCTGTTTCCCTTTTGTAACTTTTCGGTCTCACCGAAAGAGCAAATCGGTCCCACCGAGTTTACCTGACCAACTCTCTGGTTAGCCTATTACCAAATCGGTCTCACCGAGATTACGTTATGCCCTAACCCTAACCATATCGGTCCTACCGAGTTGCATGTCAGTCCCACCAAAAATCTCTAACGGTCACTAGGTTTGCTATTTCGGTCCGACCGAGTTTGTTGGTTCGGTCCCACCGAGATTGGTAAATTGTGTGTAACGGTTGGATTTTGTGTGGAGGCTATATATACCCCTCCACCTCCTCTTCATTCGTGGAGAGAGCCATCAGAACACATCTACACTTCCAACTCATATGTTCTGAGAGAGAACCACCTACCCTTGTGTTGAGGCCAAGATATTCCATTCCTACCATATGAATCTTGATCTCTAGCCTTCCCCAAGTTGCTTTCCACCCAAATCTTCTTTCTACCAAATCCAAATCCTATGAGAGAGGGTTGAGTGTTGGGGGGACTATCATTTGAAGCACAAGAGCAAGGAGTTCATCATCAACACACCATTTGTTACTTCTTGGAGAGTGGTGTCTCCTAGATTGGCTAGGTGTCACTTGGGAGCCTCCGACAAGATTGTGGAGTTGAACCAAGGAGTTTGTAAGGGCAAGGAGATCGCCTACTTCGTGAAGATCTACCGCTAGTGAGGCAAGTCCTTCGTGGGCGATGGTCAAGGTGGGATAGACAAGGTTGCTTCTTCGTGGACCCTTCGTGGGTGGAGCCCTCCGTGGACTCGCGCAACCGTTACCCTTCGTGGGTTGAAGTCTCCATCAACGTGGATGTAGGATAGCACCACCTATCCGAACCACGGGAAAAACATCCGTGTCTCCAATAGCGTTTGAATTCTCCAAACCCTTTCCTTTACATTCTTGCAAGTTGCATGCTTTACTTTCCGCTGCTCATATACTCTTTGCATGCTTGCTTGAATTGTGTGATGATTGCTTGACTTGTCCTAAAAGTTGCTAAAATCTGCCAAGAACTAAAATTGGGAAAAGGTTAAGTTTTCATTTGGTCAAGTAGTCTAATCACCCCCCCTCTAGACATACTTCCGATCCTACAAGTGGTATCAGAGCTTTGGTCTCCATTTGCTTTGATTTCCATAGCTTTTGGTGGTCATAGCCTTGGTTTCACAACCTAGGAGACTATGGCGTCTAGCGAGGGAAATTATCACCATAGAGGTCCTTACTTTGATGGTACTAATTTTGCTAGTTGGAAGCATAAAATGAAAATGCATATTCTTGGACATAACCCCACCATTTGGGCTATTGTGTGTGTTGGTTTGCAAGGTGACTTCTTTGATGGGAAAGAACCAAACCGTGAAGCTACCGCGGATGAGTTGAAGATGTTACAATACAACGCTCAAGCTTGTGATATTCTCTTCAACGGATTGTGCCCCGAAGAATTCAACAAAATTAGCCGTCTTGAGAATGCAAAGGAAATTTGGGATACTTTGATTGTTATGCACGAAGGTACCGACTCCGTCAAGGAATCCAAATTGAATGTGCTTCGAAGTCAACTTGACAAGTTCAAAATGAAGGATAGTGAAGGTGTCGCTGAAATGTACTCTAGGCTTGCTCTCATCACAAACGAGATTGCCAGCTTAGGGAGTGAAGAGATGACCGATAGATTCATCATCAAGAAGATCCTAAGAGCCTTGGATGGAAAATATGATACCGTGTGCACATTGATCCAAATGATGCCCAATTACAAAGATCTCAAGCCAACGGAGGTCATTGGAAGAATTGTTGCTCATGAGATGTCACTCAAGGATAAAGAGGAACTTCACAACAAATCAAGTAGCGCCTACAAAGCCTCATGTGAAGCCCCCACATCATCAAGTGAGAAACAAAACTTCTATGAAGAATTGAGCTTAATGGTGAAGAACTTCAACAAGTTCTACAAGAGTAGAAGCAAAGATAGAAGCTCCAAGTCAAGGTCCTACAATGACAAAAGATCTTCTAGTCGAGAGCGAAACCGCTTCAATTGTGGAAGACCCGGACACTATTCCAATGAGTGTACGGCTCCCTACAAAAGAAGAGAGGATTCTCCAAAAAGAAGAAGCAAAAGAGAAGAATCACCATCAAGAGAGAGAAGGAGTAGAGATGATCGTTATGAACGAAGATACTCACGGAGAAGCAAGGATTTGGAAAGAAAGGAAAAATCATCAAGGAGCTACACAAAACGAAGACATCAAGCTCATGTTGGTGAATGGGTATCCGGCTGTGACTCCGACAACCACTCCGAGAGAAGTTATCACTCCGATTCCGAATATACTCAAGATGAAGGTGTTGCCGGTCTAGCACTTGTGTCAACCAACTCCTACGACATATTTGACTCACCAAATGAAGGAATTTGAAGATGCTTCATGGCCAAAGGTCCTAAGGTAACTCACCCTGAGTATGTTGATTTTAATAGTGATGAAGATGACTTGTTAGGTGATGATGATTTACTTGTTGACAACTCTTGTGATGAATACTATGATGAAACGTCAATTAATCATGCTAATCAAGATAAAACGAATTACAATGATAAGGAGAAAATTGAGGCCCTAACTAAAGAACTAAACACTCTTAAGTTAGCTCATGAAACTATCTTCGAAGATCATCGAGAACTTTTAAGAGCTCATGAGAAGTGACGCTTTAAAAATCTCAATCTTGAGCAAGAGCATGAGTTTTTAAAGGCAATAAATGATGATCTCCGCAAGAAAAGTTCTTCTTACATTGCCAAGCGTTTACTCTTATCCACTTACATGCCTCAAGTCAAGTCTAGTAACAAGAACAAGAAAGATTCTTCCTCTAGTAGTAACAATGATCATGTTAAATCCAATATTGTTGCTTCTAGTAGTTCTCTTGATTCCACTAATGATTCTCTTAGCCAAGTTACACTTGAGCAAGAAAATAGCTTATTGAAGGGAATCATAGAGAAAGGTGTTGGGGAACGTAGTAATTTCAAAACAATTCCTACGCACACGCAAGATCATGGTGATGCATAGCAACGAGAGGAGAGTATGATCTACGTACCCTTGTAGATTGCAACCGAAGCGTTTGACACAACGTAGAGGAAGTAGTCGTACGTCTTCTTCCCGGTCCGACTGATCCAAGCACCGTTACTCCGGCACCTCCGAGTTCTTTAGCACACGTTCAGCTCGATGACGATCCCCGGGCTCCGATCCAGCAAAGCGTCGAGGAAGAGTTCCGTCAGCACGACGGCGTGGTGACGATCTTGATGTACTACTGACGCAGGGCTTCGCCTAAGCACTGCGACAATATGACCGAGGTGGAATTTGGTGGAAGGGGGAACCGCACACGGCTAAGGAACGATCTCAAGGATCAACTTGTGTGTCTATGGGGTGCCCCCTGCCTCCGTATATAAAGGATCCAAGGGGGAGGGGCTGGCCGGCCAAGGGTGGCGCGCCAGGAGAGTCCTACTCCCTCCGGGAGTAGGATTCCCCCCCAATCCTAGTTGGAATAGGATTCCTCAAAGGGGGAGAGAGAGAGAGGGGGCCGGCCACCTCTCCTAGTCCTAATAGGACTAGGGGAAGGGGGAGGCGCACAACCCATGAGGGCAGCCCTTTCACCTTTCCACCAAGGCCCATGTTGGCCCATTTGGCTCCCGGGGGGTTCCGGTAACCCTCCCGGTATTCCGGTAAAATCCCTATTTCATCCGGAACACATCTGATGTCCAAACATAGGCTTCCAATATATCAATCTTTACGTCTCGACCATTTCGAGACTCCTCGTCATGTCCGTGATCACATCCGGGAATCCGAACAACCTTCGGTACATCAAAATGCATAAACTCATAATAACTGTCATCGTAACGTTAAGCATGCGGACCCTACGGTTCGAGAACAATGTAGACATGACCGAGATACGTCTCCGGTCAATAACCAATAGCGGGACCTGGATGCCCATATTGGCTCCTACATATTCTACGAAGATCTTTATCGGTCAGACCGCATAACAACGTACGTTGTTCCCTTTGTCATCGGTATGTTACTTGCCCGAGATTCGATCGTCAGTATCCAATACTTAGTTCAATCTCGTTACCGGCAAGTCTCTTTACTCGTTCCATAATACATCATCCCGCAACTAATTCATTAGTTGCAATGCTTGCAAGGCTTAAGTGATGTGCATTACCGAGAGGGCCCAGAGATACCTCTCCGACGATCGGAGTGACAAATCCTAATCTCGAAATACGCCAACCCAACATCTACCATTGGAGACACCTGTAGTACTCCTTTATAATCACCCAGTTACGTTGTGACATTTGGTAGTACCCAAAGTGTTCCTCCGGCAAACGGGAGTTGCATAATCTCATAGTCATAGGAACATGTATAAGTCATGGATAAAGCAATAGCAACATACTAAACGATCGGGTGCTAAGCTAATATAATGGGTCATGTCAATCAGATCATTCAACTAATGATGTGACCTCGTTAATCAAATAACAACTCTTTGTTCATGGTTAGGAAACATAACCATCTTTGATTAACGAGCTAGTCTAGTAGAGGCATACTAGTGACACTCTGTTTGTCTATGTATTCACACATGTATTATGTTTCCGGTTAATACAATTCTAGCATGAATAACAAACCTTTATCATGATATAAGGAAATAAATAATAACTTTATTATTGCCTCTAGGGCATATTTCCTTCAGTCTCCCACTTGCACTAGAGTCAATAATCTAGATTACACCGTAATGATCCTAACACCCATGGAGTCTTGGTGCTGATCATGTTTTTCTCGTGGAAGAGTCTTAGTCAACGGGTCTGCAACATTCAAATCCGTATGTATCTTGCAAATCTCTATGTCTCCCACCTGGACTAGATCCTGGATGGAGTTGAAGCGTCTCTTGATGTGTTTGGTCCTTTTGTGAAATCTGGATTCCTTTGCCAAGGCAATTGCACCAGTATTGTCACAAAAGATTTTCATTGGACCCGATGCACTAGGTATGACACCTAGATCGGATATGAACTCCTTCATCCAGACTCCTTCGTTTGCTGCTTCCGGAGCAGCTATGTACTCCGCTTCACATGTAGATCCCGCTACGACGCTTTGTTTAGAACTGCACCAACTGACAGCTCCACCGTTTAATGTAAACACGTATCCGGTTTGCGATTTAGAATCGTCCGGATCAGTGTCAAAGCTTGCATCAACGTAACCTCTTACGGTGAGCTCTTTGTCACCTCCATATATGAGAAACATATCCTTAGTCCTTTTCAGGTATTTCAGGATGTTCTTGACCGCTGTCCAGTGATCCACTCCTGGATTACTTTGGTACCTCCCTGCTAAACTTATAGCAAGGCACACATCAGGTCTGGTACATAGCATTGCATACATGATAGAGCCTATGGCTGAAGCATAGGGAACATCTTTCATTTTCTCTCTATCTTCTGCAGTGGTCGGGCTTTGAGTCTTACTCAATCTCACACCTTGTAACACAGGCAAGAACCCTTTCTTTGCTTGATCCATTTTGAACTTCTTCAAAATCTTGTCAAGGTATGTGCTTTGTGAAAGTCCAATTAAGCGTCTTGATCTATCTCTATAGATCTTTATGCCTAATATGTAAGCAGCTTCTCCGAGGTCTTTCATTGAAAAACTTTTATTCAAGTATCCCTTTATGCTATCCAGAAATTCTATATCATTTCCAATCAGTAATATGTCATCCACATATAATATTAGAAATGCTACAGAGCTCCCACTCACTTTCTTGTAAATACAGGCTTCTCCGAAAGTCTGCATAAAACCAAATGCTTTGATCACACTATCAAAGCATTTATTCCAACTCCGAGAGGCTTGCACCAGTCCATAAATGGATCGCTGGAGCTTGCACACTTTGTCAGCTCCCTTTGGATCGACAAAACCTTCCGGTTGCATCATATACAACTCTTCTTCCAGAAATCCTTTCAGGAATGCAGTTTTGACATCCATCTGCCAAATTTCATAATCATAAAATGCGGCAATTGCTAACATGATTCGGACAGACTTAAGCATCGCTACGGGTGAGAAAGTCTCATCGTAGTCAATCCCTTGAACTTGTCGAAAACCTTTTGCGACAAGTCGAGCTTTGTAGACAGTAACATTACCATCAGCATCAGTCTTCTTCTTAAAGATCCATTTGTTCTCAATTGCTTGCCGATCATCGGGCAAGTCAACCAAAGTCCATACTTTGTTCTCATACATGGATCCCATCTCAGATTTCATGGCTTCAAGCCACTTTGCGGAAACTGGGCTCACCATCGCTTCTTCATAGCTCGTAGGTTCATCATGATCTAATATCATGACCTCCAGAACAGGATTACCGTACCACTCTGGTGCGGATCTCACTCTGGTTGATCTACGAGGTTCAGTAGCATCTTGATCTAAAGTTTCATGATCATTATCATTAGCTTCCTCACTTATTGGTGTAGGTGTCGCAGAAACAATTTTCTGTGATGTACTACTTCTCAATAAAGGAGTAGGTACAGTTACCTCGTCAAGTTCTACTTTCCTCCCACTCACTTCTTTCGAAAGAAACTCCTTCTCTAGAAAGTTTCCGAACTTAGCAACAAAAGTCTTGCCTTCGGATCTGTGATAGAAGGTGTATCCAACAGTTTCCTTTGGATATCCTATGAAGACACATTTCTCCGATTTGGGTTCGAGCTTATCAGATTGAAGCTTTTTCACATAAGCATCGCAGCCCCAAACTTTAAGAAACGAAAACTTTGGTTTCTTGCCAAACCATAGTTCATAAGGCGTCGTCTCAACGGATTTAGATGGTGCCCTATTTAACGTGAATGCGGCCGTCTCTAGAGCGTATCCCCAAAACGATAGCGGTAAATCAGTAAGAGACATCATAGATCGCACCATATCTAGTAAAGTACGATTACGACGTTCGGACACACCATTACACTGTGGTGTTCCGGGTGGCGTGAGTTGCGAAACTATTCCACAATTTTTCAAATGTACACCAAACTCGTAACTCAAATATTCTCCTCCACGATCAGATCGTAGAAACTTTATTTTCTTGTTACGATGATTTTCAACTTCACTCTGAAATTCTTTGAACTTTTCAAATGTTTCATACTTGTGTTTCATTAAGTAGATATACCCATATCTGCTTAAGTCATCTGTGAAGGTGAGAAAATAACGATATCCGCCACGAGCCTCAATATTCATCGGTCCACATACATCGGTATGTATGATTTCCAACAAATCTGTTGCTCTCTCCATCGTACGGAGAACGGTGTTTTAGTCATCTTGCCCAAGAGGCATGGTTCGCAAGTACCAAGTGATTCATAATCAAGTGGTTCCAAAAGTCCATCAGTATGGAGTTTCTTCATGCGCTTTACACCGATATGACCTAAACGACAGTGCCACAAATAAGTTGCACTTTCATTATCAACTCTGCATCTTTTGGTTTCAACATTATGAATATGTGTATCACTACTATCGAGATTCATCAAAAATAGACCACTCTTCAAAGGTGCATGACCATAAAAGATATTACTCATATAAATAGAACAACCATTATTCTCTGATTTAAATGAATAACCGTCTCGCATTAAACAAGATCCAGATATAATGTTCATGCTCAACGCTGGCACCAAATAACAATTATTTAGGTCTAATATTAATCCCGAAGGTAGATGTAGAGGTAGCGTGCCGATCGCGATCACATCGACTTTGGAACCGTTTCCCATGCGCATCGTCACCTCGTCCTTTGCTAGTGTCCGCTTATTCTGTAGTCCCTGTTTCGAGTTGCAAATATTAGCAACAGAACCAGTATCAAATACCCAGGTGCTACTGCGAGCATTAGTAAGGTACACATCAATAACATGTATATCACATATACCTTTGTTCACCTTGCCATCCTTCTTATCCGCCAAATACTTGGGGCAGTTCCGCTTCCAGTGACCAGTCTGCTTGCAGTAGAAGCACTCAGTTTCAGGCTTAGGTCCAGACTTGGGTTTCTTCTCTTGAGCAGCAACTCGCTTGCCATTCTTCTTGAAGTTCCCCTTTTTCTTCCCTTTGCCCTTTTTCTTGAAACTAGTGGTTTTGTTAACCATCAACACTTGATGCTCCTTCTTGATTTCTACCTTCGCAGCTTTTAGCATTGCGAATAGCTCGGGAATAGTCTTGTTCATCCCTTGCATATTACAGTTCATCACGAAGCTCTTGTAGCTTGGTGGCAGTGATTGGAGAATTCTGTCAATGACGCAATCATCTGGAAGAGTAACTCCCAATTGAATCAAGTGATTATTATACCCAGACATTTTGAGTATATGCTCACTGACAGAACTGTTCTCCTCCATCTTGCAGCTATAGAACTTATTGGAGACTTCATATCTCTCAATCCGGGCATTTGCTTGAAATATTAACTTCAACTCCTGGAACATCTCATATGCTCCATGACGTTCAAAACGTCGTTGAAGTCCCGGTTCTAAGCCGTAAAGCATGGCACACTGAACTATCAAGTAGTTATCAGCTTTGCTCTGCCAGACGTTCATAACTTCTGGTGTTGCTCTAGCAGCAAGCCTGGCACCTAGCGGTGCTTCCAGGACGTAATTCTTCTGTGCAGCAATGAGGATAATCCTCAAGTTACGGACCCAGTCCGTGTAATTGCTACCATCATCTTTCAACTTTGCTTTCTCAAGGAACGCATTAAAATTTAACGGAACAACAGCACGAGCCATCTATCTAAAATCAACATAAACAAGCAAGATACTATCAGGTACTAAGTTCATGATAAGTTTATGTTCAGTTAATCAAATTAATTAAGAACTCCCACTTAGATAGACATCCCTCTAATCCTCTAAGTGATCACGTGATCCAAATCAACTAAACCATAACCGATCATCACGTGATATGGAGTAGTTTTCAATGGTGAACATCGTTATGTTGATCATATCTACTATATGATTCACGCTCGACCTTTCGGTCTCTGTGTTCCGAGGTCATATCTTATATGCATAGCTCGTCAAGTATAACCTGAGTATTCCGCGTGTGCAACTGTTTTGCACGCGTTGTATTTGAACGTAGAGCCTATCACACTCGATCATCACATGGTGTCTCAGCACGAAGAACTTTTGCAACGGTGCATACTCAGGGAGAACACTTCTTGATAATTTAGTGAGAGATCACCTTATAATGCTACCGTCAATCAAAGCAAGATAAGATGCATAAAAAGATAAACATCACATGCAATCAATATAAGTGATATGATATGGTCATCATCATGTTGTGCTTGTGATCTCAATCTCTGAAGCACCGTCATGATCACCAACGTCACCGGCGTGACACCTTGATCTCCATCGTAGCATCGTTGTCGTCTCGCCAATCTTATGCTTCCACGACTATCACTACTGCTTAGTAATAAAGTAAAGCATTACATCGCGATTGCATTGCATACAATAAAGCGACAACCATATGGCTCCTGCCAGTTGCCGATAACTCGGTTACAAAACATGATCATCTCATACAATAAAATTTAGCATCATGTCTTGACCATATCACATCACAACATGCCCTGCAAAAACAAGTTAGACGTCCTCTACTTTGTTGTTGCAAGTTTTACGTGGCTGCTACGGGCTTAAGCAAGAACTCATCTTACCTACGCATCAAAACCACAACGATAGTTTGTCAAATAGACTCCGTTTTAACCTTCTCAAGGACCGGGCGTAGCCACACTCGGTTCAACTAAAGTTGGAGAGACAGTCTTCCGCAAGCCATCTATGTGCAAAGCACGTCGAGGGAACCGGTCTCGCGTAAGAGTACGCGTAAGGTTGGTCCGGATCGTCTCGTCCAACAATACCGCTGAACCAAAGTATGACATGCTGGTAGGCAGTATGACTTGTATCGTCCACAACTCACTTGTGTTCTACTCGTGCAAATAACATCAAACCATAAAAACCTAGGCTCGGATACCACTGTTGGGGAACGTAGTAATTTCAAAAAATTTCCTACACACACGCAAGATCATGGTGATGCATAGCAACGAGAGGAGAGTATGATCTACGTACCCTTGTAGATTGCAACGGAAGCGTTTGACACAACGTAGAGGAAGTAGTCGTACGTCTTCTTCCCGGTCCGACTGATCCAAGCACCGTTACTCCGGCACCTCCGAGTTCTTTAGCACACGTTCAGCTCGATGACGATCCCCGGGCTCCGATCCAGCAAAGTGTCGAGGAAGAGTTCCGTCAGCACGACGGCGTGGTGACGATCTTGATGTACTACTGACGCAGGGCTTCGCCTAAGCACTGCGACAATATGACCGAGGTGGAATTTGGTGGAAGGGGGCACCACACACGGCTAAGGAACGATCTCAAGGATCAACTTGTGTGTCTATGGGGTGCCCCCTGCCTCCGTATATAAAGGATCCAAGAGGGAGGGGCTGGCCGGCCAAGGGTGGCGCGCCAGGAGAGTCCTACTCCCTCCGGGAGTAGGATTCCCCCCCAATCCTAGTTGGAATAGGATTCCTCAAAGGGGGAGAGAGAGAGAGAGGGGGCCGGCCACCTCTCCTAGTCCTAATAGGACTAGGGGAAGGGGGAGGCGCACAGCCCATGAGGGCAGCCCTTTCACCTTTCCACCAAGGCCCATGTTGGCCCATTTGGCTCCCGGGGGGTTCCGGTAACCCTCCCGGTATTCCGGTAAAATCCCTATTTCATCCGGAACACATCTGATGTCCAAACATAGGCTTCCAATATATCAATCTTTACGTCTCGACCATTTCGAGACTCCTCGTCATGTCCGTGATCACATCCGGGAATCCGAACAACCTTCGGTACATCAAAATGCATAAACTCATAATAACTGTCATTGTAACGTTAAGCGTGCGGACCCTGCGGTTCGAGAACAATGTAGACATGACCGAGACACGTCTCCGGTCAATAACTAATAGCGGGACCTGGATGCCCATATTGGCTCCTACATATTCTACGAAGATCTTTATCGGTCAGACCGCATAACAACATACGTTGTTCCCTTTGTCATCGGTATGTTACTTGCCCGAGATTCGATCGTCAGTATCCAATACTTAGTTCAATCTCGTTACCGGCAAGTCTCTTTACTCGTTCCGTAATACATCATCCTGCAACTAATTCATTAGTTGCAATGCTTGCAAGGCTTAAGTGATGTGCATTACCGAGAGGGCCCAGAGATACCTCTCCGACGATCGGAGTGACAAATCCTAATCTCGAAATACGCCAACCCAACATCTACCATTGGAGACACCTGTAGTACTCCTTTATAATCACCCAGTTACGTTGTGACGTTTGGTAGTACCCAAAGTGTTCCTCCGGCAAACGGGAGTTGCATAATCTCATAGTCATAGGAACATGTATAAGTCATGGATAAAGCAATAGCAACATACTAAACGATTGGGTGCTAAGCTAATATAATGGGTCATGTCAATCAGATCATTCAACTAATGATGTGACCTCGTTAATCAAATAACAAATCTTTGTTCATGGTTAGGAAACATAACCATCTTTGATTAACGAGCTAGTCTAGTAGAGGCATACTAGTGACACTCTGTTTGTCTATGTATTCACACATGTATTATGTTTCCGGTTAATACAATTCTAGCATGAATAATAAACCTTTATCATGATATAAGGAAATAAATAATAACTTTATTATTGCCTCTAGGGCATATTTCCTTCAAAAGGAGTGTACAAAAGCCTTGCCGGTAGTAAGCAATTCGAGGAAATTGTACGCAAGCAAGGAAGGCACCGGAAAAATCAAGGTGTTGGCTTTGAACGAAGGTTCAATGCCAGTGGAGTTGAATGGGAAGAATATCAATACCCCAAGACAAAGTTTGTTCCACAACAAGAGAAGTATGATCCTACTTCTTTCAAGGGGACACAAACTCAAGATGATCTTCCACCACATGACTACAAGCAAAAAGGCAAGGACAAGCTTCAAGAGGAAATTGATGCATTTGAAGAAGCTCCTAAGACCTTAGTCAAGTGGATTCCCAAGACTACTTCAAGTTCCACTTCATCAAGTACGACTACAACTCCAAGGATTCCCATCAAGATGGTGTGTATCCAAAAGAAGAAGAACTAGAGAGTTCTTGAGGGTGACTCCGCCAACATACTTCACTCTTATCATTTTGGCAAGAACAAGTGCAATCAACTTCCACATCTTGCACTAGTTCAAGGAGTCACAAACCCTCTTGTTGGTAAGTCAAGGGACAAGGTAACCTAAAAGCTTTCATAGACATCATCTTGTGTGTGCATCACTCTATGTCTATGGATATCCTTGCTTGTTCCTTGTGGGACTAACCCATGTAGGTATTGAAAGTGCAATTCACTCAAAAGGGTTGCTCCAAGTGATCTACATCAACATTGAGCATCCACATCTTCAACATCTACATGAAGTCATCATCGACAAAACCCAAGGTTAGTTCATCCCTCTAAGGGGGGATATCACATCTAGGTGGAGCTTTACTCTAAGACTTGAGTTAAGGCAACTCTAATGATGTGAACACAACAATGCTTTATGTAAAAGTGGTAACCCCACTTGAGCTTAAACGATGAGTATGACCTATGATCAAGTGTTCTCATTTGACTCCTAAGTCAATATACTCATATATAGATGACCTAGTCATCGCCAATTGCTTGATAGATGCTAGAATTGGTTGTGCATGCTTTGTCACATATTTCAATTGCCATTTTATTGTGTGAGCATGTTGGTTGCATATTTTATTCATTTGAGGACATCCACTTGTTGTTTTGATTGTTTGGCTTTATTTTTCTTTTGCCAAGTGGATGGACAAGAATGCCTAAGAACCTTCTCTAGCTATCTATGCTTTTCTCGTCTCAAACTCTATTCATGCTACATCACAAAATTGATCAAGTCAGATTCAAACCACTCTGTGTGAGGAGCACTCGGAGTCCCCGATTCGTCATAGACTTAAACTTCCAAAACCTCTTTGTGATTCTCGGTCTGACCGATACCCCACTTTCGGTCTTACCGAGATCATTAAGTTGATCTATGTTTTCGATCTCGGTGCAACCGATTTGAACCATTCGGTCACACCGAGTTGCAGTAACTGTATACAGTTTTGCATCTCGGTGCCACTGAGTTGTTCCACTCGGTCACACCGACAGGGTCGGGCTATATATAGACACGGGCAAAAATTTGGAAATTTCTCCGAACCCTTTCGCCCGCGCGTTAGCTCGCTTTGCCTACGTGGTCTCCGGATAGTCTCCTCGCCGCCAGCCGCCTCCAGTCGCTGGTCTCCGTCACCGTCAACGGGATTCAACACTGCCGTTGCCGCCGTAGCGAGTCTCCGCCGAACTAGGGTATGGACTCGATCTTTGTGCTATTCCCCAATCCGATTCCTAGCACATTGTGATCATATCTATTCTAGCCACGTTTGATAAACTCCTATCCAGTAAATGAATCTGTAGAATAGGTTTGATTCTTAAATTTTAGGGTTAGGTTTCCGCCGAAACCATCTCCGACCCACCGAGTTGAAAAACTCGGTCCCACCGATTTGGCTTATGCCATTGCACAAGTGAGACTCGATCTGACCGAGTATTGCTAATCGGTGTGACCGATTTTGGAACTTTGTGAAACCCTAGCAGTCTCGGTGCCACCGAACTGTGACTCGGTCTGACCGAGCTCACCAGTTTAGGTTCCAAAAACTGCTTCGGTATCACCAAGTTTAAAAATCGGTAGATCCGAAATGATTTCTGTGGGAAACTAAAACTAAGTTTTTGAATCATTCTTTTGCAAAAATCTCTGCATTTTGTGATGCTCATCCACTCTACCTCATCTATAAACTATTCACAGGGTCAGCAGTCCGCTTGTTCATCATGTCAGACCAAAGTGATAGCCAGGACTTGTCAGAACAGCCAGTGCAGATGAGTGAGGGCACTAGTCCCTCCAGTTCTTTAGATGAAGGCAACAGGAGCACTCCCAGCAATCTGCCAAAAGCTGCCACCAGACATAGGAAGAAGAGAACCTCAGAATCAGAGGATGAGGACTATGTGGCAGAAGAGGAAGCCACTTCCAAGAGAGTTGTGCTTAAGAAGGAGTATGGCTCAGCTGCAGCCATCAAGCCAGGAATGCACAAAAGGCACCTGCCAAGAGAGTTCCTACCTCCAAGCCTAGGAAGGCTGTTCCTGAGGAGACTATAAAATTCACTATGGAATCTGAATAGGAAGAAATTGGCCAGGACAAGAAAAATAAGAGAGCTAGAACTACAACTGCCAGAATTATTGGCAAGCCTTCTATGAGGAAAGATTCTGATGAAGAAGAAGAAGAGGTTGCTGCACCAGCACCTAAGGCACCCAAGCTAATGGGTGATGCTATCAAATCAGGGGCTACTGCATCTAAGCCCAAGGTAGCATCAAAGGCCAAGACAGTTCCAAAGAGAAATACAAGGAGCATCCCAGCAGCTGAGAAGAACAAGGCCCCAGTGCCTAACATTGCAGAAGAAGAGGAAGGCCAAGTTCTTAGAAAATTGAAGCCCAAGATCCCAGACCACAATGATGCTCATCCTGTGGCTGAGGATATGAAGATCAGAAGAGACTCAGGACTGATAAAGTGGAGAGCAGAGGATCCATATGCTACCAGGAGGAGGACTGCTGTTGACTACAGGTTCCACACTAAGGAACAACAAGACTTCTATGAGACAGTGTTGCTTGATAAGAAGCCCATTGTGTGTGATATGAGATGGGTCGACTGGGAGTACATCAAGGACAATGAAGAGCACTACCCTGGAGTGCAAGACAGCTTCAAGGCATGTGGAGTAGCTGACTTTGTTGGGCAGAAGCTCACAAAGTGGAATGAAGAGCTGATCATGCAGCTCTACTCCACAGCACATTTTTATCCAGATGGCAGAATTGTATGGATGTCTGAAGGTACGAGGTACCAATCAACATTTGCTGAGTGGGAATAGCTTATCAATGCCCCAGAGGAGCATGAGGATGACCTAGACATTTATGCCAAGAAGAAGATGGACCACAACTCTATGTCAAATATGTACAAAGAGATCCCAAACAAGGCACTTGACACTTTCAAGTTTGGATCAGTACATTATCTTCTATCAGGATTGCCAACCATCAATTGGATACTGAGGCACACCTTGTTGCCCAAGTCAGGTGATCACAAGATGATCAGAGGCCATGCAATCAACCTGCTTCATATATTTGATGTGCCGCAAAAATTCAAAGTCATGAGCCTCATGGTAGAAACAATCAAGAGGACTGCAGCATACCAGAAGAGGAGCTGTGGATATGCCCCTCAGATCCAGGAGCTGATTAACTCCAAGATGGGTATAGGCATATACCTCTTGGACAAGGAACATTTGCCTATTCATCCAGATTTTGAAGATAATGAAGTTGTGATGAACAAGGATGAACCATCTTCAGCCCATGCACAAGCACAGAAGGAGAAGGCAAGGAAGGAGAAAGCTGCAAGGATGCCAACTCAAGAGGAGGCATCTGAATATTTCTTGAAAACCAAACAAGAGCAGCTCAGTTACTTGATTGCATCCACCCTGAGGATAGAGAAAGGACTGGCCACCCTCAATCAGAATCAGGAGAGCTTAGAGAGGATCGTAGAACAAAAGTTCTATGACTTGGATGTCAAAGTGACAGAGATTCAGTCTGCAGTGGAGCAACTTCAAGATGATATGCAGGAGAGGAAAGGGAAGACTACCACTGATGCATTTGCTAGAGTGCCACGAGGTCCGAGGTCGTCTGCAGTGCCAGTTCCTGACACAAGAGCCACCGCCTCAGCTCCAGCCACAACACCAGCCCAACCAGCTCCAGCATCTACTTCAGCTCCAACTCCAACCACGTCTACAGAAGCCTTCGTCCTTGGAGTGATCCAGACTCCACCACCACCAGAAGATCAAGCCTGAGTGTCGATTTAGCACTATGCATTTTCTAGGAACTTTTTGGTAACTTGTTGCCAAAGGGTGAGAAAATGTATAGATCATAGGCTTCGAGAGAGAAAGTGTTGTTTTTCTCTCTTGCTTTATTTGGTGGTTTTTCAAACATTGTTTGCCTTTGGTCGAGACACTTTGATATGCTTGTGAGACATTGATGATCATGTGTTTGATCATAAGCTACACTTATGCATGCTTGATATATCTTATCTATCTTATGTGATCATTCACTTTTCCTTGGTGATGAGTGCATGTATTTCATTATTATCATTTTGAGCGCTCCACCAAGATGTATGTGACATGGAAGAGTAACCCATAATTCTAACTCTTTGTGCATTTGCAGTCCAAAGCAAATTTTAAATATGCACAAATTAAGGAGGAGCTCTTACTTTTCACATACTTCTCAAAGCGACAATATAATTCATTCTTATTATCATTTGTCGAAGCTTTGATCTATATGTTGTCATCAATTACCAAAAAGGGGGAGATTGAAAGTGCAACTATCCTTAGGTGGTTTTGGTAATTCATAACAACATATAGCTCATTGAGCTAATGCTATTTCAAGACAATTATTTCAGGAAAGCTCAATGATTGGCATGGCACGGATGGTGAAAGTGGAACCCTCAAAATGCTAAGGACAAAGGATTGGCTCAAGCTCAAAAGCTCAAGACTCTTCATTTTACATTTTAGTGATCCAATATCACATTGAGTCCATAGGAAAAGCCAATACTATCAAGGAGGGATGAGGTGTTGCTTAATGAGCCTTTTGCTTCATGTGCTTAATGATATGCTCCAAAATCCTCAGCTACTTTCCCATATCCACAAATGACCTAAACCCAAAGCCAAACTCGGTCCTACCGATTCTTTCTATCCGGCGCCACCGAGTTTCACATGTCATAAGCCACTGCCAAACCCTAGCAAATCGGTTCTACCGATAGGGATCCCGGCCTTACCGAGATGGGATTGCAATTTCTTTGTTTCCTTTTCGTAACTTTTCGGTATCACCGAAAGAGCGGATCGGTCCCACCAAGATTGCAATGTAAACTCTTTGTTTCCCTTTTGTAACTTTTCGGTCTCACCGAAAAAGCAAATCAGTCCCACCGAGTTTACCCGACCAACTCTCTGGTTAGCCTATTACCAAATCGGTCTCACCGAGTTTGTGTAATCGGTCTCATCGAGATTATGTTATGCCCTAACCCTAACCATATCGGTCCTACCGAGTTGCATGTAAGTCCCACCGAAAATCTCTAACCGTCACTAGGTTTGCTATTTTGGTCCGACCGAGTTTGTTAATTCGGTCCCACCGAGATTGGTAAATTGTGTGTAACGGTTGGATTTTGTGTGGAGGCTATATATACCCCTCCACCTCCTCTTCATTCGTGGAGAGAGCCATCAGAACACATCTACACTTCCAACTCATATGTTCTGAGAGGGAACCACCTACCCTTGTGTTGAGGCCAAGATATTCCATTCCTACCATATGAATCTTGATCTCTAGCCTTCCCCAAGTTGCTTTCCACTCAAATCTTCTTTCTACCAAATCCAAATCCTATGAGAGAGAGTTGAGTGTTGGGGAGACTATCATTTGAAGCACAAGAGCAAGGAGTTCATCATCAACACACCATTTGTTACTTCTTGGAGAGTGGTGTCTCCTAGATTGGCTAGGTGTCACTTGGGAGCCTCCGACAAGATTGTGGAGTTGAACCAAGGAGTTTGTAAGGGCAAGGAGACCGCCTACTTCGTGAAGATCTACCGCTAGTGAGGCAAGTCCTTCGTGGGCGATGGCCATGGTGGGATAGACAAGGTTGCTTCTTCGTGGACCCTTCGTGGGTGGAGCCCTCCGTGGACTCGCGCAACCGTTACCCTTCGTGGGTTGAAGTCTCCATCAACGTGGATGTAGGATAGCACCACCTATCCGAACCACGGGAAAAACATCCGTGTCTCCAATAGCGTTTGAATTCTCCAAACCCTTTCCTTTACATTCTTGCAAGTTGCATGCTTTACTTTCCACTGCTCATATACTCTTTGCATGCTTGCTTGAATTGTGTGATGATTGCTTGACTTGTCCTAAAAGTTGCTAAAATCTGCCAAGAACTAAAATTGGGAAAAGGTTAAGTTTTCATTTGGTCAAGTAGTCTAATCACCCCCCTTCTAGACATACTTCCGATCCTATACATGTGCTAAGGCGTATATGAGCAATCCGTCCTTAGAGCCCTCCTCCGGGGGATTAGCAATAATATGCTCTTTGAACCAATGCAGGAAAGTGGAGTTGTGCTCTCTAGTAATTTCGGCTTCCGTCCTGCATACCCCCCGGTCACGATACTTCTTTGCGATAATTTCTTTGTGCAGTGCCACGAAAGGATCTACCTCGTCTAGGTGTTGTAGCACTACCAAGTTTGCTCTGTCAAAGTCGCTGCGTCGATCTGAGTATGCCACGTGCAGTTCCCTGCGACCGTTGTAGTGACCTTCTCCTTCGAGCCTCCCATCGTGCTTGTTAACGGGCAAACCAACACTAACACCAGGCGTCTGGTCTGCGCCATATAGAAAATTCTCACAGAAAGAGATGCACTCTTGTGTCAAATAGCCCTGGACGATGCTTCCATCTAGACGGGACATGTTACGAACGAATCCTTTGATGATCCCATTCATCCTCTCAAACGGCATCATGTTGTGCAGAAATGACGGCCGCAGGTCTATTATGTCATCCACAATATGGACACACACATGCACCATCACGTCAAAGAACGCGGGCGAGAAGTACATCTCAAGCTCATTCAGTATCACAACAATCTATTCCTGTAGCCTTCGGAGCTGCTTCACATGGATCGACTTTCGAGAGATGACGTTGAAAAAGCTGCAGAGACCAATAAGCATGTCACGGACGTGCTTGTCCATTATCCCTCCAAGGGCAACAGGTAATATCTGCGTCATCATCACATGACACTCATGATACTTCATCCCGCTGAACCTTTTCTTGTCCGTGTCTAGATATCTACTTATCTTGCCACAGTAACCGGAACTAACTTTGACTCCGGTAAGGCACTTAAAGAATTGATTGATCTCAGCCTGACTTAAGGTGAAGCAAGAAGGGGGGCAATAATCCTCATTCTTTATTTTCTTGCCCTTCTTCACCCGTGCCTCTGTCTCCGTCTCTGTCTCGTCTGACATTTTACGCGGCGGCATGTGCAGATCTTCCCTGATTTTCAAATATTGCAAGTCTTTTCTTGCCTTCGGCCCATCCTTGGTCTTATCCGGCATGTTCTTCAGTGTTGCGAGCAAGCTCTCAAGGACATTCTTACAGATATGCATTTGATCAAGGCAATGAGGTGTATCGAGTTTGTCCCAGTACTCCAAGTCCCAGAACATAGACCTCGTCTTCCATACCTTCAGCAGCGGCTCCGGCGCCTTTCTCATCGTCTTTCCCGGCGCGGGGCACTCCTTCCAGTTTTTCAACAGCTCATCGATTTCGGCACCGCTCCTCTTACGTGGAGGTCCTCGATGCTCAGCGTGACCATTGAATAAATCTCCATGGTTTCTCCACGGGTCGTCCTGTTCAAGCCATCTTCGATGACCCATGTACACGATTTTCCCAGACCCGCCATCTTTCCTTGACGTTAGGTGCTGAGACGTCGTATCATCCATGCACCGCGTGCATCCGCAATATCCATGGCACACCTGGCCTGCCACATATCCGTAACCGAGATAGTCCTGCACTATCGTGATCAGCGCGGCTCTCATGTTGAAATACTCGCCTTTGCTAGCGTCCCATATCTTGGCCGGTGTTCTCCATAACGTGTCTAACTCCTCCTGAAGTAGCCCCAGATACAAATTAATATTATTTCCTGGTTGTTTTGGCCCTTGAATAAGCATGCTCATGTGAATATACTTCGATTTCATGCACAACCAGGGGGGAGGTTGTACATCCATACAAACACGGGCCATGTGCTATGGTTGGTGCTCTGGTTGCCAAACGGATTCATGCCATCGGTACACGCACCGAGCACGATGTTCCTTGCATCACATTCAAAATACCGATAGAAGCTGTTCAACGCTCTCCACTGGCTTCCATCCTTGACATGTCTCAGCTTCGGATCATCTCCATCGTCGGGCTTCTTCCTCTCCGCGTGCCAGCGCATTAGCTTTGCTTCCTTGGGATCTACACAATACCTCTGGAGACGGGGAGTGATCGGTAAGTACCATACCACTTTCTGGGGACATTTCTTCCTGGCCTTCTTGTATCGAGAAGCATTGCACACCGGACAACTTGTTTTTTCCGCGTGCTCCTTCCGATAAATTATGCAATCGTTGATGCATGCATGGTATCTAACGTGTGGCAGATCAAGAGGGCACACGATCTTCTTGGCCTCATCAACACTACTAGGACATAGATTACCCTCGGGAAGAACATCCTTTAGGTACTTGAGATGCTCATCGAGGCTAGTGTCGGTCCATTTGTTTTTAGCCTTCGTATTCAAGAGTTGGAGTGTGAAACTCAAGCGGGTCACCTCAGGATTGCAACCATCATACAATGGAGTGTTCGAGTCTACCACCAGTTGCTCCAGCTTAGCCTCCTCTCTAGAAGCAGCTCTCTCAGTACTCGTCTCCTTGCGAAGCAATGCTTGAACATGAGGGTCCCGCACGATTGAACTTAGTACCGACGAACTCTGCTGCGTGGAGTCCATGTCGTTCTCTCTGTCGCCATGTCACCCGCCATGTCCGGCCTCTTCCCCGCCGCCATTATCGATCATCTCTTCGTCTTGCCCCATGTCATCATTGCCTGCCCTGTCGGCATCCTCAACATCGTCATCCTCATCTTCAATTATCCACTGAGTATAGCCATCCATGAAACCAGTCATGAGCAGGTGCGCTTAGACACGACCATCGACATGGGGGTCAAGCCAAACTATTCCTTTGCATTTTCGACACGGACATAAAACCTCTGTCCGGTTATTTTCCTTCATGTCCTGCACCGCCGACCGCAACCACCTGTCCACCATCGTTCCACTGACCATCGTCAACTCTGCACGGTAATAATAAACAAATTGATTATAAAAATACATGCATTCATCGAAGTCATACAAAAATTCGGCATGACCTTCCTTAAAAATAGGACATATATAGATCTAGAGTTTGCCCGGAATTCGCCGAAACGGAAATAAATCGACATTTCGGCAAAACATGGGCAACTCAAATGCACAATTGGCGTCAACTCATGCCACACACACAATTTCCATAAAAATATCACACACACATGCATAAACATATTTCCATTTTGCAAGCATGAAATATTAATCACACCTCTATCTCGAGATCGAGCACACACGGTGGAGATGATGATGTAGCTCGGGAGGTCAAAAGTGCACAAAGCTCTTATTGACAAAGAAAGATCTAGTTAGGGGGCAAATAGGTCACTTAACTAAATGCTAGATCTACCTAGCTAGCTAATTTGGGAGGAGACAACTTCAACTAGTGGAGGGGGGTGGAAAAAGAGAAAGGATGAGTTAATGGAGGTGGTGTAGTTATAGCTAGGAGTAATGAAGAGAGAGAAAGGTAGGTAGAAGAGGGAGAGTAATGGGGGGAGAAGTATTGAGGAAGAAGAAGAGGGAGAGAGGAAGGATGTGGGAGGTAGGGGAAAGGGAGGAGAGGAGATGGGGAGGGGGAGGTGAAAAAGGTGGTAGGTGGGTGCTGCGTCTTAGCAGTAGCGCGGGAGAGAAAGCGCGCTGCTGCTAAGAGCGTAGCAACAGTGCGCTTCCCTTTCACGCGCTACTTGTAAACGGGCCAACCCTGTGCATAATTTCAAAATTAGCAGCAGCGAGGTGGAAAAAAAGCGCGCTACTACTATGACATTAGCAGCAGCGCGCTTCCTGACGCCGCGCTACTGGTAAACTAATGTTGCTGTGTACTGTCCGTGGATTATTGTAGCAGCGCGGTTTGAACGTCACGCGCTACTGCTAAATTTGCACCTGTAGCGAGTTTTCCGAAGCCGCGCTGCTACTACGTAGCAGCAGCGCCTCTTTTTATGCCGCGCTGCTGCTAAGATTCTATGTATAAGGTTTTCCCTAGTAGTGTAAAGGGGCCAGCGCAGGCGAGGAGTCCCGAGACATCAGGCAAAGGTTTCCATATCGGTGCAACGAGACCAAGACCGGCAGGACGGAGGTCACCGTGGAGTCCAAGACGGCGTCACCACCAGAGCTTTTGGCAGGCGAAGACCACCTTTAGTCAGGATAACTTGTACTAGTTGTCTTCCTTCGAATTTGGCCGTTGTTGGATCCCTTCTTGCTCAATATTTGAGGAGAGGATCAGAGCCTTTATAAATAGGACTAGCCACCATCATGGGGGGACGTATCATCTAGATCATTCTCAACCACACAAGTTCACCAAGCAGAAAGAGCACCTCTCCTCCGGAGGTTGTTCTTCCCTTATAACTGTTCACCCTCAGCCCAAGAGGCAATCCACCACACCACACTATTAAATCACAACGGTGGCCCGAACCAGTATAAATCTCGTGTCTCTTGTGTTGTGGGTTCGTTGAGCTAGGCTTTGAGATCGCGGTGAGGCCGAGGGCGTGATTAGGTAGGGAGAGATCTTCGTGCGCACCTCAGTGTTCGAACCTCGAGGGTTTTGCCGGAACCCGAAATCTGACATTTGATGCGCCAGGTAGGGGTGCGCCGGAGCTTTCCTTCCGTCGACCTGCGCTTCACCACCACCGCAGGCGTCACGCTTCCGGCTCCGACGAATGGTGCAAGTGGCGGGGCCAGGGGGCTCCGAGCCTTGGCCCCCGCCTTACGGCAGGTGAGTGGCCGCCCAAGTTCAAGCCGGAGATGCCACCACGCTACGACGGCGCGGCGGACCCGTCGGCTTTCCTGCTGGCGTACGAGGAGGCCGTCCTTAAGGCTGGGGGCGACGACAAGGTCATGGCCAACTGGCTTCCTATGGCCCTCACTGGCGTGCCGTGCGCCTGGCTGCCCAACCTTCCCGGATCCACGGTGGCATCTTGGGAGGAGTTGCACGGCCTCTTTGCCGCGCGCTTCGCGGCACCGGCGCCCCACGTGGTCGCGGCCCTCCTCGGCGGCTCGCAAGCGCCGCCCTCGGACCGCCACACCAAGCCATTCTTCCGCCAGATTGGCGCCACCTCCACGCGGCAGGGGCTCCCTCGGGTTGGGCGGTGCGCAAGGCTGACCTAACCTTCGACTCGGGGGATCACCCTGTCACCACTGTCGGCTCGGGCGTGCTCCCAATGCTCTGCACGCCCACCATCTGCAGCATGGCCGTCACCAAGACCCTTATCGACGACGGCGCCGACCTCAACGTGCTCTCTGTGGAAGCTTTTAGCCTTCTTCACGTACCACTCGAGCGGCTTCGCCCTAGCAATCCCTTCTCTGGAGTCGGCGACGGCTCCGCCAGTCCTCGGGGGCAGATCCTCCTGCCCGTGACCTTTGGCACTCACGACAACTACCGCACCGAGCTGATCGACTTCGACATCACCGACATCGGCCTCACGTACAACGCCATTCTCGGGTACCCGGCTCTGGCTCAGTTCATGGCGGCGACCCATCCATCCTACAACCTCATAAAGATGCCTGGGAGCAAGGACGTTCTCACCGTAGTAGGAGATACCAAGGTGGCTCTGGTGGCACTCAAGCTTGCCCTCAAGACTGCCTCGTCGGCGCAACCGGCCAACGCGGACACCTCCGAAATTAAGGAAGCCGCAGCAACCAAGAAGAAGCAGTTGTTCACTCAAGACCGGGCGGAAACCAAGCAGGTGCCGGTCGAGGAAGATGGGTCCTCGGGGGCCACCTTAACCATAGGTTGAAAGTGCAACTATCCCTAGGTGGTTTTGGTAATTCATAACAACATATAGCTCATTGAGCTAATGATATTCCAAGAAAACTATTTCAGGAAAGCTCAATGATTGGCATGGCATGAATGGTGAAAGTGGAACCCTCAAAATACTAAGGACAAAGAATTGGCTCAATCTCAAAAGCTCAAGACTCTTCATTTTACATTTTAGTGATCCAAGATCACATTGAGTCCATAGGAAAAGCCAATACTATCAAGGAGGGATGAGGTGTTGCTTAATGAGCTCTTTGCCTTATGTGCTTAATGATATGCTCCAAAATCCTCAACTACATTCCCATATCCACATATGACCTAAACCCTAAGCCAAACTCGGTCATACCGATTCTTTCTATCCGGCGCCACCGAGTCTTCATATGTCATAAGCCACTGCCAAAACCCTAGCAAATCGGTTTCACCGATAGGGATCTCAGTCTCACCGAGATGGGATTGCAATCTCTCTGTTTCCTTTTCGTAACTTTTCGGTCTCATCGAAAGAGCGGATCGGTCCCACCGAGATTGCAATGCGAACTCTATGTTTCCCTTTTGTAACTTTTCGGTCTCACCGAAAGAGCAAATCGGTCCCACCGAGTTTGCCTGACCAACTCTCTGGTTAGCTAATTACCAAATCTGTCTCACCGAGATTACGTTATGCCCAAACCCTAACTAGATCGGTCCTACCGAGATGCATGTCAGTCCCACCGAAAAACTCTAACGGTCACTAGGTTTACCTTGTCGGTCCGACCGAGTTTGTTGATTCGGTCCCACCGAGATTGATAAATTGTGTGTAACGGTTGGATTTTAAGTGGAGGCTATATATACCCCTCCACCTCCTCTTCATTCGTGGAGATAGCCATCAGAACACATCTACACTTCCAACTCATATGTTCTGAGAGAGATCCACCTACTCATGTGTTGAGACCAAGATATTCCATTCCTACCATATGAATCTTGATCTCTAGCCTTCCCCAAGTTGCTTTCCACTCAAATCTTCTTTCCACCAAATCCAAATCCTGTGAGAGAGAGTTGAGTGTTGGGCAGACTATCATTTGAAGCACAAGAGCAAGGAGTTCATCATCAACACACCATTTGTTACTTCTTGGAGAGTGGTGTCTCCTAGATTGGCTAGGTGTCACTTGGGAGCCTCCGACAAGATCGTGGAGTTGAACCAAGGAGTTTGTAAGGGCAAGGAGATCGCCTACTTCGTGAAGATCTACCGCTAGTGAGGCAAGTCCTTCGTGGGCGATGGCCATGGTGGGATAGATAAGGTTGCTACTTCGTGGACCCTTCGTGGGTGGAGCCCTCCGTGGACTCGCGCAACCGTTACCCTTCGTGGGTTGAAGTCTCCACTAACGTGGATGTAGGATAGCACCACCTATCCGAACCACGAGAAAAACATCCGTGTCTCCAATAGCTTTTGAACTTTCCAAACCCTTCCCTTTACATTCTTGCAAATTGCATGCTTTACTTTCCGCTGCCTATATACTCTTTGCATGCTTGCTTGAATTGTGTGATGATTGCTTGACTTGTCCTAAAGTTGCTAAAATCTGCCAAGAACTAAAATTGGGAAAAGGTTAAGTTTTTATTTGGTCAAGTAGTCTAATCACCCCCCCTCTAGACATACTTCCGATCCTACAAGTGGTATCAGAGCTTTGGTCTCCATTTGCTTTGATTTCCATAGCTTTTGGTGGTCATAGCCTTGGTTTCACAACCTAGGAGAGTATGGCGTCTAGTGAGGGAAATTATCACCGTAGAGGTCCTTACTTTGATGGTACTAACTTTGCTAGTTGGAAGCATAAAATGAAAATGCATATTCTTGGACATAACCCAGCCGTTTGGGCTATTGTGTGTGTTGGCTTGCAAGGTGACTTCTTCGACGGGAAAGAACCAAACCGTGAAGATACCGCGGATGAGTTGAAGATGCTACAATACAACGCTCAAGCTTGTGATATTCTCTTCAACGGATTGTGCCCCAAAGAATTCAACAAAATCAGCCGTCTTGAGAATGCAAAGGAAATTTGGGATACTTTGATTGATATGCACGAGGGTACCGACTCCGTCAAGGAATCCAAATTGGATGTGCTTCAAAGTCAACTTGACAAGTTCAAAATGAAGGATGGTGAAGGTGTCGCTGAAATGTACTCTAGGCTTGCTCTCATCACAAATGAGATTGCCGGCTTAGGGAGTGAAGAGATGACCGACAGATTCATCATCAAGAAGATCCTAAGAGCCTTGGATGGAAAATATGATACCGTGTGCACATTGATCCAAATGATGCCCAATTACAAAGATCTCAAGCCAACGGAAATCATTGGAAGAATTGTTGCTCATGAGATGTCACTCAAGGATAAAGAGGAACTTCACAACAAATCAAGTGGTGCTTACAAAGCCTCATGTGAAGCCCCCACATCATCAAGTGAGAAACAAAACTTCAATGAAGAATTGAGCTTAATGGTGAAGAACTTCAACAAGTTCTACAAGAGTAGAAGCAAAGATAGAAGCTCCAAGTCAAGGTCCTACAATGACAAAAGATCTTCTAGTCGAGAGCGAAACTGCTACAATTGTGGAAGACCCGGACACTATTCCAATGAGTGTACGGCTCCCTACAAAAGAAGAGAAGATTCTCCAAAAAGAAGAAGCAAAAGAGAGGAATCACCATCACGAGAGAGAAGGAGTAGAGATGATCGTTATGAACGAAGATACTCACGGAGAAGCAAGGATTCGGAAAGGAAGGAAAAATCATTAAGGAGCTACACAAAACGAAGACATCAAGCTCATGTTGGTGAATGTGTATCCGGCTCCGACTCCGACAACCACTCCGAGAGAAGTTATCACTCCGACTCCGAATATACTCAAGATGAAGGTGTTGCCAGTCTAGCACTTGTGTCAACCAACTCCTACGACATATTTGATTCACCAAATGAAGGAATTGGAAGATGTTTCATGGCCAAAGGTCCTAAGGTAACTCATCCTGAGTATGTAGATTTTAATAGTGATGAAGATGACTTGTTAGGCGATGATGATTTACTTGTTGACAACTCTAGTGATGAATCCTATGATGAAACGTCAATTAATCATGCTAAAACGAATGACAATGATAAGGAAAAATTGAGGCTCTAACTAAAGAACTAAACACTCTTAAGTTAGCTCATGAAACTATCTTCGAAGATCTTCGAGAACTTTTAAGGGCTCATGAGAAGTTACGCTTTGAAAAGCTCAATCTTGAGCAAGAGCATGAGCTTTTAAAGGCAATCAATGATGATCTCCGGAAGAAAAGTTCTTCTTACATTGCCAAACTTTTACTCTTATCCACTTACATGCCTCAAGTCAAGTCTAGTAACAAGAACAAGAAAGGTTCTTCTTCTAGTAGTAACAATGATCATGTTAAATCCAATATTGTTGCTTCTAGTAGTTCTCTTGATTCCACTAATGATTCTCTTAGCCAAGTTACACTTGAGCAAGAAAATAGCATATTGAAGGAAATCATAGAGAAAGGAGTGTACAAAAGCCTTGCCGGAAGCAAACAATTCGAGGAGATTGTACGCAAGCAAGGAAGGCACCGGAAGAATCAAGGTGTTGGTTTTGAACGAAAGTTCTATGCCAATGGAGTTGAGTGGGAAGAAGATCAATACCCGAAGACAAAGTTTGTTCCTCAACAAGAGAAGTATGACCCAATTTCTTGCAAGGGGACACAAACTTAAGATGATCTTCCACCACAAGACTACAAGCAAAAAGGCAAGGACAAGCTTCAAGAGGAAATAGATGCATTTGAAGAAGCTCCTAAGACCTTAGTCAAGTGGATTCCCAAGACTACCTCAAGTTCCACTTCATCAAGTACGACTACAACTCCAAGGATTCCCATCAAGATGGTGTGGATCCAAAAGAAGAAGAACTAGAGAGTTCTTGAGGGTGACTCCGCCAACAAACTTCACTCTTATCATTTTGGCAAGAACAAGTGCAATCAACTTCCACATCTTGCACTAGTTCAAGGAGTCACAAACCCTCTTGTTGGTAAGTCAAGGGACAAGGTAACCTAAAAGCTTTCATAGACATCATCTTGAATATGCAATCACTCTATGTCTATGGATATACTTGATTGTTCCTTGTGGGACTAACCCATGTAGGTATTGAAAGTGCAATTCACTCAAAAGGATAGCTCCAAGTGATCAACATCAACATTGAGCATCCACATCTTCAACATCTACATGAAGTCATCATCGACAAAACCCAAGGTTAGTTCATCCCTCTTCGGGGAGATATCACATCTAGGGGGAGCTTTACTCTAAGACTTGAGCTAAAGCGACTCTAATGATGTGAACACAACAATGCTTTATGTAAAAGTGGTAACCCCACTTGAGCTTAAACGATGAGTATGACCTATGATCAAATGTTCTCATTTGACTCCTAAGTCAATATACTCATATATAGATGACCTAGTCATCGCCAATTGCTTGATAGATGCTAGAATTGGCTGTGCATGTTTTGTCACATATTTCAATTGCCATTTTATTGTGTGAGCATGTTGGATGCATATTTTACTCATTCGAGGACATCCACTTGTTGTTTTGATTGTTTGGTTTTATTGTTCTTTTGCCAAGTGGATGGACAAGAATGCCTAAGAACCCCCTCTAGCTATCTATGCTTTTCTCGTCTCAAACTCTACTCATGCTACATCACAAAATTGATCAAGTCAGATTCGAACCACTCTGTGTGAGGAGCACTCGGAGTCCCCGATTCGCCATAGACTTAAACTTCCAAAACCTCTTTGTGATTCTCGGTTTGGCCGATACCCCACTTTCGGTCTTACCGAGATCATTAAGTTGATCTATGTTTTCGATCTCGGTGCAACCGATTTGAACTATTCGGTCACACCGAGTTGCAATAACTGTACACAGTTTTGCATCTCGGTGCCACCGAGTTGTTCCACTCGGTCACACCAACAGGGTCGGGCTATATATAGACACGGGAATTTTTTTGGAAATTTCTCCGAACCTCTTCGCCTGCGCCATAGCTCGCTCTGCCGACGTGGTCTCCGGATCGTCTCCATGCCGCCAGCAGCCTCCAGTCGCTGGTCTCCGTCGGCGTCAACGGGAATCAACCCCGCCGTTGCCGCCGTAACGAGTCACCGCCGAACTAGGGTACGGACTCGATCTTTGTGTTATTCCCCAATCCGATTCCTAGCACATTGTGATCATAATGATTCTTGCCACGTTTGATAAACTTCTATCCAGTCAAAGAACTCGTAGATTAGCTTTGATTCGAAAATTTTAGGGTTAGGTTTCCCCAGAAACCATCTCGGACCCACCGAGTTGAAAAACTCGGTCCCACCGATTTGGCCTATGCCATTACACAAGTGAAACTCGGTCTGACCGAGTGTAACTAATCGGTGTGACCGACTTTTGAACTTTGTGAAACCCTAGCAGTCTCGGTGCCACCGAACTGTGACTCGGTCTGACCGAGTTCACTAGTTTGGGTTCCAAAAACTGCTTCGGTATCACCGAGTTTAAACATTGGTAGATCCGAGATGCTTTCTGTGGGAAACTAAAACTAAGTTTTTGAATAATTCTTTTTGCAAAAATCTCTGCATTTTGTGATGCTCATCCACTCTACCTCATCTATAAACTATTCACAGGGATTAGCAGTCAGCAGTCAGCTTTATCATCATGTCAGATCAAAGTGATAGTCAGAATTAGTCAGAGCAGCTTGTGCACATGAGTGAGGGCACTAGTCCCTCCAGTTCCTCAGATGATGGCAGCAGGAGCACCCCTAGCAATCTGCCAAAAGCTGCCACAAGACAGAGAAAGAAGAGAACTTCAGACTCAGGGGATGAAGATTATGTGGCAGTGGAAGAGGCAACTTCCAAGAGAGTTGTGCTGAAGAAAGAATATGGCTCAGCTGCAGCCAACAAGCCAGGCTTAAAGGTCAAAAGGCCAGCAGGCAGGCAGCCCATGCCAAAGGCCAGAGCCTCAACAAAGATTCCTGAGAAGCCTGCACCCAAAGAGCCAATTGCAGCTGAAACAAAGAAAGAAAGGAAAAGAGGCAGATGGTGCAAGAAAGTAGATCCCATGGCTGAATTTGAACAACATTCTTCTGATGAAGAAGAAGAAGAAGAAGAGGAAGGTGCTGCACCAACACCTAAGGCACCCAAGCTGATGGGTGATGCCATTAGATCAGGAGCAGCTGCATCTAAGCCAAAGGAAGCCCCCAAGTCTGCTTCCAAGGCCAAGCCAACTCCAAAGCCAAAACCAAAGAGGAATACTAGGAGCATTCCAGCTGCTGAGAAAAACAAGGCCCCAGTGCCTGAACCTGCAGAAGAAGAGGAAGGCCAAGTGCTGAGAAAGTTGAAGCCCAAGATCCCAGCCCACAATGATGCTCATCCTGTGGCTGAGGATATGAAAATCAGGAGAGACTCTGGATTGAGAAAATGGAGAGCAGAGGATCCCTATGCTACCAGGAGAAGGACTGCTGTAGACTACAGGTTCCATACTAAGGAACAACAGGACTTCTATGAGACAGTCTTGTTAGACAAGAAGCCCATTGTATGTGACATGAGATGGGTCAATTGGCAATACGTCAAGGACAACGAAGAGCACTACCCTGGAGTGCAAGATAGCTTCAGAGCTTGTGGAGTAGTAGACTTTGTTGGGCAGAAGCTCACAAAGTGGAATGAGGAACTTATCATGCAGTTCTACTCCACAGCACATTTTTATCCAGATGGGAGGATTGTTTGGATTTCTGAAGGTATGAGGTACCAATCAACAGTTGCTGAGTGGGCACAGCTTATCAATGCCCCAGAGGAAAATGAAGATGACTTGGATGTCTATGCCAAGAAGAAGATGGATCACAACTCTATGGCAAATATGTACAAGGAGATTCCTGCAGCTGATCTTGATACTCACCAGTTTGGGTCTGTGAAACACTTGTTGTCAGGATTGCCAACCATAAATAGGATCCTTAGGCACACACTTTTGCCAAAGTCTGGAGATCACAGGATGATCAGAGGTCATGCCATCAACCTGCTACATATCTTTGATGTGCCTCAAAAGTTTAAGGTCATGAGCCTCATAATAGAAATGATCAAGAGGACTGCAGCAGACCAGAAGAGGAGCTGTGGATATGCCCCTCAGATCCAGATGTTGATCAACTCAAGAATGGGCACATACACATACTTGTTGGAGAAGGAACATTTGCCCATCCATCCAGATTTCGAGGACAACCAGGTTGTGATGAACAAAGATGAACCATCTTCAGCCCATGCACAAGCACAGAAGGAGAAGGCAAGGAAGTAGAAAGCTGCAAGGATGCCAACTCAAGAGGAGGCATCTGAATACTTCTTGAAAACCAAGCTTAGAGAGAATCGTGGAACAGAAGTTCTATGACTTGGATATCAAGGTGACAGAGATTCAGACTGCAGTGGAGCAACTCCAAGATGACATGCAGGAGAGGAGAGGGAAGACAACCACAGATGCATTTGCCAGAGTGCCACGAGGTCCAAGGTCGTCTGAAGTGCCAGTTCCTGACACAAGAGCAACCGCCTCAGCACCAGCCGCAGCACCTACCCAACCTGCTCCAGCATCCACTTCAGCTCCAACTCCAACAGCATCTACGGAAGCCTTCGTCCTTGGAGTGATCCAGACTCCACCACCACCTGAAGATCAAGCCTGAGTGTCGATCTAGCACTATGCATTTTCTAGGAACTTTTTGGTAACTTGTTGCCAAAGAGGGAGAAAAATGTATAGATCATAGGCTTCGAGAGAGTGTTGCTTTTATTCTCTCTTGCTTTTATTTGGTGGTCCTTAAAACATTGTTTGCTTTTGGTTGAGATACTTTGTTATGCTTGTGAGACATTGATGATCATGTGTTTGATCATAAGCTACACTTATGCATGCTTGATATATCTTATCTATCTTATGTGATCATTCACTTTGCCTTGGTGATGAGTGCATGTATTTCATCATTAATCATTTTGAGCGCTCCACCAAGATGTATGTGACATGGAAGAGTAACCCATAATTCTAACTTTTTGTGCATTTGCAGTCCAAAGAAAATTTTAAATATGCACAAATTTAGGGGGAGCTCTTACTTATCACATACTTCTCAAAGCGACGATGTAATTCATTCTTATTATCATTTGTCGAAGCTTTGATCTATATGTTGTCATCAATTACCAAAAAGGGGGAGATTGAAAGTGCAACTATCCCTAGGTGATTTTGGTAATTCATAACAACATATAGCTCATTGAGCTAATGATATTCCAAGAAAACTATTTCAGGAAAGCTCAATGATTGGCATGGCATGAATGGTGAAAGTGGAACCCTCAAAATACTAAGGACAAAGGATTGGCTCAAGCTCAAAAGCTCAAGACACTTCATTTTACATTTTAGTGATCCAAGATCACATTGAGTCCATAGGAAAAGCCAATACTATCAAGGAGACATGAGGTGTTGCTTAATGAGCTCTTTGCCTTATGTGCTTAATGATATGCTCCAAAATCCTCAACTACTTTCCCATATCCACATATGACCTAAACCCTAAGCCAAACTCGGTCATACCGATTCTTTCTATCCGGCGCCACCGAGTCTTCATATGTCATAAGCCACTGCCAAAACCCTAGCAAATCGGTTTCACCGATAGGGATCTCGGTCTCACCGAGATGGGATTGCAATCTCTCTGTTTCCTTTTCGTAACTTTTCGGTCTCACCGAAAGAGCGGATCGGTCCCACCGAGATTGCAATGCAAACTCTGTGTTTCCCTTTTGTAACTTTTCGGTCTCACCGAAAGAGCAAATCGGTCCCACCGAGTTTGCCTGACCAACTCTCTGGTTAGCTAATTACCAAATCGGTCTCACCGAGCTTGTGTAATCGGTCTCACCGAGATTACGTTATGCCCAAACCCTAACTAGATCGGTCCTACCGAGATGCATGTCAGTCCCACCGAAAAACTCTAACGGTCACTAGGTTTACCTTTTCGGTCCGACCGAGTTTGTTGATTCGGTCCCATCGAGATTGATAAATTGTGTGTAACGGTTGGATTTTAAGTGGAGGCTATATATACCCCTCCACCTCCTCTTCATTCGTGGAGAGAGCCATCAGAACACATCTACACTTCCAAATCATATGTTCTGAGAGAGGACCACCTACTCATGTGTTGAGACCAAGATATTCCATTCCTACCATATGAATCTTGATCTCTAGCCTTCCCCAAGTTGCTTTCCACTCAAATCTTCTTTCCACCAAATCCAAATCCTGTGAGAGAGAGTTGAGTGTTGGGGAGACTATCATTTGAAGCACAAGAGCAAGGAGTTCATCATCAACACACCATTTGTTACTTCTTGGAGAGTGGTGTCTCCTAGATTGGCTAGGTGTCACTTGGGAGCCTCCGACAAGATTGTGGAGTTGAACCAAGGAGTTTGTAAGGGCAAGGAGATCGCCTACTTCGTGAAGATCTACCGCTAGTGAGGCAAGTCCTTCATGGGCGATGGCCATGGTGGGATAGACAAGGTTGCTACTTCGTGGACCCTTCGTGGGTGGAGCCCTCCGTGGACTCGCGCAACCGTTACCCTTCGTGGGTTGAAGTCTCCACTAACGTGGATGTAGGATAGCACCACCTATCCGAACCACAGGAAAAACATCTGTGTCTCCAATAGCGTTTGAACTTTCCAAGCCCTTCCCTTTACATTCTTGCAAGTTGCATGCTTTAATTTCCGCTGCCTATATACTCTTTGCATGCTTGCTTGAATTGTGTGATGATTGCTTGACTTGTCCTAAAGTTGCTAAAATCTGCCAAGAACTAAAATTGGGAAAAGGTTAAGTTTTTATTTGGTCAAGTAGTCTAATCACCCCCCTCTAGACATACTTCCGATCCTACATAGGTGCCAACCTCGACCCCGATCAAGAGGAGGCACTGGTGAAGTTCTTGCGCGCAAACAAGGAAGTATTCGCCTGGGAACCCGATCAGCGGGTAGGGGTCCCAAAAGGAGAGATTGAGCACCACTTGAAGGTGTGCCCCAATGTACGCCCTGTGAAGCAGAGGGCGCGGTGGCAGTCCACGGAGAAGCAGTCCTTCATCGCCCAAGAAACCCGCAAGCTGGAGGCAACATGTGTCATTCGCGAGGTCCGGTACCTTGAATGGTTGGCAAACCTAGTCGTTGTGCCCAAGAAAGGCGGAAAGGAGTGCATGTGTGTCGACTTCACCAACCTCAACAAGGCCTGTCCCCAAGATCCGTTCCCGCTTCCACGCATCGACCAGATCGTCGACTCCACTGCCGAGTGCGACCTGTTGTGCTTCTTGGATGCGTTTTCAGGCTACCACCAGATCAAGATGGCGGTAGAAGATGTTGAGAAGGCGGCCATCCTGACCCCGTGCGGGGTATACTGCTACACTTGCATGTCATTCAGGCTGCGCAACGCGGGCGCGACCTTCCAACGGCTGATGCACATCGCCCTGGGTCAGCAGCTCGGGAGGAACGCTGAAGCCTACGTCGACGACATTGTGGTGAAGTATCGGGAGGCGAGACCTTTAATTCAGGATTTGGAGGAGACCTTCGAAAGCCTGCACCGGGTGGACTTGTGGCTCAACCCGGAGAAATGTGTGTTTGGTGTCCCTTCCGACAAGCTGCTGGGTTTCCTCGTGTCCCATAGAGGGATCGAGGCCAACCCAGAGAAGGTCAAGGCAATCAAAGACATGAGTCCACCACAAACCCTTAAGGAGATGCAGAAGCTTGCCAGTCGCGTGACTGCGTTGGGGCACTTCATCTCCAAGCTAGGAGAGCGCGCCCTACCATTCTTCAAGCTGATGAAGAAGAAGGGACCATTCGAGTGGACCCCGGAGGCTGACCAAGCGTTTCAAGACCTCAAGGGATACTTGACCAGCCCTCCAGTGATGATGGCGCCCCGACCTCTCGAGCCCCTGGTGCTGTACCTTGCCGCCACCCCTTACTCCGCCAGCGCCGCTCTGGTGGTGGTCCGGGAGGAGCGCCTGGTCAGGGATGCGTCGCGCCAAGCCGCTCCCTCAGTCGGGGCGGCGCAAGACCCAGAGGGCACCGCGAGGGCTGCGACGACGTCAGTGAAGGACCAGGCTCAGCAAGACGGCGTGCTTGGGCCTGCAGAGGCCCCAACGAGCGACCAGGCTTTGGGGGCTTCGTCGTCTCAGTAGGCGCCCCAACCTCCGGAAGCCGCGAGCCTCGTAAATGCACCCGCCCTCGTCGAGCACCCTGTGTATTTTGTCAGAACGTTGTTGCGGGACGCGAGGGCACGGTACCCCATGCCTCAGAAGCTCCTGCTCGCGCTCTTGGTGGCCTCGTGTAAGCTGCTGCACTACTTTCAAGGTCACCCCATCAAGGTCGTCTCGGTCTACCCGTTGGAGAGGGTGCTCAGGAGCCCCAATTCTGCCGAGAGAGTCGCGGAGTGGAACATCGAGCTGCAGGCATTTCAGTTGGAGTTCAGCACAACGAGGGTCATCAAGGGAGCCGCGCTCGCTGATTTCGTGGCAGAATGGACGGACGCCCCGGGGCTTGAAGAAGACGGGGATCGGTCCCTCTCGCCGGGGAGTGAAGCGCCAGACGGCTGGGTTATGTATTTCGATGGTGCCTTTGCGCGCCAGGGCACGGGGGCTAAAGCAGTGCTCATCTCACCCACTCAAGACAAGCTTTACTACACCGTGCAGCTCTGCTTCCAGCAGGGCGAGAAGGTCTCCAACAACATAGCAGAGTACGAAGGCCTCATAGCTGGGCTCAAGGCTGCTGTCGGCGTTCCGGGAACGGGGGTCCCCAGACTTGCCTGCCTATGGACCATGGCGTGGCTCTGCGAGCGGGCCCGTGCGGCCCATCTTCACCAACAAGCACTCGAGACCCTCTCGAGGGGCCAAGCCTCGCGAGGCGGATGACACAAGACCTCCTTGGGAGCGGCCTCACCAGGCTGGCTCGCGAGGGGCGGAGAGATCAAGGCAAGGCAAACCTTGCGAGGTTCTTATGACGTGAGCCATGACGACCGAGACCAGGCGGGCGCCAGCGCACACAGTGTCCTTGTTTCCTCTTTGGTGCTAAGGAGGCAAGCTCAGGCGAGGAGTACCGTGGCATCAGGCAAAGGTTTCCATATCGGTGCAACAAGACCAAGACCAGTAGGACGACAAGACAGAGGTCCGAGATCGTAATGGCTAAATCCTAGAAGTCTAGGCTATGTGTATATGGTAATGTCTATATATCCGGACTACGCTCTCCGGTTTATATAGAAACCGGAGAGATCTAGGGTTACATAGGGTCGGTTACATCAGAGGGAATCTACATAGTCGGTCACCTAGCTTGCCTTCCACGCCAAGTAGAGTTCAATCCGGACACGAGTATAGTCTTCGGTTTTCATGTCTTCACAACCCATTAGTCCGGCCCAAAGGATAATAGGCCGGACGCCCAAGGACCCCTTAGTCCAGGACTCCCTCACCAGGGCACCGTCCTGGGGCAGAGGTGGTGGAGGCGCTCCATGAGCCACGTCACCTGCAGCTGGCAGAGGGCGAGGTAAGGAGAGGGACGGCACATGGGAGCCCCCTGCGGTGCTGACAAGCTCGGTGATGCGGTCGAGCCAGTCCTCGTAGAGGTCGCCCATGGGGAGGTAGCGCAGGAGTTCGTGCGCCATGCATTGCGCGTCCATGGGAGCGCAACGGGCGTGCGACGACGAGCCGGTCGGGGTCAGCGATGGAGTGGCGGTGCGGCCGTCCCGCCGCACCGAGGGGTGCAGCGAGGATGCTTGCTGCTCGTTCCCCGCCGGGCCGGTGGTGGCGTTGGCGGCAGGCAGCGGAGAACGATGGGGTGGCCCGCCGATGGGAGCTGTCTGAGCAACGCGGGCGGCCCGGCGCTCAGCGTGAGCTCGGCGAGCGTCCGCCATGGAGACAAGGAAGAGACGGGACACGGATCGGCGGAAGGAAAGCTCCGGTGCACCCCTACCTGGCGCGCCAAATGTCGGATCTTGGGTTCCTGTAAAACCCTCAAAGTTCGAACACTTGGGTGCACACGAAGATCTCCCCCTACCGAACCACACCCTCAGCCTCATCGGGATCTCTAAGCTTAGCTCGACGAACTCGCAACACAAGAGACACAAGATTTATACTGGTTCAGGCCACCGTTGTGGTGTAATACCCTACTCCAGTGTGGTGTGGTGGATTGCCTCTGAGGATGAATAGTACAAGGGGAAGAACAGCCTCCTGAGGGGAGGTGTTCTTGTGCTTGGTGGGTTTGAGGATGGGTTGGATCTAGTCCAAGATGAGATATCCCTACTGTGGTGGCTAGCCCTATTTATAGAGGCCCTGGTCCTCTCCCCAAATATTGAGCGGGAAGGGAGCCAACAACGGCCAATTTGAAAGGGGACAACTAGTACAAGCTATCCGGACTAAAGGTGATCTTTGCCTGCCAAAGGCTCTGGTGGTGACACCGGCCTGGGCTCCATGTGGTAGATCAACTCTTGTAATACTCACATTCATCAAGATCAATCAAGCAGGAAGTATGGTATTACCTCCATAGAGAGGGCCCGAACCTGGGTAAACATCGTGTCCGCCATCTCCTGTTACCATCGATCCTAGACGCACAGTTCGGGACCCGCTGCCTGAGATCCGCCGGTTTTGACACCGACATTGGTGCTTTCATTGAGAGTTTCGCTGTGTCGTCGCCAAGAGGATTGATGGCTCGCCTTGTTCTCAAGGATAATATCATCTCCGGAGGAACCCTGGCCCCAGGCCAAACCCTCCGGCTGGGCGGCTTCGTCATGACCACCGGGTCGGCCCTTAAGCCGATTATGACCTCTCAAGTCATCGAAAATCGCCTCTGTGTTGATCCCGAATACTCCGCCCGGATGGATCCAACGGAGTTATCATTGTTGAATGAACTCCTGGATCGCATGGCCACCTTGGGGGTCGCTACAGACTACGATCGGGTTGGGCTTAAACCCGACAAGAGAGAAATTAAAACTCCGCCGATCACCCACCAGATAGCGGTAGTTGAGGAGTGGATCAACTCTTCTACTATATTAAAGATGAACTATGTTCGGATCTCCGATCTTGAAGGGCCGGATATTTTCCGGCAGAAAGGCATGTCCCGTCCCCCGAACATGGAGTCGGACGATGAGCCTAAAAAATCAGTCGATATCCCGGAGCCCGAACTGCCAGGGCCGGTAGATCTTCAAACTCCGGATCCAAAATCAGGCCAGGGCTCGGATTTCGTTCCACCCACCCACCTGGACATAGACGCTCTCATGAGCATCAAACAACAGCCTCAGGAAACGGTCCACCACTTCTGGGCCAGATTCCTCCTTGTCAAAGATAAGGTAAAAGATTGCCGTGACAAAGACGCGATAGCAGCATTCTGCAACAACTGCACAGACGAAGGTATCCTCAACGCCATCAATCGCCGCCACATACTAAAGTCCGCTGACTTAGCAACTATCGTACAAAAGTACAGCGCGATCGTAAGCGCCTGGAAAACTCAGGCAGCTCGCTGGGAACCGTCGGTCCCAACCCAACTCATCCCACAGGCGAAGAGGACGCACCCCCGTGGCACGCCCAGCCAAACAGTCAAAAAACATAAACCCATCACGCTGCACGGCACCGTTCTGGAGGGATGGCTCAATGGCCCATGCAAAATACACATGACGCCGGATACCGTGGCAACCCACAGCCTTAGAGCATGTTGGATACTTTGGCAGGTAGCCAAGAGCGGCGAGAACATCCTTATCAAGGACACCCCAGAACAGCACTCTCCAGCAAACAACGACACTAGAGTATTGATAGTCTTCGAGACATTCGCTTCAAACAATAAGCGTAAAAGGGCACTGCGCGATCTCGCCGAAGTTTGCCAGGTCGCCGCAATTGACCCCTGGAACGACACGGCCATAACCTTTAACGCCAGTGAAGGACCCAAATACAGAACAGTCCGAGCACCAGATGCATTAGTCCTTAGTCCCATCGTGGACGGTTTTCGACTTACAAAAGTCCTCATGGACGGCGGCAGCGGACTAAACCTCATTTACAAGGACACGCTCCACAAGATGGAAATAGACAGGAGCCGCATCGAGAAAAGCAGCATGACGTTTCGAGGTATCATTCCCAGTCGGGAAGCGCAGTGTGCGGGAAAAATTACACTTGATGTGGTATTCGGCACGCCAGAGAATTATCGGTCCGAAGAAATAGCTTTCCAGGTGGCCCCTTTCGACAGTGGATACCACGCCCTGTTAGGGCGAGAGGCCTTCATGCGCTTTCAAGCCATACCTCATTATGGGTATATGAAACTAAAAATGCGCGGGCGTAATGGAATAATCACCCTCGTCAGCGATTCGGATATAGCACTCCGCGTGAGAACAAAACCGCATCCTTGGCCCTCGAGGCATTATCTGAGGCCCTTGCGGCTGAAGAACTAACCACACTATGCTCCAATGTGGATATAGACGATGTTATCCTGGACAAACGACCCAAATCTACTTCCTTCAAGCCAGCAGAAGAAACGGTCAAATTTCAGGTCCATCCAACAGACCCGAAGAAGACAGCCTCCATCGGAGCGCAACTCAGCCGCACAGTCGACGCAGCACTGCGAGATTTCTTGCGCGAAAACTGGGATATATTCTCCTGGCACCCCTCAGATATGGCAGGAACCCCGCGTGAGTCGGCCGAACACAACCTTAACATACTAAAGGGATATAAGCCGGTCAAACAAACACCGTGGCGCTTTTTCGAACCCAAACGACAAGCTATGAGGGAGGAGCTAGCCAAACTTATCGAGGCCGGATTCATCAAAGATATTAAACACCCGGACTGGCTGGCAAACTTGGTAATGGTACCAAAGAAGGATAAATCCTGGCGCCTATGCGTTGATTTCAAAGACCTTAACAAGGCTTTCCCTAAGGATCCCTCCCCCCTTCCTAGCATTGATCAAATCATTGACGCTGCCTGAAAGTGCTAGTTATCGACTAGAGGGGAGGGGGGTGAATAGGTGATTTTTATGAAAGTCTTCAAAACATGAGAGTTTCGAAGACAAACAATAGAAATGAACCTATTGATATGCAGTGGAAGGTAGACTACACTAAGCAAGCCATAGTCAAGTATGCAATGAAGTGAAAGCACGAAGACTAATAACAGCTAGGTAGTAAAGATTAGAATGGAAGATAGTATGAAGCCAAACAATGATAGTAGTCATACAGTGAAGTCAAACAGGTAGTACAAGCAGGCAATGACTTCACGAAGACAAACTGTAAGTAAAGAGAGGGAGAGGATGGAACTAGTCACTTGGAGAGGACACAAGATTTGTTAGATCAGTTCCAGTTGCTATGACAACTGTATGTCTGGTTAGGGAGGCTGAGATTCAACTCAGAAGACGTCTTCACCTTATTCCCCTTGAGCTAAGGACACCCAGTCCTCGCCCAATCACTCTGCTAAGTCTTCAAGGTAGACTTCCAAACCTTCATGGACTTCGTTCACCGGCGATCCACAATGACTCTTGGATGCTCAGAACGCGACGCCTAACCGGCTGGAGGATTCACAGTCCTCAAGTGTAACAAGTCTTCAGGTCACGCGGACAGAAAGACTTCAGTGATGCCTAACACTCTTTGGCTCTGGGTGTTTGGGCTTTGTCCTCGCAAGGATTTCTCTCTCTCAAAAGCTTCGGAGGTGGGTTGCTCTCAAACGACAAAAGCCGTGCATTAACTCTTAGCAGCCACCAGTTTATGGTGTAGGGGGTGGGATATTTATAGCCACTAGGCAACCCGCCTGATTTGTCTGAAATGACCCTGGGTCACTAAAGAACTGACACGTGTTCCAATGGTCAGATTTCAAACATACGCGACAGCTTGATTTGGGCTACAAATAAAGCTGACTCATCTAGCTCTGGATAAGATTTGCTCTCATTGTCTTCGCTCGAATACATAGGATTTGGTTGAGCATCACTTCAGTCACTCTGACTTTGTTCACTGGGACCCCACTTAACAGTACGGTGGTTCCTATGACTCAACAAAGAATAAAAGGAAACAACGAAACAACTAAGTCTTCGCGTTCCATAGTCTTCACGCGATGTCTTCTCATGTCATAGTCTTCAATGTGAATATCTTCACATACCACCTTTGTCTTCAATGTCTTCATACATTTTTAGGGGTCATCTCCGGTAGGTAAACCGAATCAATGAGGGACTACTACCTGTGTTATCCTGCAATTCTCACAAACACATTAGTCCCTCAAACAGGTTTGTCGTCAATACTCCAAAACCAACTAGGGGTGGAACTAGATGCACTTACACTACCGCAGGACACGACTCACTGTACTTCCTTGATGCATATTCCGGATACCAACAAAACAAAATGAAGGAGTCCGAACAAGCCGCAACAGCATTCATTACACCATACATGCCGTTTTGCTTCAACACCATGCCTTTCGGGCTCAAGAACGCCGGCGCCACCTACCAGCGCATGATCCAAACATGCCTCGAGAAACAGACCGACAAGACAGTGGAGGCCTACATGGACGACGTCGTCATCAAAACTAGACACGTCGAAATACTAATAGACGACTTGCGTCTCACATTCGACAACCTCCGCACATAAGACATCAAGCTTAACCCAGAAAAGTGCGTCTTCGGCGTCCCCGCCAGTAAACTACTGGGATTCATTGTTTCCAATAGAGGCATTGAAGCAAATCCAGCCGAAATCCGAGCTCTGTCACAATTGGCCACGCCAACCGAACTCAAACAGGTCCGAAAACTCGCCGGGTGCGTGGCAGCTTTAAGCCGCTTTATCTCCAGGTTGGGGAAAAGGCGCTGCCCCTTTATCGCCTTCTACGGTGCACCGACAACTTTGAGTGGACAGACGTAGCGACAACCGGACTGGAAGAAATAAAAGCCCTTTTGGCAAGCAACCCAATCCTGGCCGCGCCAAACGTCAGCGAACGAATGCTCCTATATATATCGGCAACACACTGTGTGGTGAGCGCCGTACTCGTTGTCGAGCAAGAACAGGACGGACACAAATTTCCGCTCCAAAAGCCGGTATACTACGTATCCACCGTCCTCACACCATGCAAATCCCGGTACCCTCACTATCAAAAGATATCATATGCAGTCTTCATGGCATCTCGAAAATTGCGACACTACTTTCAGGAGTGCTCGATCATGGTGGCTTCCGAAGTGCCCCTCAATGATATAATCAACAACCAGTATGCAACGGGCCGGATTGCCAAATGGGCCATTGAGCTCCTGCCATTCGACATCACGTACAAACCACGTCGAGCCATCAAATCCCAGGTACTGGGTGACTTTGTCGCCGAATGGACAGAGGCCGAACTCCCTAAAAAGTACGATGTGTATTCCAACTGGGTTATGCACTTTGACGGCTCCAAAATGTTGGCAGGGCTAGGGGCGGGTGTCATATTAACGTCCCCCACAGGAGATATCATCCAGTACGTACTCCAAATATTATACATAGACTCCAACAACGCAACTGAATACGAGGCCTTGCTACATGGCCTTCGGATGGCCGTATCAATGGGCATACAATGCCTGGAGATGCGCAGGGACTCAAACCTTGCAATATCCTAAATTAATAGAGACTTTGATGCCAAAGATCCAAAGATGGCAGCTTATCGCAATGCCGTCTTACAGATGTCGGCTCGGTTCGAGGGGCTCGAATTTCATCATGTCGCCCCCGAAAGTAATCAGGGGGCACACGTCCTTGCTTGCATCGGTGCTAAGCGTGACCCCGTCCCACCTAACATATTCCTCGAAAAGCTCTTTAAGCCATCCACGGTGTGGCAAAGGGGAGACAACAACGATAGTCCCATTCCGAACACAAACATAGATAGCGAACACGCTGATATCATCGAAGGCTGAAATAACACCATCGGCCCACCTCATCATGGCAGTAATTGCCCCGTGGACCAAACCATTCTTGGCCTACTTTAATAGGAGGGAGCTCCCAAAAGATCAGAACGAGGCTCACCACATTGTCCGGCGTTCGAAGGCCTATAAAGTTCATGAAGGAGAGCTCTACAAGAAAATCACTACCGGAGTCCTTCAAAGGTGTATCTCCGAGGAGGAGGGGCGGCAACTCTTGGCAGAAATTCACGCCGGTCTCGGTGGACACCACGCCGCAGCCCGGGCACTTGTTAGCAAGGCCTTCTGGATAGGATTTTATTGGCCCATGACTCAAGCAGACGCACAAGACCTCGTCCAGCGCTGCGTTGGATGCCAACTCTTGCCAACCAAAGCCATATGCCCCCAACCTCCCTACAAACAATCCCCATTACATGGCCCTTTGCGGTCTGGGGCTTAGACATGGTTGGACCCCTTAAAGGGGGAAGCCATAAGAAAAAATATCTTCTGGTCATGGTGGACAAATTCACCAAGTGGATAGAGGCTAGACCAGTTAAAACAGTCGAGTCCGGACCGGTGATTGCATTTATATCCGATGTGGTGCACCGTTATGGTGTCCCGCATAGCATCACCACTGATAACGGTTCCAATTTCACAGCCGATGAGGTAAAAACCTGGTGTGCTAATCTGGTCATCAAGCTCGATTACGCCTCTGTCTACCACCCGCAAACAAACGGTCAAGTCGAGCGAGCCAATGGTCTTATTATGAGCGACATCAAACCCAGGCTTGTGCGGTCTTTGAAAGAATCAGACAAGCACTGGGTCGAGGAGCTCGACTCCGTACTCTGGGGGCTGCGGACCACGCCCAACCGTACTACCGGATACACACCTTTCTTTATGGTGTATGGTGCAGAGGCTGTATTGCCCTGCGATATTATACATGACTCACCTCGAGTGCGTATGTACGAAGAGAAAGAGGCCGAGTTGGATCGGCAGGACAGCCTAGACGCCTTGGAGGAGGAGCGCCACGTCGCCAAAGCCCGTTCAGCATTTTATCAACACCGGGCTCAAAGATATCAAAACAGAGAAGTACGGGCCAAGACTTACAACGTTGGCGAACTTGTTATACGCTTGTCGGAGAAGAAAAAGGACAAACTCAAGCCCAAATGGGAGGGTCCCTTCATAATCGATGAAGTTCTTACCGGCGGAGCGTACCATCTTCGTGATGCATCAGACAATCACCTAGAGCCGAACCCCTGGAACGCGGCCAGACTCCGAAGGTTTTATGCCTAGCGCCGAATTCTTTGTTCGTCCCCTTCTCCCCTGTAGTTTCCATTACTCTTTCTCTCTTTTCCACCTTTATTTTTTCGCTTTAAAGCTCTCATACGGCTCGACCGAACACCGCCGACGTACACATCTTTACATATGTACATCCATTATACCTAGGGGCTTCTTGAACAGAAGCTTGTTAATATTGAGCGTCAAGCTCATCATACATACACGTTTTTCCTGTATGTCTTTTCTTCACCATTATATGCATCGATATGACTTAAGTTTTGGCCAAGTTGGGTTGCCTGGCTCCTGTGCTTACCCCTACATTCCCGATTGTTTGGCTAGGTGGTAAAGGGAGCACCTCTGCGATTTTTACTGCCGGGTCATCCGGATGTGTACCTCAGATTGGGTGAAGCCGAAAGCTAGCGTTCTTAAGGGAATATTCGGTCGGTGGATGAAAAATATTCTTTGCACTCACTCTATTGTGAACCCCCAGAAGCTATACACACTGATTTTCACATCACAATTCAGACATGTCTACTAATGCATGCATACCCAGGGAAAGGAACCCTTAACGGAACTATTCTCCCTGGAAGATGTTTCTTACAATCTCAATGTAATATAACATAACTAGCTGGATACAACTTGTTTGTTCAAGTAACTATGACCCCTACGCTTAGTTTTCCACACATACCCCGGCCTATTCGGTCGTGACGGTATTCGGAAACACTCCGCACCTTCGGGTCCGGAGGTTGAAGCGAGAAGGTCTGCCATGACAAATGATATACAATTCAGCTAGAATCCCACATGGTGAGGAAAGTACATAGTCACTTGGACTTAAACACTTCCTCCTCTATACCATCTAACAGGTAGTCTAACTTACAATCCCGTTGGGAATATTTGGCGGCCACCTCTACTTGGTCATATACTAAACTAACGGGAATTTCTTCCCCATTTGGCCCCAACGGTCCAACCTGAGCCATGTGATTAGGATTCAGCTTGGTATATCGCGTTTTCACCATGGCCCAGGCCTCTCGTGCACCCTCTCGGCAGGCCAATATCTTCCATAATTGGATAAGCCGCCGCTCTCCCTTGAACAGCTCTACAAGCTCCTCCATACTTCCTGGAGGGGAGGCGGATGGCCATAAGGCCTTGGCAACACTCCGCATGGCCAGCCGAGCATGCTCGTGCACTTGCGACAGTCTTTGCAGCATATCACTTGCTGATCCGGACACCTCCTCTTCAGGACGGCCCGTCAATATACCTGCAAACATAGCTATATCAGTTCCATTTATCTCCGAATTACTTAAAAAAACAAGTTCGGAAACATACTGAATATGCCCCCTGCAGCTTCTTGTTCTCCTTCACGGAGTCGGCTAGTTGGGCCCGCACATCTTTCAACTCTTCACCCAACATAGTGTTGGAATCCTGTAGCTTGGTTTTCTCGTCCCTGGCGCGGGTCGGCACACGCTCGCCTGCGGCGTGTTGCCTCTTTACCTCTCTTTCTCCCTCTTGGGCGATCTTCAACTTCTTCTCAAGTTGATTAGGCGACCCTATTATGCGATCAGTGGCAGTATTAGCACAATTGGTATACAATTATTGTTCCTCGATGGAGGGGAACGTTACCAGTGGACAGCTTCTTGAAGTCTTCCAGTTCGGCGGTAGCAGCATTTAGCTGCGCCCGACACTGTTCCAGCTCTTGGGTTAGCAGGTTGTTCTTCTCTGTAAGAACCTGGTGATACAACGGTCCTTAAATCAGTTGTACCAACTGCTTTCAGTCTCGAGGGCTACTAGCATATGGCTATCCTATTCGGACAAAGACAACTTACCCACACGTCTGTTAAATGCTGCTTTGTGGCTCTACTAAGCCCGTTTTGAGCAGCTCAGATGTATGCATCAGCCGAGCTGAAGGCATTGAATGCCTCTTCCGAGAACTCAGGGTCTCGTAAAATAGCTCTACAGCGCCGATGATTCATGGCGCTCTCCACTTCCGAGTTGGTAACAGACATATTCTCCGAACCCTCGGCCGAAGGACAGTGTGGCACCGTTCCTATATCGGCTTTCGCCTCTCCAACGGGGTCTAAATCCCGGGCGCTGGGAGTACGGCCGGCTGGACCCTTGGAATTAGTCCGGCGAACCTTTTTCCTGGTACCAAACAGACGTACAGGTTACAATTGGATGTGACTACTAAAGTATACCTTAAAATCCTTACCTCTTTCACGAGGGACCGGTCATGTCTTCACCGACCTTCCTTTTGGAAGCCTTGCTCGGCGACGAGCCGCTTTCTTTGGAGCCGCCCCCGGAGTAGCATGATGCGTCGAACGCCTTCCCTGTGGAGCACGAACAGTGCGATGGGTGAGGCAGTGCGAGGAAGCTCTTGCGAGTGAGATTTTCTCTTGATGACTTACGTGGGAAGCAGGAAGAAGACCAGGGTAATCGGCGATAATGGCCACTTTCGTGCCATCGTAGCTCGCCTGGTAAAACTCCCCTTCCGCGAGTACCACAAATATATTCGGATCTTCTTTGAACCCAGGATCCAGCTCCCGGTTGTGGTTCTCAGGCTGTGAGGCGGGGCTGTGAAACCCCTCGGTGATTTTTCGCCAATGCTGTTATAAGCGGATTAGAAATTTATCAAAGGTAATCCGGGAGGCAGAATGAGTAGAGCAAAAGGATTGGGGCTTACCCAACTGGGAGGATTATACATAGAATATCCATCTCTGCGATTGATGCGAAGAAATTCCTCTTCCTCCCCTTTGAACAACTCGGCCAGTATCTTGGCTAGAGCGGCAGGGGTGTCCGGACCTTTCCGACCATAGCGGGAGGCATCGTCCTCCCCATTGTAGTGCCACATCGGGAGCCCTCTATATTGAAGCGGCTGAACCCCTCGCACTAGGGAGATCGCCACTACCTCAAACATTGTTAATCCGGACTGGGCGAGCATCTTTATCTTGCCTAGGAGCTGATGAACCTCCGCACTGTCATCCTCTTCAGAGCTCCGGGGACGGTGATTGTGGAGTTTCTTTAGCGGAACGCTTGCAAATTCAGGGAGACCCTTTTGAACTCGGTCGGGAAGTGCAACGTCCTCGATGTAGAACCATTTGGAAGGCCACTCTTCTGATGCCCTCCTTGGTGTGCCGGATAGGTATCCGGTATCGGCGATGCACCACACTTCGGCTCCGCCCACTTCAAATATTGAACCCTCATGGTTACGCGGGACAAGACAGAACAATTTTCTCCACAGCTCAATATGGGCTTCAACACCCAAAAATAACTCGCATAGAGCAACGTAACCTGCGATGTGCAGGATAGAGGCGGTAGTGAAGTTGTGCAGCTGAAGGCCATAATATTCCAGAAGCCCTCGGAAGAACGGATAGATTGGAAATCCGATGCCTCTTAGCAGATAGGGGACGAAGCACACTCGCTCCCCCCGGATGGATTGGGGAAGTCCTCTGCCTGAGTCACGTCATTGAAGGAGGCCGACCCTGCTCGGACAGGGACCAAATCCGCGGGAGGAAGAAATCCCTGCGTTTGCAACTTTGCTAGTTGATAATGAGTCAAAGAGCACTTCTCCCACTCGCTTCTCTTTGGGATGGAGCGGGAGGAGGAGCTGGGAATGCTAGCCATGATGGAATGGTTTATCCTGGCAGTCTCCGGGGATTTTCTCGGCACAGTGTCGCCTGGATCTAAGATCCAGTATCTTTAAATAGGCGCTCTGCCTTGCGTGGATGGGGTGTTATTCGCTCGACACGTGGAAGACAAAGTTATTAGCACACAGAAGCCGAGAGGAGCGATATTGGATCAACGGCCGAATATATTGCTTGGAGAAGGAACCGGCCTTGCAACGCCGAAGACGATTTGCGCGCCAAACACCTCATCGTTGAAGCCTGGTTCGAGGGCTACTGAGGGAGTCCTAGACTAAGGGGTCCTCAGGCGTCCGCCCTACTATCCTTTGGGCCGGACTAATGGGCTGTGAAGACATGAAGACCGAAGACTATACTCGTGTCTGGATTGAACTCTACTTGGCGTGGAAGGCAAGCTAGGCGACCGACTATGTAGATTCCCTCTGATGTAACCGACCCTATGTAACCCTAGATCTCTCAGTGTCTATATAAATCAGAGAGCGTAGTCCTGATATATAGACATTACCATATACACATAGGCTAGACTTCTAGGGTTTAGCCATTATGATCTCGTGGTAGATCAACTCTGGTAATACTCATATTCATCAAGATCAATCAAGAAGGAAGTAGGGTATTATCTCCATAGAGAGGGCGCGAACCTGGGTAAACATCATGTCCCCCGTCTTCTGTTACCATCGGTCCTAGACGCATAGTTCGGGACCCCCTACCTGAGATCCGCCGGTTTTGACACCGACACTTGGTGCCAAGGTGTGCGGTCCCCCGGTGTGTCGGGTGCCCGTGTGCGAAGAAGGAAGCTGCCAAGAAGTCCCTCGTCCACAAGAAGACGCTCCTGCGCTCTCGGCGCCGCTACTGCAAGACCGTGCGCCGCCTGCGGTGGCGGTGCGCGGGCATCAAGGCCCGGCTCCACATCAGCAAAGGGTCCCGGTGGCCACCGCGGGCTGCCGCTCCTTCACCCCCGAGCTGCATAGCATTGCCTGGTCGGGCAAGTTCAAGCCAAACCTGCCTCCCTCTACGATGGCACCCCCGACCCCGCGGAGTTCCGGCAGCTCTACGAGCTGAGCATCGAGGTGGCCAACCGCGACGAAAAAGTCATGGTGAACTGGTTCCCCATGGCTCTCAAGGATGGTGCCTGCTCCTGGCTCCTGGACCTGCCTCCAGGCTCCATCTTCTCCCAGAAGAGATGCGCGAACGCTTTGTCGCCAACTTCCAGGGCACTCGCGACCGCCCTCCGGTCGCGGGTGACCTGCGCCGCATCAAGCAACAGCCAGGAGAGACCCTCCAAAAGTACATCCAGCGCTTCAATAACGTTCGTCTCAAGATCCCCAAGGTGACAGACGAGGCCATCATCTCGGCATTTTCTGATGGCGTCCGCGACGTCAAGATGAAGGAGGAACTCGCCATCCACGAGGAGCTGTGCACGTCTCTGGAGCTGTTCAACCTGGCGACCAAGTGCGCAAGAGCTGAGGAGGGACGCCTTTCCCTTCTCGAGCTCCCTGCTGCCGACCTGGAGGAGAAGAAAGCCAAGGCCAAGGACGTGAAGCACAAGGGAGTCGCCGTGCTCGCGGCGGAGCCGGACACGAAGCGCGGTAGGGACCAGCCTGAGTCATCCAAGAGCAGCCGACCGTTCTGCGCCTTCCACAACGTGCATAGCCACAACACAAACGATTGTCAAGAACTCAGTGCCATTCGGGACGGACGCTTCGGTCGACGCCCCGAGCGCAACGACCTGGGCTACGGCCGAGGAGGAGGACGTGGCGGAGGACGCTGGGACGACTGGAGCCCACGTCAGGAGTGGCGCGACCGGCCTCGTGAGGACCGCTGGCAGGATCAGCCTCGCGAGGGTGCCTGGTGGGATCAGCCTCGTGAGGGTGCCTGGTGGGATCAGCCTCGCGAGGACCGTCCTCAGGACAATGCTGGGCTTCCTCCGCTGCCACCACCACCAAGAAGGAATGACGATCACCATCAAGACGAGGGGGCTAGGGGATTCCAGGAGCCGCATGCTATCGCCTGCATCTTGGGCGGAGCTCAAGCCCCAGCCTCACAGCGTATCTTCAAGCAGTTTGCTCGCGGGGTGAACGCAGTCCTCCCCAAGCTCGAGGCCACACGCCCGCTCAGCTGGTCCAAGTGCGCCATTACCTTCAGCTTGGTAGACCAGCTCAAGTGCGCGGCCACCACTGGCGCTCTCCCGATGCTCTGTTCACCCGTCATTAGCAACGTGCAAGTCACCAAGACTCTCATCGACGGCGGCACAGGGCTTAACGTCCTGTCCATTGAGATGTTCGACAACCTTCAACTGCCTTACGATCAGCTTCAGCCTACCAAGCCTTTCTCAGGAGTGACTGACGACTCCACCACCCCGATAGGACAGGTCCGCCTCCCAGTCACCTTCCGACAGCACGACAACTACCGCACCGAGCTCATCGACTTCGACGTCGCCCACATCCGTCTGCCATACGATGCCATCCTCGGGTATCCAGCCCTAGCCAAGTTCATGGCGGTGACCCACCACGGCTACAACATCCTCAAGATGCCAGGAAGCGGCGGAATCATCACAGTCCCGTGCGAAGAAAGAGATGCGGTGTGCTCCCTCGAGCGTGCCTTCCAAGTTGCAGCAATCAAAGACCCCGACAGCAAGGGCGAGTACCCTCCTAAGGCCATCCCCAATAAGAAGAAGCATTTGCTCCGCACAGGGCCTCAGGGGAGCGGCGCCTCAAGCGGTGCACGTCAAGATCGGTGCCCACACATGGGGCGCATCCCTCTATCGCATAGGAAGGCGCGCCCGACACCCTCCTGGAGGGCCTCAGACCTTGCCAACATTACGAGGGAGGCGCTCAGGCACCACTTGGAGGCGTGCTTCATGGCATGTTCCCCTCAGGAGGACACACGGCGTGGAGCGCCCAACGCTCATGAGTTCATTATCAAGACCACTCAGGAACTGCAGAATGCGAGGGCCATGCGCGGCGATCGCCGCTCACCTGGCGCAGCCCCCCATCCAGGCGAGGATGCTGGGCTGCGCGTTTGCATGGACGTCCCAGGGCTCAACAGGGCCGCGTCTGCTACCTCTTGAGCATGCGTTGGTTTTTCCCTTGAAGAGAAAAGAGTGATGCAGCAAAGTAGCGTAAGTATTTCCCTCAGTTTTTGAGAACCAAGGTATCAATCCAGTAGGAGGCCACACGCAAGTCCCTCGTACCTACACAAACAAATAAGAACCTTGCAACCAACGCGATAAAGGGGTTGTCAATCCCTTCACGGCCACTTGCAAAAGTGAGATCTGATAGAGATGATAAGATAATATTTTTGGTATTTTTATGATGAAGACTAAAAGTACAAAAAGCAAAATAAACGGCGATAGAAATAGCTTGTTGACGGGAGATTAATAAGATGGAAAATAGACCCGGGGGCCATAGGTTTCACTTGTGGTTTCTCTCAAGATAGAATAAGTATTACGGTGGGTGAACAAATTACTGTCGAGTAATTGATAGAAAAGTGCATAATTATGAGAATATCTAGGCATTATCATGTATATAGGCATCACATCCGTGACAAGTAGACCGACTCCTGCCTGCATCTACTACAATTACTCCACACATCGACCGCTATCCAGCATGCATCTAGAGTATTAAGTTCATAAGAACAGAGTAACGCATTAGGTAAGATGACATGATGTAGGGGGATAAACTCAAGCAATATGATATAAACCCCATCTTTTTATCCTCGATGGCAACAATACAATACGTGTCATTTCCCCTACTGTCACTGGGATCGAGCACCGCATGCCCAAAGCTAAGCACTTCTCCCATCACTATTCCTGGCTTGTTCTTTGGCTTGGGCCAGTTCCGCCCGAAGGGTCTCCACGGCTGCAGCTCCATCTGCAGTCACAACATATTAAAGATACTGGCATTATGCTCCTCTTACTACGTGTTGATCACCGAAGAAATAACATACCATGTGCCTCGTCAAGCCGGTTGTTAACAAGCATGATGTCGGCATCCGCCGCATCAAGTTGCCGCTTTAGCTCGACAAACTCACCAGTCCGGCTAGCCACCGGACCTTCTGCCACCTGCATATGAAGGCGGCCTGATTATTACCCGGGACTATGATCCTCTGTTCGCCGCCGTTCTCGATGGCAACCAGAGTCTCAGGGGATACTATCTGCATAGGGCACACCTAACGTGTGCGGTACTGTCAAAAACATATACTATTTCACATACCTCACAGCCTTTCAGCAGACTCATAAAAGCTTCATGCAGCCCGCTTTTGGCGGATGAAATCCTCTCAATCACCGTGCCCATTAGCGTACGATGTGCTTCTGAGATAGCCACTTGCTCTAGCAGATCTGCGTCCGACCGCACACCGGATGGTGCCGGACTCTTCCAGTTGCTCTCTTCAGGAGCCGAATACTGAGAACTTCGGGTGGCCAAAGGATTACCCTCGGGCCTTGCCGGATCAGGAGAAGCCCTCCGCGACGACACTTCGGGGTCGCCCGCCTCATGAGGCGGGATGGCATGGGGAGGTGTTTCGCTCTCCATCATCTCCGAAAGAAGATCCCCCGAAGACGATCTCTGTCGAGAAGGGCTACTAGCCGAACTACACGATAAATGCTTCGGTTATTTTCCTCAGAGGTAAAGCAGGATATTTTTAGTATTAAGTCTCCTTTTACTTACAGCTCGGTGGAGGGCTGATCCCCTTGCGGGCACTATGCGGCAAGGGTACCCCCCCGGTGCAGGACCCTCTAGCGAAGATTTCTTCCCCCGTTTGGAAACCATTGTTTCCGGGTCTTCAGAGGCGGTCCTCTTCCTTCCTTGGGGAGAGGGAATTTCAGATTCTTCTCCCCGGTTATCCTCCTTCGCGGAGGCGCTAACTCCCCCGGTTTGGATGAATATCAAGCATCCTCCGCGTGGCCATTTGGGACTTGCCTAACATTGAGGAGTCATACCAACGGGCACGATTGGGTTACCCACGTCCGTATTGATGAGAATCCCGTAATAAGGGGGACACGATCTCTGCTTCGACAATACGTGCCAAGGAAACCGCCTCGCAATATGCGCCAAGGCTGGCTAAGAAAAACGGTTCGTCATGACCAGACCGTGGCAATACGTCACATTATGAAAAACGGTCGGCAGATTAGATGTGTGGAAATATTATTTTTTTCTCTACGGTGGTATGTGGATCTTGTTTTGCAGAGCCGGACACTATCCTTGTGTTCAAAATCTTCTATGGAGTATTAGGAGGAGGAACCCGCCTTGCAATGCCGAAGACACATCTGCGCGCCGGACTCATCGTCATTGAAGCCTGGTTCAGGGGCTACTGAGGGTGTCCTGGAGCAGGGGGTATCCGGACTGCCGGATTATATCCTTTGGCCGGACTGTTTGACTATGAAGATACAAGATTGAAGACTTCGTCTCGTGTTCGGATGGGACTCCCCTTGGCGTGGAAGGCAAGCTTGGCGATACGGATATGTAGATCTCCTTCCTTGTAACTGACTCTGTGTAAACCTAGCCCCCTCCGGTGTCTATATAAACCGGAGGGTTTAGTCCGTGGGACAACAACAATCATACCATAGGCTAGCTTCTAGGGTTTAGCCTCTACGATTTCGTGGTAGATCAACTCTTGTAATACTCATATCATCAAGATCAATCAAGTAGGAAGTAGGGTATTACCACCATCGAGAGGGCCCGAACCTGGGTAAACATCGTGTCCCCCGCTTCCTGTTACCATTCGCCTTAGACGCACAGTTCGGGACCCCCTACCCGAGATCCGCCGGTTTTGACACCGACACCTTGGAACGCAGACCTGCTACGCTTCGGTGGCGCACCCCCGAAGGAATGGTCAGGTTGAACGCACCAATGTGGATGTCCTGAGAGGCCTCAAGACCAAGACCTTCAAGAAGAAGCTCGAGGTCTGCGGCATGGGCTGGCACGACGAGCTCCACTCTGTGCTGTGGTCCATCCGCACCACCGCCACCAAGCCAACGGGCGAGACCCCATTCTTTCTTGTCTATGGAGCAGAGGCGGTTCTCCCTCACGAGGTCAAGCATCGCTTCGCACGGGTCCTGGCGTTTGATGAGGCGCAGCAGGACGCCATGCGGGGGATGGACCTCGTGCTGGGGGAGGATCGCCGCCGTGAAGCCACGCTATGAGCGGCAAGATATTAGCAGGCGCTGCGATGGTACCACTGTCGCAGCGTCCTCTCCAGGACGCTCGGGGTGGGTGACGTCGTCCTAAGGCTGGTGCTCTCCAGGGAAGGGCTGCATAAGATCTCACCCATGTGGGAGAGCCCATTTAGGGTCGCCCACGTCTCCAGGCCTAGCACCGCGCGCCTGGAGACGCAGGACGGGGTACTCATCCAGAACGGCTGGAACATCCAGCACCTTCGGAAGTTCTACCCATGAAGAATGGCCCAACGCCTGTGAAGAAGGCCCAGTGCCTCTGAAGGTCTTCGCTCGTGACACTCTCACGTAATAATGAGTGGGGCTGTACATGCCCCAGAGTCTCAGGAGTGCCGCTCTCGGGCCTCTAGGGCTCCCTCCAACGTCCTAGTGGCAGCACTTAGCTCCGCGCTGGTGAGAAGACAAGAAGACTAGACTAGGTGCAGGACGCGGCTTCTCATTTGCTTTCCATAGTTGGCTTGCCCGTCTTTAATCGAAATATGCTTTCTAGTGTTCCTTGCGGTCTTGTCCCATCGCCTTCTGCCTTTGTTTCTGCCTTCAGTTCTCTGTTTGACCTATACTCTCTCTCGCGCGTCCCTCGCGAGGGGGTTGGACAGGTGCCCTCGTGAGCGTCTTGTCTGTTTTTTTGCGAGGCACCCTCGTTCGAGCCGCAAGCTGGCGCACCTCTCTCAATCCGTGCCCCTCGGGTACCAGGATGCGAGGCGCTGGGTCATGGCCAGCGGCGCCTGTGACCAGGGCTCGGGATCTCCTAACAAATTTTTGCAGTTCCTAGACGCCTCACTAGGTATTGAGAAACGCGCACCTCGTGAGGCGGTAACTACTTCAAACGCGTTAAGCTAAGTTATTCCTACGTGCCTATATAAAACATTGATATTGCGACATGACATAGGAACAATAAACACAACATAACAACTTGGAAATCATAGTTTGTTGCACGCCCCGCGGGGCGCCATACTTGTCTCTCTCTCAAAGCAGGAAGGAAAGGAAGAATGAAACAAAAGCGGCACATGCCTTGTAGCAGTTCGCGAGCATGGATCCACGACGCTCTCCTGGGCTCAGCCAGACCCCTCCTCGCACTTCACCGGGGCGCGACGATGAGACGACCTGCTGCCGCCCTCGAAGCGGGCGCGGCGACTGGTCGTAGTCGCCGCTGGTGGAGCTGTCGCCCAAGGAAGAGCCGTCGTAGCTTGATGAGCCGCCGTCGGCGCCGAGGGCGTGTCCACCTTCGTCCTCATCACGGTCGTCGCTAAGGCCGAGCACCTCGTCACCGTCGTTGTCCTCAGGGCAGCACCCGACGCGACGGCCATCTTCTCCAAACACCCTCACGTAGAGGGTCGCGTTGCCATCGTATTTGAAGTGGAGGGTGCACCGCCTGCCCAGGCCGCACGCGTGGGCAAACGTCTGCCAGCCGCGGGCTAGGGCTGCTTTGCCCGCGGCCGAGACCTCAACCGTGACCCATGAAGCTTTGCTGCAGTAGCCGTCCGCCTACAGCCAGAACCCTCCAGGACATGTGGCCGGCAGCTCGCCGACAAAGAAGCGCGGGAGCTGAAGCCAGGTGCCAGCCAGGTTCTCCAACCACACGACGAACTCCGGCAGCACCTCCGCCGACTGGAAGCAGGGCCGGGGAGGCCGAGCGACCATGGCACGTCTCCCCTCATCAACGGGGTTGCCACGACATGGGCGACTCCCGCCACCCGAAGGGGTGCGGCCGCGGCCGTGGGCGGCCACAGCGGGAGTCGTGGTGTGCTTACGGGGATGGCCGTGCCCGCGCTTGGGAGGCAGGGAGCCAGGCCCCTCTTGGCGAGCCTTTCCCTTCTCCGCGGCCGAGAACCTCTTCAGAGGCGCCATGGATGTCGCTACTGGCAATGGAAGAAGGGAGAGGAAGCGAACGAAGCAGGAAGAGATGAGTGATGGGGGCTCTGCCCCCTCCTCATTTATAGCAGGAGAAGGCCAACCAGCGATCCCCACGATCACATATAATGATGGTTTTTCCTTGCATGCAGCAGGGACTCGTCAAGTCGGGCAGTTGCCGAGGCAGCGTGGGGAAGCGGAGACGCCCACGTCCAATCAATCGCCATGCGTCGACGAAGGCCGAAGGCTGTTGGGGCCCGCGGCGCTTCACACTTGCCCTTCGGCCTCGCCTCGAAGCCAAGTTCGAGCGCGCCTTGGGCCCGGGGGCTACTGTCGGCGTCCTGGGAACGGGGGTCCCCAGACTTGCTTGCCTGTGGCCCACGGCGTGGCTCCATCAGCGGCCCTGTACGGCCCATCTTCACCAACAAACACTCAAGACCGTCGCGAGGGGCCAAGCCTCGCGAGGCGGACGACACAAGACCTCCTCAGGAGCGACCTCACCCAGATGGCTCGCGAGGGGCGGAGAGATCAATGCAAGGGACACCTCGCGAGGTTCTCGTGACGCAAGCCATGACGACAGGAGCCAGGCAGGCGCCAGCACGCAGTGTCCTCATTTCCTCTTTGGTGCTAAAGAGGAAAGTGCAGGCGAGGAGTCCCGATGCATCAGGCAAAGGTTTCCATATCGGTGCAATGAGACCAAGACCAGCAGGACGGCAGGACGGAGATCACCGTGGAGCCCAAGACGGCGTCACCACCAGAGCCTTTGGCAGGCGAAGACCACCTTTAGTCAGGATAGCTTGTACTACTTGTCCCCCTTCAAATTGGTCGTTGTGGCATCCCTTCCCACTCAATATTTGGGAAGAGGACCAGGGCTCTATAAATAGGACTAGCCACCACAGTAGGAGGCAACGGATTCAAACCACCCACACAAGTCCACCAAGCACAAGAACACCTCTCCTCAGGAGGTTGTTCTTCCCTTGTAACAGTTCATCCTCAGCCCAAGAGGCAACCCACCACACCAAACTGGAGTTGGGTACTACACCACAACGGTGGCCCGAACCAGTATAAATCTTGTGTCTCTTGTGTTGCGGTTTCGTCGAGCTAGGCTTTGAGATCGCGGTGAGGCTGAGGGCGTGATTAGGTAGGGAGAGATCTTCGTGCGCACCCCAGTGTTCGAACCTCAAGGGTTTTGCCGGAACCCGAAATCCGACAGACGCGGCTTTTCATTTTCTTTTCGTAGTTGGCTTGCCCGTCTTTATTCGAAATTTACTTTCTGGAGTTCCTTGCCGGTCTTGTTCCATCGCTTTCTACCTCTGTTTCTGCCTTAGGTTCGCTGTTTGACCTGTACTCTCTCTTGCGTCCCTCGCGAGGGAGCTGGACAGGTGCCCTCGTGAGCGTCTTGTCTGTTTTTTCGCGAGGCACCCTCGTTCGAGCCGCAAGCTGGCGCACCTCTCTCAAAACATGCCCCTCGGGTACCGCGATGCGAAGCACTGGGTCATGGCCATCGGCGCATGCAACCAGGGCTCGGGATCTCCTAACAAATTTTTGCAGTTCCTAGACGCCTCGCTAGGTACTGATAAACGCGCGCCTCGTGAGGCGGTAACTACTTCAAACACATCGAGCTAAGTAATTCCTACGTGCCTATATAAAACATTGATATTGCGACGTGACATAGGAACAATAAACACAACATAACAACTTGGAAATCATAGTTTGTTGCACGCCCCGCGGGGCGCCATACTTGTCTCTCTCTCAAAGCTGGAAGGAAAGGAAGAATGAAACAAAAGCGGCACGTGCCTTGTAGCAGTTCGCGAGGATGGATCCACGACACTCTCCTGGGCTCAGCCAGACCCCTCCTCGCACTTCACCGGGGCGCGACGACGAGACCACCCGCTGCCGCCCTTGAAGCGGGCGCGACGGCTGGTCGTAGTCGCCGCTGGTGGAGCTGTCGCCCGAGGAAGAGCCGTCGTAGCTTGATGAGCCGCCGTCGGCGCCGAGGGCGCGTCCACCTTCATCCTCATCTTGACCGTCGCTAAGGCCGAGCACCTCGTCACCGTCGTTGTCCTCAGGGCAGCACCCGACGCAGCGGCTATCTTCTCCAAACACCCTCATGTAGAGGGTCGCGTTGCCTTCATATTTGAAGTGGAGGGTGCACCACCTACCCAGGCCGCACGCGCGGGCAAACGTCTGCCAGCCGCGGGCTAGGGCTGCTTTGCCCGCGGCCGAGACCTCAACCGTGACCCAGGAAGCTTTGCTGCAGTAGCCGTCCGCCTACAGCCAGAGCCCGCCAGGACATGTGGCTGGTAGCTCGCCGACGAAGAAGCGCGGGAGCTGAAGCCAGGAGCCGGCCAGGTTCTCCGACCACACGACGAACTCCGGCAGCACCTCCGCCGACTGGAAGCAGGGCCGGGGAGGCCGAGCGACCATGGCATGTCTCCCCTCATCAACGGGGTGGCCACGACATGGGCGACTCCCGCCACCCGAAGGGGTGCGGCCACGGCCGCGGCGGCCACGGCGGGAGTCGTGGTGTGCTTACGGGGACGGCCGTGCCCGCGCTTGGGCGGCGGGCAGCCGGGCCCCTCTTGTCGAGCCTTCCCCTTCTCCGCGGCCGAGAACCTCTTCGCAGGCGCCATGGATGTCGCTACTGGCAATGGAACAAGGGAGAGGAAGCGAACAGAGCAGGAAGAGATGAGTGATGGGGGCTCTGCCCCCTCCTCATTTATAGTAGGAGAAGGCCAACCAGCGATCCCCATGATCACAGATAATGATGGTTTTTCCTTGCATGCAGCAGGGACTCGTCAAGTCAGGCAGTTGCCGAGGCAGCGTGGGGAAGCGGAGACGCCCACGTCCAATCAATCGCCACGCGTCGACCAAGGCCGTAGGCTGTTGGGGCCCGCGGCGCTTCACACTTGCCCTTTGGCCTCACCTCGAAGCCAAGTTCGAGCGCGCCTTGGGCCCTGGGGTTACTGTCGGCGTCCTAGGAACGGGGGTCCCCAGACTTGCTTGCCTGCGGCCCACGGCGTGGCTCCATCAGTGGCCCTGTACGGCCCATATTCACCAACAAAAACTCAAGACCATCGCGAGGGGCCAAGCCTCGCGAGGCGAACGACACAAGACCTCCGAAGGAGCGACCCCACCAGGATGGCTCGCGAGGGGCGGAGAGATCATTGCAAGGGACACCTCGCGAGGTTCCTGTGACGCAAGCCATGACGACTGGAGCCAGGCGGGCGCCAGCGTGCAGTGTCCTCATTTCCTCTTTGGTGGTGAAGAGGAAAGTGCAGGCGAGGAGTCCCGATGCATCAGGCAAAGGTTTCCATATCGGTGCAATGAGACCAAGACCAGCAGGACGGCAGGACGGAGGTCACCGTGGAGCCCAAGACGGCGTCACCACCAGAGCCTTTGGCAGGCGAAGACCACCTTTAGTCAGGATAGCTTGTACTACTTGTCCCCCTTCAAATTGGTCGTTGTGGCATCCCTTCCCACTCAATATTTGGGAAGAGGACCAGGGCTCTATAAATAGGACTAGCCACCACAGTAGGAGGCAACGGATTCAAACCACCCACACAAGTCCACCTAACACAAGAACACCTCTCCTCAAGAGGTTGTTCTTCCCTTGTAACAGTTCATCCTCAGCCCGAGAGGCAACCCACCACACCACACTGGAGTTGGGTATTACACCACAATGTTGGCCCGAACCAGTATAAATCTCGTGTCTCTTGTGTTGCGGGTTCGTCGAGCAAGGCTTTGAGATCACGGTGAGGCTGAGGGCGTGATTAGGTAGGGAGAGATCTTTGTGCGCACCCGAGTGTTCGAACCTCAAGGGTTTTGCCGGAACCCGAAATTCGACAGACGCGGGTTTTCATTTGCTTTCCGTAGTTGGCTTGCCCGTCTTTAATCGAAATTTACTTTCTGGTGTTCCTTGCGGATCTTGTTCCATCGCCTTCTACCTCTGTTTCTGCCTTCGGTTCGCTGTTTGACCTATACTCTCTCTTGCGTCCCTCGCGAGGGGGCTGGACAGGTGCCCTCGTGAGCGTCTTGTCTATTTTATTGCGAGGCACCCTCGTTCAAGCCGCAAGCTGGCGCACCTCTCTCAAGACGTGCCCCTCGGGTACCGCGATGCGAAGCGCTGGGTCATGGCCATCGGTGCCTGCAACCAGGGCTCGGGATCTCCTAATTTTTTTTTGCAGTTCCTAGACGCCTCGCTAGGTACTGATAAACGTGCGCCTCGTGAGGCGGAAACTACTTCAAGCGCATCGAGCTAAGTAACTCCTACGTGCCTATATAAAACATTGATATTGTGACGCGACACAGGAACAATAAACACAACATAACAACTTGGAATCATAGTTTGTTGCACGCCCCCGCGGGGCCCCATACTTGTCTCTCTCTCAATGCAGGAAGGAAAGGAAGAACGAAACAAAAGCGACGAGTGCCTTGTAACAGTTCGCGAGGATGGATCCACGACGCTCTCCTGGGCTCAGCCAGACCCCTACTCGCACTTCACCGGGGCGCGACAATGAGATGACCCGCTGCCGCCCTCGAAGCGGGTGCGGCGGCTGGTCATAGCCGCCGTTGGTGGAGCTGTCGTCGGAGGAAGATCCGTCGTAGCTTGACGAGCCACGGTCGGCGCCTAGGGCGGGTCCACCTTCGTCCTCATCACGACCGTCGCCAAGGTCGAGCACCTCGTCGTCGTCATTGTCTTCAGGGCAGCACCCGACGCGGCGGCCATCTTCTCCAAACACCCTCACGTAGAGGGTCACGTTGCCATCGTATTTGAAGTGGGGGAGGGGGTGCACCGCCTTCCCAGGCCGTGCGCGCGGGCAAACGTCTGCCAGCCGCGGGCTAGGGCTGCGTTGCCCCCGACGGAGACCTCAACCATGACCCAAGAAGCTTTGCTGCAGCAGTCGTCCACCTGCAGCCAGATCCCGCCAGGACCTGTGGCTGGTAGCTCGCCTACAAAGAAGCGCGGGAGCTGAAGCCAGGTGCCGGCCGGGTTCTCCGACCACACGACGAACTCTGGCAGCACCCCTCCACCGAGTGGAAGCACGGCCGGGGAGGCCGTGCGACCATGGCACGTCTCCCCTCATCGACGGGGCTGCCATGACATGGGCGACTCCCGCCACGCGAAGGGGCGCCGCCGCTGCGGCGGGCGGCCACTGCGGGGGTCGCGGTGTGCTGACGAGGACGGCCGTGCCCGCGCTTGGGCGGCGGGGAGCCGGGCCCCTCTTGGTGAGCCTTCCCCTTCTCTGCGGTCGAGAACCTCTTCGCAGGCGCCATGGATGTCGCTACTGGAAATGGAACAAGGGAGAGGAAGCGAACGGAGCAGGAAGAGATGAGTGATGGGGGCTCTGCCCCCTCCTCATTTATAGCAGGAGAAGGCCAACCGGTGACCCCACGATCATAGGTAATGATGTTTTCCTTGCATGCAGAAGGGACTCGTCAAGTCGGGCAGTTGCCGAGGCAGCGTGGGGAAGCAATGACGCCCACGTCCAATCAATCGCCACGCGTCGACCAAGGTCGCAGGCTGTTGGGGCCTGCGGCGCTTCGCACTTGCCCTTTGGCCTCGCCTTGAAGCCAAGTTCGAGCGCGCCTTGGGCCCAGGGGCTACTGTCGGCGTCCTGGGAATGGGGGTCCCCAGACTTGCCTGCCTGCAGCCCACGGCGAGGATCCACCAGCGGCCCCATGTGGCCCATCTTCACCAGCAAACACTCAAGACCCTCGCGAAGGGCCAAGCCTCGCGAGACGGACGAAACAAGACCTCCTCAGGAGCGACCCCACCAGGCTGGCTCGCGAGGGGCAGAGAGATCATGGCAAGGGACACCTCGCGAGGTTCCTGTGACGCAAGCCATGACGACTGGAGCCAGGCAGGTGCCAGGCGGGCGCCAGCGCATGCAGTGTCCTCATTTCCTCTTTGGTGCTAAAGGGGAAAGCGCAGACGAGGAGTCCCGAAGCATCAGGCAAAGGTTTCCATATCGGTGCAATGAGACCAAGACCAGCGGGACGGCGGGACGGAGGTCACCGTGGAGCCCAAGACGGTGTTACCACCAGAGCCTTTGGCAGGCGAAGACCACCTTTAGTCAGGATAGCTTGTACTACTTGTCCCCCTTCAAATTGGTCGTTGTGGCATCCCTTCCCGCTCAATATTTGGGAAGAGGACCAGGGCTCTATAAATAGGACTAGCCACCATAGTAGGAGGCAACGTATTCAGAACACCCACACAAGTCCACCAAGCACAAGAACACCTCTCCTCAGGAGGCTGTTCTTCCCTTGTAACTGTTCATCCTCAGCCCAAGAGGCAATCCACCACACCACATTGGAGTAGGGTATTACACCACAGCGGTGGCCCGAACCAGTATAAATCTCGTGTCTCTTGTGTTGCGGGTTCATCAAGCTAGGCTTTGAGATCACGGTGAGGCTGAGGGCGCGATTAGGTAGGGAGAGATCTTCGTGCGCACCCCAGTGTTCGAACCTCAAGGGTCTTGCTGGAACCCGAAATCCGACAGCCGCGATTTTTCATTTGCTTTCCATAGTTGGTTGCCCGTCTTTAATCGAAATTTACTTTCTAGTGTTCCTTGTCGGTCTTGTTCCGTCACCTTCTACCTTTGTTTCTGCCTTCGGTTCTCTGTTTGACCTGTACTCTCTCGCGCGTCCCTCGCGAGGGGGTTGGACTGGTGCCCTCGTGACCGTCTTGTCTGTTTTTTCGCGAGGCACCCTCGTTCGAGCCACAAGCTGGCGCACCTCTCTCAAAACGTGCCCCTCGGGTACCTTGATGCGAAGCGCTGGGTCATTGCCAGCGGCGCTTGCAACCAGGGCTCGGGATCTCCTAACAATTTTTTGCAGTTCCTAGATGCCTCTCTAGGTACTGAGAAACGCGCGCCTCGTGGGGCGGAAACTACATCAAGCGCGTCAAGCTAAGTAATTCCTACATACCTATATGAAACATTGATATTGCGACGCGACACAGGAACAATAAGCACAACATAACAACTTGGAAACCATAGTTTGTTGCACTCCCCCGCGGAGCCACATACTTGTCTCTCTCTCAATGCAGGAAGGAAAGGAAGAACGAAACAAAAGCGGCGTGTGGCTTGCAGCAGTTCGCGAGGATGGATCCACGACGCACTCCTAGGCTCAGCTAGACCCCTCCTCGCGCTTCACCGGGGCGCGACGACGAGACGACTCGCTGCCGCCCTCGAAGCGGGCGCGACGGCTGGTCGTAGCCGCCGCTGGTGGAGCTGTCGCCAGAGGAAGAGCCGCCATAGCTTGACGAGCCCTGGTCGGCACTGAGGGCGGGTCCATCTTCGTCCTCATCACGACCGTCACCAAGGTCGAGCACCTCGTCGCCGTCGTTGTCTTTAGGGCAGCACCCGACGCGGCGGCCATCTTCTCCAAACACCCTCACGTAGAGGGTCGTGTTGCCATCGTATTTGAAGTGGGGAGGGGGGGTGTGCACCGCCTGCCCAGGCCATGCGCGCGAGCAAATGTCTACCAGCCGCGGGCTAGGGCTGTGTTGCCCGTGGTGGAGACCTCAACCGTGACCCAAGAAGCTTTGCTGCAGCAGTCGTCCGCCTGCAGCTAGATCCCGCCAGGACATGTGGCCGGTAGCTCACCAACGAAGAAGCGCGGGAGCTGAAGCCAGGTGCCGGCCAGGTTCTCCGACCACACGACAAACTCCGGCAGTACCCCTCCGCCGAGTGAAAGCACGGCCGGGGAGGCCGTGTGACCATGGCACGTCTCCCCTCATCGACGGGGCTGCCATGACATGGGCGACTCCCGCCACGCGAAAGGGCGCCGCCGTTGCCGCGGGCGGCCACGGCGGGGGTCGCGGTGTGCTTACGGGGATGGTCGTGCCCGCGCTGGGGCGGCGGGGAGCTGGGGCCCTCTTGGCGATCCTTCCCCTTCTCCGCGGCCGAGAACCTCTTCGCATGCGCCATGGATGTCGCTACTCGCAATGGAACAAGGGAGAGGAAGCGAACAGAGCAGGAAGAGATGAGTGATGGGGGCTCTGCCCCCTCCTCATTTATAGCAGGAGAAGGCCAACCAGTGATCCCTACGATCACAGGTAATGATTGTTTTTCCTTGCATGCAGAAGGGACTCTTCAAGTCGGGCAGTTGTCGAGGCAGCGTGGGGAAGCAGAGACGCCCACGTCCAATCAATCGCCACGCGTCGACCAAGGCCGCAGGCTGTTGGGGCCCGCGACGCTTCGCACTTGCCCTTTGGCCTCGCCTCGAAGCCAAGTTCGAGCGCGCCTTGGGACCGCGGGCTACTGTGGGCGTCCTGGGAACGGGGGTCCCGAGACTTGCCTGCCTGCGGCCCATGGCGTGGCTCCACCAGCGGCCCCGTACAACCCATCTTCACCAACAAACACTCAAGACCCTCGCGAGGGGCCAAGCCTCGCGAGGCGGACGACACAATACCTCCTCAGGAGCGACCCCACCAGGCTGGCTCGCAAGGGGCGGGGAGATCAAGGCAAGGGACACCTCGCGAGGTTCCTGTGATGCAAGCCATGACGACTGGAGCCAGGCAGGCGCCAGGCGGGCGCCAGCGCGTGCAGTGTCCTCATTTCCTCTTTGGTGTTAAAGGGGAAAGCGCAGGCGAGGAGTCCCGATGCATCAGGCAAAGGTTTCCTTATCGGTGCAATGAGACCAAGACCAGCGGGACGGCAGGATGTAGGTCACCGTGGAGCCCAAGACGGCGCCACCACCAGAGCCTTTGGTAGGCAAAGACCACCTTTAGTCAGGATAGCTTGTACGAGTTGTTCCCCTTCAAATTGGTCGTTGTTGCATCCCTTCCCACTCAATATTTGGGTAGAGGACTAGGGCTCTATAAATAGGACTAGCCACCATAGTAGGAGGCAACGGATTCAGACCACCCACACAAGTCCACCGAGCACAAGAACACCTCTCCTCAGGAGGCTGTTCTTCCCTTGTAACTGTTCATCCTCATCCCAAGAGGCAATCCACCACACCACACTGGAGTAGGGTATTACACCACAACGGTGGCCCGAACCAGTATAAATCTCGTGTGTCTTGTGTTGCGGGTTCGTCAAGCTAGGCTTTCAGATTGCAGTGAGGCTGAGGGTGTGATTAGGTAGGGAGAGATCTTCGTGCGCACCCCAGTGTTCGAACCTCAAGGGTTTTGCCGGAACCCAAAATCCGACAAGTTCCATTTCATTGGATTAATGATGCTTGGAAGTTAATAGAAATTCTTTAGATGCTGGATGTCTTATTGATGCTGAATTGTTGATACATGCTCTGACCAGGTTGAAATGGGCTTCTTTGATTCAAAGGATTGCGAAGGAAATTTGGAGGATTCTAATCCATAGGAAATTTTCCAATGCGGGTTGTTTGATAATAAGATTGCAAACAGAGTGAAATTTTCCTTGGGATTCATTTGCATTAGATTTCATAGGAATTTTTCATCCACTTCAGCCTGTTTGAAAGAATCCTCTGTTTTTCCTATGCAGAATCAAACATCCTCACAATCCTGTAATATTGAAATGGCATGCCACTCTATTTCTGTGTGTTCTTATTCGTGTTCTTGGAAATAGTGCGAATCAAAGAGGCCCCAAACTAGCACTAGGGTTCTGGGCTTCAAGGGTGTTATGGGAAAGCAATTCCCATGATTCATTAATTGTGCCCTACCTTCTTTCCTAGCTTCTGCATTTCCCATGGAATATGAGACTTATTAGATCACTAAAGTAGTGATCTTTACAGAGGGAGTACTTAATACTTTGCTGAGGATGGCGAAGTGCCGATGCAGCGGGGATGGCCATGTACTGGTGAGGAGTGCAGACGAACTCCGGGGACATGGTTGTGGCAGCGGGTGACGGTGTCCTGGCTAAGGGGCCTCTCATGATGAGAGTTCCTAGCTAGGTGGGTTGGGCTGATGCCCCCTTGTTAGTTCTGTCCATGGCGAAATACATGATGACTCTGCAAGGCTTGACGTACAAGACAAGAAGACGGCCTCGTCGAGGATCCTACCTCCCAGATGTAGCCGGACTAGTTGTTTAAACCCTAGGACCCCTGGCATGCTATATAAGTCAAGGCCAGGATTGTCGTGGAACATATTGGAATCTCTCTGTACTTTATACTTTGTATGTATATACAATAAATCAAATAGCAGGACACAGGGCATTATCTTCATTGTGAGATCCCAAACCTGGGTAAAACCCTTATGTCTGTTACCATCTCACCAAGTAGCTTAGCTAGGATACCCTAGTGAAGGATCTGTCGGATTTAGTTTCAAGAATGGTGGCCCATATAGGTCCTACTAAGTGAACGCCGTGCGATGAAGGGAGTTCAGATCAATGCTCAGATCGGTTCCAGCATGATCTTCGTGCCAGGGCAGATGTTCGTCTTCGGCGTCGCCACCGACTCGGCTGGCCACCTTGGCCAGGTTGAGGACCAGATCATAAGATTTGGCAACATGGAGTACACAGCGGACCACCGTGGAGAGTTGATCTTCTCGGGTTTAGCATATCACCAGATCCAAGAGTAGCAGACGCCGATGATGGTCTAATACACCAGAGGTGGCTACTCGGTCGGGAGCCCAGCAGCTTGCCCGTTTCGGGCCCATGAAGATAAGAGAAGACCTAGCCACGTGAGGGATCCTCATAGCCCAGAGAGATGACAAAGGATCGTCTTGACAAGCAAGTCAAGGTGGTGGCAGCTTAGATCAGATCGATCGATCTCCTGTAAAACACTAGCCCCCATCATCTATATAAGCTGGGGGCTAGGGCCTAGGGGTAGCAATTCCCATCTAAATCCGTAAAACCATACTGATGTCTACTACGCAACCTTCTTGTTGCAGACTCGTGTTGGGCCTCCAAGCGTAGAGTTTTGTAGGACAGTGGCAAATTTTCCTCAAGTGGATGACCTAAGGTTTATCATTTCGTTGGAGGTATAGGATGAATATGGTCTCTCTCAAACAACCCAGCAACCAAATAACAAAGAGTCTCTTGTGTCCCCAACACACCCAATACAATGGTAAATTGTATAGGTGCACTAGTTTGGCGAAGAGATGGTGATACAAGTGCAATATGGATAGTAGATATAGGTTTTTGTAATCTGAAAAATATAAAAACAGCAGGGTAGCAAGTGGTAAAAGAAACGGTATTGCAATGCTTGGAAATAAGGCCTAGGGTTCATAATTTCACTAGTGCAAGTTCTCTCAACAATGATAACATAATTAGATCATATAACTATCCCTCAACTTGCAACAAAGAGTCACTCCAAAGTCACTAATAGCGGAGAACAAACGAAGAGATTATTGTAGGGTACGAAACCACCTCAAAGTTATTCTTTCCGATCAATCCATTGAACAATTCCTATAAGTGTCACAAACATCCCTAGAGTTCGTAGTAAAATAACACCATATGACACACATCAATCAACCCTAATGTCACCCAGATACACCAATGTCACCACAAGTATCCACGAGTCAATTATACGATATGCATCAAACAACTTCAGATTCATAATATTCAATCCACTATAAAGAACCTCAAAGAGTGCCCGAATATTCCTAACGGAGAAACAAGGACGAAAACGTGCATGAACCCCTAGGCATAGATTACCCCAATGTCACCTCGGGAATCCGCGAGTTGAGTGCCAAAACATACATCAAGTGGATCAATAGAATACCCCATTGTCACCACGGATATCCCACGCAAGACATACATCAAGTGTTCTCAAATCCATAATAGTATTCAATCCGATAATAGTGAAACCTCAAAGGTAAAACTCAATTCATCACACGAAGGTAGAGGGGGAGAAACACCATATGATTCAACTATAGTAACAAAGCTCACGGTACATCAGGATCGTGCCAAATCAAGAACACAAGAGAGAGAGATCAAACACATAGCTATTGGTACATACCCTCAGCCCTGAGGGTGAACTACTCCCTCCTCGCCATGGAGACCGCCGGGATGATGAAGATGGCCACCGGTGATGGTTTCCCCCTCCGGCAGGGTGTCGAAACGGGCTCCCGATTGGTTTTTTGTGGCTACAGAGGTTTGCGGCGGCGGAACTCCCGATCTAGGTTTATTTCTGGGGGTTTCTATATTTATAGGAATTTTTGTCGTCGGGAACAAGTCAGGGGGGTCCATGAGGCGACGACAAGATAGGGGGGCGCCCTCCACCCTTCTGGAGGCCTCGTGGCTCTTCTGGCCCAACTCTTTTGCTTCATGGGCTTCTTATGGTCCATAAAAAATAACCTTAAATTTTCAGCTCCGTTTGACATTCCTTTTCTGCGAAACTCAAAAACAAGAAAAAAAACAGAAACTGGCACTGGGCTCTAAGTTAATATGTTAGTCCCGAAAATCATATAAAATAGCATATAAATGCATATAAAACATCCAAGATGGATAATATAATAGTTTAGAACAATAAAAAATTATAGATACGTTGGAGACGTATCAAGCATCCCCAAGCTTATTTCCTGCTCGTCCTCGAGTAGGTAAATGATAAAAACAGAATTTTTGACGTGGAATGCTACCTAACATATTTATCAATGTAATCTTTTCTATTGTGGCAAGAATATTCAGATCCATAAGATTCAAAAAAAAAGTTAAATATTGACATAAAAACAATAATACTTCAAGCATACTAACAAGGCAATTATGTCTTCTCAAAATAAGATGGCCAAAGAAAGTTATCCCTACAAAATCATATAGTCTGGCTATGCTTTATCTTCATCACACAAAATATTAAAATCATGCACAACCCCGATGACAAGCCAAGCAATTGCTTCGTACTTTTGATGTTCTCAAACCTTTTCAACTTTCACGCAATACATGAGCGTGAGCCATGGACATAGCACTATAGGTGGAACAGAATATGGTGGTTGTGGAGAAGACAAAAAGAAGGAGATAGTCTCACATCAACTAGGCGTATCAACGGGCTATGGAGATGCCCATCAATAGATATCAATGTGAGTGAGTAGGGATTGCCATGCAACGGATGCACTAGAGCTATAGGTTTATGAAAGCTCAGAAAGAAACAAAGTGGGTGTGCATCCAACTCGCTTGCTCATGAAGACCTAGGGCAATTTGAGGAAGCCCATCATTGGAATATACAAGCCAAGTTCTATAATGAAAAATTCCCACTAGTATATGAAAGTGACAACATAGGAGACTCTCTATCATGAAGATCATGGTGCTACTTTGAAGCACACTATTGTAAAAGGATAGTAGCGTTGCCCCTTCTCTCTTTTTCTCTCATTTTTTTATTTTTTATTTGGGCCTTCTCTCATTTTTTTGGCCTCTTTTTTTTTGTCCGGAGTCTCATCCCGACTTGTGGGGGAATCATAGTCTCCATCATCCTTTCCTCACATGGGACAATGCTCTGATAATGAAGATCATCACACTTTTATTTACTTACAACTCTAGAATTAAAACTCGATACTTAGAACAAAATATGACTCTATCAGAATGCCTCCGGCGGTGTACCGGGATGTGCAATGACTCAAGAGTGACATGTATAAAAAAAGGATGAATGGTGGCTTTGCCACAAATACGATGTCAACTACATGATCATGCAAAGCAATATGACAATGATGAAGTATGTCATAATAAACGGAACGGTGGAAGTTGCATGGCAATATATCTCGGAATGGCTATGGAAATGCCATAATAGGTAGGTATGTTGGCTGTTTTGAGGAAGGTATATGGTGGGTGTATGGTACCGTTGAAAGTTGCGCGGTGTACTAGAGAGGCTAGAAATTGTGGAAGGGTGAGAGTGCGTATAATCCATAGACTCCACATTAGTCATAGAGAACTCACATACTTATTGCAAAAATCTATTAGTCACCGAAACGAAGTACTACGCGCATGCTCCTAGGGGGGTAGATTGGTAGGAAAAGATCACCGCTCGTCCCCGACCGCCACTCATAAGGAAGACAATCAATAAATAAATCATGCTCCAACTTTGTTACTTAACGGTTCACCATACGTGCATGCTATGGGAATCACAAACTTCAACACAAGTATTTCTACAATCCACAATTACTCACTAGCATGACTCTAATATCATCATAATCATCATCATCATGTCTCAAAACAATCATAAGGAATCAAACTTCTCATAATATTCAATGCACTTTATATGAATCTTTTTATTATATCCCTCTTGGCTGCCCATCATAATAGGACTAAATTCATAACTTAAGCAAATTACCATGCTGTTTAGAGACTCTCAAAATAATATAAGTGAATCCTGAGAGTTCATCAATTTCTTCAAAATAAAACTATCGCCGTGCTCTAAAAAGATATAAGTGAAGCACTAGAGCAAATGACAAACTAATCCAAAAGATATAAGTGAAGATCAATGAGTAGTCGAATAATTATGTAAATACGTGAAAACTCTCTAACATTTAAGAATTTCAGATCTTGGGTAATTATTTAGACAGCAAGCAAATCCTAATAAAATAAAATGATGCTCCAAGGAAAACACATATCATGTGGTGAATAAAAATATAGCTCCAAGTAAGGTTACCGATGAACGAAGGCGAAATAGGGGTTGCCATCCAGGGCATCTCCGAGCTTAGGCTCTTGGTTGTCCTTGAATATTACCTTGGGGTGCCTTGGGCATCTCCAAGCTTAGTCTCTTGCCACTCCTTATTCCATAGTCCATCGAATCTTTACCGAAAACTTGAGAACTTCACAACACAAAACTCAACAGAAAACTAGTAAGCCCCGTTAGTATAATAAAGCAAATCACCACTTAGGTACTGTTATGAACTCATTCTAATTTTATATTGGTTTTATATCTACTATATTCCAACTTGTCCATGGTTCATACCCTCCGATACTACTCATAGATTTATCAAAATAAGCAAACAACACATAGAAAATAGAATCTGTCAAAAACAGAACAATCTGTAGTAATCTGGAAACTTTCCATACTTCTGTAACTCCAAAAATTCTGAAAGGACAACCTAGGCAATTTGTATATCAAGCTTGTGTAAAAACTTCTGATCAAAAGCACGTTCCAGTGAATTTACAAAATTCTTGGACTGAGAGCAAAAGTTTCTGTTATTGCACAGAATCAAGTTAACTATCACCATAGACCATCCCAAAGGTCTTACTTGGCACTTTATTGAAACAAAAGATATAAAACATGATTACTACAGTAGCTTAATCATGTGAATACAGAAAAACAATAGGTAATGGTGTTGGGTTGTCTCCCAACAAGCGCTTTTTAATGCCTTTTTGAGCTAGGCATGAAGATTTCAATGATGCTCGCATAAAATTAAAGAATTGAAATGCAAAGAGAGCATCATGAAACATATGTGGAAAGCACATTTAAGTCTAACCCACTTCTTATGCATAGGGACTTTGTGAGCAGACAACTTATGGGAACAAGAATCAACTAGCATAGGAAGGTAAAACAAGCAAAATTTCAAGATTTTCAACACATAGAGAGGAAACTTGATATTATTAAATATGTAGAAGCATGTGTTCCTCTCTCATAATATTTTTCAGTGGCATCATGAATGAATTTAACAATATAGCTATCACATAAAGCATTATTCTCATGATGAACAAGCATATAAATTTTAGTACTCCCACGTAAGCAAAATTCTTCTCATTCAGAATAGTGGGAGCGAACTCAACAAAATAACTATCATGTGAGGCATAATCCAATAGAAAATTAAAATCATGATGACAAGTTTCATGGTTATTGTCGGTGTCAAAACCGGCGGATCTCGGGTAGGGGGTCCCGAACTGTGCGTCAAGGTCGGATGGTAACAGGAGACAAGGGACACTTTATTTTACCCAGGTTCGGGCCCTCTCGATGGAGGTAAAACCCTACTCCTGCTAGATTAATATTGATGATATGGGTAGTACAAGAGTGGATCTACCACGAGATCAAGGAGGCTAAACCCTAGAAGCTAGCCTATGGTATGATTGTGTATGATGATGGTTGTCCTACGGACTACAACCCTCCGGTTTATATAGACACCGGATAGGGTTAGGGTTACACAGAGTCGGTTACAATGGTAGGAGATCTCGAATATCCGCAGACCTAGATTGCCTTCCACGCCAAGAAAAGATCCTTCCGGACATGGGATGAAGTCTTCAACTTTGTATCTTCATAGTCCTGGAGTCCGGCTGAAGGTATAGTTCGGCTATCCGAACACCCCCTAATCCAGGACTCCCTCAGTAGCCCCCGAACCAGGCTTCAATGATGACAAGTCCGGCGCGCAAATCATCTTCGGCATTGCAAGGCGGGTTCCTCCTCCGAATCCTGTGTACCTGTACAAATAATGTCCGCTTTTGTAATGTAGCACTCCTCGGCTTCAGTGCCCAATAATGGTCGTCTTCCACGTGCTGAACGAATGCGACGAGCTTGGGGTGTTTTTACATCTACACCCTTAGTCACATAAACGAGCCGCCTATTTAACGGGATGGGGATCTAGATCCAAACCACATCTTCTCCTCTCTGCGAGTTATCATCAGAGCGTCTCCAGCAAAGGTCCATTCCGACATGGCCAGCCGCCGCAGCTCCTCCCCTCGCCCCTCCAGTCCTAAACCCGGAGACTGGGAGAGATGCACCATCCCACACAGTGAGTTAGTGTCACTCCAAGACAAGGGATTCCTCCCTCAAGCCTACATGGTCTCGGTCCGAGCCGGACTCGCCACTTATCAAGGCGGAAAACAAGCGGAGAACTCACCTAGTCCCTCTAAAGGGGAGCGGGTGTGCCTGGTCCCTTATCTAGTAAGGGGACTGGGATTTCCAATTCATCCCTTTCTCCGCGGGCTTTTGGAGTTCTATGGCCTCCAGCTGCACCACCTTACGCTCGGTTCCGTGTTACACATCGCGGGCTTCGTTGCTCACTGCGAGCTATTTTTAGGCGTCGAGGCTCATTTTGCGCTATGGAAGAAGATATTCTGCCTGGTGCCCCATTCCCAAAAGGGGTCTATATATCAAGTGGGCGGAGCCGAAGTATGGCGCATTGCTGGGACCGGATACCCGTCCGGAACCTCGAAGAAGGCGTCTGAGGACTGGCCTTCAGAATGGTTCTATATAGACGACGTCCCCCTGCCAGACCCTGTCCGGGCCGGTCTCCCTGAGTTCGACAACGCTCCCCTAAAGAAACGCCTGAGCTGGCGCCCTCGGAGCCCTCAGAGAGAGAATGATAGAGACGTCCTTTACTTAATGGGCCGGATTAAGCTACTGGCTCATTCCGGACTGACCATGATTAAAGTCATGGCCATATGCATTATGCGAGGGGTGCAGCCGCTCCAATACAGAAGCCACCCCATGTGGGATTTTAACGGGGAGGATGACGCCACCCGTTACGGCCGTAAGGGGCCGGACTCGCCTGCCGCTCTAATGAAGATCTTATCCTCTTTGTACAAGGGAGAAGAAGAGGAATTCCTCCGCGTCGATCCGTAGGGCGGATTTTCCATGTACAGTCCTCCGAATTGGGTAAGCGGACAGTCGTACTTCTCTGTTCATTTTACATTCCCATGATTAAATAGGCAGTCTAACGACTTTTAGTGCAGGACCTGCGTCAGGAGGTAAAAAACATAAACAGCCGTCCTCCACAGCCAGAGGACCCAGACCGGCCCCTCGATCTGGACTCCGAAGAGGATCTGGACTCAGCGGTGGACTTCATTGACGGAGTGTTTCATCAGCTAAGCAAGGATGATACCTTGGTAGCTATTATAGCTGATTACCCAGGGTTAATCCCGGCCTCCCAGGTGACAAATACCGAAGCTTTACCCCCTTAAGAGGGGTTCTGTTTTCATGGGCTTGGTTGTTCTGACAACAACCATGCTTTGTAGGGGAGATTCCCGAGGGGGGAAGCCGACCCCGCTGCAGCTAGCCAACGGGGGGCCGCAGGGCCCCGTGGGGCAAAAAGAAACGTAGTCCGGTCTGAGGTGCCAGAACAAAGGTATGGCGTACCCTCTCTTTTTCCCTGGTGTTTTACTCCTCCAGGGTATATTAACATTCGTGCTGTCTTCAGGACGAGGAGACCTCGCCGGACTATACCCGGAGAGGTTGCCAATCGGGCCTCCACCAGCCAGACTCCAACGCCCGGCCCGGAGGCGGAGGCCAGCACAAGGCACGCACCGGACGCTCCTCCATTAGAGGATGCGGATAGGCTGTCTGCCACCAATTCCGAGGTGGAGAGTGCCATGAACCACAGGCGTCGCCGGACAGTTCTTCGCGACGCTTGTTTCTCCCAGGAGGCTTTAAATGCCTTTAATTCAGGAGACGCGTACCTCCGTGCCGCTCAAAACGGTTTAGCCAGAGCCACGGAGCAGTATGTAAAAGACATACGGGTAAGATTTTTTTTGGTAAATATAGATATGCCAGTAGCCCCCGAGACTTGAAGCAGTGGAAATAACCGATTCGAGAATCATATAACATGCAATTTCTTACCGAGAAGAATACCGCGCTGTCCCAGGAGCTGGAAAGGTGCAGGGCCCAACTAGCGGCCGCACGATCGGCAGCAGGAGGGTCTAAAGAGACCCCTGCAGGTAAACAATACTCTAGAATAATTAGTATTGTACGGATTTAAGTGCCAACCTGACAAATTGTATTGTAGATGGCGCCGGACTCGATCCGGACAGGCAACAACTTCTACACCGGTTAGAGTCTGGTGAAAGCATGCTAACAAAGGTGAGGCGGGAGAAGAATGATCTCCAGGATGCCAACACCAAGCTGGATGTTGAACTAAAAGATGGTCGTGGCCAGCTGTCAGACTCCAATAAGGAGAATCAGCGACTTCGACGCGGCATTTTTAGTATGTGCTTAAGCAAACTCTTGAAAAAGGAGTTCGGCGAGGAAGACGACTAACAGAGTTATGTCTGTAGGTATGCTTACAGGTCGTCCTGCAGAGGAGATGCCCAGTTCAACGGGCGATCTTCTTCCCGAACTCTTGCAACTGCACAAACTAGTTCGGCAGGCGATGCGAGGTATTGCCAAGCCTTGTGGCCTGCCCACTCCATACCCGAGGGCCTTGGAGAACTTGCGGAGAAGTTGAAGGGAGCTCGGCGGCGCTTCCGGTTGTGGAAGATATCGGCCTGTCGGCAGGGCGCTAGGGAGGCTTGGGCCATGGTGAAGACCCGCTTTACGAAGTCTGACCCCAATCATATGGCCGAGGTTGGTCCGGTGGGGCCTGACGGGAAGGAGATCCCTGTGAGCTTAGTGTATGGCCAGGTAGAATTGGCCGCAAAGTATTCCCAGCAAGACTGTAAATTAGACAGCCTGTTAGATGGTATACAAGAGGAATACAATTAGTCTTGATGACTATGTTATTTATAATTGACATGTGTAATGCCTTCTAGCCGGATTGTAGATCGTTTGTCGTTGCCGACCTTTTCGCTTCGACCTCGGGACCTGACGGTCCGGACTGTGTCCGAATACCATAACGGTTATATAAGAACCGAGGTATGCGTGGAGACCAGGCGTAGGGGTCATTAGTGCTTTATCAGACAAGTGCCCAACTAGTTATGTTATATTACATGGTTAGTAAGAAACATCTTCCAGAGAGAATAGTTCCGTTAAGGGTTCCTTTCGCTGGGGTGGCGTGCCCTGAAGTGCACGTCTGGACTGCAAGTGCAGGAAAACATCTGGGGGCATGTATAAGTAAAAAAGGTTCATCTTTAGTTCACCGACCGAATATTCCCTTAAGAACGCTAGCTTTCGGCTTCACCCAGTCTGAGGTACACATCCAGCTTATCCGGCAGTAACAATCGCAGAGGTGCTCCCTTTACCTCCTAGCTGAACAATCGGGAACATAGGGGTAAGCACAGGAGCCAGGCAACCCAGATTGGCAAAAACTTAAGTCATATCGATGCATATAATGGTGAAGAAAAGGTGCATGCGGAAGTCTGACGCATGCATTGGGCGTGAAACCCATATAAACAAGCTTCTGTTAGAGAAGCCCCCAGGTTTAAGGAGCGCGAGTGGCGCGTCATATGATGAGCCTTTGAGGGCTATAAAAGGAAAGAGTGGAGGGAGACAAAGACAGAAAAATATATATAAAAGTGGACAGAGGAAGGAGACAAACCCCGAGTCCGGCGCTAGGCATAGAATCTTCGGAGACGTGCGGCGTTCCATGGGTTCGGCTCGAGTCGGTTATCCGACGCATCTCGCAGGCGGTACGCTCCAACAGTCAGGACTTGGTCAATTATGAAGGGACCTTCCCATTTGGGCTTGAGTTTGTCCTTTTTCTTATCCGGCAGGCGTAGGACTAGTTCACCAACGTTGTAATTTTTGGCTCGTACTTCTCTGCTTTGATATCTTCGAGCCTGCTGTTGATAAAATGCGGAACGGGCTTTAGCCACGTCGCGCTCCTCCTCTAAGGCGTCCAGGTTGTCCTGCCGATCAAGCTCGGCTTCTCTTTCTTCGTACATGCGCACTCGAGGTGAGTCATGAATTATATCGCAGGGCAGAACTGCCTCTGCGCCGTATACCATAAAGAATGGTGTGAATCCGGTGGTACGATTCGGCGTGGTTCGCAGCCCCCAGAGTACGGAGTCGAGCTCCTCTACCCAGTGCGTATTAGACTCCTTTAGGGACCGCACTAGTCTGGGTTTGATACCGCTCATGATGAGACCATTTGCACGTTCGACCTGACCGTTAGTTTGTGGGTGATAGACAGAAGCAAAATTGAGCTTAATGCCCATGTTTTTACACCATAGCTTTACTTTGTCAGAGGTGAAGTTTGTGCCGTTATCGGTGATAATGCTGTGGGGGACACCGTAACAGTGTACGACCCCGGATATGAAGTCTATCACGGGTCCGGATTCGGCCGTCTTAACAGGCTTGGCTTCTATCCATTTGGTGAATTTATCCACCATGACCAATAGGTATTTTTTCTTGTGGGTTCCACCCTTAAGGGGTCCCACCATATCAAGCCCCCAGACCGCAAAAGGCCAAGTGATGGGGATGGTTCGGAGGGCGTTCGGCAGCATATGGCTTTGATTTGCAAAGAGTTGGCAACCGACGCATCGTTTGACTAAGTCATGAGCGTCTGCTCGGGCCGTCGGCCAATAAAAGCCCGTACGGAAAGCCTTGTTTACAAGGGACCGAGCTGCAGCGTGGTGGCCGCCGAGTCCGGCATGAATTTCAGCCAACAGACTCCGCCCTTCCTCCTCGGAGATACATCTTTGAAGGACTCCTGTAGTGCTTTTCTTATATAGCTCTCCCTCGTGGATTTTATAGGATTTAGATCGCCGCACTATGCAGCGTGCCTCGTTTTGGTCCTCTGGGAGTTCCTGCCTAGTAAGGTAGGCTAGGAATGGTTCTGTCCACGGGGCGATGACCGCCATTATTACGTGGGCTATAGGTGTGATTTCGGTGGCAGGGCCTCCGATTATGTCGGATTGTTCGGCGTCGGGTTGTGCGGTTATGTCCGGACTGTTGTCCGAGGGCTCCCCCTCCCATGCTACAGATGGCTTGAATAATCTTTCCAAGAAGATGTTGGGGGGGGACCGCATCTCATTTTGCTCCGATGCGTGCCAGGACGTCTGCTGCCTGATTGTTTTCTCGGGCTATATGGTGAAACTCCAGTCCCTCGAACCGAACTGACATTTTTAGAACGACATTGCGATAAGCTGCCATTTTTGGGTCTTTGGCGTCGAACTCGCCATTTATTTGGAATATTGCAAGGTTTGAGTCCCCGCGTACTTCCAGGCATTGGATGCCCATGGATACTGCCATCCGGAGACCATGTAGAAGGGCCTCGTATTCGGCTGCATTGTTGGAGTCCGTGTACATAATTTGGAGTACATATTGGACTGTGTTCCCTGTAGGGGACGTCAAAACGACGCCAGCCCCTAGTCCGGCCAACATTTTGGAGCCGTCGAAATGCATGATCCAGTTTGAATATGTGTCGTACTCTTTAGGGAGTTCGGCCTCTGTCCATTCGGCGACGAAGTCGGCTAGGACTTGCGATTTAATGGCTCGCCGTGGTTTGTAGGTTATGTCGAACGGGAGGAGCTCTATGGCCCATTTTGCTATCCGGCCCGTTGCATCGCGGTTGTTGATAATATCGTTGAGTGGTACTTCCGAGGCTACTATTATAGAACACTCTTGAAAGTAGTGTCGTAGCTTCCGGGATGCCATAAACACCGCGTACGCGATCTTTTGGTAATGCGGGTACCGTGATTTGCATGGTGTGAGGACAGTGGACACGTAGTAAACCGGCCTTTGGAGGGGGAGTTTGTGTCCGTCCGTTGCCCGCTCGACGACGAGTACTGCGCTAACAACTTGATGGGTTGCGGCAATGTACAATAGCATGGGTTCGCCAGTGTTCGGCGCGGCCAGGACTGGGTTTGTTGCCAAGATGGCCTTTATTTCCTCGAGTCTGGCTGTGGCAGCGTCTGTCCACTCGAAGTGTTCGGTGCGCCTGAGGAGGCGGTAAAGGGGCAATGCCTTTTCTCCCAGGCGGGAGATAAAGCGGCTTAAAGCCGCCATGCATCCGGTGAGTTTCTGTATTTGTTTGTGGTCTTTTGGGACATCCAATTGTGACAGAGCTCGGATTTTAGCTGGATTTGCTTCAATTCCTCTGCCGGATACAATGAAGCCCAGGAGCTTTCCGGCTGGAACGCTGAAAACGCATTTTTCCGGATTGAGCTTAATGTCATATTTTCGGAGGTTGTCGAATGTGAGCCTCAAGTTGTCTACTAGAGATTCGACATGTCTTGATTTAATGACCACATCATCTACATACGCCTCCACTGTTTTGCCGATCTGGTTTGCCAGACATGTTTGAATCATGCGCTGATATGTTGCGCCGGCGTTTTTTAGCCCAAAGGGCATTGTGTTGAAGCAGAATGGGCCGTATGGTGTGATGAATGCTGTTGCGGCTTGGTCTGATTCTGCCATCTTGATTTGATGGTAACCGGAGTATGCGTCGAGGAAGCACAATGAATCGTGTCCTGCAGTGGCATCGATGATTTGATCTATTCGAGGGAGGGGGAAGGGATCCTTTGGGCAAGCCTTATTAAGGTCTTTGAAGTCGACACACAGGCGCCAGGATTTGTCCTTCTTTGGTACCATCACCAGGTTTGCTTGCCAGTCCGGGTGTTTTATGTCTCTAATGAATCCGGTTCCAATAACTTGGCCAGCTCCTCTCCCATAGCCTGTCTCTTTGGTTCGGAAAAACGCCGAAGAGCCTGTTTGACAGGTTTGAATCCTTTCTGGATGTTTTGGCTGTGGTCGGCCAAACTGCGTGGGATTCCTGGCATGTCTGAGGGGTGCCAAGCAAAAATGTCCCAGTTCTCTCGTAGGAACTCTCGCAGTGCAGCGTCTACATCAGGGTTCAGTCGTGCCCCGATGGAGGCTGTTTTGTTGGGGTCCGTTGGGTGGACCTGGGATTTGACTATTTCATCTGCTGGTTTGAAGGATGTGGATTTGGATCTCTTATCGAGTATCATGTCATCCCTATTGACCGTGGATCGCAGCGCGGTTAGTTCTTCGGCCGCTAAGGTTTCGGATAGTGCCTCGAGGGCCAATGTGGCTGTCTTGTTTTCGGCGCGGAGTGCTATGTCCAGATCACTAGTGAGGGTGATAATTCCATTTGGCCCAGGCATCTTAAGCTTCATGTATCCGTAATAGGGTATAGCTTGAAAATTTGTGAAAGCCTCCCGTCCTAGTATAGCGTGGTATCCGCTTTTGAACGGGGCCACCTGGAACGTGATCTGTTCGGACCTGTAATTATCCGGCGTGCCGAATACCACATCTAGTGTGATCTTTCCGGTGCAGCGCGCTTCCTGACTGGGGATTATTCCTCTAAAGGTTGTGCTGCTTCGCTCAATGCGGTTCCAGTCTATTTCCATTTTTTGGAGGGTTTCCTCGTAAATGAGGTTCAATCCACTGCCTCCGTCCATGAGTACCGTTGCGAGGCGACAGCTGTCCACTATGGGACTGAGGACCAATGCGGCTGGTGCCCTGGCTGCTCGAATTTTAGGCTCGTCGCTCGCGTCGAAGGTGATAGCAGTATTACTCCATGGGTTTATTGTCGCTACTTGATAGACTTCAGTGAGGCTGCGGAGTGTTCTTTTTCGCATGTTGTTTGATGTGAAAGTCTCAAAGACTGTGAGAACTAAACTGAAATTCTCGGGCTGGTTTCCTTCGACCTCTGGAATTAGGAGGTCTTCGCCAATTTTGGCCACCTGCCGGAGTATCCAACATGCCCTTAGGCTGTGAGTTGGGGTGGCGTCCTCTGCACTGTGAATCTTGCAGGGTCCATCTAGCCACTTCTCCAGTACGGTTCCATGCCCCCTAGAGGGTTTTGATTTTTTAGCGTTTAATCCGGGCGCCTTACTGCGGTGCGCCCTCTTGATTCGGACGGGATTGCTATTCATGGCCGGATTATCCCAAAATTCAATTTCGGTTTTCCGAGCACTTTCCATGGCATAGTATTTTTGTACTATGGACGCCAGGTCAGCAAAGCGTGTAATATTACGACAACTTATGGCGTTGAGTATTCCCTTGTCCGTGCAGTTACTGCAAATGATTGAAATTGCGTCTCCCTCGCGGCAGTCCTTTATCCTGTTCATAACCAGGAGGAATCTGGCCCAGTAATGATGTACTGTTTCTTCGGGCATTTGCCTGATTTGGGAAAGATCGCTTAAGATCGGGTGGGCGGGTGTCGTTGAATCTGAGACCTCGCCCAGTTTGTTGTTCGGAGGCCGAAGAACTTCCGGATTCTGAGATCCGAGTCTTGGATGCTATCCGATTTGCCTGCTTTTAGGCTCAGGTCTTGGATTATATCCTCCCCTCCGCGGATATCCGGCATGGAGGGTTCGGCGATTCGGACGTAGCCAGTCCTTAAGATAGATGAAGGGTCGCCGCATTGTGTTTCCACCACAGCAACGTGGTGGGTGACCTGGGGAGAGTTAATTTCTCTCAGATCGCGTTTAAGCCCAACCTGGTCGTAATTCGTGGCGACGCCCAGCGCGGCGATACGATCCAGGAGCTCGTTTACAAAAGAGAGCTCCATCGGATCCAATTGCTCGGCGAGTTCTGAGCCGACGTGGAGGTTGCTTTCGATGACCCGGGAGGTCACCGTCGGCGCAACAGCCGAACAGGCGGTTGCGAGAAAACCACCTAGCCGGAGAGTTTGGCCGATAGCCAAGGCTCCTTTTGTAATGGCGCCGTCTTTAAAGACGGGAAGAGGCATCCTTCCTGATCGCGACGGCACAGAGGAACTCTCAATGAAAGCACCAATGTCGGTGTCAAAACCGGCGGATATCGGGTAGGGGGTCCCGAACTATGCGTCAAGGTCGGATGGTAACAGGAGACAAGGGACACTTTATTTTACCCAGGTTCGGGCCCTCTCGATGGAGGTAAAACCCTACTCCTGCTAGATTAATATTGATGATATGGGTAGTACAAGAGTGGATCTACCACGAGATCAAGGAGGCTAAACCCTAGAAGCTAGCCTATGGTATGATTGTGTATGATGATGGTTGTCCTACGGACTACAACCCTCCGGTTTATATAGACACCGGATAGGGTTAGGGTTACACAGAGTCGGTTACAATGGTAGGAGATCTCGAATATCCGCACACCTAGCTTGCCTTCCACGCCAAGAAAAGATCCTTCCGGACATGGGATGAAGTCTTCAACTTTGTATCTTCATAGTCCTGGAGTCCGGCTGAAGGTATAGTTCGGCTATCCGAACACCCCCTAATCCAGGACTCCCTCAGTTATCATTATTATTTATAGCATACATGTCATCACAATAATCATCATAGATAGCAACTTTGTTCTCATAATCAATTGGAATCTCTATCGAAATAGTGGATTCATCACTAAATAAAGTCATGACCTCTCCAAATCCACTTCTATAAATATTATGAAAAGATTCAACACCCTCCAAAATAGTGGGATCATTACTTCCTAAAGTTGAGACTCTTCCAAACCCACTTTCATCAATATAATCATCATAAATAGGAGGCATGCTTTCATCTTAATAAATTTTCTCAACATAACTTGGGGGACAAAAACTATCATCTTCATCAAACATAGCATCCCCAAGCTTATGGCTTTGCATATCATTAGCATCATGGATATTCAAGAAATTCATACTAACGACATTGTAATCATGCTCATCATTCAAAAATTTAGTGCCAAACATTTTATAGACTTCTTCTTCTAACACTTGAGCACAATTTTCCTTTCCATCATTTCCACGAAAGACATTAAAAAGATGAAGCATATGAGGCAACCTCAATTTCATTTTTTTGTAGTTTTCTTTTATAGACTAAACTAGTGATAAAACAGGAAACTAAAGATTCGATTGCAAGATCTAAAGATATACCTTCAAGCAATCACCTCCCCGACAACGACGCCAGAAAAGAGCTTGATGTCTACTACGCAACCTTCTTCTTGTAGACTCGTGTTGGGCCTCCAACCGCAGAGTTTTGTAGGACAGTAGCAAGTTTCCCTCAAGTGTATGACCTAAGGTTTATCAATCCGTGGGAGGCATAGGATGAAGATGGTCTCTCTGAAACAACCCTGCAACCAAATAACGGAGAGTCTCTTGTGTCCCCAACACACCCAATACAATGGTAAATTGTATAGGTGCACTAGTTTGGCGAAGAGATGGTGATACAAGTACAATATGGATAGTAGATAAAGGTTTTTGTAATCTGAAAATATAAAAACAGCAAGGTAGCAAGTAGTAAAAGTGAGCGAAAACGGTATTGCAATGCTTGGAAACAAGGCCTAGGGTTCATAATTTCACTAGTGCAAGTTCTCTCAACAATGATAACATAATTAGATCATATGAAAATCCCTCAACGTGCGAAACCATCTCAAATTTATTATTTTCAATCAATCCATTGAGCTATTCCTATAAGTGTCACAAACATCCCTAGAGTTCGTAGTAAAATAACACCATATGACACACATCAATCAACCCTAATGTCACCTAGATACTCCAATGTCACCACAAGTATCCATGAGTCAATTATATGATATGCATCAAACAACTTCAGATTCATAATATTCAATCCAACATAAAGAACCTCAAAGAGTGCCCCAAGATTCCTACCGGAGAAACAAGGACGAAATGTGCATCAACCCCTATGCATAGATTACCTCATTATCACCTCGGGAATCCATGCGTTGAGTGCCAAAACATACATCAAGTGGATCAATAGAATACCCCATTGTTACCACAGGTATCCCACGCAAGACACACATCAAGTGTTCTCAAATCCATAATAGTATTCAATACGATAATAGTGAAACCTCAAAGGTAAAACTCAATTCATCAGAAAAAGGTAGAGGGGGAGAAACACCATATGATTCAACTATAGTAATGAAGCTCGCGGTACATCAAGATCATGCCAAATCAAGAACACGAGAGAGAGAGAGAGAGAGAGAGAGATCAAACACATAGCTACTGGTACATACCCTCAGCCCCAAGGGTGAACTACTCCCTCCTCGTCATGGAGACCGCCGGTATGATGAAGATGGCCATCGGTGATGGTTTCCCCCTCCGTCAAGGTGCCGGAACGGGCTCCCGATTGGTTTTTCGTGGCTATAGAGGCTTGCGGTGGCGGAACTCTCGATCTAGGTTTATTTACGGGGGTTTCTATATTTATATGAATTTTTGGCATGGGGAACAAGTCAGGGGGTCCACAAGGCAACAACAAGACAGGGGGCGCGCCCTAGGGGGGGGCGCCCTCCACCCTTGTGGAGGCCTTCTGCCTCTTCTGGCCCAACTCTTTTGCTCCCGGGGCTTCTTCCGTTGGGAAACGTAGCATGCACAAGATCTATCTAGGAGATGCATAGCAATGAGAGGGCGAGAGTGTGTCCACGTACCCTCATAGACGAAAAGCGGAAGCGTTTGACAACGCGGTTGATGTAGTTGAACTTCTTCTAGACCCGACCGATCAAGCACCAAACGTACAACACCTCCAAGTTCTACACATCACTACTAGGGAAAAGCCTATACACAGAATCTTACCAGTAGCGCTGTACAAAATCAAGCGCTACTGCTACTTAGTAGCAGCGCGCTTAAATGAACCGCGCTACTTCTATGACTTTAGCAGTAGCGCGTACTAGCGAAAAGCGCTGCTGCTATGTTTGAACTGGGCGCACAAGGCTAGCCCAACATAGCAGTAGCGCGTATACAGGCCAGCGCTACTGCTAATAACCTTAGCTGTAGCGCGCTTACGTGTAAGGCGCTGCTGCTAACAGAAATAAAATAAAGTGAAAAACAAGTAAAAACAGAATGGAATAGCAGTAGCGCGTTTTCACGGAACGCGCTATAGCTATCTTAGCTATAGAGTGTTTCGGAAAAACGCGCTGCTGCTAGTTTGACTCAAATCGCAGCCCGGACTCAAAATTTCGCTAAGTCCTTTCCCCCTCTCTCTACTCCCGGCCCCCCTGTCCCCCAACTGCTCCATCGCCGCCATCGCCCTGCCGCCTTCGACCACATCGCCACCGCCCGAGGCCGCCTTCGACCACACCGTCGCCGCCCGCCACCTTCGACCACACCACCGCCGCCCGAGGCCGCCCTCGACCTCACAGCCACCGCCCGAGGCCATCGTCGACCTCACCGTCGCCTCCCTCGAGCTCACCGCCGCCGCCCGAGCCAGAGCCTGCCCTTGTCGCCGACCGTAAGGCTCTGCCCTCTACTGTCCCCTACCCTCCTCTCTCTCTCTGCTAGGGCAATTTCATATATATGTTGATACTGTGTTGATGTTCATATGAACCCTAGGTGTTCATATGAACCCTAGATTTTTTTAGGGCAGTAGGCATTTTATAGCATTTAGGAAAAATGATTAGCAATTTTTTAGGACCTGAATTTGTTCCAAATTTCATTCAAATGAAATTTGAATTATTTGGACTATGGACCTGAATATTTTTAGCTAAATACTTTTAGCTTTAGACAAAAAACATAAGTATTTAGCTATAAATAAAAAACAGTAGCTATGGCATTTAGCTATAAACAAAAAACAGAATTGTTTTTTTCTTTTCAAAAACTTGGTCAAACTATATATGACTTGTGCTGGAATGATGCTTAGTGGCCTATGTTTTGCCGGAATGTTGATTCATTTCTGTTCTGGCAAATTTCAGGTTCTCGATTTGTCCACTTTTTAGCAAAGGTCATGCCGAAATTTTCCGTGAATTTCGGCATGACTTGTGCTACAAAGTAGGACATATCGAGTGCCCGGGATTTGCCGCACCAGGAAGGAGTCAACATTCCTGCAAAACAATAGGCCTTTTTTATGTCATTATTCATTTTATTAGGTATAGAATTAATTGACTAGATTTAATCATAGGAAACATGGCTAGCAACGATGAAGGGCAGGGTTCTGGTGATTGCTACGATGCCTACCGGGCGGCAGACGAATTTTTTGGCCTTACCGACGATCAACTGATGTTATTGTTGGGCCCACCGGTGGCATCGGGGACTGAGACCGATACGCAGACCGGTGCTGAGACTGAGACCGGCGCTCAGACTCAGACCGGCATCGAGACCGGCGCCGAGACTGAGACCGGCGCTACCTCGGGGAGCGGAGCCGGTGTAGAACCGAAAGCAAAGAGGCAACGGGTTCCTAAAAAACTCAAGACTACTAGAGTGGTGGTCACGGAGGTGGACGACGGCAAATTTGAGCCAACGGCGCCCGAGGAAGCGCGTCGATGCTACGACAATCAAATAGGCTGCATCGTACGGACAACCGCCACCATCAACGATGAGAAACTACAGAAGATAGAAAATATGAGGAGCTCCCTCCTAAAGAAGTTTCACCAGATATTCTTGTTCCCGGGACGGAATGAGAAGGATTATAAAGATCCAGATGAGGACCCGACAATGAAGAAGATAAACAAACACGCCATGACCAAGTTTAGCGACGCGTTGGCCGCCTGGAAAAATCGAGTGAAAGCAAGGATCATCGATAAGAAGGAACCCTACTCCGAGATTGTAAAGGATATTCCAACAATCACGGAAGAGCAGTTTCAAATATTCAAGGAGGCTTGCGAGGCCGAAGATGCCAAAAAAAAGTCTAAGTACATGAAGGGGCTTCAAGAGAGGAACTTTGGGAGCCACCACCTCAGAAGCCGTGGTTACGGCGGAAAGAGGTCCAAATGGGCCAATGAGGACGTGGAAGCCGCGAGTCTGGGCATCCCAGACCCCTTGGCGGAGTTCACCGTCCCACAGGAGCATGACGTCCTCAGGGCCCGGCACCGTTGGGACCCAGTGAACAAGGTTTACGAGACAACACCGGTCATTAAGGAGTTCATGAGACTGCTGGTGATTTTAGTTTATGATCAATTCGACTGTACACATTAGTCATATTTGTAAACGATCGTTGTGCCTTTTGCAGAGGCATTGGCGAGGCCCAAGTGGGACACTCCATTCAACCGGGCGTTGAATATATTGAAACGACAACCGCTGGATACTCGACCGTCGTATGGACGCGTGCACGGTGTCGGAGACGGCGCCACGTGGAAGAAGTACTACCGTGAGACCACGGAGGAGAGAAAGGAAAGACGGAGGTTAAATGAAGAAAACATCGACAAGAGGGTTGAGATTGCGGTTGAGAAAAGATCAACTGAGACAGTCGCAACAGCGGTAGCTGCCGCAAAACAGGTGGCTGTAGATCTTTCTACTACCTTGGTTCCGGCCGTTTTCAATTGGAGCAGGCAAAATCCAGAAAAAGATGCAGCGGACTTTCCCCTTGCTGACTTCTTGGCGGGGAGCAGCTCGACTAGCGTTGCACCAACACCTATAGCTGCACCTACTCCCGCACCGGCTCCCGCACCGGACGTGCTAGGCGGTGCTTCGTCTTTGGCTGAGCTCGACGCCCTCACGGTATCTGTCACACCGCCCCCCTTCAATATAAATGTATAATCTCCCTTTTTCGTTGCCTTTCGGATGTCTCACGTCGCAGACTTTTCTTTGCAGGCCAAAACCCCATGCACCATATTGTACACCATCGGCGACCAGAAGGTGGACGTGGGGAAGACGACGATAATGGAGCCGAAGGAACCATTGTTCCACAGCCGGCCAATCCCCCCGAACTTCTCTTCAAGGTTTCCGTGGCCAGTGTCAAACCAGGCCACGAGAATTTGCCTCCTCCAGTACTACTGGGGGATGACGACGAGTCACCGTGGCGGCTTGGTGATTGTTGCAATGCTGGGTGGGTCCTGTTGTGTCCAAAGAGTCTGCTTCGTCTGGAGGCGGCCGGGAGCACACGCACGAGCACGCAGCCTCGGCAAGGTATGAACATCAACACCCCACCTACCCAATTACCGTCGGGTGTCGGGTTGGGCGATAGCGGTCGGGGTAAGGAGGAGGCTCCATTAGTCGCTGATGACATCGCCATGGATGAGGATGAGGACGACGATGGCGCTGCTGAACTGTATGTCTATACTGGCGCCTCCTCAGGGTTTGAGCGTCATGAGTCGGTGCCTGAATTGCCGACTCAACATATTATGGATGACCTTCCGGTAGTAAAGAAGTTTAGGAAGAGAGCGAAGAAAGGCAAAAAAGCTGTTTCTATGATCCAGCCGCCTCAGCAGCCTCGGCTTCAGGACCGTATAGATATCCCCGGTGCAGATAAATGGCATATCCCCGGTCAACCAATCCTACCTGCAACGGCTCTACGAGCTAGATTCGGCAATCTAAAGAGACTTCATGACGATGTGCTGCGGGTAGAGAAAGACCTCATCGCCTCGAAAGATCCAGGACACCCACTCTACATGGTTAATGTTCCGCGGCAAATGCCGTACGTCGACAGCTTCCCCGCGGATAAGTTCTTCCTCCGATTTGATTATATATTCGACATGTTTCACGTGAAGAAGCTGGATTTTACGTTTGTCCGCCTTTATGCCTTGCACATGAACTACATCATCGGGGTTGAGCAGATATCTCATATCTGTGTCGATGACCCGTACTACATGCATGAGGGCTTCTTGGGAGTCTGCGCAAATCACCGTGAATACGCGAGGGATTACATCGTCAGTTTCGTGCTCACCAATAAGGACAAGGGGGCGATTCTTGTGCCTTATCATCCCGTGTAAGTCATCCGCGCTGCTATCCTTCCTTCGATTTCAATTTCAATCATTCATTTGCACGGTGGAGGCTAATTAATTTGAGGACTTATTTTGCGCAGCGGCGGGCGCGCCGTCCTCATCATCCTCTACCCCCAATTCTCCCATGCTCTTTACTTGGACATGTCGAAGAACATTCACAAAAAGGATTACACCCACATCAAGGATGTTCTCGACAGTGCTATGTATCACTACCAATCCCTGGGTGGAGAGTTCAGGGACAAGAAGATGAGGGGCGGTAGGGTCGCCTTCGGCCATAAGACCAACTTCTGCTGCATCCAGCAACCAGACGATTCTCTTAATGATGGATTCTATGTCCTACACCACATGCTGGAGTACAAACGGGATCACCAGAACCTTCGCATGGCACCTTCTTCCGGTGATGCCCATATTCTGCAATGGGCAAAGGACATAGGAGATATCGAGGATCATCGACTTTGAGCTGAGTTCTATAACATCCAGCGCGAACTTGCCCAAATCATCATGAAGGAGGTCGTCGGAAAAACAGGGATGTTCTACGGAGGACAAATGTCGCGGGAAGACGTCCGAACATGGATAGCCTCTCAGCGTCTCGACCTGAAGCCTTTCACTAGGCTCGGGGACTATCTCCCTGACTTGGATGGATGGAACGACATGTTGGAGTGATTGTCGCTATATGACAATGTGTCCGTTTAGTCCATACTTCCTATATGACAAAAAATTGAGTTATGCATGGTGAAACTTTATTTGTGATGTAATTAAACCATCCTCCTCCTCGACTAGAGAAAATCACTCTAGTTAGGGCATTTTGGGGTACGATGAACTTTGTTATTTATGCTTATGATATGTTGTTTCTATTTTTGCCAAGTCTGTCTCTTTCTGTTGCTCAACTATATATGTTGCATATCATCGACTCATGTGACGATGCAGGTGCATAGATCATAGATGGCGAAGAAGTGCTACGCCAGGAGTATATATACGACAAGTGGTCGGAGTGTCAGGCCCAGGTGTACCGGTTTCCGGTTTCCGAGCGACAGGCAGTAGTTAGTTTAGGTTCACGCTAATGCGAGAGAGGGATACGAACTCATGTACTCAAAGTGATAGCTCTTCTCGCGTATATCATTGTTTAGATGGATGATGATGTATTTTCAAGTAATCGAGACTTGTATCGCTATTTTCGAGATGATGACGAGAGACCACTTTGTGTTGGATGATGATTATGATGAGACTATTTGTATGTATATGCTATGATTACATCTGCGGTCTCGCAGGCATTTGTATGTGTATCATGATGACATTTGTATGTGCTAAAGATTCTTCTATAAAGACTGTTCAAATACAAAACAAATATGCTGAAAAAAAACAAAAAACTACTAAAATTAGCAGTAGCGAGTGGAGAAAAGTTAGCAACAGCGCGGTAGTAGCAGTAGCGCGCACGGGAGAAGCGCACTATAGCTATTAGCAGTAGCGAGCTTCCATTAAGCGCGTTGCTGCTACACTTGTGTAGCAGTAGTGCTGGTGAGCACGCGCTACTGCTACATGTTAGCTGTAGCGCCTTATTAGTAGCGCCGGTCCGCGCGCTACTGATACACCTAAAACCCGCGCTGCTGCTAGCCTTTTCCCTAGTAGTGCATGTTCAGCTAGATGACGTTCCTCGTCCTCTTGATCCAGCAAAGGTGTCGAGGAACAAGATGAGTTTCGTCAGCACGACAACATGGTGATGGTGATGGTGAACTGATCCGCGCAGGGCTTCACCTAAGCAAGATATGACCGGAGGCGTAAACTATGAAGGGGGCGCCGCACACGGCTAATAATTGTTGTTCTGTGTTCTAGGCGCCTCCTCCCCACATATATATAGGTGGGAGGGGAGGAGAGGCAGCCAGGGGTGCCCTAGGGTTGGCCGCCGCCCCCTAGGGGCCCTGCCTTGCCCTGCGCCCTGATACGTCTCTAGTGTATCTATATTTTTTATTGTTCCATGCTATTATATTGTCTATCTTGGATGTTTTATATGCATTTATATGCTATTTTATATGATTTTTGGGACTAACCTATTAACCTAGAGCCCAGTGCTAGTTTCTGTTTTCCCCTTGTTTTTGAGTTTCGCAGAAAAGGAATATCAAACGGAGTCCAAACAAGGTGAAAATTTACAGTGATTTTTTATGGACCAAAAGAAGCCCCCGAAGCAAAAGAGTTCGGGCAGAAGACTCCCGAGCCAACCACAAGATTGGAGGGTGCGCCCTACCCCCAGGGCACGTCCTCCGTCCTTGTCGTTGACTCGTGGACCCCCCTGACTTGTTCTCGACGCCAAAAAATCCTGTAAATACAGAAACCCCCAGAAATAAACCTAGGTCGGGAGTTCCGCCGCTGCAAGCCTCTATAGCCACGAAAACCCAATCGGGAGCCCGTTCTAGCACCCTGCCATAGGGGGAAACCATCACAGATGGCCATCTTCATCATCCCGGCAGTCTCCATGACGAGGATGGAGTAGTTCACCCTCGGGGCTGAGGGTATGTACCGGTAGCTATGTGTTTGATCTCTCTCTCATGTTCTTGATTTGGCACAATCTTGATGTACCGCGAACTTTGCTATTATAGTTGGATCTTATGATGTTTCTCCCCCCTCTATCTTCTTGTAATGGATTGAGTTTTCCCTTTGAAGATATCTTATCAGATTGAGTCTTTAAGGATTTAAGAACACTTGATGTATGTATTCCATGTGCATATCTGTGGTGACAAAGGGATATTTGCATGATCTACTTGACGTGTGTTTTGGTGATCAACTTGCGGGTTCTGTGACCTTGTGAACTTATGCATAGGGGTTGGCACACGTTTTCCTCTTGACTCTCCGGTAGAAACTTTGGGGCACTCTTTTAAGTTCTTTGTGTTGGTTTGAATAGATGAATATGAGATTGTGTGATGCATATCGTGTAATGAAAGCCGCGGATACTTGTGGTGACATTGGAGTATCTAGGTGAAATTAGGGTTTTGGTTGATTTGTGTCTTAAGGTGTTATTTTAGTACGAACTCTAGGGCTGTTTGTGACACTTATAGGAATAGCCCAATAGATCGATCAGAAAGAATAAGTTTGAGGTGGTTTCGTACCCTACAATAGTCTCTTCGTTTGTTCTCCTCTATTAGTGACTTTGGAGTGACTCTTTGTTGCACATTGAGGGATTGTTATATGATCTAAATATGTTATCATTATTGAGAGAACTTGCACTAGTGAAAGTATTAACCCTAGGCCGTGTTTCTAAGCATTGCAATACCGTTTTCGCTCACTTTTACTACTAGTTACCTTGCTGTTTTTATATTTTCAGATTATAAAACCTATATCTACCATCCATATTACACTTGTATCACCATCTCTTCGCTGATCTAGTGCACCTATACAATTTACCATTGTATTGGGTGTGTTGGGGACACAAGAGACTCTTAGTTATTTGGTTGCAGGGTTGTTTGAGAGATACCATCTTCATCCTACGCCTCCCATGGATTGATAAACCTTAGGTCATCCACTTGAGGGAAATTTGCTACTGTCCTACAAAACGCTTCACTTGGAGGCCCAACAACGTCTACAAGGACAAAGTTGTGTAGTAGACATGAAGCTCTTTTCTGATGCCTTTGCCAGGGAGGCTAGGTAAGCGGCACTAACACCCCGTCAACTAAGCTAGTTTCGGGCTCCATTGCCGGGGAGGTTAGTGCTTGAAGGTATATCTTTAGATCTTGCAATCGAATCTTTGAATTTCTCTTTTTATCACTAGTTTAGTCTTTAAAAGAAAATTGCAAAAAAATGGAGCCGAGGTTGCCTCATATGCTTCATCTTTTTAATGTCTTTCATGAAAGTAAGGATTCCGATAATTGTGCTCAATTACTAGAGGAAGAATGCAATAAAATATTTGACATACAATATTTGAATGATGAGCATGATTGCAATGTTTTTAGTATGAATTCTTTGAATATCCACAGTACTAATGATGATTGCACTAGTCATGATAAAAATGTTTCTTATAATCATGTCAATTTTTGTGGAGTGCATAGAGTTTGCCGTTACATACCAAAAAGGGAAGATAGATTTTGCAAGAGGCATAAGTATTTAGAAACTAAATGGTTGCAAGAGAGGCTAGATGTTTGTGCTGAAAAATTTAATATTTTTAGCCATCCTTGTGAACTTTGCAATGAACGTGCTCATTTAAATCTCCAATGCAAGTTGTTTCATGATCAAATCGTGTCCAAAAATTGTGATGACTTGATTTCCGTTGTGCATCATAATGAACTTATTTTGCTTATGGGATATGAAGAAATGAAACATATAACTAAGGGTATTCCAGAATATAACCTTGAGAAATTTCTTTATTTTGATCTAGAGGAAATTTATATGTATTGTGCAGTAAACTACATTGAGAATCCTTATATTGCCAATTACTTAAAGACAAGAAAACAAATCGAGGATGAAGAGAATACTAATGAAGTGGAAGAGGTTTCCCAGTATCCTCCTATTTTTTTATGATGAATCAGGTAACGAGGAGGAGCCTTTTATTCAACCAATCTCATCAATAAGGAGCTCCAAAAGGTTGATTAAACCCACACATGAAATGAAGAAGAAAAAGAAAAGACGTAAAATCAAAGATAAAAAGGTATCTCTCCCAAATGATGTTGCTCCTATTATTGTTATGCCTCATGAGAGTGAATCAAAAATAAATGTGGATGATGATATACTTGATGATAATAATGATTCTTTGCCTTATGGTACTATGTCCGAAGAAATTATTGAGGATGGTTTCGTTATGCCTATAATTCATTGTGACGATTACGATTGGGAAAGTAATGATACTTGTTATAATCTTGAAAATCTTTTTGGCACCAACTTAGAAAGTTGTGATGATAATGATATCTATACTATTTCTGCTATCCATGCTATTAATGATGAGAGTGATTATGCTTATGATATGCAAAGGCCCAAGCTTGTGGATGCTATGATTGATGATAATGACATGTTTGAGAATTTATTTGCTGCAATTACTGTTTGTCCCAAGCTTGGGGATGCTATGTTTGATGGAGATGATATTTTTAGTCCTCGAAGTTATGATGAGAAAATTTATTATGATGATAGCATGCCTCCTATTTATGATGATTGCAATATTTATGAAAGTGGGTTTGTGAAGAGTGTCAACTTTAGGAAGTAGTGATCCCACTATTTTGAAGGGTGTTGATTCTTATTATAATGATAAAAGTGGATTTGGAGAGGCCATGACTTTATTTAGTAATGATTCCACTATCTCGGAAGAGGTTTCAATCGATTATGATGAGAACAAAGTTGCTACTTATGATGATTATTGTGATAAAACTTATGCTATAAAGAGTAGTGATGATTATATTTATAGAACTTGTCATGATTATGAGTACCCTTTATCTGAACATTACTCCTTTAACGTGGAAACAATTTATAGTATTCAAGTCTCTTATGATACTCCCACTATTCCGAATGAGAAGAATTTTGCTTATGTGGTGAGTAATAAAAATTATGTGCTTGTAGATCATGAAAAGAATGCTTTAGGTGCTGGTTATATTGTTGAATTCATTCATGATGCTACTGGAAATTGTTATGAGGGAGGAATATATGCTTGTAGCAGTTGCAATAATATCAAGTTTCCTCTCTATGTGTTGCAAATCTTGATGTCATGCTTGTTTTACCTTCCTATGATAGTTGACTCTTGTTCCCATAAGTTGTTTGCTCACAAAACCCCTATGCATAGGAAGTTAATTAGACTTAAATGGGCTTGCCACATATGTTTCATGATGCTCTCTTTGCGTTTCAATTCTTCACTTTTATGCGAGCATCATTGAAATTACCATGCCTAGCTAAAAATGCATTAAAGAAAAGCGCTTGTTGGGAGACAACCCAACACCTTTACCTACTGTTTTTGTGTGTTCACATGATTAAGCTACTGTAGTAATCATGTTTTATAGCTTTTGTTTCAATAAAGTGCTAAATAAAGCCTTTGGGATAGTATGGATGATAGTTGACTTGATTCTGTGCAAAAACAGAAAGTTTTGCTCCCAGTCCAGGAATTTTGAAAATTCACTGGAACGTGCTTTTAATCTGATTTTTTTACACAAGATTGATATACAAATTCTGTAGATTTTCCTAAATTTTTAGAGTTTTTGGAGTTATAGAAGTATTCGAGAGTTACAGATTACTACAGACTATCCTGTTTTTGACACATTCTGTTTTTGATGCATAGTTTGCTTGTTTTCTAGTTTCTATGGCTTATATTGCTTAATATAAATTGTAGAAATGGGTATAGTAGGCATCATGTGAGAAAAATTATGAATCTTGTCTTGACAGTACCTAAGTGGTGATTTGCTTTATTTTACACACCCGGCTTGATTACCATTGTACCCCTGGGGGTAGGCCTATATAAACCCCCCAAGGTACCCATGCAAAGGGTTCCCACCTTGTTAGACCTAGACTCACATATAGAGAGAGGAGAGAGCAAGCCATGCCTTCTTCTACCTCTAGCATACAGCTCGAGGAGCACCATTGTACTCACTAGTGCCTTAGTGATCATGCAGAGACCCCGTAGAGCAGGACTAGGGGTGTTATCTCCGAGGAGAGCCCCGAACCTGGGTAAAGTGCGCCGGCTTTCGTGTCTACGCCTCATCCCGCTTCCAGGCACCGGTGATGTTCTACTCGCTCCCACCATGATAAGCCATCCTTTGGCATATATCGCACCCAACCCCCGACATTATTACTTCCCAATGCCTTCCTCTAGGTCCAAACAATGGTGAAGTGTCATGTAGTCGACATTTACATAACACCACTAGAGGAAAGACAACATACATCTCATCAAAATATCGAACGAATACCAAATTCACATGACTACTTATAGCAAGATTTCTCCCATGTCCACAGGAACAAACGCAACTACTCACAAATCATATTCATGTTCATAATCAGAGGGGTATTAATATGCATAAATGATCTGAGCATATGATCTTCCACCAAATAAACCAACTAGCATCAACTACAAGGAGTAATCAACATTACTAGCAACCCACGGGTACCAATCTGAGGTTTTGAGACAAAGATTGGATACAAGAGATGAACTAGGGTTTGAGATGAGATGGTGCTGGTGAAGATGTTGATGGAGATTGACCCCCTCCCGATGAGAGGATCGATGTGAAGGAAATATGCCCTAGAGGCAATAATAAAGTTATTATTTATTTCCTTATTTCATGATAAATGTTTATTATTCATGCTAGAATTGTATTAACCGAAAACATAATACATGTGTGAATACATAGACAAACAAAGTGTCACTAGTATGCCTCTACTTGACTAGCTCGTTGATCAAAGATGGTTATGTTTCCTAACCATAGACATGAGTTTTCATTTGATTAACGGGATCACATCATTAGGAGAATGATGTGATTGACTTGGCCCATTCCGTTAGCTTAGCACTCGATCGTTTGGTATGTTGCTATTGCTTTCTTCATGACTTATACATGTTCCTATGACTACAAGATTATGCAACTCCCGTTTACCGGAGGAACACTTTGTGTGCTACCAAACGTCACAACGTAACTGGGTGATTATAAAGGTGCTCTACAGGTGTCTCCAAAGGTACTTGTTTGGTTGGCGTATTTCGAGATTAGGATTTGTCACTCCGATTGTCGGAGAGGTATCTCTAGGCCCTCTCGGTAATGCACATCACTATAAGCCTTGCAAGCACTGTGACTAATGAGTTAGTTGCAATATGATGTATTACAGAACGAGTAAAAAAACTTGCCGGTTATGAGATTGAACTAGGTATTGAGATACCGACGATCGAATCTCGGGCAAGTAACATACCGATGACAAAGGGAAAAACATATGTTGTTATGCGATTTGACCGATAAAGATCTTCGTAGAATATGTGGGAGCCAATATGAGCATCTAGGTTCCGCTATTGGTTATTGGCCGAAGACGTGTCTCGGTCATGTCTACATAGTTCTCGAACTCGTAGGGTCCGCAAGCTTAAAGTTTCGGTGACGATTGTATTATGAGTTTATGTGATTTGATGTACCGAAGGTAGTTCGGAGTCCCGAATGAGACCGGGGACATGATGAGGTGTCTCGAAATGGCCGACATGTAAAGGTCGATATATTGGACGACTATATTCGGACATCGGAAAGGTTCTGAGTGGTTCGGGTATTTTTCGGAGTACCGGGGAGTTACGGGAATACGGGGAAGAAGTATATGGGCCTTATTGGGCTTTAGGGGAGAGAGAGGCAGGCTGCGCGCCCCCAAGGCCTAGTCCGAATTGGACTAGGGGGAGGGGCTGCTCCCCCTCCTTCCTTCTCTTCTTTCTTCCCCTTCCTTGTCTCCTACTCCTACTACATGGAAGGGGGGAATCCTACTCCCGGTGGGAGTAGGACTCCCCAGGGTGCGCCATAGAGAGGGCCGGCCCCTCCCCTCCTCCACTCCTTTATATACGTGGCCAGGGGGCACCCCATAGACACAACAATTGATCTGTTGATCTTTTAGCCGTGTGCGGTGCCCCCCTCCACCATAGTCCACCTCGATAATACTGTAGTGGTGCTTAGGCGAAGCCCTGCGTCGGTAGAACACCATCATCGTCACCATGCCGTCATGCTGACGAAACTCTCTCTCAACACTCAGCTGGATCGGAGTTCGAGGGACGTCATCGGGTTGAACGTGTGCTGAACTCGGAGGTGTCGTACGTTCGGTACTTGATCGGTCGGATCGTGAAGATGTACGACTACATCACCCGCGTCGTGCTAACGCTTCCGCTTTCGGTCTACGAGGGTACGTGGACAACACTCTCCCCTCTCGTTGCTATGCATCACCATGATCTTGCGTGTGCGTAGGAATATTTTTGAAATTACTACGTCCCCAACAGTGGCATCAGAGCCAGGATTTATGCGTAGATGTCATATGCACGAGTAGAACACAAGTGAGTTCTGGACGATATAAGTCATACTGCTTACCAGCATGTCATACTTTGGTTCGGCGGTATTGTTGGATGAAGCGGCCCGGACCGACATTACGCGTACGCTTACGCGAGACGGGTTCTACTAACGTGCTTTGCACACAGGTGGCTGGCGGGTGTCAGTTTCTCCAACTTTAGTTGAACCGAGTGTGGCTACGCCCGGTCCTTGCGAAGGTTAAAACAACACCAACTTGACAAACTATCGTTGTGGTTTTGATGCGTAGGTAAGAACGGTTCTTGCTAAGCCCGTAGCAGCCACGTAAAATTTGCAACAACAAAGTAGAGGACGTCTAACTTATTTTTGCAGGGCATGTTGTGATGTGATATGGTCAAGGCATGATGCTATATTTTATTGTATGAGATGATCATGTTTTGTAACCGAGTTATCGGCAACTGGCAGGAGTCATATGGTTGTCGCTTTATTGTATGCAATGCAATTGCCCTGTAATGCTTTACTTTATCACTAAGCGGTAGCGATAGTCGTAGAAGCATAAGTTGGCAAGACGACAACGATGCTACGATGGAGATCAAGGTGTTGCGCCGGTGACGATGGTGATCATGATGGTGCTTTGAAGATGGAGATCACAATCACAAGATGATGATGGCCATATCATATCACTTATATTGATTGCATGTGATGTTTATCTTTTATGCATCTTATCTTGCTTTGATTGACGGTAGCATTATAAGATGATATCTCACTAAATTATCAAGGTATAAGTGTTCTCCCTGAGTATGCACCATTGTGAAAGTTCTTCGTGGTGAGACACCACGTGATGATCGGGTGTGATAGGCTCTACGTTCAAATACAACGGGTGCAAAACAGTTGCACACGCGGAATACTCAGGTTAAACTTGACGAGTCTAGCATATAACAGATATGGCCTCGGAACACTGAGACCGAAAGGTCAAGCGTGAATCATATAGTAGATATGATCAACATAGTGATGTTCACCATTGAAACTACTCCATCTCACGTGATGATCGTTTATGGTTTAGTTGATTTGGATCACGTGATCACTTAGATGATTAGAGGGATGTCTATCTAAGTGGGAATTCTTAAGTAATATGATTAATTGAAATTTAATTTATCATGAACTTAGTCCTGATAGTATTTGCATAACTATGTGGTACATCAATAGCTCGCGTTGTTGCTCCCCGTTTATTTTTTGATATGTTCCTAGAAAAAACTATGTTGAAAAATGTTAGTAGCAATGATGCGGATTAGCTCCATAATCTGAGGTTTATCCTCATTGCTGCATAGAAGAATTATGTCCTTAATGCACCGCTAGGTGACAGACCGATTGCAGGAGCAAAAGCAAACGTTATGAACATTTGACAAAGCTTGGTATGATGACTACTTGATAGTTTAGTGCACCATGCTTTACGGCTTAGAACCAGGACTTCAAAAATATTTTGAACGCCATGGAGCATGTAATATGTTCCAAGAGTTGAAATTGGTATTTCATACTCATGCCCGTGTCGAGAGGTATGAGACCTCTGACAGTACTTTGCCTACAAGATGGAGGAGGATAGCTCAACCAGTGAGCATGTACTCATATTTTCAGGTACTACAATTGCTTGAATCAAGTGGGAGTTAATCTTCCAGATAAGATAGTAATTAACAAAATTCTCTAGGCACTATCACCAAGTTACTAGAACTTCATGATGAACTATAATATGCAAGGGATGACGAAAGTAATTCCCGAGCTCTTCGTAATGCTGAAATTGGCGAAGGTAGAAATCAAGAAAAACATCAAGTGTTGATGGTTGACAAGACCACTAGTTTCAAGAAAAAGGGCAAAGGGAAGAAGGGGAACTTCAAGAAGAACGGCAAGAAAGTTGCTGCTCAAGTGAAGAAGCCCAAGTTTGGACCTAAGCCTCAGACTAAGTGCTTCTACTGCAAAGGACTGGTCACTTGAAGCGGAACTACCCCAAGTATTTGGCGGATAAGAAGGATGGCAAAGTGAACAAAGGTATATTTGATATACATGTTATTGATGTGTGCTTTACTAGTGTTTATAGCAACCCCTCGGTATTTGATACTGGTTCAGTTGTTAAAAGTAGTAACTCGAAACGGGAGTTGCAGAATGAACAGAGACTAGTTAAGGGTGAAGTGACAATGTGTGTCAGAAGTAGTTCCAAGATTGATATGATCATCATCGCACACTCCCTATACTTTCGGGATTAGTGTTGAACCTAAATAAGTATTATTTGGTGTTTACGTTCAGCATGAATATGATTTGATCATGTTTATTGCAATACGGTTATTCATTTAAGTTAGAGAATAATTGTTGTTCTGTTTATATGAATAAAACCTTCTATGGTCATACACCCAATGAAAATAGTTCACTGGATCTCGGTCATAGTGATACACATATTCATAATATTGAAGCTAAAAGATGCAAAGTTAATAATGATAGTGCAACTTATTTGTGGCACCTCCGTTTAGGTCATATTGGTGTAAAGCGCATGAAGAAACTCCATATTGATGGGTTTTTGGAATCACTTGATTATGAATCACTTGATGCTTGCGAACCATGCCTCATGGGCAAGATGACTAAGACTCTGTTCTCCGGAACGATGAAGCGAGCAACAAATTAGTTGGAAATCATACATACCGATGTATGTGGTCCAATGAATATTGAGGCTCGCGGCGGGTATCATTATTTTCTAATCTTCACATATGATTTGAGCAAATATGGGTATATCTACTTGATGAAACATAAGTCTGAAACATTTGAAAAGTTCAAAGAATTTCAGAGTGAAGTAGAAAATCATCGTGACAAGAAAAATAAAGTTTCTACGATCTGATCGCAGAGACAAATATTTGAGTTACAAGTTTGGTCTTCAATTAAAACAACGTGGAATAGTTTCACAAATTCGTGCCACCTGGAACACCACAGCATAATGGTGTGTCCGAACGTCATGACCATACTTTATTGGATATAGTACAATCTATGATGTCTCTTACCGATTTACCACTATCGTTTTGGGGTTATGCATTAGAGACAGCTGCATTCACGTTAAATAGGGCACCATCTAAATCCGTTGAGACGACACCATATGAACTGTGGTTTAGCAAGAAACCTAAGCTGTCATTTCTTGAAGTTTGGGGTTGCGATGCTTATGTGAAAAAGTTTCATCTTGATAAGCTCAAACCCAAATCGGAGAAATGTGTCTTCATAGGATACCCAAAGGAGACAGTTGGGTACACCTTCTATCATAGATCCGGAGGCAATACATTCGTTGCTTAAAATGGATCCTTTCTAGAGAAGGAGTTTCTCTCGAAAGAAGTGAGTGGGAGGAAAGTAGAACTTGATGAGGTAACTGTACCTACTCCCTTATTGGAAAGTAGTTCATCACACAAATCTGTTCCTGTGACTCCTACACCAATTAGTAAGGAAGCTAATGATGATGATCATGTAACTTCAGATCAAGTTACTACCGAACCTCGTAGGTCAACCAAAGTAAGATCCGCACCATACTGGTACGGTAATCCTATTCTGGAAGTCGTGTTACTTGACCATGACGAACCTACGAACTATGAGGAAGCGATGATGAGCCCAGATTCCGTGAAATGGCTTGAGGCCATGAAATCTGAGATGGGATCCATGTATGAGAACAAAGTATGGCCTTTGATTGACTTGCCCAATGATCGGCGAGACATTAAGATTAAATGGACCTTCAAGAGGAAGACGGACGCTGATAGTAGTGCTAGTATCTACAAAGCGAGACTTGTCGAAAAAGGTTCTTGACAAAGTTCAAGGTGTTGACTACGATGAGATTTTCTCACTCGTAGCGATGCTTAAGTCTATCCGAATCATGTTAGCAAAATTGCCACATTTTATGAAATCTGGCAAATGGATGTCGAAACTACATTCCTTAATGGATTTCTTAAAGAAGAGTTGTATATGATGCAACTAGAAGGTTTTGTCGATCCTAAAGGTGCTAACAAAATGTGCAAGCTCCAGCGATCCATCTATGGACTGGTGCAAGCATCTCGGAGTTGGAATATACGCTTTGATAAGTTGATCAAAGCATATAGTTTTATACAGACTTGCGGTGAAGCCTGTCTTTACAAGAAAGTGAGTGGGAGCACTACATCATTTCTGATAAGTATATGTGAATGACATACTGTTGATCGGAAATAATGTAGAATTTTATGGAAAGCATAAAGGAGTATTTAAAAGAAGTTTTTCAAAGAAAGACCTCAGTGAAGCTGCTTACATATTGATCATCAAGATCTATAGAGATAGATCAAGACGCTTGATAAGTTTTTTCAATGAGTACATACCTTGACAAGTTTTGAAGTAGTTCAGAATGGAACAGTCAAAGAAAGAGTTTCTTGCCTGTGTTACAAGGTATGAAATTGAGTAAGACTCAAAGCCCGACCACGGCAGAAGATAGAAAGAGAATGAAAGTCATTTCCCTATGCCTCATCCATAGGTTCTATAAAGTATGCTGAGGGAGTCCTGGATTAGCGGGTATCCGGACAGTCGGACTATATCCTTTGGCCGGACTGTTGGACTATGAAGATACAAGATTGAATACTTCGTCTTGTGTCCGGATGGGACTCTCCTTGGCGTGGAAGGCGAGCTTGGCAATACGGATGTGAAGATCACCTTCCTTGTAACCGACTATGTGTAACCCTAGCCCTCTCCAGTGTCTATATAAACCAGAGGGTTTAGTCTATAGTACGAGAACAATCATACCATAGGCTAGCTTCTAGGGTTTAGCCTCTACGATCTCGTGGTAGATCAACTCTTGTAATACTCATATCATCAAGATCAATCAAGCAGTAAGTAGGGTATTACCTCCATCGAGAGGGCCCAAACCTGGGTAAACATCGTTTCCCCCGCCTCATGTTACCATCCGCCTTAGACGCACAGTTCGGGACCCCCTACCCGAGATCCGCCGGTTTTGACACCGACATTGGTGCTTTCATTGAGAGTTCCACCGTGTCATCGCCATAAGGCTTGATGTCTCCTTCGATCATCGGTAACGATGCGGTCCAGGGTGAGGTCTTCCTCCCCGGATAGATTTTCATATTCGGCGGCTTCGCACTGCGGGCCAACTCGTTTGGCCATCTGGAGAAGATCGAGAGCTAGGCCCCTGGCCATCAGGTCAGGTTCGGAAACTTGAACTACACTGCCGATATCCGCGGAGACTTGATCTTCGACGGATTCGAGCCCTTGCCAGGTGCGCCGCACGATCATGACGAGCATGATATAGCTCTGCCGTCGGACGGTGTCTGGGAGATCGCACCAGCAACTACTCCGGCCCTTAATCCGGAGCGAATTGTGCCATCCAAGGACGGGTGGATAGACCCCGCCATGGAGGTCGTACTCTCAGCGGCGATAGAGCCGGATACTGACCTTACCCTTCACGAGAGCCGTGACGCTGAACCACTGGATTCATCTCCGGCCACGGACTCCGAGCCGTCTGCGCCTATGCCTGTCGAATCCGATTGGGCGCCGATCGTGGAGTTCACCTCCACGGATATCTTTCAGCACTCGCCCTTCGGCGATATGCTAAACTCGTTAAGATCTCTCTCCCTGTCAGGAGAACCTTGACCGAACTATGTCCGGCTAGGATGGGATGCGGACGACGAAGAAATTCGCTCCCCACCCACCACCCACTTAGTAGCCACTGTCAATGATTTAATCGACATGCTCGACTTCGACTCCGAAGACATCGATGGTATGGACGATGATGCAGGAGACGAACAGGAACCACAGCCCACAGGGCACTGGACCGCCACCTCATCATACGATATATACATGGTGGATACACCCAAAGAAAACAATGGCGATAAGACAGCGGAGGATGACCCCTCCAAGAAGCAACCCAAGCGCCGACGTCAGCGGCGCCGCTCTAAGTCTCGCCATAGCAAAAGTAGTGATACCGGCACAAGAGACAATAACACTTCGGACAGTGCCGAAGACAATGACAATACCCTCCAGCAAGAATTAGAGCGGGAGGATGACCAAGCCAACCCTCACGAGCCTGCAACAGACGGAGAAGCAGAGGACGACAATTACATGCCTCTCTCCGAAGACGAGGTGAGCCTCGGTGACAAAGACTTTATCAAGCCTGAGGATCCCGTCGAGCAGGAGCGCTTTAGGCACAGGCTTATAGCCACAACTAATAGCCTGAAGAAAAAGTAACAACATCTTCGAGCTGATCAAGATTTGCTAGCTGACAGATGGACTGAAGTACTTGCGGCCGAGGAATATGAACTCGAACGCCCCTCCAAGGGTTACCAAAAGCGCAGGTTGCTACCCCGACTCAAGGAGGAAGCATTAAAACCTACATCACCAGCGTACGATGCGGCTGATCGGCCACCTCAGGGCCAAGACAGAGAGGCAGTCCAGCCTGAAGCTCAACCTACACCCCGCCGCCGCTTAAACAAAAATACCAAGGCCCGGGGCAACACGCGAGACCTGCGAGACGTATTGGAAAATAGGGCAAAACACGCAAGGTCGATCTACGGATCACGGGGGCGCGCACTTACGCGGGACGATGACCGTCATGCCGGATACAGAAAAAGTAAATCCGGCCGGGCCGAACATAGTAGACAGGGCTCATATGAACTACGCCGTGATATAGCCCAGCACAGAGGCGCCGCACACCCCCTATGCTTCACTGACGAAGTAATGGATCATGAATTCCCAGAGAGTTTCAAACCCGTAAATATTGAATCATACGATGGTACAACAGATCCCGCAGTATGGATCGAGGATTTCCTCCTCCACATCCACATGGCCCGTGGCGATGATCTACATGCCATCAAGTATCTCCCGCTAAAACTCAAAGGACCAGCTCGGCAGTGGCTCAATAGCTTGCCAGCAGACTCCATTAGCTGTTGGGAGGATCTGGAAGATGCATTCCTTGACAACTTCCAGGGCACTTATGTGCAACCACTGGATGCCGATGACTTGAGCCATATAACTCAGCAGCCGGGGGAATCAGCCAGGCAATTCTGGACACGGTTCCTAACTAAGAAAAACCAAATTGTCGACTGTCCGGATGCAGAGGCCTTAGCGGCATTCAAGCATAACATCCGTGACGAATGGCTCGCCCGGCACCTTGGCCAGGAGAAGCCGAAGTGTATGGCAGCCCTCACGAAACTCATGACCCGCTTTTGCGCGGGATAGGGTAGCTGGCTGGCTCGCAGCAACAACATATCAAGAAGCCTTGGCACCTCGGATACCAAGGATATTAACGGCAGGCCACGTCGTAGCAGACACAACCGCCGCAACAACGGCGATAACGCCGAGGATACAACAGTCAATGCCGGATTTAGTGGCGCTAAATCCGGTCAGCGGAAAAGGCCATTCAAACAAAGTACTCTGGGCCCGTCCAGTTTGGACCGCATACTCGATCGCTCGTGTCAAATACACGGCACCCCCAATAAGCCAGCCAATGACACCAACGGAGAATGCTGGGTGTTCAAACAGCCCCGCAAGCTAAATTCCGAAAACAAGGACAAGGGGATGCATAGCAACGACCAGGAGGAGCCCCGGCCACCGAACACGGGAGGACAGAAGAGGTTTCCCCCACAAGTAAGGACGGTGAACATGATATACGCAACCCACATTCCCAAGAGGGAACGGAAGCGTGCACTAAGGGACGTCTATGCGATGGAGCCCGTCGACCCAAAGTTCAACCCATGGTCTTCTTATCTGATCACCTTCGATCGTATGGACCACCCAACTAGTATCCGTCATGACGGATCTGCCGCATTGGTCTTAGACCCCATCATTGACGGATTTCATCTCACTCGAGTCCTTATGGACGGCGGTAGCAGCCTGAACTTGCTCTATCAGGATACAGTGCGCAAAATGGGTATAGACCCCTCGAGGATCAAACCCATGAAAACGACCTTTAAAGGCGTCATCCCAGGTGTAGAGGCCCATTGCACGGGCTCAATCACACTGGAAGTGGTCTTCGGATCTCCGGATAACTTCCGAAGCGAGGAGTTAATCTTCGATATCGTCCCGTTCCGCAGTGGCTATCATGCACTGCTCATGCGAACCGCATTCGCAAGATTCAATGCGGTACCGCACTACGCATACCTCAAGCTCAAGATGCCAGGGCCCAGGGGGTCATAACAGTCAATGGAAATATAGAGCACTCGCTCCGTGATAAACCCCCCGGACACCATCAAGCGAATCCGGAGTAACCTGCAACAGGATCGCCTGGCACGTTCAGAGCTTGCCTAGCAATTCGGGCCCCGCCCCATTCCCAGCCAAACGGCGAAATCTGGGCCGCGTGTACATAATTACGCATTGAAAATACCATGGGCATAGGCGGGGGCACGATTATGGCACGTCCCATAGTGCGGCTCAACCGCCCTAGGGGCTGAATACCTTTATTATTTCCTTTCTTTCAGGACCTTACTCTCTGGAAGCGTTATCCGGCAGCGCGATCGCCGGACACACAATACAACAGCCAAGGAGGCAGGAAGCTACGTCGTACAATGGAATCCCCAGGTGGTCTCTAATAACGAGCGAAATACCCGCTTTCAATATCAATATGTAGCTTGCCCCTGGATAGGACATGTCAATTAGTCCTATCTTTTGCTTATCGCACTACTTGTATCAGTACGTTTCAACGTATTCTTTAAATCACAAAGCACAACATTAGCCTGTTATTGCATTATCTATTCCTTTTCATGTATATTTACAACAGTCAGCACCCGTACATTCTTGTACGGCCGGAACGCCAGGGGCTTCCGTATAGCCCACAATACGGCGTGAGAAGTCCGAACACTTTTGACAGTGCGGCACCCCGAACTTATAGCATTATATGCATCAGCTCCGAATCATGTCTTGGGTCAATAGTTGGGTTTGCCCGGCTCCCATGTTTTGGTACCTTACGTTCCGCTATATCGGCTAAGGTAGCACTGGGAGAACTACTGCGATTGTGTCCCAGTTCTTCTGGACGAACTCCTCAGTAGAGAAAGCCAAAATTGACTGTCATGATGAGGCGAGAGCCGGTCGCTGTTCAAGAGGTCTCAAGTCCTTAAAGACTTTTTCTGCTTCGGGCGAGGAGTCAGCCTTGTCCGACTTAGGCGTACATAGCGCCCCAAATTTGGCCTTCCGAATACTAGGGGCTTTGCCAAAATTTAAAATTGTAGACTTCTATGGCTAAGTGAGAGTGATAAAGCATTATAGTCCGATTGCCTGGTTCGTTGCACTGAGCACCTCCCTCGAAGGACCCAAAAATGGGAAAAAGAGTGCTTAGATATATCCCGAACACCCCAACAGTAGTTGCATGGGGGCAGAAGCCGACGAATGGCCAACTCTCAGATTTTATAAACGGCCGCATAGAAGGTAATATTTTAAATTCAAAAGCGTTGCATAGCGCAAATGAACAAGTTTTCATATTACAGGGCCACATGAGCAAGTTCATTCAAAAATTACATCTTTGGTACACTCCTCCGCCACAAGGCGGGCACCCTTCAGGACACCTTCATAATACATCTCGGGGTGGCGGTGCTCCTTGACCTGCAGTGTCCCCTCCTTGACCAGCTTCTCGACGTCCATCTTGGCCCAGTGCACTTTTGCATGGGCAAAAGCCCTGCGTGCACCTTCCATGCAGACGAACCGCTTGATAACCTCCAGCCGTGGGCAGGCATCCACAAGCCACGTCACCAGTCTGAAGTAGCTGTTCGGCAAGGGCTCGCCAGGCCACAGCCGGACTATGAGCCCCTTCATGGCCTGTTCGGCGGCCTTGTGAAGCTCGACCAATTGCTTCAGTTGGTCGCTCAAGGGCACCAGGTATTTGGTCCCAGTACTGGGACCAGAACAGTGATGTCTACTACGCAACCTTCTTCTTGTAGACGTTGTTGGGCCTCCAAGTGTAGAGGTTTGCTGGACAGTAGCAAATTTCCCTCAAGTGGATGACCTAAGGTTTATCAATCCGTGGGAGGCGTGGGATGAAGATGGTCTCTCTCAAGCAACCCTGCAACCAAATAACAAAGAGTCTCTTGTGTCCCCAACACACCCAATACAATGGTAAATTGTATAGGTGCACTAGTTGGGCGAAGAGATGGTGATACAAGTGCAATATGGATGGTAGATATAGGTTTTTGTAATCTGAAAATATAAAAACAGCAAGGTAACATGTGGTAAAAGTGAGCGTAAACGGTATTGCAATGATAGGAAACAAGGCCTAGGGTTCATACTTTCACTAGTGCAAGTTATCTCAACAATAATAACATAGTTGGATCATATAACTATCCCTCAACATGCAACAAAGAGTCACTCGAAAGACACTAATAGTGGAGAACAAACGAAGATATTATGGTAGGGTACGAAACCACCTCAAAGTTATTCTTTCCAATCAATCCATTGGGCTATTCCTATAAGTGTCACAAACAGCCCTAGAGTTTGTACTAGAATAACACCTTAAGACACAACTCAACCAAAACCCTAATGTCACCTAGATACTCCAATGTCACCTCAAGTATCCGTGGGTATGATTATACGATATGCATCACACAATCTAAGATTCATCTATTCAATCCAACATAAAGTACTTCAAAGAGTGCCCAAAAGTTTCTGCCGGAGAATCAAGACGAAAACATGTGCCAACCCCTATGCATAGGTTCATGGGCGGAACCCGCAAGTTGATCACCAAAACATACATCAAGTGAATCACGTGATATCCCATTGTCACCACAGATACTCACGGCAAGACATACATCAAGTGTTCTCATATCATTAAAGACTCAACCCGATAAGATTACTTCAAAGGGAAAAATCAATCCATTACAAGAGAGTAGAAGGGGAGAAGAAACATAAGATCCAACTATAATAGCAAAGCTCGCGATACATCAAGATCGTGCCAAATCAAGAACACGAGAGAGAGAGAGAGAGAGAGAGAGAGAGAGAGAGAGAGATCAAACACATAGCTACTAGTACATACCCTCAGCCCCGAGGATGGTGAAGATGGCCACCGGTGAGGGCTTGGATGATGAAGATGGCCACCGGTGAGGGTTCCCCCCTCCGGCAGGGTGCCGGATGTGACGCCCGGATAATTAAGCCACAGTAAACCTCTGTTAATGATGCCACGTCACCACGATTACTGTTCCTAAACTCGCGTTAGTTCGAAACCCGGTTCAAATTTCAAATTTAGAATAAAGTCAAACAATAAAAGTTTTCAAATATTAAAAACGAAATGTTCGGGCGGAGCCGAATAATGCATATGTAATTATGGTGAAGAAACCAATTTTTATAAAGTGTTTAAGTGCTCAAAAATGGTTAACACAGTGGCTGAAGCAATTATATAAATGGCTTTCATAATTTCTAAAATATCAAACTAAATTATTTGTGTACCGAACTTTTTGTGGCGGAGGTATATTTACTTATACTAATTTAGAAACTACTTTGGTATTTTATTTTAACTAAAATAATGTGAAGTTATAAATAAACAGAAAACTTTTGAAAGAATAAGAGAAAAGGAAAAATAAAGAAAGGGAAAAGATCAAAATCCAAAAAAAAAAGGGAGAACACCCCCCCACTGGGCCACGGCCCAGCTGGCCTCTGGACCCACTAGGCCGGCCCGGTTGGCCCAGCCGCCGCCCGACCTAACCCTAGACGACCGAACCCCCCTCCCCTCGTTCCCCACTTCCCCCACTCCTCCCCCGCACGCCTCCCTCTCCTTTCCCCGACCGGATCTGGAGCGGGGCACGGCCCCGTCGCCCCCCCCGACCTCTGCTCCTCCCTCGCCGGGCCACCTCCTCCCCTGCGTCGACGCCGTCCCCATCCCCCGCCCCGAGCTTCCCCGAGCACGCTCCCGAGTCCCTACCCCCTCCCGTGAGCTCCTCCTCCTCCCTTCCCCCTCTGTCGCCGGCGCCGTCCGCGCCCAGCCGCGGCCCCGCACGGCGGTCGCCGCGCCCTGGCCGCGCGCCATCGCCCCGTCTCGCCCGCACCGCGGCCGTCATCGCCCTGCGCCCATACGCGCGCCTGCGCCTCCCTGCTAGCCCAGCCGCGCCCTGTGCCGTCCCGCTCAGGCCATGGCCTCGCCTCCCCGCGCGTTGCGCTTGCCGGCCGCATCCTGGCCGTGCCCGGCGTTGCTCTCTGCTCCCCGCGCTCGCCGCACAGCGACCGCGCCTGCCCGCACGCGCTGCTCGTCGCCCGCGCCTCAGGCCTCCCACGCTCGCGCTCGTCGCGGCCACACGCACGCACGCGCCCGTCCCTGTCTCTGTCTCCTGCGCGACCCCCTGCTCCTCTGCTCGCCCGCGCTTGACCTCTCCTCCCCCCCGCCTCTGCTGCTGCTCTCTGGCCGTGCGGCGGCCGTGCTGCCCGCTCCGTCGCCGCCGTCCGGGGCCGACCCCCTGCTCCCCGCCCCCTCCCGGTGTCGATCGAGGCCGCCGGCGCAGCTGGGCCTCGCGCCCTCGCTGCGGTGGCCTCGGGCACAGGCGCCCGTGCCCTGCGCCCGCTCGGGTGCGCCCGCACCCAGTGCCCTCGCCGCCCGTTAGTGCCCCCCACGCCCGTGTGCCCGCTTGGCCCCTGTGGGCCAATGATAGTGGGGGCCCACGCCCACAGAACGTTTCAAAAAAAAAGAATTAACATAAAAATAATAATAATAAAATTAATTAATTAAATAATAATAATAAAATTAATTAATTAATTAAGGAATTAATTAAGTTAATTAATTATAATTAGTTTAATCTAATTAACTTGTTAGTTTAATTAAACACTAATTAGTTAGCTAAACCCTGATTAGCCTAATTAGTGGATGACAGGTGGGTCCCACTGGACCCACACGTCAGTTTGACTGGTCAACACCTCTGTTGACTGTTGACGTCATGCTGACGTCATGCTGACGTCATGATGACGTCAGCAAACACTGTTTTGGATAATGTTATAATTAAATAATTAATTAAATTCCAGAAATTACTAAAATCTTTAGAAAATCATATCTTTTAATCCGTAACTCGGATTAAAATATTTTCAACATGAAAGTTGCTCAGAACGACATGACGAACCCGGTTACATAGCCCGTTCGTCCGCCACACATTCCTAACATATCAAACTCGCAACTTTTCCCCTCCGGCTCCTCTGCTCGAAAACGCGAAACATCGGGGATACTTTCCCGGTTGTTTCCCCCCTTCACCGGTATCACCGCATACCGCGTTAGGGCACCACTAACGCCGTTATTTGTCATGTCATGCATCACTATGCATCTGCTTGCTTAAATATTTATTGTTTCTCCCCCCTCTTCTCTCGATAGACCCCGAGACCGACGTTGCTGCTGCCCCGTTCGACTACGGAGTTGACGATCCCTCTCTCTTGCCAGAGCAACCAGGCAAGCCCCCCCCTTGATCACCAGATATCGCCTACTCTCCTCTATACTGCTTGCATTAGAGTAGTGTAGCTTGTTAATGCTTTCGTTATTCCTATCCTGATGCATAGCCTATTTTTGATACTGCTGTTGATACCTTTACCTGCAATCCTACTGCTTAGTATAGGATGCTAGTGTTCCATCAGTGGCCCTACACTCTTGTCTGTCTGCCATGCTATACTACTGGGCCGTGATCACTCGGGGGTGATCACGGGCATATACTTTACACTGTTACATTATATGTGATACTGTTCGGAGATGGGGGCTGAAGGGGTAGGTGGCTCCATCCCGGTAGAGGTGGGCCTGGGTTCTCGACGGCCCCCGACTGTTACTTTGAGGCGGAGCGACAGGGCAGGTTCAGACCACCTAGGAGAGAGGTGGGCCTGGCCCTAGTCGGCGTTCGCGATACTTAACACGCTTAACGAGATCTGGGTATTTGATCTGAGTCTGGCCATTTGGTCTATACGCACTAACCACCTACGCGGGAGTAGTTATGGGTATCCCGACGTCGTGGTATCAGCCGAAGCACTTCTTGACGTCAGCGACTGAGTGGCGCGCGCCGGGTTGGACCGCGTAACGTGACTTCCGTTGTACTGGAGGTTGCTAGGTCTGCTCACCGGCCGCGTTCGCAACGTGCAGGTGTGCTCAGGGCGATGGGCCTAGACCCCTGCGCGCATAGGTTTAGACCGGCGTGCTGACCGCTCTGTTGTGCCTAGGTGGGGCTGCGACGTGTTGATCTTCCGAGGCCGGGCATGACCCAGGAAAGTGTGTCCGGCCAAATGGGATCAAGCGTGTTGGGCTATGTGGTGCACCCCTGCAGGGAAGTTTATCTATTCGAATAGCCGTGTCCCTCGGTAAAAGGACGACCCGGAGTTGTACCTCGACCTTATGACAACTAGAACCGGATACTTAATAAAACACACCCTTCCAAGTGCCAGATACAACCCGGTGATCGCTCTCTGACAGGGCATCGAGGAGGGGATCGCCGGGTAGGATTATGCTATACGATGCTACTTGGAGGACTTCTGTCTACTCTCTTCTATATGCTGCAAGACGGAGGCGACCAGAAGCGTAGTCTTCGATAAGACTAGCTATCCCCCTCTTATTCTGGCATTCTGCAGTTCAGTCCACTGATATGGCCCTTTACACATATACCCATGCATATGTAGTGTAGCTCCTTGCTTGCGAGTACTTTGGATGAGTACTCACGGTTGCTTTCTTCCCCCTTTTCCCCCTTTCCTTTCTTCTGGTTGTCGCAACCAGATGTTGGAGCCCAGGATCCAGATGCCACTTTCGACGACGACTCCTACTACTCTGGAGGTGCCTACTACTACGTGCAGCCCGCTGACGACGACCAGGAGTAGTTAGGAGGATCCCAGGCAGGAGGCCTGCGCCTCGTTCGATCTGTATCCTAGTTTGTGCTAGCCTTCTTAAGGCAAACTTGATTAACTTATATCTGTACTCAGATATTGTTGCTTCCGCTGACTCGTCTATGATCAGGCACTTGTATTCGAGCCCTCGAGGCCCCTGGCTTGTATTATGATGCTTGTATGACTTATTTTATTTGTAGAGTTGTGTTGTGATATCTTCCCGTGAGTCCCTGATCTTGATCGTACACATTTGCGTGCATGATTAGTGTACGATTGAACCGGGGGCGTCACAAGTTGGTATCAGAGCCGACTGCCTGTAGGAATCCCCCTTCCACACTCCTTGGCCGAAGTCGTGTCTAGACATTGCAAAACTTTTACTAACATGGCTGTGTGTCTTACGGGCACACGTCACCATTGGGTGGTATTAGGATCCTTTACTCCTCGACCTTTACTCTGGGACTCTAAGCTCTCTTCTATTCAGGTTAAATGGTTTTGCTAAAAACAAAACTAACTTTAGGTTCTCGATAATACTTTCTCCCGGAGAGCCCCTCACTTCAGATGATCGCCTGATGCACTAGAAGATTGCGAAGTTACTCTACGATGTTCTTTCGAGTCTTTGTGACACCGCATTTGCGATTTCCTTCCACCGTCAACCCCTATGAAAACTGCGTACACTTGCCATTCATACAATCATTCCCCGTTGATCTTGTTATTACAAGATGTCCCGAAATACTCTATGTTGTTCCGAGAATCCTTTGAACTTACTGCTTTGCTGTACTTTGTCATGTGAATACCCCTTCGGATAATTCTCGCATTTATCGAGTATCCGCTCATCCCCCGTTGATCATGTGTTACGCCGAAGACTTCAAAATATCATTCGATCTTCCGAAAATCCCGAGCAGCCTATTGCTCTTGAAATTCTTGCTTGCTTGCATTATGGATAATCCCATAAGTTTCGTAATCTTATTGGCCTCCCTTGCCTTTATCATTTTAAGTCCGTTGATTCAATATGTTGAGGATGCTCGCATTCCTCAGTCGAATCCTAGGATTCATCCTTCCGGATCAGACGTCATTTGGATATGAGCTGGATCTTGACCAATCAATGCCTTGATCGTTTGTGTTTCCAAGTCTATTGAACTTATTCATTTTCGATCAACACGATTGCTTCTGGTCCCTTGATTTGGAAATAATAAAATTTCTTAGCATTAAGCTTTGAATTAGTCAGTTGTTTCCATAATCCGATGCCTTGGCATTCCTTCTTCCTTAGATTGAGTACCGATACTCACATAAGCCCCGTTGTGGACCGCCGTATCCATTGCCGGGTTATTATCCGACATTGTCTTTCACAACCAAAATTCTTGTGAGTTCTTTACCTGATACATAATACCCTTGGTGAATTGTATCATCCACTTGGCCAACCATGCTCTGTTTTCGAGCTGGTGATATCTACTCTTGAAGCTTGGGGTATATGTTCCTAAGAAGCCCCGATGGGTTGAACCAATGCCTTCCCTAATCTATGCAAACCCAAAAGATTTCACAGGGCATATTTATCTGGTATTGCACCAGATAAAATATTCAACACTAATGCCATTTTCAAAACGAGAAGTGAATGTAAGGTTTTGCTTTGGAGAAGTGGGAGTCGACCTTGAACTTTGTGTTCATGCCCATGGACCCGATGTGGAATCTATCATGAAAGCTTCTTGTATAAATAATGGTCGGCTTGTTATAAGTTCATCTTGTAACTATGTTGGTCCCTTGCGACCGTGGTTCCGACGATGATTGATCATCTTTGATCCTTTTCTCGGACAAGTTGAACCACTTGTCCTCTGCAGATCAATGCACCCGTCCAACCTCTACTTTGATCTGTCGTCGAGTATTACCCCCCTGGTATCTCGAGATTATAATGGAATTGCATAACTTCATATGAGTTCTTCATCAAGTGCTACATTCTCACTGCTTCCAAATTTTTCACGGGCTCCGAGTGGTCAAATACTCGAAGACCCCGATAACTGGAACGAGTCCGCGTTACGGTTCAACAGCTCCTGCTGATATTCTTTACTTACGAGTTTGTACCTGATCATGTCGTTCCTATCCTGATCGGCTATATCATTATCGTGCTAAATCTTAACAGTGTCATGTGGCCTTTCTTCCCGGAACACACTTTTGACGCTGAGCTAAGCTTACGTCGATCTTCCTTGTCATATATTATTTTCTTGAACAACAATACTTGATTCCGAGGTTGTGTCGTACCCATGGTTACAATAACATTTTGCCTCATCATTCTTTTGACTTGGTATCATCGTCGGTCGATTACCTCTTCATGAAATCTCTTGACAAATGTGTCATGATCAGCATCAGCACTCTGAGCTCTTCCAGGGTATCTATTGAATTCATGATGAGAAACACCATCCTTGCCCTCGATGTTTTGTGTTATCATCGACCACTTCATTGCCTTTCGTTCAACACCAACTTGTTCGTGTTTGATATTATACCTTGAGTTCCTTGCTACCCAGGAATTGTTCTCCCTTACCTTGGAACATTAACATCTCTTACGACATCAATGTTGTGAGGATTTCACCACCGCTTAAGAATTCTTGGTATGGTGATACTTCTCACCATCACCATTCTTTCTTGGGTCCTCGTGTTGATTCCATCCGGGGTACCAACAAGTGAGCGGTGCTGTTTGGATTCTGCCCTTCTAGCAATCCTATTGCTTTGAAGTTAATGGTCGGCCGTCATTCTTAGACTATTGATCATTGAATCACCATTCCGACGTTGGTCGTGCAACCCAGCCCATATTTCGGCTGCACCTATCAACCAATGCTTAAACTGGGTATGTTTTCCTCGAGCATATCCCCTTATATCATTTCATCTGACTAATGATATCTCCTTGTTCACATACTTGTGGAAACCCATCTTTTGGAAGACTCGATGAATTGTCGTTGAATTCATCAGCTACCTCCTTCTCCCTTCATTGTTTTAATGATGAGCTTTTCTTTCGGAACTCGCTTCCGTAGTTAATTTCCCGAGAATCTTACAATGTCATCTCGACAATTTGTGTTGCACCTTTCTTCTCAGGCATCCTGAGTCCGAGGTATCCTGACGCCAATCAGATCTGAATCTCGGTCAGATATGATGGTTGGAACATATTTCCAAGAGTTATCACATTGGTCTTGTTATGACCCCGTAAAGTGATGTCGTGCCTAGCACACCTGGTCGGAGGCCCTAATGTTATAGTTTTCCTTTTTAGCAAGGTTATCTATTCTTCCATGAGAAATGGTAAGACTTATTCTACAAGTTGTCCCTGATGAATCCTTCGTGTATCCAAAGTCCGATCTTTGCTTAAAGACCTTGTCAAAGCTATCTCGAAGCATGTCTGTGGTACTCCGATTTTCAATAAGAACATTTGAAGCCCAATGCTAAATGTTTCCTGCTCTATTATCCAAACACCGTTGTATGGGTAATGTCATGAAAATTCTTCCCCTTACCTAATGAGTTTTCTACATTATATCATGTCTTGGATATCATGCTCCGCTTGTCCTTGGGAAGGATATACCCCCGAAATATGTGTGTATACACATTTTCATTTCCATTGTTCGGGTTAAACCAGATAATCACATTTTCCCTTCCATTGTCTTATTTAAGCTTTCTTGTAATCTGACTTAACCGAGCAGTGATAATTCCCTGCTTAGTAAGCACCTCATTGTACAACTCTGTTAGTAAGACCCTGTTACCATTATTGATAGCATCCCGGTAACCACCAATGGACGAGAACTTTGCCTATTGGTCCGCCTCGTTCAACGAGCGGGAAAATGGTTCTCTTCATCCCTCGCCCTTGGTACCGATGTTGTTGCCGACATAACTAACAGGCTATCCCCTGACATGCCTTGCTTACATGATCGTGCAAGATGTCACCGCCCTTCCTACTTTTACCCCACATGGTGGGCCCATAACCCACAGGTCCCAGGATCGAAACCTGACTCTCCTGTACAACCCCTATTCCCGAAGTTATTCCTCGCGTGTGGCCTCGTATGTAATTCACGAGCCAAGTCAGAGAGATCATCAATTCTGGTATCAGACACAATACTTATTCCCGCTGCTTGGAACCCCTTTCACGCCTGTTTCAGGCATCGAACGATTGCCTGCCCGCTCGAAACTTCCCGTGATACCTCCTTACTTTACTCTCGATATTTTCTTAAATTTCAATTCGAGAGTTACTTTCCGCCACCTTCCCCGATGTTATCGACCAGATAGTCGACCTTGTAGAGGTCCATTCTCCCAGTATGCCCACCCTTTATTCTTTCGTAAGTACAATGGAACCCCGAAGAAAGGATGCCGACTTCATCTTGATGACTTGAAGCAGAAAAAGGAAGGCATCAATATAATGGATCGCCCACTTCGAGAAGAGGATCACCAAGACCGAGAAGATCCGTTAGGATTCCGTAACTAGACCTTTTCCCCCGTCTCTACCCCTTAAATCTCGGGACGAGATTTCTTGTAGTGGAGGAGATTTGTGACGCCCGGATAATTAAGCCACAGTAAACCTCTGTTAATGATGCCACGTCACCACGATTACTGTTCCTAAACTCGCGTTAGTTCGAAACCCGGTTCAAATTTCAAATTTAGAATAAAGTCAAACAATAAAAGTTTTCAAATATTAAAAACGAAATGTTCGGGCGGAGCCGAATAATGCATATGTAATTATGGTGAAGAAACCAATTTTTTATAAAGTGTTTAAGTGCTCAAAAATGGTTAACACAGTGGCTGAAGCAATTATATAAATGGCTTTCATAATTTCTAAAATATCAAACTAAATTATTTGTGTACCGAACTTTTTGTGGCGGAGGTATATTTACTTATACTAATTTAGAAACTACTTTGGTATTTTATTTTAACTAAAATAATGTGAAGTTATAAATAAACAGAAAACTTTTGAAAGAATAAGAGAAAAGGAAAAATAAAGAAAGGGAAAAGATCAAAATCCAAAAAAAAAGGGAGAACACCCCCCCACTGGGCCACGGCCCAGCTGGCCTCTGGACCCACTAGGCCGGCCGGTTGGCCCAGCCGCCGCCCGACCTAACCCTAGACGACCGAACCCCCCCTCCCCTCGTTCCCCACTTCCCCCACTCCTCCCCCGCACGCCTCCCTCTCCTTTCCCCGACCGGATCTGGAGCGGGGCACGGCCCCGTCGCCCCCCCTCCCCGACCTCTGCTCCTCCCTCGCCGGGCCGCCTCCTCCCCTGCGTCGACGCCGTCCCCATCCCCCGCCCCGAGCTTCCCCGAGCACGCTCCCGAGTCCCTACCCCCTCCCGTGAGCTCCTCCTCCTCCCTTCCCCCTCTGTCGCCGGCGCCGTCCGCGCCCAGCCGCGGCCCCGCACGGCGGTCGCCGCGCCCTAGCCGCGCGCCATCGCCCCGTCGCGCCCGCACCGCGGCCGTCATCGCCCTGCGCCCATACGCGCGCCTGCGCCTCCCTGCTAGCCTAGCCGCGCCCTGCGCCGTCCCGCTCAGGCCATGGCCTCGCCTCCCCGCGCGTTGCGCTTGCCGGCCGCATCCTGGCCGTGCCCGGCGTTGCTCTCTGCTCCCCGCGCTCGCCGCACAGCGACCGCGCCTGCCCGCACGCGCTGCTCGTTGCCCGCGCCTCAGGCCTCCCACGCTCGCGCTCGTCGCGGCCACACGCACGCACGCGCCCGCCCCTGTCTCTGTCTCCTGCGCGACCCCCTGCTCCTCTGCTCGCCCGCGCGTGACCTCTCCTCCCCCCCGCCTCTGCTGCTGCTCTCTGGCCGTGCGGCGGCCGTGCTGCCCGCTCCGTCGCCGCCGTCCGGGGCCGACCCCCTGCTCCCCGCCCCCTCCCGGTGTCGATCGAGGCCGCCGGCGCAGCTGGGCCTCGCGCCCTCGCTGCGGTGGCCTCGGGCACAGGCGCCCGTGCCCTGCGCCCGCTCGGGTGCGCCCGCACCCAGTGCCCTCGCCGCCCGTTAGTGCCCCCCACGCCCGTGTGCCCGCTTGGCCCCTGTGGGCCAATGATAGTGGGGGCCCACGCCCACAGAACGTTTCAAAAGAAAAAGAATTAACATAAAAATAATAATAATAAAATTAATTAATTAAATAATAATAATAAAATTAATTAATTAATTAAGGAATTAATTAAGTTAATTAATTATAATTAGTTTAATCTAATTAACTTGTTAGTTTAATTAAACACTAATTAGTTAGCTAAACCCTGATTAGCCTAATTAGTGGATGACAGGTGGGTCCCACTGGACCCACACGTCAGTTTGACTGGTCAACACCTCTGTTGACTGTTGACGTCATGCTGACGTCATGCTGACGTCATGATGACGTCAGCAAACACTGTTTTGGATAATGTTATAATTAAATAATTAATTAAATTCCAGAAATTACTAAAATCTTTAGAAAATCATATCTTTTAATCCGTAACTCGGATTAAAATATTTTCAACATGAAAGTTGCTCAGAACGACGTGACGAACCCGGTTACACAGCCCGTTCGTCCGCCACACATTCCTAACATATCAAACTCGCAACTTTTCCCCTCCGGCTCCTCTGCTCGAAAACGCGAAACATCGGGGATACTTTCCCGGTTGTTTCCCCCCTTCACCGGTATCACCGCATACCGTGTTAGGGCACCACTAACGCCGTTATTTGTCATGTCATGCATCACTATGCATCTGCTTGCTTAAATATTTATTGTTTCCCCCCCTCTTCTCTCGATAGACCCCGAGACCGACGTTGCTGCTGCCCCGTTCGACTACGGAGTTGACGATCCCTCTCTCTTGCCAGAGCAACCAGGCAAGCCCCCCCCTTGATCACCAGATATCGCCTACTCTCCTCTATACTGCTTGCATTAGAGTAGTGTAGCTTGTTAATGCTTTCGTTATTCCTATCCTGATGCATAGCCTGTTTTTGATACTGCTGTTGATACCTTTACCTGCAATCCTACTGCTTAGTATAGGATGCTAGTGTTCCATCAGTGGCCCTACACTCTTGTCTGTCTGCCATGCTATACTACTGGGCCGTGATCACTCGGGGGTGATCACGGGCATATACTTTACACTGTTACATTATATGTGATACTGTTCGGAGATGGGGGCTGAAGGGGCAGGTGGCTCCATCCCGGTAGAGGTGGGCCTGGGTTCCCGACGGCCCCCGACTGTTACTTTGAGGCGGAGCGACAGGGCAGGTTCAGACCACCTAGGAGAGAGGTGGGCCTGGCCCTAGTCGGCGTTCGCGATACTTAACACGCTTAACGAGATCTGGGTATTTGATCTGAGTCTGGCCATTTGGTCTATACGCACTAACCACCTACGCGGGAGTAGTTATGGGTATCCCGACGTCGTGGTATCAGCCGAAGCACTTCTTGACGTCAGCGACTGAGTGGCGCGCGCCGGGTTGGACCGCGTAACGTGACTTCCGTTGTACTGGAGGTTGCTAGGTCTGCTCACCGGCCACGTTCGCAACGTGCAGGTGTGCTCAGGGCGATGGGCCCAGACCCCTGCGCGCATAGGTTTAGACCGGCGTGCTGACCGCTCTGTTGTGCCTAGGTGGGGCTGCGACGTGTTGATCTTCCGAGGCCGGGCATGACCCAGGAAAGTGTGTCCGGCCAAATGGGATCAAGCGTGTTGGGCTATGTGGTGCACCCCTGCAGGGAAGTTTATCTATTCGAATAGCCGTGTCCCTCGGTAAAAGGACGACCCGGAGTTGTACCTCGACCTTATGACAACTAGAACCAGATACTTAATAAAACACACCCTTCCAAGTGCCAGATACAACCCGGTGATCGCTCTCTGACAGGGCATCGAGGAGGGGATCGCCGGGTAGGATTATGCTATACGATGCTACTTGGAGGACTTCTGTCTACTCTCTTCTATATGCTGCAAGACGGAGGCGACCAGAAGCGTAGTCTTCGATAAGACTAGCTATCCCCCTCTTATTCTGGCATTCTGCAGTTCAGTCCACTGATATGGCCCTTTACACATATACCCATGCATATGTAGTGTAGCTCCTTGCTTGCGAGTACTTTGGATGAGTACTCACGGTTGCTTTCTTCCCCCTTTTCCCCCTTTCCTTTCTTCTGGTTGTCGCAACCAGATGTTGGAGCCCAGGATCCAGACGCCACTTTCGACGACGACTCCTACTACTCTGGAGGTGCCTACTACTACGTGCAGCCCGCTGACGACGACCAGGAGTAGTTAGGAGGATCCCAGGCAGGAGGCCTGCGCCTCGTTCGATCTGTATCCTAGTTTGTGCTAGCCTTCTTAAGGCAAACTTGATTAACTTATATCTGTACTCAGATATTGTTGCTTCCGCTGACTCGTCTATGATCAGGCACTTGTATTCGAGCCCTCGAGGCCCCTGGCTTGTATTATGATGCTTGTATGACTTATTTTATTTGTAGAGTTGTGTTGTGATATCTTCCCGTGAGTCCCTGATCTTGATCGTACACATTTGCATGCATGATTAGTGTATGATTAAACCGGGGGCGTCACACCGGAACAGGGTCCCGATTGACTTTTGGTGGCTACAGAGGCTTGCGGCGGCGGAACTCCAGATCTATTATCTGTTTTGGAAGTTTTAGGGTATGTGAGTATATATCTGTGCACGAAGTACGTCGGTGGTGCTTTGGGGGCCCCACGAGGCAGGGGCGTGCACCCCACCCTCGTGGGCACCGCCCTTCTCTCCTGACGTGGGGTCCAAGTCCATCCGGTAGCTTTCCTACCAAAAATAAATTCTCCAGTTGATTTCGTTCCGTTTCGACTCCGTCTGATATTCCTTTTCTTCAAAATACTGAAATAGGCAAAAAACAGCAATTCTGGGCTGGGCCTCCGGTTAATAGGTTAGTACCAAAAATAATATAAAAGTGGATAATAAAGCCCAATATTGTCTAAAACTGTAGATAATATAGCATGGAGCAATAAAAAATTATAGATACGTTGGAGACGTATCAAGCATCCCCAATCTTAATTCCTGCTCGTCATCGAGTAGGTAAATGATAAAAAAGATAATTTTTGATGTGGAATGCTAGTTGGCATAATTTCATTGTAATTCTTCTTAATTGTGGTATGAATATTCAGATCTGAAAGATTCAAGATAAAAGTTCATATTGACATAAAAATAATAATACTTCAAGCATACTAACTAAGCAATTATGTCTTCTCAAAATAACATGGCCAAAGAAAGTTCATCCCTACAAAATCATATAGTTTAGTCATGCTCCATTTCGTCACAGAAGAATGCTCTCATCATGCACAACCCCGATGACAAGCCAAGCAATTGTTTCATACTTTAGTAATCTCAAACTTATAAACCTTCATGCAATACATGAGCGCGAGCCATGGACATATCACTATGGGTGGAATAGAGTATAATGATGGGGGTTATGTGGAGAAGAAAAAAAGGAGAAAGTCTCACATTAACGAGGCTAATCAATGAGCTATGGAGATGCCCATCGATTAATGTTAATGCAAGGAGTAGGGATTGCCATGCAACGGATGCACTAGAGTTATAAATGTATGAAAGCTCAACAAAAGAAACTAAGTGGGTGTGCATCCAACTTGCTTGCTCACAAAGACCTAGGGCACTTGAGGAGGCCCATTGTTGGAATATACAAGCCAAGTTCTATAATGAAAAATTCCCACTAGTATATGAAAGTGACAACATAGGAGACTCTCTATCATGAAGATCATGGTGCTACTTTGAAGCACAAGTGTGGTAAAAGGATAGTAACATTGTCCCTTCTCTCTTTTTCTATCTTTTTTTTCTTTTTTTGGGCCTTCTCTTTTTTTATGGCCTTTCTCTTTTTTTATTCCTCACTTGGGACAATGCTCTAGAAAATTATGATCATCACACTTCTATTTATTTACAACTCAATGATTACAACTCGATACTAGAACAAGGTATGACTCTATATGAATGCCTCCGGTGGTGTACCGGGATATGCAATGAACCAAGAGTGACATGTATGAAAGAATTATGAACGGTGGCTTTGCCACAAATACTATGTCAACTACATGATCATGCTAAGCAATATGACAATGATGAATGTGTCACGATGGTATGGTGGAAAGTTGCATGGCAATATATCTCGGAATGGCTATGGAAATGCCATAATAGGTAGGTGTGGTGGCTGTTTTGAGGAAGATATAAGGAGGTTTATTTGTGAAAGAGCGTATCATATCACGGGGTTTGGATGCACCGGCGAAGTTTGCACCAACTCTCAATGTGAGAAAGGGCAATGCACGGTACCGAAGAGGCTAGCAATGATGGAAGGGTGAGAGTGCGTATAATCCATGGACTCAACATTAGTCTTAAAGAACTCATATACTTACTGCAAAAATCTACTAGTCATCAAAAACCGAAGCATTACGCACATGCTCCTAGGGGGATAGATTGGTAGGAAAAGACCATCGCTCGTCCCCGACCGCCACTCATAAGGAAGACAATCAAAGAACACCTCATTTTTCAAATTTGTTACATAACGTTTACCATACGTGCATGCTACGGGACTTGCAAACTTCAACACAAGCATTTCTCAAATTCACAACTACTCAACTAGCACGACTTTGATATTATTACCTCCATATCATCAATCATCAATCATCAATCATCAAACTTCTCTTAGTATTCAAAACACTGATAAGAAAGTTTTTACTATTCTTGAATACCTAGAATATTAGGATTAAGCACATTACCATGCTATTTAAGACTCTCAAAAAAATATGAGTGAAACATGAGATTTCATCTATTTCTTCAAAATAAAACGACCACCATGCTCTAAAAGATATAAGTGAAGTACTAGAGCAACCAACAAACTACTCCAAAGATATGAGTGAAGATCAATGAGTAGTCAAGTAATTATGCAACTATGTGAAGACTCTCTAACATTTAAGAATTTCAGATCTTGGTACTTTATTCAAACAGCAAGCAAAGCTAAATAAAATAAAATGATGCTCCAAGCAAAACACATAACATGTGGTGAATAAAAATATAGCTGCAAGTAAAGTTAGCGATGAACGAAGACGAAAGAGGGGATGCCTTCCGGGTCATCCCCAAGATTAGACCCTTGGTTATCATTTAATATTACCTTGGGGTGCCTTGGTCATCCCCAAGCTTTGGCTCTTGCCACTCCTTATTCCATAGCCCATCGAATCTTTACCCAAAACTTGAAAACTTCACAACACAAAACTTTAACAAAAAACTCATGAGCTCCGTTAGTGAAAGATAATAAAACACCACTTCATGGTACTGTAATGAACTCATTATTTATTTATATTGGTGTTAAACCTACTTTATTCCAACTTCTCTATGGTTTATAAACTATTTTACTAGCCATATAGTCATCAAAATAAGCAAACAACACACGAAAAACAGAATCTGTCAAAAACAGAACAGTCTGTAGTAATATGTAACTAATGCAAACTTCTGGAACTCCAGAAATTCTAACATAAATTGCTGTACCTGAGTAATTTGTCTAGTAATCATCTGAAAAAAGAATCAACTAAATAGCACTCTCCAGTAAAAAGTTGAAGCTAATCTCGTGAGCGCTAAAGTTTCTGTTTTTTTACAGCATGATCATAAAGACTTCACCCAAGTCTTCCCAAAGGTTCTACTTGGCACAAACACTAATTAAAACATAAAACTACATCTAAGAATAAGATAGATGGATTATTTATTAATAAACATAACCAAAAAGCAAATAACTAAAATAAAATTGGGTTGCCTCCCAACAAGCGCTATCGTTTAACGCCCCTAGCTAGGCATGATGATTTCAATGATGCTCACATAAAAGATAAGAATTGAAACATAAAGAGAGCATCATGAAGAATATGACTAGCACATTTAAGTCTAACCCACTTCCTATGCATAGGGATTTTGTGATCAAAAAACTTATGGGAACAATAATCAACTAGCATAGGAAGGCAAAACAAGCATAACTTCAAAAATTTAAGCACATAGAGAGGAAACTTGATATTATTGCAATTCCTACAAGCATATATTCCTACCTCATAATAATTTTCAGTAGCATCATGAATGAATTCAACAATATAACCAGCACCTAAAGCATTCTTTTGATGATCTACAAGCATAGAAAATTTACTACTCTCCACATAAGCAAAATTCTTCTCATTCGGAATAGTGAGAGTATCATAAGAGACGTGAATACTATAAATTGTTTCCACATTAAAAGAGTAATGTTCAGATAAAGGGTAATCACAACCATGACAAGTTTCATGGTTATCATTATTCTTTATAGCATATGTGTCATCACAATACTCATCATAGATAGGAGGCATGCTTTCATCATAGTAAATTTGCTCATCAAAGCTTGGGGGACAAAAAATATCATCTTCATCAAACATAGCTTCCCCAAGCTTGTGGCTTTGCATATCATTAGCATCATGGATATTCAAGGAATTCATACTAACAACATTGCAACCATGCTCATCATTCGCATATTTTATGCCAAGCATTCTATGTAATTCTTCTTCTAACACTTTGGCACAATTTTCCTTTCCATCATACTCACGAAAGATATTAAAAAGATGAAGCGTGTGAGGTAAACTCAATTCCATTTTTTGTAGTTTTCTTTTATAAACTAAACTAGTGCTAAAACAAGAAACAAAAAGATTCGATTGCAAGATCTATAGATATACCTTCAAGCACTCACCTCCCCGGCAACGGCGCCAGAAAAGAGCTTGATTTTTACTACGCAACCTTCTTCTTGTAGACGTTGTTGGGCCTCCAAGTGCAGAGGTTTGTAGGACAGTAGCAGATTTCCCTCAAGTGGATGACCTAAGGTTTATCAGTCCGTGGGAGGCGTAGAATGAAGATGGTCTCTCTCAAGCAACCCTGCAACCAAATAACAAAGATTCTCTTGTGTCCCCAACACACCCAATACAATGGTGAATTGTATAAGTGCACTAGTTCGGCGAAGAGATGGTGATACAAGTGCAATATGGATGGTAGATATAGGTTTTTGTAATCTGAAAATATAAAAACAGCAAGGTAACATGTGGTAAAAGTGAGCGTAAATGGTATTGCAATGATAGGAAACAAGGCCTAGGGTTCATACTTTCACTAGTGCAAGTTCTGTCAGCAATAATAACATAGTTGGATCATATAACTATCCCTCAACATGCAACAAAGAGTCACTCAAAAGACACTAATAGCGGAGAACAAACAAAGAGATTATGGTAGGGTACGAAACCACCTCAAAGTTATTCTTTCCAATCCATTGGGCTATTCCTATAAGTGTCACAAACAGCCCTAGAGTTCATACTAGAATAACACCTTAAGACACAAATCAACCAAAACCCTAATGTCACCTAGATACTCCAATGTCACCTCAAATATCCGTGGGTATGATTATACAATATGCATCACACAATCTCAGATTCATCTATTCAATCCAACACAAAGTACTTCAAAGAGTGCCCAAAAGTTTCTACCGGAGAATCAAGACGAAAACGTGTGCCAACCCCTATGCATAGGTTCATGGGCCGAACCCGCAAGTTGATCACCAAAACATACATCAAGTGAATCACGTGATATCTGATACGTCTCCAACGTATCTATAATTTTTGATTGCTCCATGTTATATTATCTACTATTTTGGGCAATATTGGGCTTTATTATCCACTTTTATATTATTTTTGGGACTAACCTATTAACCGGAGGCCCAACCCAAATTTGCTGTTTTATGCCTATTTCAGTGTTCCGAAGAAAAGGAATATCAAGCGGAGTCGAAACGGAACGAAATCAACTGGAGAAGGTATTTTTGGAAGGAAAGCCGCCAGATAGACTTGGACTCTACGTCAGGAGATACGGGAGGTGCTCACGAGGGTGGGGGCGCACCCACCCCCCTAGGGCGCGCCCCTCTGCCTTGTGGGGCCCCCGAAGCTCCACCGACGTACTTCCTGCACCCATATATACACACGTACCCTAAAACTTCCAGAACAGAGATTAGATCGGGAGTTCCGCCGCCGCAAGCCTCTGTAGCCACCAAAAGTCAATCGGGACCCTGTTTCGGCACCCTGCCGGAGCGGGGGAACCTTCACCGGTGGCCTTGTTCATCATCGCGGCGCTCTCCATGACGAGGAGGGAGTAGTTCACCCTCGGGGCTGAGGGTATGTACCAGTAGCTATGTGTTTGATCTCTCTCTCTCTCTCTCTCTCTCTCTCTCTCTCTTGTGTTCTTGATTTGGCACGATCTTGATGTATCGCGAGCTTTGCTATTATAGTTGGATCTTATGTTTCTTCTCCCCCTCTACTCTCTTGTAATGGATTGAGTTTGCCCTTTGAAGTAATCTTATCGGATTGAGTCTTTAAAGATTTGAGAACACTTGATGTATGTCTTGCCGTGCTTATCTGTGGTAACAATGGGATATCACGTGCCACTTGATGTATGTTTTGGTGATCAACTTGCGGGTTCCGCCCATGAACCTATGCATAGGGGTTGGCACACATTTTCGTCGTGATTCTCCAGTAGAAACTTTGGGCACTCTTTGAGGTTCTTTGTGTTGGATTGAATAGATGAATCTGAGATTGTGTGATGCATATCGTATAATCATACCCACGGATACTTGAGGTGACATTGGAGTATCTAGGTGACATTAGGGTTTTGGTTGATTTGTGTCTTAAGGTGTTATTCTAGTATGAACTCTAGGGCTGTTTGTGACACTTATAGGAATAGCCCAATGGATTGATTGGAAAGAATAACTTTGAGGTGGTTTCGTACCCTACCATAATCTCTTTGTTTGTTCTCCGCTATTAGTGTCTTTGGAGTGACTCTTTGTTGCATGTTGAGGGATAGTTATATGATCCATTTATGTTATTATTGTTGAGAGAAGTTGCACTAGTGAAAGTATGAACCCTAGGCCTTGTTTCCTAGCATTGCAATACCGTTTACGCTCACTTTTACCGCTTGCTACATTGCTGTTTTTATATTTTCAGTTTACAAAAACCTATATCTACCATCCATATTGCACTTGTTACACCATCTCTTCGCCGAACTAGTGCACCTATACAATATACCATTGTATTGGGTGTGTTGGGGACACAAGAGACTGTTTGTTATTTGGTTGCAGGGTTGCTTGAGAGAGACCATCTTCATCCTATGCCTCCCACGGATTGATAAACCTTAGGTCATCCACTTGAGGGAAATTTTCTACTTTCCTACAAACCTCTGCACTTGGAGGCCCAACAACTTCTACAAGAAGAAGGTTGCGTAGTAGACATCAAGCTCTTTTCTGGCGCCGTTGTCGGGGAGGTTAGTGCTTGAAGGTATATCTTTAGATCTTGCAATCAAATCTTTTTGTTTCTTGTTTTAGCACTAGTTAGTCTATAAAAGAAAATTACAAAAAATGGAATTGAGCTTGCCTCATACGCTTCATCTTTTTAATATCTTTCGTGAGTATGGTGGAAAGGAAAATTGTACAAAGTGTTAGAAGAAGAATGCATTAAATTGTTTGGCACTAAATCTTTGAATGATGAGCATGATTGCAATATTGTTAGTATGAATTCCTTGAATATCCATGATGCTAATGATATGCAAAGCCACAATCTTGGGGAAGCTATGTTTGATGAAGATGATATTTTTTGACCCCCAAGCTTTGATGAGCAAATATACTATGATGAAAATGCCTCCTATAAACATGTCAATTTTTGTGGAGTGCATTGGGTTTGTGAGTACACACCAAATAGGGAAGATAGATATTGCAAGAGGCATAAGTACTTAGAAACCAAATTGTTGCAAGAAGAGCTAGATGAATGCCCTGAACGATTCAATATTTTTCACGCTCCTTGTGAACTTTGTAATGGACATGGTCATTTAAAACTCCAATGCTATTTGTTTCATGATCAAGTCGTGTCCAAATATTGTGATAATTTGATTACCCTTGAGCATCATAAAGAGCTTAGTCTTCTTTTGGGTTATGAAGAAATGAAACGTATAACTGAGGGTATTCCAAAGTTTAATCTTGATAGAATTCTTGATTTTGATCTAGAGAAGATTTATATGTATTATGCGGTGAATTGCATTGAAAATCCTTATATTGCCAATTACATAAAGAAAAGAAAAGAAATAGAGGATGAAGAGAATACTAATGAAAGGGAAGAGATTTCCCAATATCCTCCTATTATTTCTTATGATGAATCAGGTAACAAGGAGGAGCCTTCTATTCAACCAATCTCATTAATAAGGAGCTCCAAAAAGAGGATTGAACCCACACATGATGTGGTGAAGAAGAAGAAAAGAAAAAGGAAGAGAGGTAAAAAGGTATCTCTCCCAAATAAAGTTGCTCCTATTATTGATGTGCCTCATGAAAATGAAGATGATACACTTGATGATGATCTCGTTATGCCTATTGCTTGTTGTGATGATTATGATTGGGAATATAATGATACTTCTTATGATCTTGAAAATCTTTTTGGCACTTGCTTGGAAGAATATAATAATTGCTATACTATTGGTGCTATCGATGCTATTAATGATGAGAGTGATTATGCTTATGATACGAAAAGGCCCAAGCTTGGGGAAGCTATGTTTGATGAGAATGACATATTTGAGAATATATTTGCTGCAATTAATGTTTGTCCCAAGCTTGGGGATTCTATGTTTAATGAAGATGATATTTTTAGCCTCTCAAGTTTTGATATGCAAAGTTGTTATGATGATTATATTGATGAAAGTGGGTTTGGAAGAGTGTCAACTTTAGGAAGTAATTATACCACTATTTTGGAGGATGTTGAATCTTATAATATTTATGAAAGTGGATTTGGAGAGGTCAAGACTTTATTTAGTGTTTTATCCACTATTTCGGAAGAGGTTTCAATCGATTATGATGAGAACAAAGTTGCTACTTATGATGATTATTGTGATAAAACTTATGCTATAAAGAGTAGTGAAGATTATATTTATAAAACTTGTCATGATTATGAGTACCCTTTATCTGAACATTACTCCTTTAACGTGGAAACAATTTATAGTATTCAAGTCTCTTATGATACTCCCACTATTCCGAATGAGAAGAATTTTGCTTATGTGGTGAGTAATAAAAATTCTCTGCTTGTAGATCATGAAAAGAATGCTTTAGGTGCTGGTTATATTGTTGAATTCATTCATGATGCTACTAAAAATTATTATGAGGGAGGAACATATGCTTGTAGGAATTGCAATAATATCAAGTTTCCTCTCTATGTGCTTAAAATCTTGAAGTTATGCTTGTTTTACCTTCCTATGCAAGTTGATTCTTGTTCCCATAAGTTGTTTGCTCACAAAATCCCTATGCATAGGAAGTGGGTTAGACTTAAATGTGCTAGTCATATTCTTCATGATTCTCTCTTTATGTTTCAATTCTTATCTTTTATGTGAGCATCATTGAAATCATCATGCCTAGCTAGGGGCATTAAACGTTAGCGCTTGTTGGGAGGCAACCCAATTTTATTTTAGTTTCTTTCTTTTTGGTTCTGTTTAGGAATAAATAATCCATCTAGCTTATGTTTAGATGTGTTTTTGTGGTTTAATTAGTGTTTGTGCCAAGTAGAACCTTTGGGAAGACTTGGGTGAAGTCTTTATGATCATGCTGTAAAAATAGAAATTTTAGCGCTCATGAGATTAGCTAGAACTTTTTACTGGAGAGTGATATTTAGTTGATTATTTTTTAAGATGATTACTATACAAATTCCTCAGGTCCACCAATTTATTTTAGAATTTTTGGAGTTCCAGAAGTTTGCATTAGTTACAGATTACTACAGACTGTTCTGTTTTTGACAGATTCTGTTTTTCATGTGTTGTATGCTTATTTTCATGACTCTATAGCTAGTAAAATAGTTTATAAACCATAGAGAAGTTGGAATACATTAGGTTTAACACCAATATAAATAAAGAATGAGTTCATCACAGTACCTTGAAGTGGTCTTTTGTTTTCTTTCGCTAACGGAGCTCACGAGTTTTCTGTTAAGTTTTGTGTTGTGAAGTTTTCAAGTTTTGGGTAAAGTTTCGATGGACTATGGAATAAGGAGTGGAAAGAGCCTAAGCTTGGGGATTCCCAAGGCACCACAAGGTAATATTCAAGGATAACCAAGCGTCTAAGCTTGGGGATGCCCCGGAAGGCATCCCCTCTTTCGTCTTCGTTCATCGGTAACTTTACTTGGAGCTATATTTTTATTCACCACATGATATGTGTTTTGCTTGGAGCGGCATTTTATTTTCTTTTGCTTTGCTTTCTGTTTGAATAAAGTATCAAGATCTGAAATTCTTAAATGTTAGAGAGTCTTCACATAGTTACATAATTATTAAACTACTCATTGATCTTCACTCATATCTTTCGGAGTAGTTTGTCGTTTGCTCTAGTGCTTCACTTATATCTTTTAGCGCACGTTGGTGGTTTTATTTTGAAGAAATAGATGAAATCTCATGATTCACTCATATAATTTGGAGAGTCTTAAATAGCATGGTAATTTGCTTAAATAATCCTAATATGCTAAGCATAAAAAGATTTGTAAGAATTCTTATGAGTGTGTTAAATACTAAGAAAAGTTTGATGCTTGATAATTGTTTTGAGATATGAAGATGGTGATATCAGAGTCATGCTAGTTGAGTAGTTGTGAATTTAAAGAATACTTGCGTTAAAGTTTGTGATTCCCATAGCATGCACGTATGGTGAACCGTTATGTGATAAAGTCGGAGCATGATTTATTTATTGATTGTCTTCCTTATGAGTGGCGATCGGGGACGAGCGATGGTCTTTTTCTACCAATCTATCCCCCTAGGAGCATGCACGTAATACTTTGCTTTGATAACTTGTAGATTTTTGCAATAAGTATATGAGTTCTTTATGACTAATGTTGAGTCCATGGATTATACGCACTTTCCTCCCTTCCACCATTGCTAGCCTCTCTAATACCGCACACCTTTCGCCGGTATCATACACCCACCATATACCTTCCTCAAAGCAGCCACCATACCTACCTATCATGGCATTTCCATAGCCATTCCGAGATATATTGCCATGCAACTTTCCACCGTTCCGTTTATTATGACACGCTCCATCATTGTCATATTGCTTTGCATGATCATGTAGTTGACATCGTATTTGTGGCAAAGCCACTGTTCATAATTCTTTCATACATGTCACTCATGAGTCATTGCACATCCCGGTACACCGCCGGAGGCATTCATATAGAGTCATTTCTTGTTCTAAGTATCGAGTTGTAAGAAAAATAAAAGTGTGATGATCATCATTATTAGAGCATTATCCCAGTGAGGAAAGGATGATGGAGACTATGATTCCCCCACAAGTCGGGATGAGACTCCGGACGAAAAATAAAAAAATAAAAAAAGAGGCCATAAAAAAGAGAAAAGGCCCAAATAAAAAAATAAAAAAATAAAAAATGAGATTAAAAGAGAGAAGGGGCAATGCTACTATCCTTTTACCACACTTGTGCTTCAAAGTAGCACCATGATCTTCATGATAGAGAGTCTCCTATGTTGTCACTTTCATATACTAGTGGGAATTTTACATTATAGAACATGTCTTGTATATTCCAATGATGGGCCTCCTCAAAATGCCCTAGGTCTTCGTGAGCAAGCGAGTTGGATGCACACCCACTTAGTTTCTTTTGATGAGCTTTCATATACTTATAGCCGTAGTGCATCCGTTGCATGGCAATCCCTACTCACTCACATTGATATCTATTGAAGGGCATCTCCATAGCCCGTTGATACGCCTAGTTGATGTGAGACTATCTTCCCCTCTTTTTGTCTTCTCCACAACCACCATTCTATTCCACATATAGTGCTATATCCATGGCTCACGCTCATGTATTGCGTGAAGATTGAAAAAGTTTGAGAATGTCATAAGTATGAAACAATTGCTTGGCTTGTCATCGGGGTTATGCATGATTTAAATACTTTGTGTGGTGAAGATAGAGCATAGCCAGACTATATGATTTTGTAGGGATAACTTTCTTTGGCCATGTTATTTTGAGAGGACATAATTGCTTTGTTAGTATGCTTGAAGTATTATTATTTTTATGTCAATATGAACTTTTGTCTTGAATCTTTCGGATCTGTATATTCATATCACAATTGAGAAGAATTACATTGAAATTATGCCAACTAGCATTCCACATCAAAAATTATCTTTTTTATCATTTACCTACTCGAGGACGAGTAGGAATTAAGCTTGGGGATGCTTGGTACGTCTCCAACGTATCTATAATTTTTGATTGCTCCATGCTATATTATCTACTGTTTTGGGCAATATTGGGCTTTATTATCCACTTTTATATTATTTTTGGGACTAACCTATTAACCGGAGGCCCAGCCCAGATCTGCTATTTTATTCCTCTTTTAGTGTTTCGAAGAAAAGGAATATCAAACGGAGTCGAAACGGAACGAAATCAACTGGAGAAGTTATTTTTGGAAGGAAAGCCACCGAATAGACTTGGACTCTACGTCAGGAGATACGGGAGGTGCTCACGAGGGTGGGGGGCGTGCCCACCCCCCTAGGGCATGCCGCCTGCCTCGTGGGGCCCCCGAAGCTCCACCGACGTACTTCCTACACCCATATATACACACGTACCCTAAAACTTCCAGAACAGAGATTAGATCGGGAGTTTCGCCGCCGCAAGCCTCTGTAGCCACCAAAAGTCAATCGGGACCCTGTTCCGGCACCCTGCCGGAGGGGGGGAACCTTCACCGGTGGCCTTCTTCATCATCCCGGCGCTCTCCATGACGAGGAGGGAGTAGTTCACTCTCGGGGCTGAGGGTATGTACCAGTAGCTATGTGTTTGATCTCTCTCTCTTGTGTTCTTGATTTGGCACGATATTGATGTATCGCGAGCTTCGCTATTATAGTTGGATTTTATGTTTCTTCTCCCCCTCTACTCTCTTGTAATGGATTGAGTTTTCCCTTTGAAGTAATCTTATCGGATTGAGTCTTTAAAGATTTGAGAACACTTGATGTATGTCTTGTCGTGCTTATCTGTGGTGACAATGGGATATCACGTGCCACTTTATGTATGTTTTGGTGATCAACTTGCGGGTTCCGCCCATGAACCTATGCATAGGGGTTGGCACACGTTTTCGTCGTGATTATCCGGTAGAAAGTTTGGGCACTCTTTGAGGTTCTTTGTGTTGGATTGAATAGATGAATCTAAGATTGTGTGATGCATATCGTATAATCATACCCACGGATACTTGAGGTGACATTGGAGTATCTAGGTGACATTAGGGTTTTGGTTGATTTGTGTCTTGAGGTGTTATTCTAGTACGAACTCTAGGGCTGTTTGTGACACTTGTAGGAATAGCCCAATGGATTGATTGGAAAGAATAACTTTGAGGTGGTTTCATACCCTACCATAATCTCTTCATTTGTTCTCCACTATTAATGTCTTTGGATTGACTCTTTGTTGCATGTTGAGGGATAGTTATATGATCCATTTATGTTATTATTGTTGAGAGAACTTGCACTAGTGAAAGTTTGAACCCTAGGCCTTGTTTCCTAGCATTGCAATACCGTTTACGCTCACTTTTACCGCTTGCTACATTGCTGTTTTTATATTTTCAGTTTACAAAAACCTATATCTACCATCCATATTGCACTTGTATCACCATCTCTTCGCCAAACTAGTGCACCTATACAATATACCATTGTATTGGGTGTGTTGGGGACACAAGAGGCTCTTTGTTATTTGGTTGCAGGGTTGCTTGAGAGAGACCATCTTAATCCTACGCCTCCCACGGATTGATAAACCTTAGGTCATCCACTCTAGGGAAATTTGCTACTGTCCTACAAATCTCTGCACGTGGAGGCCCAACAATGTCTACAAGAAGAAGGTTGCGTAGTAGACATCAATATCCCATTGTCACCAAAGATACTCACGACAAGACATACATCAAGTGTTCTCAAATCATTAAAGACTTAATCCGATAAGATTACTTCAAAGGGAAAACTCAATACATTACAAGAGAGTAGAGGGGGAGAAGAAACATAAGATCCAACTATAATAGCAAAGCAACCCTCCCACAATCATCCACAAGTGAATCATTGGAGAGATGGGAACCCCGCCCACCCCACCTTAACCCTAGCCGCCACCCTCCGGTGATCTCCACCTACCACCATGGAAATCATCATCCGATCCACTCATTCTCTCCGGCATCAAGGTCTACCCCCTTGGGTTTTGATCTCGATGGTGGTCCACGCTTCCATTGCTCTTGGTTTTGATTTTTCTCATGGAATGGGCCTCGCGCAAGAGATCTGGCGATCCATGAGGCGCACAGTTCATCCCACGGATGGTTCTGGCCACTTCATCATGGTGGCTTCATTTGCAAGGCATAATTTCCGCCTGACTGAGGAGAATGTTTCCCTAGCTCTAGAGGCGGCGATCGGGGGATATTGTTCTTCATTAAAGGTATCATGTTTACGTGATCGTGTTTTCTCCTTTAATCTCTCATGCAAGTACGTTGGTTCTTTCATCTTGCACCAACGAAATCATGTTTGCCCGCAATTCAAGTGTCATTTTCATCTTTGGGGCCATGGAGGTCGAGATTGGACCAAGGAATTTTGTCACGACCAATTTTTCCGGGCTTTAATTTCCAGAAAAAGGGCCGTTGTGCTCACCAGCCCCAGGATTACTGTTAGCTGATGAGGCACCAACTTGTTACAGGAATTCCAAGCAAAAGTACAAAATATGTAGTACAAGACCATTGTGGCCTATGAGTACATCAAATGGTTTCTGGTGGTTGAGGGCGGAAGCGGTTTGTGGATCACCACGGCCTATGGGACTCCATTTCCCACAGGAACAGCTGACCAGGTTAACTCCTATCTTCGCGAGTCTACTATCACCGTTGCTTAGGTTCCGAGGCTGTCGTCCCAACGCTCCTCTCCAAGCAAGTAAACTGGCCAAGACAATAGCCAGGGACAAGCCAGTGAGTACTTTGAATGTACTCGCAAACATTAAGAACACAGATATAATATAGCCACTAATAATCATGCTTTGCAATATTCTTATGCTCACTTAGTTAGTCATGAAAATAAATATCTTCATGCATGCAAGCAGGTTATTCATATGCAACCGGAAATTTATGCAATGACCAAATATAAATAAGGTGTACCGATCGGATGTCTGAAGCGACGTCTCGAAAGGATAGTGAAAAAGAGTATGCCACAGTCGGGCGTCTCAGCGACACCACATAAAGGGCTTTAAAAGAAATGCCACAGTCGGGCGTCTTAGCGACACCACATAAAGGGCTTTAAAAGAAATGCCACAGTCGGGCGTCTTAGCGACACCACATAAAGGGCTTTAAAAGAAATGCCACAGTCGGGCGTCTTAGCGACACCACATAAAGGGCTTTAAAAGAAATGCCACAATCGGGCGTCTTAGCGACACCAAATAAAGGGCTTTAAAAGAAATGCCACAGTCGGGCATCTTAGCGACACCACATAAAGGGCTTTAAAAGGAATGCCACAGTCGGGCGTCTTAGCGACACCACATAAAGGGCTTTAAAAGAAATGCCACAGTCGGGCATCTTAGCGACACCACATAAAGGGCTTATATGAAAAAGAAATTATCATAGTGAATATCCAGGAGGTGGTACCGTCCCAGGGGTATTCTTTATTTCAAAATCATGCGAAATGGTTAGTCCATAAAGATAATAATAATCATAACCATCATATATCACAAGTCATAATCAATATTCGAGTTTTTGTGGTTTCTCCTCCGAAGACCGACACTAAGACCGACACTTGACCCATCCCAGACTGTAATCCTTAACCATGGACACGGCTATTCGAATAGGTTTAATATCTCTGCAGAGGGTGTACTCTTTACCCACGAGTAACGGATTCCTTTAGTCCATTGGGACTAATTCCGTCTACGGTCTTTTAATTGAAAACACACCTGACTTGCACACACCAGCTCAACTCGCCGGTGTCTGGAATCACCCACGACACCTGTCAAGCAAACTCTAAGTGGGGAGGCTACAACCTCGACGTAGCATGGGATCAAATTTCTACTGCGCGCTCTAAGGGGTATCCCCCTCTCGGTCCCAACCGGATACACCCATGCCCCCGGACCAGGTGGCATGCCTACCGGATGCAACCGGTATCTTCCACCATGGCCTCTCTGTACGGTGTGTGCCATGACAAGGGTTAACAACTTACTGAACCATACCCCACATACGGTAGGGACCAGTGGCAGTACGAAACAAGTATGGGGGTTACCGGAACAAGACTCGATCTATGGCCGACTCAGGAGGCTCATAAAGGTTCCCTGCTTGGTTAGCACAACAAAAATACTTCAACCAACAAATCACCACCCATCATACCTTACCATGCCATACCGGATATAACCGTCCCGACGGAGACCGGCGACAAGCTCACGCCTACCCAAGGCAGAGGCTTTCCTGGATTCCTTTCCGGCATGCATGTAAGATACATGAGGATGATTGCCATTACACGAGCATGCTTATTTCCAACAGCAAGGAAATCCACATAATGCATCCATGCAAAAGATCATATCACATGAAATAACACTACTCCGAAACGAGGTGGTATTTATAAACGTGTCAATCATCGCACTAACATATTATTCCGGGGTTCAGAATGCTTGCCTTAAAGGTGTGGAGAGGTGGGGGTGCTCTCCAAAACTTTTGGAAGTTTTTCTTCTCTTCCAAAATCCTATTTTCAAAAAAAAAATATGCAAACAACACATATTTCAAAAACAGCACAAAAAGTTGTTTGGAAATTTTTTAAAATAAATATTAAAATAAAGTAGACAGAATTTGAGAGATGTAGGAAAAAGAATTAATTCATTTGGAGTTATATTTAAAAAGTTACAGCCGGTCAAAGTTTAGTCAAATCTGTTTTTAAAATAAATATATAAAAGAAAACGATTCGGACAGAATACGCTTTCGGTGTAGGGGAGACGTACTGTGGGGCTTACGCTTCCACTCAAACACGTGGACGGCGCGGGTGCCACTGACAGTGGGTCCAGGGGGCCCACTAGTCAGGTTTGACTAGTCCTTTCTCCCTCTCCTTCCTCTGTCCCGAGCGGAGGCGGAGCTCCGGCGATCGTCGCCGGCGACTGGCGGCTCCTCGCGGGGCTTCGAGGGTGGGGATGGATCCGCCACTCCAGTGCGATCCTCCCGGTGGTCGCCAGGCAGGTGGGGGCGGCAGGAGCTGCCGGCGGTGAGCTTCGCGGCGGAGGAGGCTTCGGGAGCGGAGTGATTTTTGGGCCACGGTGGTTCCCGATCAAAATTGAGTAGGGGTTTGGGTTCGTGGGAGGAAGGGGAGTTTTCTGGTGAAGAGAACGGCGTGGGGGAGGCCTTGGTGGCGTCGGAACGATCGGGGCAGTGGCGGCGGCGAGGGTTGCCGGAGACGGGGAAGAAAGCTTTCCTGGGTCGATTGGCGAGCTGGGGGAGCGTCATTGGGGTGGCTTGGGGTTGCCAGTGTGTGGGAACGGCTCGGGGCGCCCATTTATAAGCGAGGCAAGGCAGTTCCGCGGCGGCTGTGGATAAGCTTCCAGCGAACCGACATTCTGTAGCAGCAGGGCATCGTGGCGGCGACGAGCGCTAGCGGACAAGCTCACGTATGAGTTCGGGCTGTGCCAGGGGCCAGGTGGCGAGCCGGGGTGGCTTGGGCGGCGCTGGACGGAGCAGCGGCTGTCGGCCGACACCGGCGTGCCGCCAAAAATGCTCTGGCGGTGGCGCTGTTGGTTGCCAGGGCGGCTTGGCGCGATGCTGTGAGGAGGGTAGTGCGTGGCGTGGCGCTGCAGAGCGAGCCAAAACCAGGGGGGCCAGCGTGTCGGCTCGGCAAGGTTTCGTGCAATACGCGTGCTCTGGGCGCGTCCAGTGCACGCACGGAGGGCGTTCGACACAATGCCGTGGCATGCTACAGGTTGCGGGTGTGGCTGGCAAGGAACAGGGCTAGGTTAGAGATAGAGGGAAACCCAAGGGACAAGGTGGCTTGGTCAGGTGATCAAGTCCATAGTGCAAACAAAATCCCATGTCAAAACTGATCATGCCCACAAGGTGTTTGATAAAATGCTAAGGTCATCTAGGTAGTTCTTGGAGGGGTCAAATTCTCCAGATCAGTGTCTCTTTAGATGCAAGAGAGGGTGGTAAGGTTAGTTTCGCAAAAGGAGAAACTTGTTAGTGCAATTTTTGCAAAACTCCAGTTCTGGACAGAAGGTAAATGGCATCACAACATGGATCAAAAGTGATCCAATGGTTGCATGCTCCTGGACATAGGGGTTTGGTAGGGTGGTCTACAAGTACAAAAAGGAATCATGGGTAAAGGATCAACTAAAAATGTGGTTGCTATACAAACCAGCAAGTTGGGCCAGAATGAAGATGAGGTTGATCCTCTCAAATTTTTCAAAGGACCTCACTGGGTTTTTGCATAAAGTTGAATCATATGCTGCTACTAACATCCCATACTTTTGGTGGAGGCTAGAGAGAAGCATTTAAATGGGTTGCAGTGCAAAAATTGCCCACTGGACCAGAGAAGAAAATTGGGTGTAGAGCTCAAAATATTTTATGAATGAAAGTTATTTTTGTACAAAGGTGATTTAAAAACATCACATGACATCTCCACATTTTGGTGGGATTTTTGAATAAATACTTAATGAGGTTGTAGTTCAAATATGGCCATTTAACCTATAAAAACCATTTTCAAGAAAATAAAGAGCAAGCAAATTAATTATGTAAATTTGTTCTACTAATAAAAGAAAAGTTTTTCTTGAGAGGTTTAAACAAGCCCAAAAACATATTTGAAAGGTTCTTTTTTTTGGGGGTAAAACTCCATAATGACCAAGGGAATAATGGTTCAAAAATAAAAAGGGAGCTCAAAAAAATTAAAGTTTTAACTCCTGGCAAAATTTTAATTAATAAAACAAGGTCAAAAATTTTGGGGTGTCACAATACTACCCCCCTTAAGAAAAATCTCGTCCTCGAGATTTGTTAAAAGCTGTTTTAAGAAAAAAAATATATGCAATAAAATGTGGCTACAGTGAGAGGGCAATAAGTGGTGAAAAACCACAGTGAGAAAGCTGGCGCTGCGTGGAAAAAAATCTACGGTTCGAGACAAAAACGTGAGATTTCTACACTGGATATAAATTTAGAATAATTTCTAAATTTAATTATGCGCTGGTCGTACCCGAGAGCACAGTGCTCTCTCTGGCTGACAGGTGGACCCAGGGCCCACTGTCGGCCTCTTCTTCTTCCTCTGTTTCTCTCCTCTTCCTCTCTCCCACGCGTTTTCCCACGATTTCTCCACCGGCGACGTCTAGCGCGTAGGGCATCTAGGCCGTACCGCAGTAGTGCGCGGTGTGCTAGCTGCCGGGGCAGTGTGCACTCACCTCGCGGGCCAGCGTGCTGTCGGCACTGCTCGCGGATTCGACTCCGAGCAACGGCGATCGGCCGATGAGCGGCGTTGGTGGACTTTGCCCACCGAACACCGAGCTTGAGCTATAAAACGGCCGAGGTGTCTCTCTTCCTCACACCTGTCCTCGCTTCTCTTCCTCCTTCTTCCTCCATTTCTGCTTACAGGAGCTCGGGTGAGGCTCTAATGGCGGAGGCGATGCCGGACTGGTTCGCGATCCTGATATGCGGAGGGCTGGCGACACTGCTGGGGCTCTCCGTGCTCCTGTGCGCGATGATCCTCGACGAGCGTGGTGATGCTGCTGCTCGAGTGTTGGCTCTCCGCGGTGGTGACGATCACGAGGAGTAGGTGGGGTGTGCCTGGTGCTAACTGTTGTTAGAGGGTGGTTAGCCAGATGTAACACTGTTGCAAAGTTTTTGTAAACAGTGTATGTGCTTGGTTGATGATGGTCGAGAGTCTGTGGTCGTTGTGCTGTGTGTAATAAAATAGTCCATGTCGTGAGAAGATGCAGAAGTAGCGGTTTAGCAAAAAGAAAACTTATTGCAGGATTAATTGCGGGAGAAAACAATAATGCAACAGGATCACTCATTAATAAAGATTTACTCAATGCGCACACTCGGTTACCACGCACAAGTTACATCGGATAATTAAATGTTGCAACAAATTAAAATGTAGCAGCGACGTCTTATAGTGCAAAGGGTAGCTGGACGGGGTCTCGAGAGAATGTTTCTGGCACTGAGACACATTCTTCTTCTATCGGGGACAGTGGATTGACCAGTCGATGCATGTGTCTCTCCTGGTCGGGCCTCAGTGATCTGCCGATGGCGATCTGAGGATTTAAATCTGCGAGGCTCTGGAGATAACCCATCACGTGTTGGGTCAAACTCTCTTGAGCGATGACGTACTGGACAAGGTTGGCCAGGACGGGGTCTCTCTCAATTCGCATATCGGGAAACGATGTTACTCCTCCGGGCGCTGCACGGCTCGGGAAGTAGTAATACCCTCGTTCGCTGGCATAGGGCACCGCGAATCGAAGGCGAGCAAGCGCTTCGTAAGCCGCAGCTTCCACGGCCATTTGTGGGGTTGGCATAGATTTCCCCACGAAGGAGATCTCTGTTGGGTCTTGGTTTGAGTTCACGGGAGGGATGTGCACTGCTGCCCAATATCTCGAGGTGGAAGGGGTGATCCTCGATTTGAACAGCTCGTACTGGGGTGGCTGGGTAGCGCCCATGGTACTGCAGGTAAAATCCCACAATATCTTGACAAAACTACCCGGGGTTGCATCTGGGGTTCTCAGGTAAATGCTGGGTGTCGGCATGGCAAGAAATGGCTGTGAGTATGGTGCACAAGATGAGAAGTGTTTGGCAAGGTCACGCGGCGGCCTCTTTACAGCACCGGAGCTGGGTCATTTCTACCGTGGTGAATGGTAACGAAACTTCCAGCTCTGTTCCGCGGGTCGAAGTCAATGCCACAGATACACATATTTCACCGAGGTGACGTGTGACAGTGGGGGTTGTCGGGAAGGCTTTTGGTAACTGCGCCAGGGGTAGCAATCTCACACTGGTATTGGGTGTTTAGACAAGGTTACTATTAAAGCAGGGGCATGACAACTAGCAGCGTTTATTCACAAGGCCACACGGTTACAAAGCGAGGGTACACTGAGACTCGATACAACTCGGGTTACTTAGTCTACCTCATTTACATCCATGCGGGCGTGCCTTGTGGATGTTGAGGCTTCTCCACGGGTCTCGGTCGGAATTAACTGGAGTGGGTTGAGGGGCTGCAGGCTCGGGGTAGCGATGATGGCCCTCTCGGGGATTGCTGGTCACCACTCCGTTGGAGTGTGTTCCCAAAATGCGACGTAGCACTTCTGGGGTTATCGCAACACCTTGGCCGATGGCTGGGGTAGACCTCAGGGGCTCGATCGGTTGTCCAAACAACACGACTGGGTTGTCGGCATTGGGCTCGTCCTCTACTCTTGCCGGGGCTCGACGAACCAGCTCTCCACGAGCTGCGATAAGATCAATTGTGACCTGATCGCACAGTTCTTCTAGTGCACTTACGTAGCGCACTAGGTGCAATAATGCAGGATCTGTTTCATGATCTCCGTTGGCAACTTGGGGTGGCCTACCGTACCCTTTGCGTCTGGGATAGTAGTGGAACGAGCGACAGTCAACTCTGGGCGACAAGTGCCGGAGATGAACTATAGCTTCTCGAGCAGCTAGTTGGATGGCTTGTGGCTCAAAGGAAGTTGTTCTTCTGGTGAACCTGTAGGGGCGCTCAGGTGCTAGACCCCTACCGTAGATGTGTACAGTGGCCCAGAATTGACGGCTTTCACCACTTACGGGCCCTTGGTACACAACATATTCTGGGGGCTCTTCTAACGCATAGGCACGACGGGTGAGGTTTGCGAGTATGGTCACAAAACCTCCAAGGTTGGTTGCTGTGGTCTCATGGTGCACGATAGGACCAGGCATTGCGGCTCGGTTTGGGATAGCGGCCGTGCTGTGCTGGGTTGAGGCTAGCGTGCCCTTTTTATAGGAAAAAGGGGATGGAGTCTTCCTTCGTACGCTTGCGAGAAAGGACTATTTCGGGGGCCGATCACTGGCGTGTGATTGACGGCTATGCTGGTAGGTTGGGCACCGACTGCCGAAAGGTGTCGGGTCACTGTGGGGCTATCTTGCAGGAGAAGCTCGGCTGGGGTTTGGTTAAGGCTTGGTGGGTTGGTTTGCCTAGGTTTATTGACCTGGCTAAGATAGGATTAGCCAATGGTCAGCCTGGCTCTGATACCAAGTCTGTCACGACCGATTTTTCCGGGCTTTAATTTCCAGAAAAAAGGCCGTTGAGCTCACCAGCCCCAGGATTACTGTTAGCTGATGAGGCACCAACTTGTTACAGGAATTCCAAGCAAAAGTACAAAATATGTAGTACAAGACCATTGTGGCCTATGAGTACATCAAATGGTTTCTGGTGGTTGAGGGCGGAAGCGGTTTGTGGATCACCACGGCCTATGGGACTCCATTTCCCACAGGAACAGCTGACCAGGTTAACTCCTATCTTCGCGAGTCTGTTATCACCGTTGCTTAGGTTCCGAGGCTGTCGTCCCAACGCTCCTCTCCAAGCAAGTAAACTGGCCAAGACAATAGCCAGGGACAAGCCAGTGAGTACTTTGAATGTACTCGCAAACATTAAGAACACAGATATAATATAGCCACTGATAATCATGCTTTGCAATATTCTTATGCTCACTTAGTTAGTCATGAAAATAAATATCTTGATGCATGCAAGCAGGTTATTCATATGCAACCGGAAATTTATGCAATGACCAATATAAATAAGGTGTACCGATCGGATGTCTGAAGCGATGTATCGAAAGGATAGTGAAAAAGAGTATGCCACAGTCGGGCGTCTCAGCGACACCACATAAAGGGCTTTAAAAGAAATGCCACAGTCGGGCGTCTTAGCGACACCACATAAAGGGCTTTAAAAGAAATGCCACAGTCGGGCGTCTTAGCGACACCACATAAAGGGCTTTAAAAGAAATGCCACAGTCGGGCGTCTTAGCGACACCACATAAAGGGCTTTAAAAGAAATGCCACAGTCGGGCGTCTTAGCGACACCACATAAAGGGCTTTAAAAGAAATGCCACAGTCGGGCGTCTTAGCGACACCACATAAAGGGCTTATATGAAAAAGAAATTATCATAGTGAATATCCAGGAGGTGGTACCATCCCAGGGGTATTCTTTATTTCAAAATCATGCAAAATGGTTAGTCCATAAAGATAATAATAATCATAACCATCATATATCACAAGTCATAATCAATATTCAAGTTTGAGTGGTTTCTCCTCCGAAGACCGACACTAAGACCGACACTTGACCCATCCCAGACTGTAATCCTTAACCATGGACACGGCTATTCGAATAGGTTTAATATCTCTGCAGAGGGTGTACTCTTTACCCACAAGTCACGGATTCCTTTAGTCCATTGGGACTAATTCCGTCTACGGTCTTTTAATTGAAAACACACCTGACTTGCACACACCAGCTCAACTCGCCGGTGTCTGGAATCACCCACGACACCTGTCAAGCAAACTCTAAGTGGGGAGTCTACAACCTCGACGTAGCATGGGATCAAATTTGTACTGCGCGCTCTAAGGGGTATCCCCCTCTCGGTCCCAACCGGATACACCCATGCCCCCGGACCAGGTGGCATGCCTACCGGATGCAGCCGGTATCTTCCACCATGGCCTCTCTGTACGGTGTGTGCCAAGACAAGGGTTAGCAACTTACTAAACCATACCCCACATACGGTAGGGACCAGTGGCAGTACGAAACAAGTATGGGGGTTACCGGAACAAGACTCGATCTATGGCCGACTCAGGAGGCTCATAAAGGTTCCCTGCATGGTTAGCACAACAAAAATACTTCAACCAACAAATCACCACCCATCATACCTTACCATGCCATACCGGATATAACCGTCCCGACGGAGACCGGCGACAAGCTCACGCCTACCCAAGGCAGAGGCTTTCCCGGATTCCTTTCCGGCATGCATGTAAGATACATGAGGATGATTGCCATTACACGAGTATGCTTATTTCCAACAGCAAGGAAATCCACATAATGCATCCATGCAAAAGATCATATCACATGAAATAACACTACTCCGAAACGAGGTGGTATTTATAAACGTGTCAATCATCGCACTAACTTATTATTCCGGGGTTCAGAATGCTTGCCTTAAAGGTGTGGAGAGGTGGGGGTGCTCTCCAAAACTTTTGGAAGTTTTTCTTCTCTTCCAAAATCCTATTTTCAAAAAAAAAATATGCAAACAACACATATTTCAAAAACAGCACAAAAAGTTGTTTGGAAATTTTTTAAAATAAATATTAAAATAAAGTAGACAGAATTTGAGAGATGTAGGAAAAAGAATTAATTCATTTGGAGTTATATTTAAAAAGTTACAGCCGGTCAAAGTTTAGTCAAATTTGTTTTTAAAATAAATATATAAAAGAAAACGATTCGGACAGAATACGCTTTCGGTGTAGGGGAGACGTACTGTGGGGCTTACGCTTCCACTCAAACACGTGGACGGCGCGGGTGCCACTGACAGTAGGTCCAGGGGGGCCCACTAGTCAAGTTTGACTAGTCCTTTCTCCCTCTCCTTCCTCTGTCCCGAGCGGAGGCGGAGCTCCGGCGATCGTCGCCGGCGGTTGGCGGTTCCTCGCGGGGCTTCGAGGGCGGGGATGGATCCGCCACTCCAGTGCGATCCTCCCGGTGGTCGCCGGGCAGGTGGGGGCGGTGGGAGCTGCCGGCGGCGAGCTTCGCGGCGGAGGAGGCTTCGGGAGCGGAGTGATTTTTGGGCCACAGTGGTTCCCGATCAAAATTGAGTAGGGGTTTGGGTTCGTGGGAGGAAGGGGAGTTTTCTGGTGAAGAGAACGGCGTGGGGGAGGCCTTGGTGGCGTCGGAACGGCCGGGGTAGTGGCGGCGGCGAGGGTTGCCGGAGACGGGGAAGAAAGCTTTCCTGGGTCGATTGGCGAGCTGGGGGAGCGTCATTGGGGTGGCTTGGGGTTGCCAGTGTGTGGGAACGGCTCGGGCGCCCATTTATAAGCGAGGCAAGGCGGTTCCGCGGCGGCTGTGGATAAGCTTCCGGCGAACCGACATTCTGTAGCAGCAGGGCATCGTGGCGGCGACGAGCGCTAGCGGACAAGCTCACGAATGAGTTCGGGCTGTGCCAGGGGCCAGGTGGCGAGCCGGGGTGGCTTGGGCGGCGCTGGACGGAGCAGCGGCTGTCGGCCGATGCCGGCGTGCCGCCAAAAACGCTCTGGTGGTGGCGCTGTTGGTTGCCAGGGCGGCTTGGCGCGATGCTATGAGGAGGGTAGTGCGTGGCGTGGCGCCGTAGAGCGGGCCAAAACCAGGGGGCCAGCGTGTCGGCTCGGCAAGGTTTCGTGCAATACGCGCGCTCTCGGCGCGTCCAGTGCATGCATGGAGGGCGTTCGACACAATGCCGTGGCATGCTACAGGTTGCGGGTGTGGCTGGCAAGGAACAGGGCTAGGTTAGAGATAGAGGGAAACCCAAGGGACAAGGTGGCTTGGTCAGGTGATCAAGTCCATAGTGCAAACAAAATCCCATGTCAAAACTGATCATGCCCACAGGGTGTTTGATAAAATGCTAAGGTCATCTAGGTAGTTCTTGGAGGGGTCAAATTCTCCAGATCAGTGTCTCTTTAGATGCAAGATAGGGTGGTAAGGTTAGTTTGGCAAAAGGAGAAACTTGTTAGTGCAATTTCTGCAAAACTCCAGTTCTGGACAGAAGGTAAATGGCATCACAACATGGATCAAAAGTGATCCAATGGTTGCATGCTCCTGGACATAGGGGTTTGGTAGGGTGGTCTACAAGTAGAAAAAGGAATCATGGGTAAAGGAGCAACTAAAAATGTGGTTGCTGTACAAACCAGCAAGTTGTGCCAGAATGAAGATGAGGTTGATCCACTCAAATTTTTCAAAGGACCTCACTGGGTTTTTGCATAAAGTTGAATCATATGCTGCTACTAACATCCCATACTTTTGGTGGAGGCTAGAGAGAAGCATTTAAATGGGTTGCAGTGCAAAAATTGCCCACTGGACCAGAGAAGAAAATTGGGTGTAGAGCTCAAAATATTTTATGAATGAAATTTATTTTTGTACAAAGGTGATTTAAAAACATCACATGACATCTCCACATTTTGGTGGGATTTTTGAATAAATATTTAATGAGGTTGTAGTTCAAATATGGCCATTTAACCTGTAAAAACCATTTTCAAGAAAATAAAGAGCAAGCAAATTAATTATGTAAATTTGTTCTACTAATAAAAGAAAAGTTTTTCTTGAGAGGTTTAAACAAGCCCAAAAACATATTTGAAAGGTTCTTTTTTTGGGGGGGGGGGGAAACTCCATAATGACCAAGGGAATAATGGTTCAAAAATAAAAAGGGAGCTCAAAAAAAATTAAAGTTTTAACTCCTGGCAAAATTTTAATTAATAAAACAAGGTCAAAATTTTTGGGGTGTCACAACTTTAGATCTTGGCAAGTTGAATGCAATGATGAATGGATTCTAGTCAGCCCATCTAAGCGTCGTGCGAGTCTTGGCATGGCCGCTTTGAAGCATGCTCCTGCAAGATCATCTTTGCGTTCTAAGGATGGAAATCATCCTCGCAAGAGTTTACGTTTTGCGACCTTTCTTAATTATGATGCATGCAAAGGATATCGTTACAATGCCACTACCGAGGACATCCTAACGGTGCAGCAGGATGCAGGCTATTCTCTTGATCCCCAGGAGTTGATAGTTTCAAATGATAATTCTTTATCTGAGGATCAAGCCCTGCAGATTATTAGCTCACCGCCGGTGACTTGCCCACCGGAACTGGAGCCTGAGTTGCATTTTGGATCTGTTTCGCCTGCCGACCGTCAATCTCGGGATACTCTTCCAGCTCATAACAATAGAATCAAATTCTCACCTGATATTGTTTCCATCAGCTGGACTTCCTTGGGCTCTAGTCAAAACCCTTTAATTCTATCAGATGATGATTCTGAAGATGATGGGCCTCCTCCTGCTCCTTTGGACCATATCCACCCTGCCAGCCCGGTCAGCCCGGTGCAACTTTCACCCAAGTCACTCGTGGAAATAGTACATGACCTCCAGGGTTTGGATGAGGTGATTGAGGAAATTGCTGCCCAAGTTTGGGATTGTCCACGTTGCTTGGGCATGGGGCATACGCTCGATCGATGCATGAACGAGGTGCGGTGCCGTCGATGTTTCCGGCTCGGTCACGTTAAAAAAGGTTGCATGAGGTCACCTCCCAATTTAAAGGTTTGGGTTCCTAAACAAACTAGCCCAACTACCAACCTCGAGCCTCGCGCCTTCAAGCATAGCCCGGACTCTTCGTGCTCCCAAATAGTAGAAAGATCCCCTGCCAAAACCCCTGCCTCTCCTACAATGCAGCCTGGGTATTCCACGCCACCTCCATCGAACCGCACACCCACCAATACCTCTGCTTCGCCGCTGTCCATGGCGAACTACGAGCTTGACCCGAGAAGGTTTTTGCCGGCGGGACATGATATCGTCGACGCCGGTCCGCAGCGACTGCCGCATACGTTCTACACACCGGCCCGGTCGCCTCCCCGCCGCCATGAATCCTACATGGTGGGGATTGTTGAGCCGATTCCCCAGCCGGAGGATGTACCTCATCTCCGCCAACAGGTCAGAGATTTTATCATTGATGAGCTCCAGCTGCCAGTCCTTTCCTCTCAAACGTGGTTCCAGGGCGTCGGTCTGTATCAGATGCAGGACCCAGTTATTCGTAGCGCCCTAGTTAATCATGCCCCTTGGCCTCTTGGATTAGACCAGAATGGTCAGGAAATCTTTGTTAGATTCATAAACCACGATGATGGAGAGGGATATAGAGCACTTCAAGGGAACAGAACTGGATGGCTCATGTTTATTGGGCTGCCATTAGATTATCGCAATGAGGAAATCTTGTCTGAAGTAGTGGGAACTTTTGGGCAGTTCCATTATTGGAATCATGAGGATGACCGCTTGGTTCGATCCCTGGTTTATGCATCTTTTCCAGATAACTTGCTTGTACCAAGAGATGTTGTCTTCCGCAAGTTTGCCAATGTTGGGGGTGCTATTGTTTCCTGGACCGCCTCATGTAGTATCTTAACTGTTGCCTTTGCTGAGCAACTTCCTCAGGATGAAGATGTAATGCCAGTTGATGGGAATCCTCATCCAATGCCAGGCCAGCTTCAACCTGCAAAAAACTTCTGGGCAGTGCCACCTTATCCTGCCCTTGGATGGAATGACATCCCACAGCCTTGGCAGCCGGATAATCCGCAGCAGCAGCAGCCTCAACAGGATGGTTGGGGTGCTTGGAATGAGCCAGTTGAGGAACAGGCTGAAAAGCAGCCACAGGTGCAACAAGATCAAGCTTCCATGGTTTTAAATCCCTCAATGGGCTCCAATGATTCCTCACAGTAGAATCTTGCGGTTGATGGGCCGCCCTTGAATCCTCTACATGGCATCGTACCAGTGATTGAGGGTGATGGGCCTATTGGCCCAATAATACAAGAGGTAGATGGGGCAAATGAGGAGATTGGCCCACTGCAGCCCTTAAATATGCCTGAGGATGACATCTTGGTTCAGGAGTTAGACAATGAGGTTCAGGCAGAAGCTCAGGTCAATGAAAATCAGTTTGAAGCACCAGCTATACCTGAAGACAATAATAATCTTGCTATTGTTCCATACCAGCCTCCCCTCCAGCCACCACTTTTTGTTGGGGCAGCCAGAGTTGTCTATGGACCAGTTCTTCCACCCAGCATGATTTGGCAGCGGACTTTTATGTCTCTGTTGCCCAGCTTTCTGACTGCATTAGTTCCCAAGCAGCTGCCTATGGTGATTAACGGTGCTTCCCTCAAGAGATCTTGGTTGCAAGCTTTTCCACAGGAGATGTCCTTCGTTTGGCCGCCTGCACTATCATATGAGCAACATCAACCACTCCTCAGCTACCCTCACCTCACAGGTCAGTTGCTAGGAAACTGGCTTTTGATGATGGGCACCCTGGCATCCCTGCACCTGAAGCTTCATTGGAAACTGTGCAAGGCTCGCCACCTTTTGTCAGTGTACCTACTGTTGTGCAGAAGAAAGGAAGGAAGCCAAAGTCTCTGGTGGTTCCTAAGGCTGATTTCTCTGATAGACGAATGAGTAGAAGCGTTGCCAAGCTGCAGGGTTTCAAGCCCACATCTGCAATTCCAGTCAAGCCTAGACCTCTACGACAGCCACGAGCGAAGAGGCCCAAACTTCAGGAGGCCGCTGACCAGAAGGGAAGCCCCATGGCGCCAGATCCAAGCCCTGCACCTATACAAGAAACGAAATGTGATTTCTTTGATCAAAGGTCTATTAGGAAGTTTTGTCCTAGAAGATTCGATAATTTTGTGTACTCTCCTTCTGTGGGTGCTTCTGGTGGGATCATTGTTTTATGGTGTTCATCTGCTCTGGCTGGAACTCTCATCGATCTGCAAAGTTATGGTATTGTCATAAATTTCTCCTCCACACAAAATAACCAAGCTTGGACCTTGGTTAATGTCTATGGTCCATGCCAGGGGGAGCTTCGAGATGCTTTTGTGAATTGGTTATATCATTTTCATATCCCACAAGGTGAACTCTGGTTGTTCCTAGGAGATTTTAACTTCATCAGATCACTGGATAATAGAAATATGCCTGGGGGTGACATTAATGATATGTTCATTTTTAATGAAATCATTGGCAATCTCGGCCTTATTGAGTTGCCTCTAAAGGGGAGGTCATATACCTGGTCAAATATGCAAGAAACTCCTCTTTTGGAACAATTGGACTGATTCTTTACAACCCCTTCTTGGACGACAGAGTATCCCAATACCATGGTATACCCACTGGCCAAAACTACTTCTGATCATGTGCCTTGTGTGGTCTCAATCTCTACCTCCATACCCAAGGCTAAGGTTTTTCGTTTTGAAAACTACTGGGTTGATATGCCTGGGTTCATGGAGTGTGTTCAAAGATCCTGGTCTGCCCCCACAAACTTGTCTAACTCTGCTGCAATCCTAACCCATAAATTTAAAAGGTTAAGGTCAGAGCTTAAGAAATGGCACAAAGGTTTATCTAGGCTGAAGTTGTTGATGAATGCCTGCAATGCAGTGATCCTTGCTTTTGATAATTTAGAAGAAAGCAGGCCTCTGTTTAGACCTGAATTTAATTTTAGGAAAATTGTAAAGTTACATCTGGAAGAGCTTCTTCACCTACAGTACATTTATTGGAAACAAAGGTGTACCATCAGGTGGATCAAAGTGGGGGAGGAAAACTCTAAGTTTTTTCAAGCTATGGCAACAGAGAGATTTAGGAGAAATTCTATTTCCAGCTTAGTAAATGAGGATGGTGTGACCTTATCAACCCACAGTGAAATGGCTGGACTTCTCTGGTCCTCATATAAGGATAGATTGGGAGTTACATGTGGAATTGACATGTTGTTTGATCTTAGAGCCTTGATACAGCCTGTCCCTGGATTAGAGGTTTTATCTCGGCCTTTTACTGAGGATGAGGTCAATGAAGTTTTGAAATTTTTACCTCTTGACAGAGCCCCAGGACCAGATGGTTTTACTGGTCTGTTTGTTAAGAAATGTTGGCACATAATTAAGGATGATTTCCTCAAGTTAATACAGGACTTTTATGAAGGAAAAATCTCTCTACAGAGTATTAATGGATCTCTTGTCACACTCATCCCAAAAATCCTTTCTCCTGAGGGACCAAATGACTTTAGGCCAATCTCTCTCACAAATACTTGTCTGAAATTTCTGACTAAGCTACTGGCTAATAGATTGCAGAAGGTCATTCTCACATGCATCCATAAAAATCAATATGGCTTCCTTAATTCAAGGTCTATTCAGGACTGCATTGCTTGGAGCTTGGAATACATACATCAGTGTCACCAGTCCAAAAGACCCATCCTTATCATCAAGTTGGATTTTGCTAAGGCATTTGATACTGTTGAACATGACCTGATTCTGCTGATGTTGAAATATAAGGGATTTGATGCAAAATGGATTGGATGGATCAAGGAACTATTGTCATCTAGATCCTCTTCTATCTTATTGAATGGTGTACCTGGCAAACAATTTGTTTGCAAACGTGGTGTTAGGCAGGGGGATCTTCTTTCTCCTCTTCTATTTGTTATTGCTGCTGACCTTCTCCAATCTGTGGTCAACCAAATGCTGCAACAGGGACTACTTAATCTCCCCATTCCTTCCAATGACCCAGATTTTCCAATAGTCCAGTATGCAGATGACACCCTGTTAATCACACAAGCTGATGAAGTTCAAATTCTAGCTCTCAAGCAAATGCTGCTGGCCTTCTCCAAATCAACTGGTTTGCAAGTCAACTTCCAGAAGTCTTGCATCTTGCCAATTAATGTCTCACAGGAAGAAACTAATAGATTGGCTGCAATATTTGGATGTCAGGTTGGGTCTCTTCCTTTCACCTATCTAGGTTTACCTGTGGGCACCACAAAGCCAAGGGTCCAAGACCTAGTGCCTGTGGTAGACAGAGTTGAAAGAAGACTCTCTGCTAGTTCCTCCCTCCTCTCCCAAGGGGCTAGACTGCAACTGCTAGTGTCTGTTCTTACCTCTCTGCCAATATATTTCCTTTGCAATCTTAGCTTGCCAGCTGCTATCATTAATCAGCTTGAGAGAATTATGAGACAATGCTTATGGAGGCGGAACTCTGATACACCTAAGCAATCGTTAGCTGCTTGGCCAATGGTTTGTAAACCAAAAGATAAGGGAGGCATGGGTATAATAAATCTAGCAATCCAGAACAAGGCCCTGCTCACCAAACACCTACACAAGTTTTACAACAAGGCTGATATACCATGGGTTTCCTTGATCTGGGACACTTACTATAATGGAGTGGTCCCTCATGCAACAGTTCAGTGTGGATCCTTTTGGTGGAGAGATATAATGAAATTAAATGACACTTATAGAAATCATTGTATTATTACAATCAATGAGGGAAACAACACTCTCTTTTGGCATGATACATGGATCTTGGGTGGAAGTCACCAACCAATTAAAGAGAGATTTCCTAGGTTGTTTTCATTCACACTGGATGATAAGATTTCGGTCAGAAATTTCATTGAGGATTTTGACATCTCAACCTACTTCCAATTGCCATTATCCCAGGAAGCAATGGATGAACTGGTATCTCTAAATTCTGATCTGTCAACCCTGCAAAGAAGGCCTCTTGAACCTGATACCTAGTCTTGGACACCTGGTAATGGTCAATACTTTGCCAAGAGTTTCTACATTATGGCCCATCCTCACTTACCCGATGATGATCCCTGTAAATGGATATGGAAGAGCAAATGTGTTATGAAAGTAAAAGTTTTTGCCTGGCTCATGCTTAATGATAGGTTAAATACGAGGGATATGTTGCTTAGAAGGCATTAGAGATCAGAGGAGGATGATAATTTATGTCCACTGTGTGTGGCCCATTTGCATGAAGACAGAGACCATCTTTTTTTCCAATGCTCCTTCAGCACCAGAGTTTGGAATTATCTGCAGATTAACTGGTATGTTGGGCTAGCTCCTCGTGAATGTATCTTGGCTGCCAAGAGAACCTTCAACCACCCCTTCTTCTTTGAAGTAGTGTACCTTGCTGCCTGGAGTATTTGGATCACGAGGAATGACAGGATCTTCAGGCATATTAGGCCAACGTTTGGCAGATGGAAAGCCAAATTCATCCATGACATTACTCTGCACTCTTATGGGATGAAGGCCTCGGTCAAGCAATCTCTCCTACACTGGATTCATGCTTTGTCTTAATAGTGTGGCACATACTGTTGTATATTTGTATATTTGTATATTTGTACAGGTATAGGTAGGTTTCCTGTTTTCTTAGTTAGTCTTACCTCTGAACTCCTTTGTACTTGTTTGTTTTCTTTCGGCCAAGTTTTAATAAAAGGCTGTGGGGCTGTTGCCTCACAGTGTTCAGTCAAAAAAACTATAATAGCAAAGCTCGCGATACATCAAGATCGTGCCAAATCAAGAACACGAGATAGAGAGAGAGAGAGAGAGAGAGAGAGAGAGAGAGAGAGATCAAACACATAGCTACTGGTACATACCCTCAGCCCCGAGGGTGAACTACTCCCTCCTCGTCGTGGAGAGCGCCGGGATGATGAAGATGGCCACTGGTGAGGGTTCCCCCCTCCGGCAGGGTGCCGGAACAGGGTCCCGATTGACTTTTGGTGGCTACAGAGGCTTGCGGCGGCGGAACTCCAGATCTATTCTCTGTTCTGGAAGTTTTAGGGTACGTGAGTATATATGGGTGCAGGAAGTACGTCGGTGGAGCTTTGGGGGCCCCATGAGGCAGGGGGCGCGCCCCCCACCCTCGTGGGCACTTCCCTTCTCTCCTGACGTGGGGTCCAAGTCCATCTGGTAGCTTTCCTTCCAAAAATAACTTCTCCAGTTGATTTCGTTCCGTTTCGACTCCGTCTGATATTCCTTTTCTTCAAAATACTGAAATAGGTAAAAAATAGTAATTTTGGGTTGGGCCTCCGGTTAATAGGTTAGTCCCAAAAAAAATATAAAAGTGGATAATAAAGCCCAATATTGTCTAAAACAGTAGATAATATAGCATGGAGCAATCAAAAATTATAGATACGTTGGAGACGTATCAAACAGCTTCTCCGTCGAGCTCCCCTCCTCGGCCCGGTAGAACTCCACGGCATCAGACACACTGCGGGGAAGATCTGCGAACGCTCCTGGAGAGCTCTGAACCCGGGTAAGTAAAAAGAAATTTTCTCTCACATGCTTGCTTTGCATATTGAATGACTTACCCGCCACTATCTTCTTAACTGCCTCAAGTTCCTGGAGGGCCTTTTGGGCTTCGGTCTTGGCATGTTTCACGCTTTCGAGCGCCTTGGCAAGCTCAGACTCTCGCATCTTCGAGTCAAGCTCCAGGACCTCGTGCTTCTTGACGAGAGCCTGGAGCTCTTGCTGTACCTCGCCTACTCGGGCCTCTTGTTTTTCTTGATTGGTACGCTCCCGGGCCGCTTTGCTCTCAGCCTCGGACAGCGCCTTCTTCAGGGTCGCCACTTCAGTCGTGGCCCCTGGAAAAATTCATGATGGTCCTATTATTCTGCAACCAAATCTTTTCTCATATAGACAAGGTATTGCTTACCTTTGTTCTCCTCGAGCTGCCTCTTGGCAAGGCCGAGCTCTTCCCTGGACCGCTCAAGGTCCTGCTTCAGTGCAGCGACCTCTGCCGTACGTGCGGCAGCGGCCAGCAATGAAGCCTGCATATTCACATAGACATATTATAATTAGACTCTTGTGTTTGTTATTCGATCCTCTATTCGGCTTTTCTTCGCGAAGGCCAAACCGAGCATCAGGGGCTACAGTCTATATGGTCATATCTTCCCATATTTCTATTACATACCTGAAAGCCTGTTAGCAGGCTAGCACAAGCTTCAGTTAGTCCGCTTTTGGCGGACTGAACCTTCTCAATCACCGCACTCATGATAGTGCGGTGCTCTTCGTCGATGGAAGCGCCTTGAAGCGCTTCCAGCAAGTTGTCTGGAGCCTCTGGATGGACAGAGGTCACCAACACAGGCGGCTTGCCCCTCTTAGTAGGGGGTCGCCTCTCGGAGTCCGGAACCACGGGAGGTTCTGGCGCAGTGTTTGGCTGAGGGCCGAACTTGGAGCCCATGGGAGTCTTGCTCCCTTTGTGCCCAGGGTCCGGAAGGTCGCCTTGAGGCGCCTCTAGGACTACCTCCCCTCCGCTTGGTGCCTTCTGAGACAACACCTCAGTGTTGTCCGTAGGGCGAGGGGTGGAGGCGGTCGGAAGAGAGCCGCTGCTCATATCCGACGGGTCCAAAGAACCTCCCAACGAAGATACGTCGATACAGGCTCGGGACGGACTGCAAAATCATGTTCGACGTAAGGAGAAGCGATGCAGGAAGAACGTATCAAATTACTCTGGTATCCGGATACTTACGACTTCGCCAGGGGCTTGTCCCTGGGCAACCACTCGTCGTTGCTATGAGCGGCGGTCGTGGAGCAATCCGGAAGGGGGGTCCTTCTCTTCTTGGACCCTTCGGCCTCCCCGGTTGGGGCGGCCTTCCTTTTCTTATCTCCCCCGGTTAGGGGGGAGATTTTTCCTCCTCTTCCTCCTCCTCGTCTTCCTGGGAGGAGTGCGTCTCGGAGTGTTCGGACGATGAGTCCGACACAACCACGCGCCGGAGACCCTTTCGGGTCCCCGCGCTCTTCCTGGTCTTCTTCTTCGGCACCTTATAAGGTGTCGGGGCCAGCATCTCCGTTAGGAGAGCATCCGCCGGATCTTCAGGCAGGGGGGCTGGGCAGTCGATCTGCTCTGCTGTCTCCACCCAGTCCTGTTAAAGGCATGGAAGCTCAGATTCCGCACACGATCGTATGGGGGAAAATAAACATCTTATAAAAAACTTACTGTTGGGGAACGTAGTAATTTCAAAAAAAATCCTACGCACATGCAAGATCATGGTGATGCATAGCAACGAGAGGGGAGAGTGTTGTCTACGTACCCTCGTAGACTGAAGCGGAAGCGTTGACACAACGTAGAGGAAGTAGTCGTACGTTCTCCTCGCGATCCAACCGATCACAGCACCGTTACTCCGGCACCTCCGAGTTCTTGGCACACGTTCAGCTCGATGACGATCCCCGGGCTCCGATCCAGCAAAGCGTCGGGGAAGAGTTCCGTCAGCACGACGGCGTGGTGACGATCTTGATGTGTTACCGGCGCAGGGCTTCACCTAAGCACTGCAACGATATGACCGAGGTGGAATTTGGTGGAAGGGGGCACCGCACACGGCTAAGGAACGATCCGTAGATCAACTTGTGTGTCTTTGGGGTGCCCCCTGCCCCCGTATATAAAGGAGCCAAGGGGGAGGGGCTGGCCGGCCAAGCCTGGCGCGCCAGAGAGTCCTACTCCCTCTGGGAGTAGGATTCCCCCCCCCCCCCCAATCCTAGTTGGACTAGGATTCTCCAAGGGGGAGAGAGAGAGAGGGGGCGCCCACCTTTCCTAGTCCTAATAGGACTAGGGGAAGAGGGGAGGCGCGCATCCCATGAGGGCAGCCCTCTCACCTCTCCTCCAAGGCCCATGTTGGCCCATTATGCTCCCGGGGGGTTCCGGTAACCCTCCCGGTATTCCGGTAAAATCCTGATTTCACCTGGAATGCATCCGATGTCCAAACATAGGCTTCCAATATATCATTCTTTACGTCTCGACCATTTCGAGACTCCTCGTCATGTCCGTTATCACATCCGGGACTCCGAACTCCTTCGGTACATCAAAATGCATAAACTCATAATAACTGTCATCGTAACGTTAAGCGTGCGGACCCTACGGTTCGAGAACAATGTAGACATGACCGAGACATGTCTCCGGTCAATAACCAATAGCGGGACCTGGATGCCCATATTGGTTCCTACATATTCTACGAAGATCTTTATCGGTCAGACCGCATAACAACATACGTTGTTCCCTTTGTCATCGGTATGTTACTTGCCCGAGATTCGATCGTCGGTATCCAATACCTAGTTCAATCTCGTTACCGGCAAGTCTCTTTACTCATTCCATAATACATCATCTTGCAACTAACTCATTGGTTGCAATGCTTGCAAGGCTTATGTGATGTGCATTACCGAGAAGGCCCTGAGATACCTCCCCGACAATCGGAGTGACAAATCCTAATCTCGAAATATGCCAACCCAACGTGTACCTTCGGAGACACCTGTAGAGCACCTTTATAATCACCCAGTTACGTTGTGACGTTTGGTAGCACACAAAGTGTTCCTACGGTAAACGGGAGTTGCATAATCTCAAAGTTAAAGGAACATGTATAAGTCATGGATAAAAGCAATAGCAACATACTAAACGATCGGGTGCTAAGCTAATGGAATGGGTCATGTCAATCAGATCATTCAACTAATGATGTGACCTCATCAATCAAATAACAACTCCTTGTTCATGGTTAGGAACCATAACCATCTTTGATTAATGAGCTAGTCAAGTAGAGGCATACTAGTGACACTCTGTTTGTCTATGTATTCACACATGTATTATGTTTCCTGTTAATACAATTCTAGCATGAATAATAAACATTTATCATGAATTAAGGAAATAAATAATAACTTTATTATTGCCTCTAGGGCATATTTCCTTCAGTCTCCCACTTGCACTAGAGTCAATAATCTAGTTCACATCGCCATGTGATTTATCAGCAATAGTTCACATCACCATGTGATTAACACCCATAGTTTACATCGATATGTGACCAACACCCAAAGGGTTTACTAGATTCAGTAATCTAGTTCACATCGCTATGTGATTAACACCCAAAGAGTAGTACGGTGTGATCATGTTTTGCTTGTGAGAGAAGTTTAGTCAACGGGTCTGCCACATTCAGATCCGTTATGTATTTTGCAATTTTCTATGTCTACAATGCTCTGCGCGGAGCTACTTTAGCTAATTGCTCCCACTTTCAATATGTATCTAGATTGAGACTTAGAGTCATCTAGATTAGTGTCAAAACTTGCAACGACGTAACCTTTTACGACGAACCTTTTTGTCACATCCATAATCGAGAAACATATCCTTATTTTACTAAGGATAATTTTGACCGATGTCCAGTGATCTACTTCCTAGATCACTATTGTACTCCCTTGCTTAACACAGTGCAGGGTATACAATAGATCTGGTACATAGCATGGCATACTTTATAGAATCTATGGCTGAGGCATAGGAAATGACTTTCATTCTCTTTCTATCATCTGCCGTGGTCGGGCTTTGAGTCTTACTCAATTTCACACCTTGTAATACAGGCAAGAACTCTTTCTTTGACTGTTCCATTTTGAACTACTTCAAAATCTTTTCAAGGTATGTACTTATTGAAAAACTTATCAAGCGTCTTGATCTATCTCTATAGATCTTGATGCTCAATATGTAAGCAGCTTCACCGAGGTCCTTCTTCGAAAAACTCCTTTCAAATACTCCTTTATGCTTCACAGACTAATTCTACATTATTTCCGATCAATAATATGTCATTTACATATACTTATCAGAAATGCTGTAGTGCTCCCACTCACTTTCTTGTAAATACAGGCTTCACCGCAAGTCTGTATAAAACTATATGCTTTGATCAACTCATCAAAGCGTATATTCCAACTCCGAGATGCTTGCACCAGTCCATCGATGGATCGCTGGAGCTTGCTCACTTTATTAGCACCTTTATGGTCGACAAAACCTTCTGGTTGTATCATATACAACTCTCCATTAAGGAATGCAGTTTTGTTTATCCATTTGCCAGATTTCATAAAATGCGGCAATTGCTAACATGATTCGGACAGACTTAAGCATAGATATGAGTGAGAAACTCTCATCGTAGTCAATACTTTGAACTTTGTCAAAAAAACCTTTTTTTCGACAATTCTAGCTTTGTAGATAGTAACACTACTATCAGTGTCCGTCTTCCTCTTGAAGATCCATTTATTCTTAATTGCTTGCCGATCATCGGGCAAGTCAACCAAAGTCCAAACTTTGTTCTCATACATGGATCATATCTCAGATTTCATGGCCTCAAACCATTTCGCGGAATCTGGGCTCATCATCGCTTCCTCATAGTTCGCAAGTTCGTCATGGTCTAGTAACATGACTTCCAGAACAGGATTACCGTACCACTCTGGTGCGGATCTCACTCTGGTTTACCTACGAGATTCGGTAGTTACTTGATCTGAAGTTACATGATCATCATCATTAGCTTCCTCACTAATTGGTGTAGTAGTCACAAGAACAGATTTCTGTGATGAACTACTTTCCAATAAGGGAGAAGGTACAATTACCTTATCAATTTTTCTACTTTCCTCCCACTCACTTCTTTCGAGAGAAACTCCTTCTCTAGAAAGGATCCATTATAAGCAACGAATGTCTTGCCTTAGGATCTGTGATAGAAGGTGTACCCAACAGTCTCCGTTGGGTATCCTATGAAGACATATTTCTCCGATTTGGGTTCGAGCTTATCAGGATGAATTTTTTTTTTCACATAAGCATCGCAACTCCAAACTTTAAGAAACGACAGCTTAGGTTTATTGCTAAACCATAGTTCATACGGTGTCGTCTCAACGGATTTAGATGGTGCCCTATTTAATGTGAATGCAGCTGTCTCTAATGCATAATCCCAAAAACGATAGTGGTAGATCGGTAAGATACATCATAGATTGTACTATATCCAATAAAGTACGGTTATGACGTTCGGACGCACCATTATGCTGTGGTGTTCCAGGTGGCGTGAGTAGTGAAACTATTTCACATTGTTTTAACTGAAGACCAAACTCGTAACTCAAATATTCGTCTCCGCGATCAGATCGTAGAAACCTTATTTTCTTGTCATGATGATTTTCCACTTCACTCTAAAATTCTTTGAACTTTTCAAACGTTTTAGACTTATGTTTCATCAAGTAGATATACCCATATCTGCTCAAATCATCTGTGAAGGTTAGAAAATAATGATACTTGTCGCGAGCCTTAATATTCATCGGACCATATACATCAGTATGTATGATTTCCAACAAATCTGTTGCTTGCTCCATTGTTCCGGAGAACGGCGTTTTAGTCATCTTGCCCAAGAGGCATGGTTCGCAAGCATCAAGTGATTCATAATCAAGTGATTCCAAAATCCCATCAGCATGGAGTTTCTTCATGCGTTTTACACCAATATGACCTAAACGGCAGTGCCACAAATAGGTTGCACTATCATTATTAACTTCGCATCTTTTGGTTTCAATATTACGAATATGTGTATCACTACGATCGAGATCCAATGAACTAATTTTCATTGGTGTGTATGACCATAGAAGGTTTTATTCATGTAAACAGAACAACAATTGTTCTCTAACTTAAATGAATAACTGTATTGCAATTAACATGATCAAATCATATTCATGCTCAACGCAAACACCAAATAACACTTATTTAGTTTCAACACTAATCCCGAAAGTATAGGGAGTGTGTGATGATGATCATATCAATCTTGGAACCACTTCCAACACACATCGTCACCTTGCCCTTTAACTAGTCTTTGTTCATTCTGCAACTCCCGTTTCGAGTTACTAATCTTAGCAACTTGAACTAGTACCAAATACTGAGGGGTTGCTATGAACACTAGTAAAGTACACATCAATAACATGTATATCAAATATACTTATGTTCACTTTGCCATCCTTCTTATCCGCCAATCACTTGGGGTAGTTCCGCTTCCAGTGACCAGTCCCTTTGCAGTAGAAGCACTTAGTCTCAGGCTTAGGACCAGACTTGGGCTTTTTCACTTGAGCAGCAACTTGCTTGCCGTTCTTCTTGAAGTTCCCCTTCTTTCCTTTTGCCCTTTTCTTGAAACTAGTGATCATGTCAACCATCAACACTTGATGTTTTTCTTTGATTTCTACCTTCGCCGATTTTAGCATCGCGAAGAGCTTGGGAATATTTTTCCGTTATCCCTTGCATATTATAGTTCATCACGAAGTTCTACTAACTTGGTGATGGTGACTAGAGAATTCTGTCAATCACTATCTTATCTGGAAGATTAACTCCCACTTGATTCAAGCGATTGTAGTACTCAGACAATTTGAGCACATGCTCACTAGTTGAGCGATTCTCCTCCATCTTTTAGCTATAGAACTTGTTGGAGACTTCATATCTCTCAACTCGGGTATTTGCTTGAAATATTAACTTCAACTCCTGGAACATCTCATATGGTCCATGACGTTCAAAACGTCTTTGAAGTCCCGATTCTAAGCCGTTAAGCATGGTGCACTAAACTATTAAGTAGTCATCATATTGAGCTAGCAAAACGTTCATAACGTCTGCATCTGCTCCTGCAATAGGTCCGTCACCTAGCGGTGCATCAAGGACGTAATTCTTCTGTGCAGCAATGAGGATAAACCTCAGATCACGGATCCAATCCGCATCATTGCTACTAACATCTTTCAACACAATTTTCTCTAGGAACATATCAAAATAAACACAGGGAAGCAACAACGCGAGCTATTGATCTACAACATAGATATGCTAATACTATCAGGTACTAAGTTCATGATAAATTTAAGTTCAATTAATCATATTACTTAAGAACTCCCACTTAGATAGACATCCCTCTAGTCCTCTAAGTGATCACGTGATCCAAATCAACTAAACCATGTCCGATCATCACGTGAGATGGAGTAGTTTCAATGGTGAACATCACTATGTTGATCATATCTACTATATGATTCACGCTCGACCTTTCGGTCTCCGTGTTCCGAGGCCATATCTGTTATATGCTAGGCTCGTCAAGTTAAACCTGAGTATTCCGCGTGTGCAACTGTTTTGCACCCGTTGTATTTGAACGTAGAGCCTATCACACCCGATCATCATGTGGTGTCTCAGCACGAAGAACTTTCGCAACGGTGCATACTCAGGGAGAACACTTCTTGATAATTAGTGAGAGATCATCTTATAATGCTACCGTCAAACAAAGCAAGATAAGATGCATAAAAGGATAAACATCACATGCAATCAATATAAGTGATATGATATGGCCATCATCATCTCGTGCTTGTGATGTCCATCTTCGAAGCACCGTCATGATCACCATCGTCACCGGCGCGACACCTTGATCTTCATCGCAGCATCGTTGTCGTCTCGCCAATCTTATGCTTCCACGACTATCACTACCGCTTAGTAATAAAGTAAAGCATTACATCGCGATTGCATTGCATACAATAAAGCGACAACCATATGGCTCCTGCCAGTTGCCGATAACTCGGTTACAAAACATGATCATCTCATACAATAAAATTTAGCATCATGTCTTGACCATATCACATCACAACATGCCCTGCAAAAACAAGTTAGACGTCCTCTACTTTGTTGTTGCAAGTTTTACGTGGCTGCTACGGGCTTTAAGCAAGAACTCATCTTACCTACGCATCAAAACCACAACGATAGTTTGTCAAATAGACTCCGTTTTAACCTTCTCAAGGACCGGGCGTAGCCACACTCAGTTCAACTAAAGTTGGAGAGACAGTCTTCCGCAAGCCATCTATGTGCAAAGCACGTCGAGGGAACCGGTCTCGCGTAAGCGTACGCGTAAGGTTGGTCCGGATCGTCTCGTCCAACAATACCGCTGAACCAAAGTATGACATGCTGGTAGGCAGTATGACTTGTATCGTCCACAACTCACTTGTGTTCTACTCGTGCAAATAACATCAAACCATAAAAACCTAGGCTCGGATGCCACTGTTGGGGAACGTAGTAATTTCAAAAAATTTCCTACGCACATGCAAGATCATGGTGATGCATAGCAACGAGAGGGGAGAGTGTTGTCTACGTACCCTCGTAGACCGAAGCGGAAGCGTTGACACAACGTAGAGGAAGTAGTCGTACGTTCTCCTCGCGATCCAACCGATCACAGCACCGTTACTCCGGCACCTCCGAGTTCTTGGCACACGTTCAGCTCGATGACGATCCCCGGGCTCCGATCCAGCAAAGCGTCGGGGAAGAGTTCCGTCAGCACGACGGCGTGGTGACGATCTTGATGTGTTACCAGCGCAGGGCTTCACCTAAGCACTGCAACGATATGACCGAGGTGGAATTTGGTGGAAGGGGGCACCGCACACGGCTAAGGAACGATCCGTAGATCAACTTGTGTGTCTTTGGGGTGCCCCCTGCCCCCGTATATAAAGGAGCCAAGGGGGAGGGGCTGGCCGGCCAAGCCTGGCGCGCCAGAGAGTCCTACTCCCTCTGGGAGTAGGATTCCCCCCCCCCCCAATCCTAGTTGGACTAGGATTCTCCAAGGGGGAGAGAGAGAGAGGGGGCGCCCACCTTTCCTAGTCCTAATAGGACTAGGGGAAGGGGGGAGGCGCGCAGCCCATGAGGGCAGCCCTCTCACCTCTCCTCCAAGGCCCATGTTGGCCCATTATGCTCCCGGGGGGTTCCGGTAACCCTCCCGGTATTCCGGTAAAATCCTGATTTCACCTGGAATGCATCCGATGTCCAAACATAGGCTTCCAATATATCATTCTTTACGTCTCGACCATTTCGAGACTCCTCGTCATGTCCGTGATCACATCCGGGACTCCGAACTCCTTCGGTACATCAAAATGCATAAACTCATAATAACTGTCATCGTAACGTTAAGCGTGCGGACCCTACGGTTCGAGAACAATGTAGACATGACCGAGACATGTCTCCGGTCAATAACCAATAGCGGGACCTGGATGCCCATATTGGTTCCTACATATTCTATGAAGATCTTTATCGGTCAGACCGCATAACAACATACGTTGTTCCCTTTGTCATCGGTATGTTACTTGCCCGAGATTCGATCGTCGGTATCCAATACCTAGTTCAATCTCGTTACCGGCAAGTCTCTTTACTCGTTCCGTAATACATCATCTTGCAACTAACTCATTGGTTGCAATGCTTGCAAGGCTTATGTGATGTGCATTACCGAGAAGGCCCTGAGATACCTCCCCGACAATCGGAGTGACAAATCCTAATCTCGAAATATGCCAACCCAACATGTACCTTCGGAGACACCTGTAGAGCACCTTTATAATCACCCAGTTACGTTGTGACGTTTGGTAGCACACAAAGTGTTCCTACGGTAAACGGGAGTTGCATAATCTCATAGTTAAAGGAACATGTATAAGTCATGGATAAAAGCAATAGCAACATACTAAACGATCGGGTGCTAAGCTAATGGAATGGGTCATGTCAATCAGATCATTCAACTAATGATGTGACCTCATTAATCAAATAACAACTCCTTGTTCATGGTTAGGAAACATAACCATCTTTGATTAATGAGCTAGTCAAGTAGAGGCATACTAGTGACACTCTGTTTGTCTATGTATTCACACATGTATTATGTTTCCTGTTAATACAATTCTAGCATGAATAATAAACATTTATCATGAATTAAGGAAATAAATAATAACTTTATTATTGCCTCTAGGGCATATTTCCTTCACTTACCAGATTCGCAGGATGCTTCGTGCTAAGTCCGCGGTCCTGGTAAGGGGAGGAGGTACCTCGGCGCCCTTGAATAGCACCTTCCAGATGTCCTTGTGCGTCGTGTCGAAGAGCTCTCGCAGCGTCTGGTGCTTGGCCGGGTCGAACTTCCACAAATTGAATGCCCGTTGTTGACACGGGAGGATCCGGCAGAAGAGCATGACCTGGACTACATTGACAAGCTTGAGTTTCTTGCTCATCATGTTCCGGATGCATTTCTGGAGTCCGGTCAGCTCCACCGGTGAACCCCAGGACAGGCCCTTCTCTTTCCAGGAGGTGAGTCGCATGGGGATTCCGGATCGGAACTCGGGGGCCGCCACCCAGTTGGTGTCGCGCGGCTCGGTGATGTAGAACCACCCCGATTGCCACCCCTTTATGGTCTCCACATAGGAGCCCTCGAGCCATGTGACATTGGGCATTTTGCCCACCATGGCGCCTCCACATTCCGCTTGCTGGCCACCCACCACCTTCGGTTTAACATTGAAGGACTTCAGCCAAAGGCCGAAGTGGGGGCGGATGCGGAGGAAGGCCTCGCACATGATGATAAACGCCGAGATGTTGAGGATGAAGTTCGGGGCCAGATCATGGAAGTCCAGCCCGTAGTAGAACATGAGGCCGCGGACGAACGGGTGGAGGGGAAATCCCAGCCCGCGGACGAAGTGGGTGAGGAAAACCACCCTCTCATGAGGTTCTGGGATAGGGACGATCTGCCCCGCGTTGGGTAGCCGATGTGCGATATCTGCGGCCAAGTATCCGGCGCCCCGCAGCTTTTCGATGTCCTCCTCCGTGATGGAGGATTTCATCCACTTGCCTCCCACTCTGGACATGCTTGGAATGGTTTGAGGAGAAAGTCGCGAGCTTGGGCGTTGGAGCTCAGGAGCGCGAGAATGGATGAGCGAGGAGGAAGAAGGCGTGGGTGAAAAGGGTGAACCCATATCCCTTTATAAGGGCGGACGAAACTATGCGCCCCCACCTGCCTAGTAAACTCGCTTGTTCCTCAAGCACCGTAATTGGTGGCGTGGTTGGGTTACCCACGTCCGTATTGATGAGAATCCCGTGATAAGGGGACACGATATCTGCTTCGACAAGACGTGCCAAGGGAACCGCCTCGTGATATGCGCCAAGGCTGGTTAAGAAAAACGGTTCGTCATGGCCAGGCCGTGGCAATACGTCACACTATGACACGGTCGGCAGATTAGATGTGTGGAAATATTATTCTCTCTACGGTGGTATGTGGAACTTGTTTTGCAGAGTCGGGCACTATCCTTGTGTTCAAAATCTTCTATGGAGTATTCGGAGGAGGAACCCGCCTTGCAATGCCAAAGATAAATCTGCACGCCGGACTCATCGTCATTGAAGCCTGGTTCAGGGGATACTGAGGGAGTCCTGGATTAGGGGGTATCCGGATAGCCGGACTATATCCTTTGGCCGGACTGTTGGACTATGAAGATACAAGATTGAAGACTTCGTCTCGTGTCCGGATGGGACTCTCCTTGGCGTGGAAGGCAAGGTTGGCAATACGGATGTGAAGATCTCCTTCCTTGTAACTGACTCTGTGTAACCCTAGCCCTCTCCGGTGTATATATAAACCGAAGGGTTTAGTCTGTAGGACGAGAACAATCATACCATAGGCTAGCTTCCAGGGTTTAGCCTCTACGATCTCATGGTAGATCAACTCTTGTAATACTCATATCATCAACATCAATCAAGCAGGAAGTAGGGTATTACCTCCATCAAGAGGGCCTGAACCTGGGTAAACATCGTGTCCCCCGCCTCCTGTTACCATCCGCCTTAGACGCACAGTTCGGGACCCCCTATCCGAGATCCGCCGGTTTTGACACCGACATATGCCATGATGTGTACCAGATCTATTGTATACCCTACCAGTGAGTTTGGCAAGGGAGTACAATAGTAATCTAGGAGTAGATCACTGGACAGCGGTCAAAATTATCCTTAGTGGAATAAGGATATGTTTCTCGATTATGAAAGTGAAAAAAGGTTCATCGTAAAGGGTTACGTCGATGCAAGTTTTGACACTGATCCAGATGACTCTAAGTCTAAATCTGGATACATATTGAAAGTGGGAGCAATTAGCTAGAGTAGCTCCGTGCAGAGCATTGTTGACATAGAAATTTGCAAAAATACTTACGGCTTTGAATGTGGCAGACCGTTGACTAAACTTCTCTCACAAGCAAAACATGGTCACACCTTAGTAATCTTTGGGTGTTAATCACAGAGCGACGTGAACTAGATTATTGACTCTAGTAAACCCTTTTGGGTGTTGGTCACATGACGATGTGAACTATGGATGTTAATCACATGGTGATGTGAACTATTGGTGTTAAATCACATGGTGATGTGAACTAGATTATTAACTGAAGGAAATATGCCCTAGAGGCAATAATAAAGTTATTATTTATTTCCTTATTTCATGATAAATGTTTATTATTCATGCTAGAATTGTATTAACCGGAAACATAATACATGTGTGAATACATAGACAAACAGAGTCTCACTAGTATGCCTCTACTTGACTAGCTCGTTGATCAAAGATGGTTATGTTTCCTAACCATAGACATGAGTTGTCATTTGATTAACGGGATCACATCATTAGGAGAATGATGTGATTGACTTGGCCCATTCCGTTAGCGTAGCACTCGGTCGTTTAGTATGTTTCTATTGCTTTCTTCATGACTTATACATGTTCCTATGACTATGAGATTATGCAACTCCCGTTTACCGGAGGAAAACTTTGTGTGCTACCAAACGTCACAACGTAACTGGGTGATTATAAAGGTGCTCTACAGGTGTCTCCAAAGGTACTTGTTGGGTTGGCGTATTTCGATATTAGGATTTGTCACTCCGATTGTCGGAGAGGTATCTCTGGGCCCTCTAGGTAATGCACATCACTATAAGCCTTGCAAGCACTGTGACTAATGAGTTAGTTGTAAGATGATGTATTACAGAACGAGTAAAGAGTCTTGCTGGTAACGAGATTGAACTAGGTATTGAGATACCGACGATCGAATCTCGGGCAAGTAACATATCGATGACAAAGGGAACAACATATGTTGTTATGCGGTTTGACCGGTAAAGATCTCCGTAGAATATGTGGGAGCCAATATGAGCATCCAGGTTCCGCTATTGGTTATTGGTCGGAGACGTGTCTCAGTCATGTCTACATAGTTCTCGAACCCGTAGGGTCCGCACGCTTAAAGTTCCGGTGACGATTGTATTATGAGTTTATGTAATTTGATGTACCGAAGGTAGTTTGGACTCACGGATGAGATCGGGGACATGACGAGGAGTCTCGAAATGGCTGAGACGTAAAGATCGATATATTGGACGACTATATTCGGACATCGGAAAGGTTCTAAGTGGTTCAGGTATTTTTGGGAGTACCCGGGAGTTACGGGAATACTGGGAAGAAGTATATGGGCCTTATTGGGCTTTAGGCGAGAGAGAGAGGCAGGCTGCGCGCCCCCCAAGGCCTAGTCTGAATTGGACTAGGGGAGGGGCTGCGCCCCCTCCTTCCTTCTCTTCTTTCTTCCCCTTCATTGTCTCCTACTCCTACTACATGGAAGGGGGGAATCCTACTCCCGGTGGGAGTAGGACTCCCCAGGGCGCGCCATAGAGAGGGCCGGCACCTCCCCTCCTCCACTCCTTTATATACGTGGCCAGGGGGCACCCCATAGACAGAACAATTGATCTGTTGATCTTTTAGCCGTGTGCGGTGCCCCCCTCCACCATAGTCTACCTCGATAATACTGTAGCAGTGCTTAGGCGAAGCCCTGCGTCGGTAGAACACCATCGTCGTCACCACGCCATCGTGCTGACGAAACTCTCCCTCAACACTCGGCTGGATCGGAGTTCGAGGGACGTCATCGGGCTGAACGTGTGCTGAACTCGGAGGTGTCGTACGTTCGGTACTTGATCGGTCGGATCGTGAAGACGTACGACTACATCAACCGCGTTGTGCTAATGCTTCCGCTTTCGGTCTACGAGGGTACGTGGACAACACTCTCCCCTCTCGTTGCTATGCATCACCATGATCTTGCGTGTGCGTAGGAATTTTTTTGAAATTACTACGTTCCCCAACATGATCGTGATGATTTCTCCCTCCCGGAGGGATGTTTCCCCGGCAGAACAGCTCCGCCGGAGCCCTAGATTGGTTTCGCCAGGTTCCGCCTCGAGACGGCGGCGCTTCGTCCCGAAAGCTTCCTTATGATTTTCCAGGACGAAAGACTTCATATAACAGAAGATGGGCACCGGAGGCCCAACAGGCAGGGGGCACGCCCAGGGGGTAGGGCGCACCCCCCGGGCTCGCCCCCTGCCTCGTGGATGGTGGGTGGCCCCCCTCTGGTGCTTTATTCGCCCAATATTTTTTATATATTCCAAAACTGACTTCTGTGGAGTTTCAGGACTTTTGGAGTTGTGCAAAATAAGTCTCTAATATTTGCTCCTTTTTCAGCCCAGAATTCCAGCTGTCGGCATTCTCCCTCTTCGTGTAAACCTTGTAAAATAAGAGAGAAAAGGCATAAATATTGTGACATAATGTGTAATAACATTTCATAATGCAATAAATATCGATATAAAAGTATGATGCAAAATGGATGTATCAAGGCTTACTAGGGACACCGTGTTTTGTCTATGTATCCACACATGTATCAAGTTTTTGGTTAATAAAATTCTAGCATGAATAATAATATTTATCATGATATAAGGAAATATAAAATAACAACTTTATTATTGCCTCTAGGGCATATTTCCTTCATCTTCTGGTCCATAAAAAATCACCATAAATTTTTCAGCTCATTTGGACTCCGTTTGATATTCCTTTTCTAAGAAACTCAAAAATAAGGAAAAAAATCAGAAACTGGCACTGGGCTCTAAGTTAATAGGTTAGTCCCAAAAATCATATAAAATAGCATACAAATGCATATAAAACATCTAAGATGGATAATATAATAGCATGAAAAAATAAAAAATTATAGATACGTTGGAGACGTATCGCATACTCTTGGTAGTCTCATACTCCATCCCCATTATAACCCTCGCACGAGGTACTCCACCATGAATACAAACACAAAGCAAGACATAGGGTGTTAAACAATGAGCTAGCACATCTTTGCACTAAACAATGTAGTGCTTCTAGGAGGCGATGCTTATGGATTAATTATATTCCTACCTTCCTCGCAACTTGTGTGCAGAAGGAGTGTAATGCTGCCGGTTGATTAATAAAGCTCTTGATTCTCAAAAAGACATAGGGTGTTAGTCCTTCCCAAAGGCCCGGAACTGGGTAACTTCATCGTGTGATATTCGATCTGGTATTTCCGATCACGTTCGCCACCCTACCAAGGGTACTGACGACTTTACGGGTCATTAGTTGGCGTGGCACGCATGGGCTACGCTGGCCAGAGAACGAACCCATATCAAATTGTTGTACATGACAGGCGACTTCAGCTGGACCAGACTTCTATCTTCGGCTCTTTCGAGCTCGACATTGACAGTCACAGTGGTTGCTCTATGATGTAACGCCGCCCTCCTCCACTAGCAAAATCTGCTTCGGAGACCTCGAGCTCTACTTCGACAAACATGGCGACACCGTGTGCTTCAACACCTCTACATCACCATTTGAGAAGAAGACAATGTGGGCCACGAATGACATTGGGGTGGCTGGGCCATCATCAACCCACCGGCCCGTGCAACCGATTGGCATCAACATGATTTTCCAAGCTACTGAAACGCGTCGGGTTCAGAAGCTCAACCGGCACGCGATATACGTTGTACCGTTGGCCCTGACGGATCTCTTGGGGTGGTAAAACTCCATAATCTCCTTCAGCCACATAGACTATCCGGCCTACGCCCCACCCCGCAAATTTGCTCGTGGTAGATCCAATAGTCGGGGCTCCCACCTCCAGCGTGTTCTGATGGACGACGACAACAATGTGAACATCATCTTCCCTGACACCACTCCGTCTTCCATGGGGTCGTACCGGGCGCGTGGGTATGCCCTCTTGGACGGCTCGACCAAGAGGTGTCTTTGGGGCTGGATCATAAGGGGGTCATCTCTTGGATGCCTACTCCGGCCACCATCAAATACGCATGATGGAGTGCGGCTAGGAGATGACCTCCTTCATCACACCTTTCGAGCCCTTCTACTACATCACCATACCCTTCGGTCTCAAGAACGCCGAAGCAACAGACCAACGAACCATGCAGAAGTACCTCCTCGACCAGATTGGTATCAATGTTGAGGCATATATGGACGACGTAGTCAAGTCCAGGCGTGGCTCCGACCTCCTCTCCGACCTCGAGCAGACCTTCACCAACCTGCATCGCTGTAGCATGGTCAATGATGTAGCCACGTTGAGCTAGGGTAGAGAGGTGTTTTGTCCCCCCCTTTTCTTTCGATAGGCATTGTAGTGGTGCCGGAGAAAGGTGACGAATATTGGTATCAAGCTTGGGAGATTTTCCGGTCTTGAATATAATTTTATTTCTTGGATGGGAGGGGGTGGTCTTTTAGGCTTTGCTAGGGACCCGTCGTTTTTTCAGTTGTCAGATCGGTGTCTACGTGAATTGCACCTTACTCGTTGTTTAATGTATCAGACCCATATTATTTCTTAAAAAGGGTGTATGATATATCAGTCATACACGTCAGGGAGAGGCACCTACTCCATCCATTCCAAAATACGGGGAAGTTTTAGATTTATCTATCAGAAAAAATATGCCAACATTTATATTTTGAAACGGATGGAGTGCAAAACGGTGATATCCTGTGTAATCATTTTTCTGCTATAAAATGACACTTTCCAGTCTTGTTCGCTTAGGTTGTTTATAACTGAACTAAAAATAAGTTCTTCTACATACATTTTTCACACCAACTGGAGCCACGGCCAGAGGATTGTTAAATTTTGTTCAATTTAATTTGGGGCTAATCATGATCTAGTATGTATGGGTAATCTGAATACGCGATCGAGATCACCGGATTTAGGAATACGCCTCCAACAAAGATTTTTCAGTTGACTTGTAAAAACACCTCATCAAAGTTCAATTTTTTCGATAAAGTCCAACAAAATAAGAAACAAGCACTATTCTCATCGTCGACATGCATCTGGCCTACACTTCCCCTGCCGCGCTAATCCTGTCCATGATGTCAGCCACGGCCTCCTTGGACTGCTGAAGCAATACGATGCTCTTCTTGAGGCGCTGGCGCTTGCTGCCGGTGCCGGGCGACGGCGCGAGCATCCGCTCCACCCCGGCCATCTTGTTCCCTAGGAGCTCGTCAGAGAGCGCCACCTCGAGGTCGTTCTCTGCAAGCCGCTTCACGGCGCGCAGCACGTGGAGCGCCAGCCCATCGACGAGCCGGAGCACGATGCTCCTCCAGTACGAGGCGAGGCGAGCCCGCATGTCGAACGCCTGCCCGGCCAGGTCATCGTGGTTCCTCAGGTGCGCCACCTCCACCTTCCCGAAGCCCTTCAGGTTGACGGCCGTGGGTTTGGTGCGGTCTTTCACGGCCTCCATGAACTTGCCGTAGCCTTCCATGAGCTCGGACCATGTCTTGCTGTAGTCGGGATTGTACGTGTAGTCGGCCACAAGCTCCATGTCGATCAGCTCCGTGACGTGCCGCGCCGACTGCGCTCGTGCCTTGTCCATCATGCTCTGGACCGCGCGGCGGCACGACGGCTGCACCTGCGGGAAGTCGTTCGAGTGCTGCAGCAGCACCTTGAGCGTCAGGTCCTCGACATAGTCCCAGACCTCGCGGACGTGGTCCTGCGGCACCTGCACGACGGTCTGGACCTTCTTCTTGAGCAGGACGAGGAACGCCGGCCTTGGGAGGAAGTCGGGGAGCTTGATGGCCGTGGTATCCTCCAGGATGCGCACCTCCTCCATCAGGAACAGGTCGCTGCCGTCCTGGGGGCACTCTGCCGGCAGCTTCTTGGCGTACGTGTTCAGCATCTCGGCGATACGCGCGGTTCCGTGGAAGTGGCGGTCGTCGGGGTACTCGTCGAACTCGCCCCTCACGAGCATCTTCTCCAGCGACGAGCACGTCCGCTTCACAATGTGGAAAAAGGCTCGCACCGCGTCGGCCACGTTGTTGAGATCCGGCGGCATCTGCTCTAGCTCGGCGGTGCTGCGGCTGAGCCGGTCGGTGATCTGCTTGACGATGTCGGGGAGGCACTTGGCGATGATGGTGGCCTGGATCTGCATGAGCCGCTGCGCGAGCACGGGGATGCCCACCATGGACTTGTCGATTCTGGACAGGAGCGGGTGATGGTCGAACAGCCGCTCCTCCTCGGCGCGCGCCTGGTCGTGCGTCTCGTTGCCGACGCGGTTGCGGACGCAGACGTAGCCGAGGCCGATGTTGACGTCGTCCATGGTGACCTTGTCTAGCAGCCCCTCGGGGGCCTTGTCGGACTTGGTGACGACGGCGAGCGTGCGGTCGCCGTGACGGTCCACCTGCTGCGACATCCGGATGGACTCGCAGGTCGGGAAGTCGACTGTGGCGGAAAGCACGTTGAGAATGATGCTCTCCTTGGGCGCGATGTACTCCTTGATGATCCCGGCGACCTGCTCGTAGATGTCGTCGGGCTGGCCCTTGACGGGCACGCGCGTGATGCCGGGGAGGTCGACGAGGGTGAGGTCCGGCAGGCCGCGCTTCCGCACGACGAGGGTGATGGGCCTGTCTGAGATGCCCTTGCCAGAGCCGGCGATCTCAGCGGTGGCCGCGTCGATGGCGTTGGCGACCTCGGCCTCCGAGGTGCTGACGACGCGGCCGGCGCCGTACTCGAGCTGCAGCATGGGGGCGTCGCCGCCGGTAGGGTCGTCCTTGAGGCGCATGACGAGTGGCGCGCGGGTGCAGATGCCCTGTCCGCGCGGGAGGCTGATGCCGGCGAGCGACTCGAGCACGCTGGACTTGCCGCTGGACTGGTCGCCGACGACGACGATGGTGGGCAGCTGGATGCCCTCCTGCGAGATATTGAGATGGCGCAGCCTGTCGACGGCGTCCAGGAGCGGGCGTATGTGGTCGTTGTACGAGGAAGCGATGGCGCTCGCGGCCACGGCGTCGGCCGCTGCGGCGTCGTTGGGAGACGATTTGAGCCGCTTGGCTTTGGGCTTGGCCATGCTGCGGGGTAGATTGAATCGAACAGGGATGAATCGCGCAGCTCTAGGGCCGGCTGGCATCTCTTGTATTTATTGTACGTATTGGCAAAGGCAGTTTACAAGAAAAATATAGTGAGAATTACAACGCATGCAACCGCAGTAATTGATTCGGTTCGATTCTCCTCCCAATATATACTCCCTTAATCCACTCGTATTATTTGTGGATTAAATGAATCTAAAATGGATGTGTCTATCTAAGCGACAAGTACTATGAATCAGAGGTTACTCAAAAGAAAAACTAAATGCCAATGAATATCAGGCGCCGAGGATAGCCAGGCCTTTCTCTGCCATTTTCTCTTGCCAATGAAGCCCGTTTGAACGCTGGCCTAGAACCAAAAGAAAATCGCAACCCTTCCTCAAAAAATTAAAAAATAGAATCGCAACACCTCAATAAAAAAAAATCCCAATCTTCCAAAATCACTAGTTAGGCTAGTCATAGTGGGAGTAACTTAGCTAGTAACATAGCATACTTCAAGAAAATTTTGCTTATGTGGCAAAGAGTTAATGTGAAGTGGTAACATAATATGTTACTGTAACATAGCGCTTTTCAAGACAATATGGGTCTACAACCTAATAAATGATGTCATCTATGACACTAATACTATGTTACTTTGCACTATGAAGGTGTTAGCTTAGACTAGTTTGATATGCATGACACTGGCATAAGTTACTCCCCACTATGACCAGCCTTAAGGGTATCTTTGCAAAGCTCACTCCACCTCCTCGGATATGACAAATGGTAGCCCGAGTGTTTTTTTTCTTTCATAGATTCGTTTTCCAAAACGTTTTATCTCTTGAATTGTGCGTCTAAATATTGATTTGTTTTCACCGTTGGATACCTCGCGTCGAAATTTTCGAAACGAGATCCCATGTTAGGTTTCGACGAACTTTTTTCACGAAAAACCCGATAGAAAAAAAATCATAACCGAAAACATTAAAAGAAATCACATTTTTTTTTCTTTTAGAGAGGAACAATTATGCTTTTCGTGGTAGCAAATCTGTACCTCTCGTAAACAAAATAAAATGTTTTATTCCTTTTCTGAGAGACACGGTTGTGTCTCTCGCGGAAGGAAGCATGAGCCTCCACAAGAAAAAATTCCATGCCTCCTGAGGAGGCAAAACACATACGTCTTTTTCCTTTCTGAGAGGCTGTGCTTTTTGTGGAAGCAAATCTGTATCTTCACGAGAAGCAAATATGTGTCTTTTATGGAAGCAAAACATTATTTTCTTTTTGGAGCATGCCTCTCGCAGAAACAAATATATGTCTTTACAAGAAGCAAACATGTGCCTCCATGAAAGCCGAAAAACATGATTTTTTTCCTTTCTAAGAGGCATATATCGCGGAAGCAAGAACACACGTTGCTTTCACGTAAAAAATTACAAAATCTAGGGAAAACCGAGCAAAATGGGAAAGCCAAAAAAACGAGAAAAAACTATCTGGACCATGTAAACACGTACATAATTTAAAAAAAAAATCTTGAAGGAGCGTCCAACACGCGACATGTGGCAGCAGTTAAGAGTGTCAAAAGACGTGTTTTTAGTCCATCAAAAGTGACTCTTGAGGGGCTCCCGCAGTAGGTGCCCCTTAGTTAGTTGCTCCCCGATACGCCGGGGCATCCGATACAGCTATATGTCGTACTAGCGTGTTGGCCCATTTAGCGTTAATCATTGCTGCTTCTGTCAATTGTTGTACGTTTGATTGATGATTTGTTTTTCTTGTTGCATTTTTATTTCTTTTAATTGTTTTCACGGTTTTCTTGTTTTTAATTTATACTTTGTTTTTTCCTTGGTTTTTCTTTTTTTTCTATGTTTTACGCTGGTTTTCTTTGTTTTCTCATTGGGCTTCATCATTTATTTTTTCTTATTCTTTTTTACTCTCTTTTTTGTTTTCTTGATTTTTATTTCTTTCTTCGTCATGCTTGTTTGTTTTTGTTTCTACCTTTGTTTCCTCCGCGGTTTTTCTTCATTTTCTTTGTTTCTCTTTTTTTTGTTTCTTTTTTGATTTTTCTGTTTTTTTAGCTTTTATTTTTCTCTTTTTTGGCACATATCTACATTTTCATATGTATTACACATTTTTCAGGGGCGGGCGGTGGCGCGCGGCGCGCGGCTCTGCCATGGGGCGGCTGCGGCGAGGGCTGCGCGCCGCGGCGGGGTGCGTCGCGTCAGCGGCGGCGGCTTGCGGCGGCGAGGAGCGGGCGGCCTCCGGCGGATCTCGCCGGCGGCGGCGGTTTTCCGGCAAGTGCGGCGCGTCAAGGAGGAGAGAGAGGGGCCGGGGCGGCGCCTCGGTATTTAAGGAGAGGAGGGCGCGGGGTGGCGTGGGGAAGGGGGGAAAGAGGCGGCGGCGGTGCGAGTCCGCGGCAGACACGGTGTGACGGCGGGGCGTGCAAGCTCGGGACTCATCCCGAGCTCGGAGACGGCGACGCGGCCTGGCTGGCCGCGGCCTGGCTGGAGCTGGGCCGGCCCAGTCAACGAAAGGAAGACCTTTTTTTAACAATTTTATTAGAAAATAAAATAAAATTAAATAAAATAAAAATATACTATAGGCATATAATATATCAAAATTTTCAAAAAAAGATTTTCTTTGACATGAACATTTTTCTAGCGTCAAATAAAATCCATAAAAATTTAAATAAAGCAAAGAGTGCTACTGTTGCAATAAAATCCAACAAAAATCATTTTAAAAATACCAAAATGATTTCAAATTTATTACTCTCCAATTTTATATTGTAGGGAATCATTTTACCCTAATTTCCATATATTTTATTTTTGGAGAAAAATAATTTGAATAAAAATTGAATAACTCCAAATTTGAAAATAATTTCAAAGGGACGTTAAATTTGATTCTTTGAAACTCCCAAGTCATGTTTCATATGGTTTGAAGAATTCATTTTATCTTCTCTCATGAAAATCATTGAGTTGCTTAAAGTTTCTGAATTTGAAATATTTCCAAATGGAATTCAAATCTTTTCAAAACCCTGTATCATTTAATTAAATGGAAGAGGTCATATCATCTTCTCTCTAGGGTTTTGTGATGAAAAGAATTTGAATTCATTGAGATCATAAATGCAAAATGAAATTTTGGGAAAGTCCTTTTATTCCCTCTCATTTAACTTTCAAAAGTTTCGAATTTCACACAAGCAACCACACCACCATCAAACAAACAATCAAAACTATCTAATTAATATAACATTCAAAAATTTAGAATTTTGGGATGTTAAAAAACCTTAACGATCATTATGCTAAGCTAACGGATGGGTCTTGTCCATCACATCATTCTCCTAACGATGTGATCTCGTTCATCAAATGACAATCCATGTCTATGGTTAGGAAACTTAACCATCTTTGATTAACGAGCTAGTCTAGTAGAGGCTTACTAGGAACACTGTGTTTTGTCTATGTATCCACACATGTATCCTGTTTCTGGTTAATACAATTCTAGCATAAATAATAAACATTTATCATGATATAAGGAAATATAAATAACAACTTTATTATTGCCACTAGGGCATATTTCCTTCAGTATGTTGTCATTACGGTACGATCGATAAAGATCTTCATAGAATATGTGGGAACCAATGTGAGCATCCAGGTTCCACTGTTGGTTATTGACCAGAGAGGTGTCTCGGTCATGTCTACATATCTCTCGAACCCGTAGGGTCCGCATGCTTAACGTTTGATGACGATTTTGTATTATATGAGTTATGTGATTTGGTGGCCGAATATTGTTCGGAGTCCCGGATGAGATCATGGACATGACGAGGAGCCTCGAAATGGTCGAGAGGTAAAGATTGATATATAGGACGATGGTATTCGGACACCGAAAGTGTTTCGGGATGCACCGGGTACTTATCGGGTCACCGGAAGGGGTTCCGGGCACCCCCAGCAAAAGATACGGGCCTTATGGGCCAAGAGGAGAAACACACCAGCTACAAATGGGCTGGTGCGCCACCACCCCATATGGGTTGCCCAAATTGGAGAAGGAAAGGGGAAGAAGGAAAGGAAAAAGAGAATAGGATTCCCCCTTCCCCCTCTTCCCTTCCTACTCTGAATAGGAATAGGAAAGGGGGGGGGGCGAATTGGGAGGACCCCCAGTAGGATTCCTCCTACTTGGGGCACCCCCTTGGCTGCCTCTCCTCCCCTCCAACCTATATATATGAGGGGTGCACCGCTAGAACACACATAGCCGTGTGCGGCGCCCCCCTCCACAGTTTACGCCTCCGGTCATATTCACATAGTGCTTAGGCGAAGCCCTGCGTGGATCACTTCACCATCACCATCACCACGCCGTTGTGCTAACGGAATTCTCCTTCGATACTTTGTTGGATCAAGAGTTCGAGGGACGTCATCGAGATGAACATGTGCAGAACTCAGAGGTGTTGTACGTTCGGTTCTTGATCGGTCAGAACGAGAAGAGATTCGACTACATCAACCGTGTTAACAAACGCTTCTGCTTTCGGTCTACGAGGGTACATGGACACACTTTCCCCTTCTCGTTGCTATGCATCTCCTAGATACTTGCGTGAGCATAGGAATTTTTTTGAAATTGCATGCTACGTTCCCCAACACCTAGGGGGATAAATTGGTAGGAAAAGACCATCGCTCGTTCCCGACCAACACTCATAAGGAAGACAAGCAATAAATAAATTATGCTCCAACTTCGTTACATAACGGTTCACCATACGTGCATGCTACGTGAATCACAAACTTTAACACAAGTATTTCTACAATCCACAATTACTCACTAGCATTACTCTAATAGCACAATCTTTATATCTCAAAACAATCATAAGGAATCAAACTTCTCATAGTATTCAATGCACTTTATATGAAAGTTTTTATTATATCCCTCTTGGATGCCCATCATATTAGGATTAAATTCACAACCAAAGCAAATTACCACACTGTTTAGAGAGACTCTCAAAATAATATAAGTGAAGCATGAGAGTTCAATAATTTCTATAAAATAAAGCCACTGTCATGCTCTAAAAAGATATAAGTGAAGCACTAGAGCAAAATTGCCTAGCTCAAAAGATATAAGTGAAGCACATAGAGTATTCTAATAAATCACGATTCATGCGCGTCCCTCTCAAAAGGTGAGTGCAGCAAGGATGAGTGTGGCAAACTAAAAATTAAAGACCATACAAGATGCTCGAAGCAAAACACATATCATGTGGTGACTAAAAATATAGCCTCAAGTAAATTTACCGATGGACGAAGACGAAAGAGGGGATGCCATCCGGGGCATCCCCAAGCTTAGGCTCTTGGTTGTCCTTGAATATTAACTTCGGGTGCCTTGGGCATCCCCAATCTTAGGCTCTTGCCACTCCTTATTCCATAGTCCATCAAATCTTTACCGAAACTTGAAAACTTCACAACACAAAACTCAACAGAAAATCTCATGAGATCCGTTAGTATAAGAAAATAAAATCACCACTTTTGGTACTGTTGTGAACTCATTCTTTATTTATATTCATGTAATATCTAATGTATTCCAACTTCTCCATGGTTCACGCCCCCCATGATACTACCCATAGATTCATCAAAATAAGCAAACAACACATAGAAAACAGAATCTATCAAAAACAAAAACAGTCTGTAGCAATCTGTAAACTTCGAATACTTCTGTAACTCCAAAAATTCTGAAAAATTAGGACAACTTGGGAATTTGTATACCAATCTTGTGCAAAAAGAATCAGACCAAAAGCACGCTTCTATAAAAAAATGAAAATTATTTTCCTGGACGCAAAAGTTTTTGTTTTTCAGCAAGATCAAATCAACTATCATCGTAAGCCCATCCCAAAGGTCTTACTTGGCACAAACACTAACTAAAACACAAAAACACATCTAACTAGGGGATAGATGAATTATTTATTGAAAAAAAGAACCAAAAAAACAAGAATAAAAATAAAATTGGGTTGCCTCCCAACAAGCGCTATTGTTTAACGCCCTTAGCTAGGCATTGATAATTTTAATGATGCTCACATGAAAGACAACAATTGAAGCACAAGGAGATCATCATATAGTACGTGAAAAACACATGTAAGACTAGCATAATTCCTGTTTATAGGCAAACAAATTATCAAAGCAAGCAAATCCTAACATATGCAAAGAAGAAGAAAGAAACAATAGCAATCTCAACATAATGAGAGGTAAATTAGTAACATGAAAATTTCTACAACCATATTTTCCTCTCTCATAATAATTACATGTAGGATCATAATCAAATTCAACAACATAACTATCACATAAAATATTCTCAACATGATCAACATGCATGCAGAGTTGACACTCTTCCAAAATAGTGGGATTACCATCAAATAAAGTCATGACATCTCCAACCCACTTTTATCAAAAATTTCATAAGATTGATCAATCCCCAAAGTAGCGGGATCATTAATTCCTAAATTTGACACTCTTACAAACTCATAATGAGGCTTAAATAAATTTTCAAGATCATAAGAAGAATCATCCCAATCATGATCATTACAATAAGTAGTGGACATGGCAAAACTAGCATCCCCAAGCTTAGGGTTTTTCATATCATTAGCACAACTGACATTAATAGAATTTATAATAAAATCATTGCAATCATGCTTTTCATTTGAGGAACTATCAAGTATGGGTGCAATAGCAATAATCTCATGTTTAACATAAGGAACTATAGCAAATTCATCTCCAGAAATATTGGCATCGTGGCCATAAGAATAGCAAGCATCATGTTCATCAAGGGATATTGCAATCAAATCATAGGAATAATAATTATCTATAGATCCATGCATATCATTATTTTCTTCCAAAGCAACGGCCATTCTCTCAATAAATTCTTTGACATAGACATTATGAGCATAGTTTTCATAGCAACATTTAAGTATGTCAAATTTTTTAGATTTGTAGAGAGTAATATCGTACTTTTGAATCAAAAAAGCAACTTCATAAGCACCCTTAAAAGCAACAAATTCTTCAATTTGTTCGATATCATAGTAACTGTAAGCACCCTTTTCATAAGAAGATAAGATTTCATTGCCATTAAACTCACATAGGTAGGGAAGGTATTTTTTAGGGTTCTTAGAGCAATAAGTAAAATCGCAAAGTTCACAAAGATTCCAAGAATAACATAGCAAACAATTTATTTTATTCCATAAGAGTCTCCCTTTTTCAGACAAACGGTGACGCACAAAATGAGCATGCTCGTCTAAAGATTTTCCCTCAACTGAACTAGTTGGGGTTTTAGCAAAAGCAGATATCCAAGTACAAAACTTTAAGTGGATCCATATCAATAGATTTTTAGCAAGCGAATATGCAAGCAAATAGAAGGCACGTGGCAACACGAGAAAGTATAGCAAACAAGCAAAAAGGAATACGAAAAGAAGGCGAATAAAAAGGCAAATATTTTTGTACTTTTCTGACAATGTTTTAGAAGTGGGGGAGAGGAAAATGAGAGGCAAATGGAAAATAATGTCATGCAAGAGATGAGAGTTTATGATGGGTACTTGGTAGGCCTGACATATATCTACCCGGCAACAACGCCATAAATTCTTCCTGCTACTTTTTGAGCTTGCGTTGGTTTTTTCCTTGAAGAGGAAAGGGTGATGCAGCACAATAGAGATAAGTATTTCCCTCAGTTAAGAACCAAGGTATAAATCCAGTAGGAGAAATGCGCAAGTCCCCAGTAGATGCACCTGTACAAACAATCAAACACTTGCACCCAACACGATAAAGGGGTTGTCAATCCCTTCACGGTCACTTGAAAAGATGAGATCTGATAGAGATAGATAGAACTAAACAAAAGATAAAATATTTTTGGGTTTTTTGGTTTATAGATATGAAAATAAAAGATTGCAAAATAGTAGATTGGAAACTAATATGATGGAAAGTAGACCCGGGGGCCATAGGTTTCACTAGAGGCTTCTCTCATGAAGGCAAATAATACGGTGGGTGGAAAAATTATTGTCGAGCAATTAATAGAAAAGCGCAAAGTTATGATGATATCCAAGGCAATGATTATGAAATATAGGCATCACGTCTGTGTCAACTAGACTGACTCCTGGCTGTATCTATGATACGTCTCCAACGTATCTATAATTTTTTATTGTTCCATGCTATTATATATTCTGTTTTGGATGTTTAATGGGCTTATTTATACACTTTTATATTATTTTTGGGACTAACCTATTAACCGGAGGGCCAACCCAAATTGCTATTTTTTGCCTATTTCACTGTTTCACACAAAAAGAATATCAAACGGAGTCCAAACGGAATGAAACCTTCGGGAGCGTGATTTTTGGAACAAACGTGATCCAGAGGACTTGGAGTGGACGTCAAGCAATCAATGAGGAGGCCACGAGGCGGGGGGCGCGCCTACCCACCTGGGCGTGCCCTCCACCCTCGTGGGCCCCTCGTGGCTCCACCGACCTACTTCTTCGTCCTACATATACCTACGTACCCCCAAACCATCGAGGAGCACCACGAAAACCTAATTCCACTGCCGCAACCTTCTATACCCGTGAGATCCCATCTTGGGGCCTTTTTCGGTGCTCCGCTGGAGGGGGCATTGATCATGGAGGGCTTCTACATCAACACCATATAGCCTCTCCGATGATGTGTGAGTAGTTTACCTCAGACCTTCAGGTCCATAGTTATTAGCTAGGTGGCTTCTTCTCTCTCTTTGGATCTCAATACAAAGTTCTCCTCGATTCTCTTGGAGATCTATTCGATGTAATCTTCTTTTGCGGTGTGTTTGTCGAGATCCGATGAATTGTGGGTTTATGATCCAGATTATCTATGAACAATATTTGAATCTTCTCTGAATTCTTTTATGTATGATAGGTTATCTTTGCAAGTCTCTTCGAATTATCAGTTTGGTTTGGCCTACTAGATTGATCTTTCTTGCAATGGGAGAAATGCTTAGCTTTGGGTTCAATCTTGCGGTGCTCGATCCCAGTGACAGTAGGGGAAACGACACAAATTGTATTGTTGCCATCGAGGATAAAAAGATGGGGTTTATATCATATTGCATGAGTTTATCCCTCTACATCATGTCATATTGCTTAAAGTGTTACTCCGTTCCTATGAACTTAATACTCTAGATGCATGCTGGATACCGGTTGATGTGTGGAGTAATAGTAGTAGATGCGGGCAGGAGTCGGTCTACTTGTCACGGACGTGATGCCTATATACATGATCATACCTAGATATTCTCATAACTATGCTCAATTCTATCAATTGCTCGATAGTAATTTGTTTAACCACTGTAATACTTATGGTATCTTGAGAGAAGCCACTAGTGAAACCTATGGCCCCCGTGTATATTTTCCATCATATAAGTTTCCAATCTATTTTTACTTTGCAATCTTTACTTTCAATCTTTATCGTAAAAATACCGAAAATATTATCATCTCTATCAGATCTCGTTTGCAAGTGGCCGTGAAGGGATTGACAACCCCTTTATCGCGTTGGTTGCAAGGTTCTTATTTGTTTTTGTAGGTGCAAGGGACTTGAGCGTGGCTGCTACCTCTTGAGCACTGCGTTGGTTTTCCCTTGAAGAGGAAAGGGTGATGCAGCAAAGTAGCGTAAGTATTTCCCTCAGTTTTTTAGAACCAAGGTATCAATCCAGTAGGAGGCTACGCGCGAGTCCCTCGCACCTGCACAAACAAATAAATCCTCGCAACCAACGCGATAAGGGGTTGTCAATCCCTACACGGTCACTTACGAGAGTGAGATCTGATAGATATGATAAGATAATATTTTTAGTATTTTTATGATAAAGATGCAAAGTAAAATAAAAGGCAATGAAAATAGCTAAGGGTTGGAAGATTAATATGATGGAAGATGGACCCGGGGGCCATAGGTTTCACTAGTGGCTTTGATACGTCTCTGTTGTATCTACTTTTCCAAACACTTTTGCCCTTGTTTTGGACTCTAACTTGCATGATTTGAATGGAACTAACCTGGACTGACGCTGTTTTCGACACAATTGCCATGATGTTGTTTTATGTGCAAAAAACAAAAGTTCTCGGAATGACCTGAAACTTCACGGAACATCTAGTTAAAAATAATAAAAAATCCTTGCCAAAGATGAAGACCAGGGGGCCCACACCCTTTCCACAAGGGTGGGGGGCGCCCCCTACCTCGTGGGCCCCCTGGAGCTCCTCCGACGCCAACTCCAACTCTATATATTTGCTTTTGGGGAGAAAAAAATCAAGGAGAAGAAATCATCGCGTTTTACGATACGGAGCCGCCGGCAAGCCCTAAAACCTCTCGGGAGGGCTGATCTCGAGTCCGTTCAGGGCTCCGGAGAGGGGGATTCATCGCCGTCGTCATGATCAACCATCCTCCATCACCAAATTCATGATGCTCACCGTCGTGCGTGAGTAATTCCATCATAGGCTTGCTGGACGGTGATGGGTTGGATGAGATCTATCATGTAACCGAGTTAGTTTTGTTAGGGTTTGATCCCTAGTATCCATTATGTTCTGAGATTGATGTTGCTATCACTTTGCTATGCTTAATGCTTGTCACTAGGGTCCGAGTGCCATGATTTCAGATCTGAACCTATTATGTTTTCATGAATATATGTGAGTTCTTGATCCTATCTTGCAAGTCTATAGTCACCTACTATGTGTTATGATCCGGCAACCCCGAAGTGACAATAATCGGGACCACTCCCGGTGATGACCATAGTTTGAGGAGTTCATGTATTCACTATGTGCTAATGCTTTGTTCCGGTTCTCTATTAAAAGGAGGCCTTAATATCCCTTCGTTTCCATTAGGACCCCGCTTCCACGGGAGGGTAGGACAAAAGATGTCATGCAAGTTCTTTTCCATAAGCACGTATGACTATATTCGGAATAAATGCCTACATTACATTGATGAATTGGAGCTAGTTCTGTGTCACCCTATGTTATGACTGTTACATGATGAATCGCATCCGGCATAATTATCCATCATCGGTCCAATGCTTACGAGCTTTCCATCTACTGGTTTACGCTTATTTACTTTCTCGTTGCTACTATTACAATCATTACAAAACACCAAAAATATTACTTTTGCTTTGTTTACTTTTGTTACCGTTACCACTACTATCATATTACCTTGCTACTAAATACTTTGCTGCAGATATTAAGTTATCTAAGTGTGTTTGAATTGACAACTCAGCTCCTAATACTTGAGAATATTCTTTGGCTCCCCTTGTGTCGAATCAATAAATTTTGGTTGAATACTTTACCCTCGAAAGCTGTTGCGATCCCCTACACTTGTGGGTTATCAAGAAAAAATTTCTGGCGCCGTTGCCGGGGAGCATAGATCTATTCTTTGAGTCACTTGGGATTTATATCTGCTGGTCACTATGAAGTACTTGAAAGACGCTAAGACAACAATTTATCCCTCAACTACGAGGGGAGGTAAGGAACTGTCATCTAGCTCTGCACTTGATTCACCTTCTGTTATGAGTAAGCTTGCGACACCTAAACCTGCTTCTGTTAATCGTTCTGATATGTCGCATGTTATTGATGATGCCACTTCTGCTATGCATGATACTTATGATGAAACTACTTCTATGCTTGATATTTCTGTGCCACTTGGGGAATTTCTTGATGAACAAATTGCTAGGGCTAGAGAGAAAGAAATTATTGAAACTGATACTGTTAATGAAAGTGATGATGAAGATAAGCCTGTTATTCCTGAAGGTTATCTTTTTGATATGGAATCTTCTGCCGCTATTATAGCTTGAAAAGATAGATATGAACTCAAGAGGTTATTAGCTTAATGGAATAAGCAATCTCTTAGAGATAGAATGAAACTTGACCCTGCTTTTACTACTTCACCTATTTGTGTTGCCGATAAGGATTATGAATTCTCTGTTGATCCTGATATAATTACTTTGGTTGAATCTGATCCTTTTCATGGCTATGAATCTGAAATTGTTGTGGCACATCTTACTAAATTAAATGATACAGCCACCCTATTTACTAATGATGAGAGATCACGCTACTTTTATATCCTTAAAATATTTGTGTTCTCATTAAAGGGTGATGCTAAGATATGGTTTAATTCTCTTGATCCTGGTTGTGTGCGTAGTCCCCAGGATATGATTTATTACTTCTCTGCTAAATATTTCCCTGCTCATAAGAAACAAGCTGCTTTAAAGGAAATATACAACTTTGTGCAAATTGAAGAAGAGAGTCTCCCACAAGCTTGGGGGAGGCTTCTCAAGTTACTTAATGTTTTGCCTGATCATCCTCTTAAGAAAAATGAAATACTTGATATCTTTTATAATGGACTAACCGATGCTTCCAGAGATTACCTGGATAGTTGTGTTGGTTCTCTTTTCAGGGAAAGAACACCGGATGAAGCTGAAATTCTATTGACTAATATGTTGACAAATGAAAATAATTGGGCACTTCCTGAGCCAGCTCCTGAGCCAGCTCCTGCTCCAATTACTGAGCCTATTCCTAAACCAACTCCGAAGAAGAGAGGTGTCCTATTTCTCAGTCCCGAAGATATGCAAGAGGCAAAGAAATCTATGAAAGAAAAAGGTATTAAGGATGAAGATGTTAATAATTTACCTCCTATTGAAGAAATACATGGTCTTAATTTACCGCCTGTTGAAGAAACATATGATCTTGATCCATTACCTATTGAAGAACCTCCCGATCTTGATAACCCGACACAGGTAGTAAAGGTAAATTCTCTCTATAGATTTGATGAAGGTGATATTCCTCACTATAAGTCTACTAGGCAATGCGTTGATGAGTTTGATAATTTCATTGTCAAGCAAGAAAATTTCAATGCTTATTTTGGTAGACAATTAAAACAAAATAATTATATGATTAAACACTGGGGTGATTATATGGCTAATATTAGATGTGAACTTAAACTTGTTAGCAAACATGCTTCTATGGTTACCACTCAAGTAGAACAAGTACTTAAGGCTCAAAATGATTTACTCAATGAAATGAATAGTAATAAAAATGATTATGTTGTTAGAGTGGCTACTAGAACTGGTAGAATGACCCAGGAACCTTTGTATCCTGAAGGCCACCCTAAGAGAATTGAGCAAGATTCTCAGGGAAATAATATTGATGCACCTAGTTCTTCTAAAAGGAAGAAAAAGAAAAATGATAGGACTTTGCAAACTTCTAGTGAACCTATTGCTGAACCACCTGAGAATCCAAATGATATATCTATGTCTGATGCTGAAACACAATCTGGTAATGAACATGAACCTAATGAAAATGTTAATGATGATGCTCAACCTAGTAATGATAATGATGTAGAAATTGGACCTACTGTTGATCTTGATAACCCACAATCAAAGAATCAACGTTATGATATGAGAGACTTTGTTGCTAGGAAACATGGTAAAGAAAGAGAACCATGGGTTCAAAAGCCCATGCCTTTTCCTCCCAAACCATCCAAGAAAAAGGATGATGAGGATTTTGAGCGCTTTGCTTAAATGATTAGACCTATCTTTTTGCGTATGCGATTAACTGATATGCTCAAAATGAATCCTTATGCTAAGTATATGAAAGATATTGTTACAAATAAAAAAAAGATACCGGAAGCTGAAATTTCCACCATGCTTGCTAATTACACTTTTAAGGGTGGAATACCAAAGAAACTTGGAGATCCAGGAGTACCTACTGTACCATGCTCCATTAAAACAAACTATGTTAAAACTGCTTTATGTGATCTTGGAGCCGATGTTAGTGTTATGCCTCTCTCTTTATATCGTAGACTTGATTTGAATAAGTTGATACCTACTGAAATATCTTTGCAAATGGCTGATAAATCAACTGCTATACCTGTAGGTATTTGTGAGGATGTACCTGTTGTGGTTGCAAACGTTACTATTTTAACGGACTTTGTTATTCTTGATATTCCTGAGGACGATAGTATGTCTATTTTTCTTGGAAGACCTTTTCTGAATACTGCAGGGGTTGTTATTGATTGCAACAAAGGCAATGTCACTTTTCATGTTAATGGTAATGAGCAACGGTACACTTTTCGAGGAAACAACCTCAAGTTTATAGTATCAACTCTATTGGAAAAATTCCATCGATTATTATTGGATGTTTTGAATTTCCTCTTCCTACTGTCAAGAAGAAACATGATATTCTTATTATTAGGGATGTGCACATCCCCGTTGAGGTAACATAGTGTTATTCGAAATTTCTCCGGTTTCATGTTATTCGGAATGAGTTTGTTAACATGACGTGATCAACCTTGTTAGTGGATTCCTTTTGATAAGCATGAGATGGATGAAACTAGAAGGCACAACCTTCTGTACCCTATTTATACTTTCTGTTATTTAGATGAAATAAGGTAAAAATAGTATTTTTCTGTCTGTTTCCTGATTTATCCATGCATTATAAAAACACCCGAAAATAAAAGTCCTCCAAATGCCATGCCAGTTTAATATGATTTTTTCGGGAATATTTGAGGATTTATGGTACTGAAAGCACCACGGGGGGAGCTGCCACCTGGCCACGAGGGTGGAGGGCGCGCCCTACCCCCAGGGCGTGCCCCCTGCCTCGTGGACCCACGATGGCCCTCCTCCACTTATTCATGCACCCATCCTCTTCTTCTTCCTCCCACAAACACGAATAACCAGCTCAAGCACGAGTTCTAGCTCACTTTGCTGTGATTTTCGATCTCCTTGCTCAAAGCACCTCTCACAAAACTGCTTGGGGAGATTGTTCCTTGGTATGTGACTCCTCCATTGGTCCAATTAGTTTTTGTTCTACTGCTTTATTCTTTGCAAATTTGTGTTGCATAGGTGACCATGTTCTTGAGCTTGCATGTCAAATTTATATGGTTCCAAGTAGTTCTAATGCATGATATAGACTCTAGGCACTTGTAGGAGTAGTTACTATCAATTTTGTTGATCTTGGTTCACTTTTGTTTGAAGTTACTAAAAATTTCAGAAATTTTTCAGAGAAAAGCAATACGCTTAGGAAAATGTTCCAAGGTGGTTCTTCAAGGAAGCAAGGACCCAGGCTTGCAATGCGTGATGCCGATGTGGAGCCCCCAAGGGACGCTCCAGTGCGGCCCTATGAATGGCCGTCAGAAAATTTTATGGATCAAACGGGAATCAAAGAGGAATTTAACGCATATTTGCGTAACGCCAGTCTTGTGGACTTTGAGGTAGACAAATGCCCACAGTACCATCAACTCACTAGCTCATTTGTGAGGAGGTTTGAATTTTCATCTTCGCGTAATTCTCCTACTATCATGTTTGATCTTTATGACAAATCTTATACCATGGACTTAGAGGATTTTACTTTTGCTTGCAAACTTCCACAATGGGGTAGTGCTAGTGATCCCCATAAATCTGAATTTAGAAACTTTCTTGCTAGTATAACTGTAGGGGAATCTAGAGATATAACACAAGCTACCATAGGGAGCATTCACTTTCCTGCTATACATTATTTTGCTCTCTTCATAGGTATGTGCATAAATGCTAAGGATGAAGCATGTCACGTGTGTGTCCCTGACCTTAGCATTCTCAGGAGTGCTGTATTAGGAGACCAATCTTATCATATGGGAGACATTGTAGCACGTAGGTTGCATCATAATAGATATAATGGAGATTTCTTTGGAGGAATTTATGCAACCCGCTTAGCTAATTTTCTTGCGGTGGATGTTCGTGAGGGTGATATGAAGTTGCCTCCTGCTTATTAAGATTTTAATTCTATGGCCTCCCACTAGTTTGTCGAAACGAATGAATCACCTCTCTTATATCGACTAATCTTTGACAAACGGCGTGTTGTCCGTATTACTCTCCCTGCTCCTGCCTTCTTTGATTCTCAGACAAAAGGAAGATATGTTATTACCAGAGCGGAGGCAGATGAGTACGAGAGGAGAGCGGAGGCAGCCCGACGCCACGCTGCAGCTCAGGAGGCGATAAACGCTGCATTTCAGTACGACCCCAGCTAAACCTATGGGTATCCGCCATTCTATCCCTGGCAATAAACCAACTTAGGCCAAAAGCCTAAGCTTGGGGGAGCACGTATTTCTCACCGACATTACATTTATGTTCACACACTCATTGCTAGATGTCGGTGCTCATACTCTTTCACTTTAATATCCATGCTAGTTTATTTTCTTTTTCCTGCTTTCTTCTTGTGTTTAATAAACCTTAAGAAAAACAAAAAAATAGTAGTAGTTTACTTCTCTGCTGTAGTAGTAACAATTAAAAAGAAAACCCAAAAATATTTCCCATTCTTCTTTTGCTTGTTGGGAGCTTTCCCGTGTAAATAGTTTTTATTTCTTTTCTTTTCTTTGGGGGTCAATAGGATAAGACCATAATTAAATTGTTGAAGTGGCTCTTATATGCATTATTGTTGATTTAACCAAGAGCTCATAGTGCCTTGTCTTCTCCTGTTTATTGAATGCTCGCAGATTCCAGCTTAGTCCAATGCACATGCACTCTTATTATTATTCGCATCATTCGGTCGTGCAAGTGAAAGGCAATTATAATGATATATGATGGACTGACTGAGATGAGAAAAGCTGGTATGAACTCGACCTCTCTTGTTTTTGTAAATATGATGAGTTCATCGTTCCTGATTCAGCTTGTTATGAATAAACATGTTTGCAATGACAATTAGAGATCATAGTCGCTCGTGCCATGCTTGATTAGCTATGAGTTATAATGGTTTACCTTGCGTGTCAACATGCTATTAAAATGGTTGTGATGTGGTATGATAGGGTGGTATCCTCCTTTGAATGATTTAAGTGACTTGACTTGGCACATGTTCATGCATGTAGTTGAAACAAATCAACATAGCCTTCATGATATTTATGTTCATGGTAGATTATATCCTACTCATTCTTGCATCCAATGTTCATTAATTTTAATGCATGTTCATGGTTGTTGTCGCTCTCTAGTTGGTCGCTTCCCAGTCTTTTGCTAGCCTTCACTTGTACTAAGCGGGAATACTGCTTGTGCATCCAATCCCTTAAACCCCAAAGTTATTCCATATGAGTCCACCATACCTTCCTATATGCGGTATTTAGCTGCCGTTCCAAGTAAATTTGTATGTGCCAAACTCTAAACCTTAAAAAAACATTATGTTTTGTATGCTCGAATAGCTCATGTATCAACTAGGGCTGCCCTTATCTTCCATGTTAGGCGGGTTATTCTCAAGAGGAGTGGACTCCGCTCCTCACTCACGAGAAAATGGCTGGTCACCGGGATGCCCAGTCCCATGCTTTATGCAAGCTAAATCAAATTAATTACAAACAAAACTCCCCTGGGACTCTTGTTAGTTGGAGGCACTCGTTGTTTCGAGCAAGCCATGGATTGATGTTTGTTGGTGGAGGGGGAGTATAAACTTTACCATTCTGTTTGGAAACCGCCTATAATGTGTGTAGCATGGAAGATATCGCCATCTCTTAGTTGTTATGTTGACAATGAAAGTATGCCGCTCAAAATATTATTTATCTCTATTTCAAAACCGAGCTCTGGCACCTCTACAAATCCCTGCTTCCCTCTGCGAAGGGCCTATCTATTTACTTTTATGTTGAGTCATCACCCTCTTATTAAAAAGCACTAGCTGGAGAGCACAGCTGTCATTTGCATTCATTACTATTAATTTATATCGGGTATGACTATGATTGGATCTCTTTTACCATGAATTACAATATCTAGTCAGTCCTTGATCTTTAAAGGTGCTCTGCATTTATGTTTTGTGGTCTCAGAAAGGGCTAGCGAGATACCATCTTGTTATATCATATTATGATTGTTTTGAGAAAGTGTTGCCATCCGAGATTTATTATTATGGCTCGCTAGTTGATTATGCTATTGATATGAGTAAATATGAGACCTGAGAATTATTGCAAATATGGTTAGTCATAATCTTTGCTGAAAACTTGAATGCTGGCTTTACATATTTACAACAACAAGAGCAAACAGAGTTTGTAAAAGTTTTTCTTTATCACTTTCAGTTTGTCAACTGAATTTCTTGAGGACAAGCAAAGGTTTAAGCTTGGGACAGTTGATACGTCTCCGTCGTATCTACTTTTCCAAACACTTTTTCCCTTGTTTTGGACTCTAACTTGCATGATTTGAATGGAACTAATCCGGACTGACGCTGTTTTCAACAGAATTGCCATGATGTTGTTTTATGTGTAGAAAAAAAAGTTCTCGGAATGACCTGAAACTTCACGGAACATCTAGTTAAAAATAATAAAAAATCCTTGCCAAATATGAAGACCAGGGGGCCCACACCCTGTCCACGAGGGTGGGGGCGCCCCCCCTAGGGCGCGCCCCCTACCTCGTGGCCCCCCTGGAGCTCCTCCGACGCCAACTCCAACTCTATTTATTTGCTTTCGGGGAGAAAAAAATCAAGGAGAAGAAATCATCGCGTTTTACGATACGGAGCCGCCGCCAAGCCCTAAAACCTCTCGGGAGGGCTGATCTGGAGTCCGTTCGGGGCTCCGGAGAGGGGGATTCGTCGCCGTCGTCATCATCAACCATCCTCCATCACCAATTTCATGATGCTCACCGCCGTGCGTGAGTAATTCCATCGTAGGCTTGCTGGACAGTGATGGGTTGGATGAGATCTATCATGTAATCGAGTTAGTTTTGTTAGGGTTTGATCCCTGTTCTGAGATTGATGTTGCTATGACTTTGCTATGCTTAATGCTTGTCACTAGGGCCTGAGTGCCATGATTTCAGATCTGAACCTATTATGTTTTCATGAATATATGTGAGTTCTTGATCCTATCTTTCAAGTCTATAGTCACCTACTATGTGTTATGATCCGACAACCCCGAAGTGACAATAATCGGGAACACTCCCGGTGATGACCATAGTTTGAGGAGTTCATGTATTCACTATGTGCTAATGCTTTGTTCCGGTTCTCTATTAAAAGGAGGCCTTAATATCCCTTAGTTTCCATTAGGACCCCGCTGACATGGGAGGGTAGGACAAAAGATGTCATGCAAGTTCTTTTCCATAAGCACGTATGACTATATTCGGAATACATGCCTACATTACATTGATGAATTGGACCTAGTTCTGTGTCACCCTATGTTATGACTGTTACATGATGAACCGCATCCGTCATAATTATCCATCATCGGTCCAATGCCTACGAGCTTTCCATCTACTGGTTTACGCTTATTTACTTTCCCGTTGCTACTGTTACAATCACTACAAAACACCAAAAATATTACTTTTGCTTTCTTTAATTTTGTTATTGTTACCACTACTATCATATTACCTTGCTACTAAATACTTTTCTGCAGATATTAAGTTATCCAGGTGTGGTTGAATTGACAACTCAGCTGCTAATACTTGAGAATATTCTTTGGCTCCCCTTGTGTCGAATCAATAAATTTGGGTTGAATACTTTACCCTCGAAAGTTGTTGCGATCCCCTACACTTGTGGGTTATCAGGCTTCTCTCAAGAGCATAAGTATTTACGGTGGGTGAACAAATTACTGTTGAGCAATTGACAGAATTGAGCATAGTTATGAGAATATCTAGGTATGATCATGTATATAGGCATCACGTCCAAGACAAGTAGACCGACTCCTGCCTCCATCTACTACTATTACTCCACACATCGACCGCTATCCAGCATGCATCTAGAGTATTAAGTTCATAAGAATAGAGTAACGCTTTAAGCAAGATGACATGATGTAGAGGGATAAATTCATGCAATATGATAAAAACCCCATCTTGTTATCCTCGATGGCAACAATACAATACGTGCCTTGCTGCCCCTACTGTCACTGGGAAAGGACACCGCAAGATTGAACCCAAAGCTAAGCACTTCTCCCATTGCCAGAAAGATCAATCTAGTAGGCCAAACCAAACTGATAATTCGAAGAGACTTGCAAAGATAACCAATCATACATAAAAGAATTCAGAGGATTCAAATACTATTTATAGATAAACTTGATCATAAACCCACAATTCATCGGTCTCAACAAACACACCGCAAAAGAATATTACATCGAATAGATCTCCACAAGAGAGGGGGAGAACATTGTATTGAGATCCAAAAAGAGAGAAGAAGCCATCTAGCTAATAACTATGGACCCGAATGTCTGAGGTAAACTAGTCACACATCATCAGAGAGGCTATGGTGTTGATATAGAAGCCCTCCGTGATCGATGCCCCCTCCGGCGGAGCTCCAGAACAGGCCCCAAGTTGGGATCTCGTGGGTACAGAAGGTTGCGGCGGTGGAATTAGGTTTTTGGCTCCGTATGTGGTAGTTTGGGCGTACGTAGGTATATATAGGAGGAAGGAGTACGTCGGTGGAGCAACATGGGGACCACGAGGGTGGAGGGCACGCCTGGGGGGGTAGGCGCGCCCCCTACCTCGTGACTTCCTGTTTGATTTTTTGACGTAGGGTCCAAGTCCTCTGGATCATGTTCGTTCCGAAAATCATGTTCCCGAAGGTTTCATTCCGTTTGGACTCCGTTTGATATTCTTTTCTTGCAAAACTCTGAAATAGGCAAAAAAACAACAATTCTGAGCTCGGCCTCCGGTTAATAGGTTAGTCCCAAAAATAATATAGAAGTGAATAATAAATCCAATTAATGTCCAAAACAGAAGATAATATAGCATGGAACAATAAAAAATTATAGATACGCTGGAGACGTATCAAGCTTAATTCCTGCTCGTCCTCGAGTAGGTAAATGATAAAAATAGAATTTTTGATGTGGAATGCTACTAGGCATAATTTCAATGTAACTCTTCTTAATTGTGGTATGGATATTTAGATCCAAAAGATTCTAGATAAAAGTTCCATATTGACTTAAAAATAATAATGCTTCAAGCATACTAACTAAGCAATTATGTCTTCGCAAAATAACATGGGCAAAGAAAGTTCATCCCTACAAAATCATATAGTTTAGTCATGCTCCATTTTCGTCACACAAGAATGATCTCATCATGCACAACCCCGATGACAAGCCAAGCAATTGTTTCATACTTTAGTAATCTCAAACTTTATAAACCTTCACGAAATACATGAGCGTGAGCCATGGATATAGCACTATGGGTGGAATAGAGTATGATGATGGGGGTTTATGTGGAGAAGACAAAAAAAAGGAGAAATTCTCACATCAATGAGGCTAATCAATGAGCTATGGAGATGCCCATCGATTGATGTTAATGCAAGGAGTAGGGATTGCCATGCAACGGATGCACTAGAGCTATAAATGTATGAAAGCTCAACAAAAGAAACTAAGTGGGTGTGCATCCAACTTGCTTGCTCACAAAGACCTAGGGCACTTGAGGAGACCCATTATTGGAATATACAAGCCAAGTTCTATAATGAAAAATTGCCACTAGTATATGAAAATGATAAAACAAGAGACTCTCTATCATGAAGATTATGGAGCTACTTTGAAGCACAAGTGTGGTAAAAGGATAGTAACATTGTCCCTTATCTCTTTTTCTCTCATTTTTTGGGCCTTCTCTTTTTTTATGGCATTTCTCTTCTTTTTTTATTCCTCACTTGGGACAATGCTCTAGAAAATGATGATCATCACACTTCTATTTATTTACAACTCAATGATTACAACTCGATACTAGAACAGAGTATGACTCTATATGAATGCCTCCGGCGGTGTACCGGGATATGCAATGAACCAAGAGTGACATGTATGAAAGAACTATGAACGGTGGCTTTGCCACAAATACTATGTCAATTACATGATCATGGTAAGCAATATGACAATGATGAATGTGTCATGATAAATGGAATGGTGGAAAGTTGCATGGCAATATATCTCGGAATGGCTATGGAAATGCCATAATAGGTAGGTATGGTGGCTGTTTTGAGGAAGATATAAGGAGGTTTATGTGTGAAAGAGCGTATCATATCACGGGATTTGGATGCACCGGCGAAATTTGCACCAACTCTCAATGTGAGAAAGGGCAATGCACGGTACCGAAGAGGCTAGCAATGATGGAAAGGTGAGAGTGTGTATAATCCATGGACTCAACATTAGTCATAAAGAACTCACATACTTATTGCAAAAATCTACAAGTCACCAAAAACCAAGCACTACGCGCATGCTCCTAGGGGGATAGATTGGTAGGAAAAGACCATCGCTCGTCCCCGACCGCCACTCATAAGGAGGACAATCAAAGAACACCTCATATTTCAAATTTGTTACATAACGTTTACCATACGTGCACGCTACGGGACTTGCAAACTTCAACACAAGTATTTCTCAAATTCACAACTACTCAACTAGCACGACTTTAATATTACTACCTCCATGTCTCAAAACAATCATCAAGCAACAAACTTCTCTTAGTATTCAACACACTCATAAGAAAGTTTTTACTAGTCTTGAATACCTAGAATATTAGGATTATTTAAGCAAATTACCATGCTATTTAAGACTCTCAAAATAATATAAGTGAAGCATGAGAGATCAATAGTTTCTATAAAGCAAATCCACCACCGTGCTCTAAAATATATAAGTGAAGTACTAGAGCAAAACTATATAACTCAAAAGATATAAGTGAAGCACATAGAGTGTTCTAATAATTTCCGAATCATGTATGTCTCTATCAAAAGGTGTGTACATCAAGGATGATTGTGGTAAACTAAAAAGCAAAGACTCAAATCATACAAGACGCTCCAAGCAAAACACATATCGTGTGGCGAATAAAAATATAGCTCCAAGTAAAGTTACCGATGGAAGTAGACGAATGAGGGGATGCCTTCCGGGGCATCCCCAAGCTTTGTCTTTTTGGTGTCCTTAGATTATCTTGGGGGTGCCATGGGAATCCCCAAGCTTAGGCTCTTGCACTCCTTGTTCCATAATCCATCAAATCTTTCATCCAAAACTTGAAAACTTCACAACACAAAACTCAGCAGAAAATCTCGTGAGCTCCGTTAGCGAAAGAAAACAAAAGACCACTTCATGGTAATGTAATGAACTCATTATTTATTTATATTGGTGTTAAACCTAATGTATTCCAACTTATCTATGGTTTACAAACTATTTTACTAGCCATAGATTCATCAAAATAAGCAAATAACACACGAAAAACAGAATCTGTCAAAAACAGAACAGTTTGTAGTAATCTGTAACTAACGCAAACTTCTGGACCTCCAAAACCTCTACCAAATTAGGACGACCTATACAATTTGTTTAGTGATCAGCAGAAATTGGAATCAATATTTTATCACGTTCTTGTGATTTTTAACAATTGTTTTCGTGAACAGAAGGTTTCTGGAATTTTCTGCAAGATCAAATAACTATCATCCAAGAAGATACTATAGGTTAAACTTGGTACAAACACTAATTAAAACATAAAAACACATCTATTCAGAGGCTAGAACAAATATTTATTCAATAAAAGCACGGAAAAATATTGGGTTGACTCCCAACAAGCGCTTTTCTTTAAAGCCTTTTAGCTAGGCATTGATAATTTTAATGATGCTCACATGAACGACAAGAATTGAAGCACAAAGAGAGCATCATAAAACACGTGACAAACACATCTAAGTGTAACATACTTCCTATGCATAGGCATCTTATAGAAAAACAAATTATCATAGCAAGCAAAAACTAGCATATGCAAAGAAGCGGAAAGGAACAATAGCAATCTCAACATAACGAGAGGTAATTTAGTAACATGAAAATTTCTATAACCATATTTTCCTCTCTCATAATAATTACATGCAGGATCATAAGAAAATTCAACAATATAGCTATCACATAACATATTCTCAACACGATCCACATGCATGCAAAGTTGACACTCTTCCAAAATAGTGGGATTATCATTGACTAAAGTCATGATTTCTCCAAGCCCACTTTTATCAAAAAATTCATAAGATTGAATATTATCCAAAATATGTGGGATCTAAAGTTGACACTCTTCCAAACCCACTTTCAATATTATTGCAAACACTATTATCAATCTTATATTCATCATGGGGCTTAAATAAATTTTCAAGATCATAAGAAGAATCTCCCCAATCATGATTATTGCAACCGGTAGTGGACATAGCAAAACTAGCATCCCCAAGCTTAGGGTTTTGCGTATTATTAGAATAATTTACATCAATAGAATTTATAATAAAATCATTGCAATCATGCTTTTTATTCAAAGATCTATCGTGAATCACTTCATAAAGCACTTCATCACAATTTTCAGATTCACGGATTTCAAGCAAAACTTTATAAAGATAATCTAGTGCATCCAAATCACTAGGTATTGGTTCATCATAATTGGATCTCTTAAAAAGATTGGAAAGAGGATGATGATCCATAGATATTAGCTTCTCTGTTTAGGAATAAATACTCAACTATTTCAACCAAACAAGCAAACGAGCCAAGTAAGACATCAAGGCAAACGAAAAGACGAACGGAAAAAGGGCGAATAAAACAGCAAGGGTGAAGTGGGGGAGAGGAAAATGAGAGGCAAATGGCAAATAATGTAATGCGGGAGATAAGGATTTGTGATGGGTACTTGGTATGTCGACTTTTGCGTAGACCTCCCCGGCAACGGCGCCAGAAATCCTTCTTGCTACCTCTTGAGCACTGCGTTGGTTTTCCCTTGAAGAGGAAAGGGTGATGCAGCAAAGTAGCGTAAGTATTTCCCTCAATTTTTGAGAAGCAAGGTATCAATCCAGTAGGAGGCTACGTGCGAGTCCCTCGCACCTACACAAACAAATAAATCCTTGCAACCAACACGATAAGGGGTTGTCAATCCCTACACGGTCACTTACGAGAGTGAGATCTGATAGATATGATAAGATAATATTTTTAGTATTTTTATGATAAATATGCAAATTAAAATAAAAGTAAATGAAAATATCTAAGTGTTGGAAGATTAATATGATGGAAGATAGACCCGGGGGCCATAGGTTTCACTAGTGGCTTCTCTCAAGAGCATAAGTATTTACGATGGGTGAACAAATTACTCTTGAGCAATTGACAGAATTGAGCATAGTTATGAGAATATCTAGGTATGATCATGTATATAGGCATCATGTCCAAGACAAGTAGACCGACTCCTGCCTGCATCTACTACTATTACTCCACACATCGACCGCTATCCAGCATGCATCTAGAGTATTAAGTTCATAAGAACAGAGTAACGCTTTAAGCAAGATGACATGATGTAGAGGGATAAATTCATGCAATATGATAAAAACCCCATATTGTTATCCTCGATGGAAATAATACAATACGTGCCTTGCTGCCCCTACTGTCACTTTGAAAGGACACCGCAAGATTGAACCCAAAGCTAAGTGATACGTCTCCAACGTATCTATAATTTTTGGTTGCTCCATGCTATATTATCTATTGTTTTGGACTATATTGGGCTTTATTTTCCACTTTTATATTACTTTTGGGACTAACCTATTAAACGGAGGCCCAGCCCAGAATTGTTGTTATTTTAGTGTTTCGAAGAAACGGAATATCGAACGGAGTCCAAACGGAATGAAACCTTCGGGAACATGATTTTCTCAACAAATACGATCCAGGAGACTTGGACCCTTCGTCAAGAAAGCCACGAGGCGGTCACGAGGGTGGAGGGCGCCCCCCTAGGGCACGCCCCCTGCCTCGTGGGCCCCTCGAAGCTCCACCGACGTACTCCTTCCTCCTATATATACCAATGTACCCCCAGACGATCAGATACGGAGTCAAAAACCTAATTCCACCGCCGCAACCTTTTGTACCCACGAGATCCCATCTTGGGGCCTGTTCCGGAGCTCCGCCGGAGGGGGCCCACTAGTAGAAAACAGGGCATTTGTCCCGGTTCGTAAGGGCCTTTAGTCCCGGTTCCGGAACCAGGACTAAAGGGTCGTTACTAGTACCTCCCCCCTTTAGTCCCGGTTCAAACTAGAACCGGGACAGATGGGCCTCCACGTGGCCACTGCCGGTAGCCCAGGCAGGGGGGCCTTTGGTCCCGGTTGATGAGATAAACCGGGACCAAATGGCTTCCACGCGTCAGCAGCTGGCTAGAGCTGAGGTTTTTCTTTTTTTTAAAACAAAAAAGTGCCTGTTTTAGGGGTTTAGGGGGTTATTTTTAGTTTGTTATTAGCTAGCTAATAGAGAGAAGTGTCCTCTCTTATATCTTCATCCTTGGTTTACCAACGCTACTGCTATGTTCATTTCACCTGCAGATATATAATAACTCATGCATGCTTGCATCATACATCATCATATATAATAACAAGTCCTACTAATCAAGCATCATCATACAACTTCTACTCGTTATTAATAATAAGTCATACGATCATCATCCTCATAGTCATCGAAACCAACCCTACATAATTGTTCTTAGCACATGATCATCGGTATCAGGTAGGACCTAAACACACTTAAGGTAAAATAGCATAAAACAATATAGACCCCGACTCTCTATTATGAAGAATGGAGATCATCCTGTCTCCAATTCTTGCGCTTCGCTCCCTTTTGCTTCCAAGAAGCTCCTTACGACTGTCCATACATTTTTTCCATTCTTTGATTGTCATGTCTCCACTTCTTTTAGAAATCCGGTATGGACAGTTGAGATTCGTAGGATGACCTGGATATATGTTCAAAACACGAAGGCTGCCGCCATTCTGATACATCAAATGAGGCACACAATCCTCTGGGATTCTCTGTTGAAAAACATAGTAATAACTTCGTAGTTAGCAATGATGTACTAGTTTTAGAAGTATGCAAAAAGATGCACGGATGTCGTAATAGTAAAAAATCTTTCCAGGGTATCTCCATGGTAGTTACCGTAGTTCAACACGTGCACTAGTGGCACGCATTGACCATAATGTTGAGGAGTTCGATTGTAGATATTGTAATCCTCAAGATCATTACAAAATCCAACCAGATGAGTTTTCTCCTTGTAAGTTAACTCAGAGCCATCGGTGTAGTAAGTTCTATCTACCATCTTCTGCACATTCTTTGATACTTCAAAATAAGCTGTCAATGGAAATAAGCTGTCAACTATTTTGAAATGAACAATATAAATTAGTTAATAATTAAATATGTTTGAGAAACTCACATAGCGGTAGAACTGGAGGCGTATCAACAAGGACCCAAATGTCCATATTGTCTTGCTCGATTTCAGGATCACCAAGATCCATGGTGACAAGCATACCCTCATCAAAACCATACAATTTGCAAAATGCTTCCCAATTTTTGCAACCAAAATGGGTTACGCTCTCAGCATTATACAACTTTACTTCAAAATCCACATCATGATGGGTCCTTAGGTGAATTTTCTTCGTTTGAAAATTTCCATGGTCTTCAAAATCCATCCTCTCCAAGACATAACGTCTTGCATGGCATGGGATAAACTATACTCGAATTGTAAAAGATGAAAAATTACACGATGAAATAGTTGAAGTCATGCTTAATTATGAAAAAAACACTTGTCGTCGTTGCGTACCGTTTCAATTTCGAAGGTCTCCTCGAGCTTAATGCTGAGGCGCCGATCATCATCCAGGTGAGGCCTGTCGCACTAACCTCGATCGTCGTGGCATCAGTCGCACTCCCCCGGGAGACTTCCGTCATCCGATGATGACATTTCCTACGTTCATAATTCAAAGATTAAACATGTACAATTATATATATATATATGTACTACAAAAACTAAATTAGATCATTATTATTCAACTAATCATATGCATATGGCTTGCATAGTGCTCTCCAATTTGAGCATTCAATAAGAAAAATCAAATGGCAAAATAAAGTAGTATTCAAATTAGGATGCATTCAATTATAAGAAAAACTACATCATCTCCATGTGTCTATACGTCATCGAATATTATCACTAATACATGTCGAATACTATCATACATATCGCCAGTACAGCTAGAACCGTAGCGCCCGACAGGTATCGGCGCGGGCAGTGGACACCCAAAGGGAAGGAACCGTCACAGGATCATAGCTCTAGTGAGATCCCTAAAGAACCTGCCAGGTATTCTCGAACCTGCCCTCCAACGCAACCACGTAGCGACGGACGTGTCGGTCCTCCTCGCTGACACGGTGACGTACCACCTCCGCGGTGCCCGGAAGCCTCGGCACCGTCACTGGCCCACACGACCGCCACCAAACAAGGATCGGGTCAACGACGGGCTGGCTCCTCACCAAGCTACGCCCCCCGGAAGGTAGCGCCTCCCAGTACCACCCCGGCGGAGCCCATTCCCGGACATGGCCCATCTAGTCAAGCAGGTGCTGTCCTCCGCCGACTCGACGACGAGGATGCGGGATAGGCATCGTCCACGTCGATGCGGGAATAATTGCTTTAACTAAAAAAATAAACTAGTTCTATTAATTTTCTTGCTAAAAATAAACTACTTCTATAGTAAAATAAACCAGTTTTATTAAATCAACTAGTTCAACTACTAAGCACTTACTATAAATAGAATAAAGTAGTACTTACTAAAAATAAACAAGTTTACCTAGTTCTAACTAATTCCATTAAACACTTTCTAAGTAGTACTTACTAAAAGTTATCGGGGAGGGGGGTATATTGACAACGACATACTCGATAACAAAAATAAGAAGAGGAAGAAGAAGAAGAAAAAAGAGGAGAAGAAGAAAGGAATAGAGGAGGAGACCGAAGAAAAAAAAAGAAAAAAAGAGGAGAAGAAGAAGGAATAATAGAGGAGAAGAAGAAGACTCTTCTTCTCCTCTATTCCTTCTTCTTCTCCTCTTTTTTCTTCTTCTTTTTCATCTTCTTATTTATTTATCCTCTTCTTCCTCTCCTCTTCTTCTTCTCCTCTTTTTTTTCTTCTTTTTCATCTTCTTATTTATTTATCCTCTTCTTCCTCTCCTCTTCTTCTTATTCTTCTTCTTCTTCTTCTTCTTCTCCTTCTTCCTCTTCTTATTTTCCTTTTTTCTCTCCTTCTTTCTTCTAAATATGAACATATACATAAATGACTTTGATCATACATAATTTTCAGATTCCTACACAATATGAACATATACGTAAATTGACAAAGAAAATTCTATGAACAAAAAAAATCATAAAAATTCTATGAACAAAATTACGACAGAAAAAAATCATAAAAAATCTATGAACAAAATAAAAATTCTATGCACAAAATTACAACAAAAAAATCATAAAAATTCTATGAAAAAATTGACATATTCTTTGCATATATATGAACACACAAACTTTTGCATATGCAACAATAATATCACCAAAAAAAGTATGAACAGGAAAAAAATTCTAACTTTTGCATCTAAACTATACATCTAAATTAACTACAACAACTCAATTTTAACTATACATCTAAACCACGCATCTAAATTAACTACAACAACTCAATTAACTATACATCTAAATTAACTACACATCTAAATTAACTTCGGAGCTCACTGCGCAACGGGGCGGCGATCGACGAGGAGGCAGGACACGGAGGCGACGGTGAGGGGTGCGGCGACGGCGATGGTGAGAGGCGCGGAGACGGCGACGGTGCAGGGGCGCGGCGACGGGCGATGAGGAGGCAGGGGGCGGCGACGGCGTACGGTGAGGGGCACGACGTCGGGCAGCGAGGAGGCAAGAGGCACGGGGCGGCGACGGTGTCTGGGCCACGCTGGACAGCGTCGTAGGCAGGGCGACGGCGAGGCGCAGATCGATGGGAAGCCTGGCGTCATCGTCGGGCGGGGAAGACGAACTGAATGAAAAATTTCACAAGTGCTACTTATATAGACGAAGCATTGGTTCCGGTTCGTGACAGAAACCAGGACGAATGCGACCTTTAGTCCCGGTTGGTGCCACCAACCGGGACCAAAGGGCACTTTTCGGTAGCCGAAAGGGCGGGAAGCGACGGCCTTTGGTCCCGGTTGGTGCCACCAGCCGGGACTAAAGGGGGGCATTGGTCCCGGTTGGTGCCATGAACCGGGACCAATGCCCCCCTTTAGTCCCGGTTGGTGCCACCAACCGGGACCAAAGGCCTTGCGCTGGCGCGGTGGTGGGAGTTTAGTCCCACCTCGCTAATTGGGAGTGGCCAACACCTGTTTATAAGCTCCGCTGCCTCTTCCCTCTTGAACTCCTCTGAAATGCAGGCTTATGGGCCTAATTGGACACTGCAATGCCTGTGGGCCTACTGGGCCTATTGCGGGCCTGAATCTTGGCCCATGGTTGGGTTTCTAGTCGTATTCAGGCCGTGCTGGCCCAGTAGGTGGCATTTTTTTTCTTTTTTTCTATTTATTTTTTCATTTCTACTTAGGTCACAATCCTGGCCCATACTTATAGTTTTTTAGTGATTTCTTTTTTCTTTTAGGTCACAAAAATTATAAACTTTCTGTTAGTGCCATTAGCTTTTAAAATTTGAATAGTTTAAATTTGAATTTTTTAAAATTTGTGTGAATCACTAGTTTACTAAATTTGTGTGAAAACACTTTGTGTATTATATTTACTATGTACAATCTTTCTGCACACAGATACCAAAAATTATAAACTTTCTGTTAGTGCCATTAGTGTCAAATTAGAATAGTTAAAATTTGAATTCTTTGAAATTTGTGTGAATCTCAAGTTTGTGATTAACTTTACTAGTGCCATTATTTTTTCATTTCTACTTAGAACTAAATACTTTTAGTTTTTTAGTGATTTCTTTTTTCTTTTAGGTCACAAAAATTATAAACTTTCTGTTAGTGCCATTAGCTTTAAAATTTGAATAGTTTAAATTTGATTTTTTTTAAAATTTGTGTGAATCACTAGTTTATGAATCACTAGTGTACTAAATTTCTGTGAAAACACTTTGTAGAATAGTTAAAATTGATTTTTGAGTCAATCTTTTTCCTGCTATTTAATAGTAGGTGGCACTTTTTTGTTTTTTTTGTTTTGTAGTGATTTCTTTTTTATTTTAGGTCACAAAAATTATAAACTTTCTGTTAGTGCCATTAGTTTTAAAATTTGAATAGTTTAAATTTGAATTTTTTAAAATTTGTGTGAATCACTAGTTTATGAATAACTTTACTATAAACTTTCTGTTAGTGCCATTATACTCAATTTGGTAATTTTAGTTAGTCATAACAAATATTATAGGCATTTTTTTTGCTATTTATTTTTTTATTTCTACTTAGAACTAAATACTTATAGTTTTTTAGTGATTTCTTTTTTTAGGTCATAAAAAAATAAAAACTTCTCTGTTAGTGAACATAGATGCACTTATGGAGAAAATTAAACATAAATTCATAATCAATTTCTATTTATGAATTTAGGTCCAATTTCCTCTATAGGTGCATCTATTTTCACTTTAGGAGGAGCTCAACAACGCAGAGAGGGACGAGCTTATAAACAGGTGTCGGCGCCCTTCGGTTGGCGAGGTGGGACTAAACTCTGGGTGCAACGAGGGCCGACCCTTTAGTCTCGGTTCATGGCATGAACCGGGACTAAAGGGGAGCCTTTGGTCACGGCTCATGCCACGAACCGGGACCAATGGTGGTGGGCCAGGAGCCAGGCCCATTGGTCCAGTTTCGTCCCACCAACCGAGACCAAAAGGTCCAGACAAACCGGGACCAATGGCCTACGTGGCCCGGCCGGCCCCCTGGGCTCACGAACCGGGTCCAATGCACCCATTGGTCCCGGTTCTAGATTGAACCGGGACTAATGGGCTGACCCGGCCTGGACCGTTGCCCCCTTTTCTACTAGTGGGCCATCATCATGGAGGGATTCTACATCATCATAGCCCCTCCGATAAAGTGTGAGTAGTTTACCTCAGACCTTCGGGTCCATAGTTAGTAGCTAGATGGCTTCTTCTCTCTTGTTGGATCTCAATACAATGTTCTCCCCCTCTCTCGTGGAGATCTATTCGATGTAATCTTCTTCTTGCGGTGTGTTTGTTGAGACCGATGAATGGTGGGTTTATGATCAAGTCTATCTATGAACAATATTTGAATCTTCTCTGAATTCTTTTATGTATGATTGGTTATCTTTGCAAGTCTCTTCGAATTATCAGTTTGGTTTGGCCTACTAGATTGGTTCTTCTTGCAATGGGAGAAGTGCTTAGCTTTGGGTTCAATCTTGCGGTGTCCTTTCCCAGTGACAGTAGGGGCAGTAAGGCACGTATTGTATTGTTGCCATCGAGGATAACAAGATCGGTTTTTTTATCATATTGCATGAAAAAATCCCTCGACATCATGTCATCTTGCTTAAGGCGTTACTCCTTTTTTACTTAATACTCTAGATGCATGCTGGATAGCGGTCAATGAGTGGAGTAATAGTAGTAGATGCAGGCAGGAGTCGGTCTACTTGTATCGGACGTGATGCCTATATACATGATCATACCTAGATATTCTCATAACTATGCTCAATTCTGTCAATTGCTCAACAGTAATTTGTTCACCCACCGTAGAATACTTATGCTCTTGAGAGAAGCCACTAGTGAAATCTATGGCCCCCGGGTCTATTCTCATCATATCAATCTCCAATCACTTTATTATTGCTTAGCTTTTTTACTTTGCCTTTTATTTTACTTTGCTTCTTTATATCAAAAATACCAAAAATATTATCTATCATCTCTATCAGATCTCACTCTCATAAGTGATCGTGAAGGGATTGACAACCCCTAATCGCGTTGGTTGCGTTGAGCTATTTGTTTTGTGTAGGTACGAGGGACTCGCGCGTAGCCTCCTACTGGATTGATACCTTGGTTCTCAAAAACTGAGGGAAATACTTATGCTACTTTGCTGCATCATCCTCTCCTCTTCGGGGAAATCCAACGCAGTGCTCAAGAGGTAGCAAGAAGAATTTCTGGCGCCATTGCCGGGGAGTCTACGCAAAAGTCAAGATACCAAGTACCCATCACAATTCCTTATCTCTCGCACTACATTATTTGCCATTTGCCTCTCGTTTTCCTCCCCCCACTTCACCCTTGCCATATTATTCGCCCTTTTTCTCGCTTGCCTGTCGTTATGTCTGAAATTGGGGAAACTATTGCCGATATGGACAATAATAATATCTTAGAAAATTTGGATGCTCCTGCTGAAGAACCCCCTACTTTGCATACAAAAAGATTTCGAATTGGTAGTGGTAATATTATTGGGAAATGAGTTATTCGAGATTTCTTTACTTGTGCCGGTGCTTAGCCTTCTATGGGCGGTTCTATTCTTCATAGAACTAGTAGTCTTGCGGACACTATTGCCATGCTTATCGTTGAACTTGAAAGGCAATTTATGCACATGCATCCTTGCATACAAAGAATTTTCCTAGAATTTTCTAATATTGAGCATTCTTCTGTTAAGAATGCCACTACTATCTTTTTGGCTCATGAGTTCAGATTTATAATAAAAGAGGCCAAAGAAATCTTTGCACATTATAGGGTGGACGCTGGCCATCCTCCCATAGAATCTATCCTCTTTGATCAAGAAGAAATTATGCGTTTTCAATCTCTTGACTATGTTGCTTTCAATGAAAACCTTAGAAAAAAGGTAACAACCAATATTTTAATTGATAGAATCTCTGAACTTAATGATGATTCGGCTATTCGGAACAATGAGTTAGGATACTCTCTCGAGTATAGGCTCACGAGGTTTTGTCAAAAGAGTGCTTACAATGATGAATTGGTTGTGCAATACGAAGGGCCGAAAGAGGAACCTATACCTCATAAAATTGATCTTGGGGACTTTTGCCCTATTAAATTTAGCCCTTTTGATTACTTTTGCTTGCCTCAAAGAAAACTTGCTGCCGAACATAGAGAATATGAAATGAGTTTCACCGATCTATCTTATTACTACGGCACTACCTAGATCTATGCTTGCCTTTATGCCTAGCTAGGGGCGTTAAACGATAGCGCTTCTTGGGAGGCAACCCGATTTTATTTTTAGTTTTTTTGTTTTTGCTTTTGTTTAGGAATAAATAATCCATCTACCTTATGTTTATATGTTATTTTATCTTTTAATTAGTGTTTGTGCCAAGTTAAACCTATAGGATCTTCTTGGATGATAGTTATTTGATCTTGCTGTAATTTCCAGAAACTTTCTGTTCACAAAAACAATTGTTAAAAATCACCAGAACGTGATAAAATACTGATTCCAATTGCTGCTGATCAATAAATCAATTTTCTAGGTCGTCCTATTTTGGTAGATTTTTTGGAGTTACAGAAGTTTGCTTTAGTTACAGATTACTACAGACTGTTCTGTTTTTGACAGATTCTGTTTTTCATGTGTTGTTTGCTTATTTTGATGAATCTATGGCTAGTAAAATAGTTTATAAACCATAGAGAAGTTGGAATACAGTAGGTTTAACATCAATATAAATAAAGAATGAGTTCATTACAGTACCTTGAAGTGGTCTTTTGTTTTCTTTCGCTAACGGGGCTCACGAGATTTCTGTTGAGTTTTGTGTTGTGAAGTTTTCAAGTTTTGGGTGAAATCTTTTGATGAATTATGGAAAAAGGAGTGGCAAGAGCCTAAGCTTGGGGATGCCCATGGCACCCCCAAGATAATCCAAGGACACCAAAAAGTCAAAGCTTGGGGATGCCCCGGAAGGCATCCCCTCTTTCGTCTACTTCCATCGGTAATTTTACTTGGAGCTATATTTTTATTCACCACATGATATGTGTTTTGCTTGGAGCGTCTTGTATTATTTGTGTCTTTGTTTGTTAGTGTGCCACAATCATCCTTGCTGTACACACCTTTTTAGAGAGCCATATATGAATTGGAATTTGATAGAATACTCTATGTGCTTCACTTATAGCTTTTGAGCTTTATAGTTTTGCTCTAGTGCTTCACTTATATCTTTTAGAGCACGGTGGTGGATTTGTTTTATAGAAACTATTGATATCTCATGCTTCACTTGGTTTATTTTGAGAGTCTTAAATAGCATGGTAATTTGCTTAATAATAATAATATGCTTGGTATTCAAGATTTGTAAATCTATCTTTTGAGTGCGTTGAATACTAAGAAAAGTTTGATGATTGATAATTGTTTTGAGATATGAAGATGGTGATATTAGAGTCATTCTAGTTGAGTAGTTGTGAATTTGAGGAATACCTGTGTTAAAGTTTGTGATTCCGTAGCACGCACGTACGGTGAACCATTATGTGATGAAGTCGGAGCATGATTTATTTATTGATTGTCTTCCTTATGAGTGGCGGTCGGGGACGAACGATGGTATTTTCCTACCAATCTATCCCCCTAGGAGCATGCGCGTAATACTTTGCTTTGATAACTTCTAGATTTTTGCAATAAGTATATGAGTTCTTTATGACTAATGTTGAGTCCATGGATTATACGCATTTTCCTTCCTTCCACCATTGCTAGCCTCTCTAATACCGCGCACCTTTCGCCGGTATCATACACCCACCATATACCTTCGTCAAAACAGCCACCATACCTACCTATCATGGCATTTCCATAGCCATTCCGAGATACATTTCCATGCAACTTTCCACCGTTCCGTTTATTAAGACACGCTCCATCATTGTCATATTGCTAGCATGATCATGTAGTTGACATCGTATTCGTGGCAAAGCCACCATTCATAATTCTTTCATACATGTCACTCTTGAATCATTGCATATCCCGGTAAACCGCCGGAGGCATTCACTTAGAGTCATATTTTGTTCTAAGTCTTGAGTTGTAATTGTTGAGTTGTAATAAAAATAGAAGTGTGATGATCATCTTTTTTAGAGCATTGTCCCAAGTGAGGAAAGGATGATGGAGACTATGATTCCCCCACAAGTCGGGATGAGACTCCAGACGAAATATAAAAAAAGGGAAAAGAGGCCACTAAAAAAAGGAAAAGGACCAAATAAAAAAAAGAAAAAGAAGAAGAAAAAAATCAGAGAAAAAGAGAGAAGGGACAATGTTACTATCCTTTTACCACACTTGTGCTTCAAAGTAGCACCATGATCTTCATGATAGAGAGTCTCTCATTTTGTCACTTCCATATACTAGTGGGAATTTTACATTATAGAACTTGGCTTCTATATTCCAATGATGGGCTTCCTCAAAATGCCCTAGGTCTTTGTGAGCAAGCGAGTTGGATGCACACCCACTTAGTTTCTTTTGTTGAGCTTTCATATACTTATAGCTCTAGTGCATCCGTTGCATGGCAATCCCTACTCACTCACATTGATATCTATTGATGGGCATCTCCATAGCCCGTTGATACGCCTAGTTGATGTGAGACTATCTTCCCCTCTTTGTGTCTTCTCCACAACCACCATTCTATTCCACATATAGTGCTATATCCATGGCTCACGCTCATGTATTGCGTGAAGATCGAAAAGGTTTTGAAAATGTCAAAAGTAAGAAACAATTTCTTGGCTTGTCATCGGGGTTGTGCATGATTTAAATACTTTGTGTGGCGAAGATAGAGCATAGCCTGACTATATGATTTTGTAGGGATAACTTTTCTTTGGCCATGTTATTTTGAGAAGACATAATTGCTTTGTTAGTATGCTTGAAGTATTATTATTTTTATGTCAACATGAACTTTTGTGTTGAATCTTTCGGATCTGAATATTCATACCACAATTAAGAAGAAATACATTGAAATTATGCCATGTAGCACTCCGCATAAAAAAATCTCTTTTTATCATTTACCTACTCGAGGATGAGCGGGAATTAAGCTTCGGGATGCCTGATACGTCTCCAACGTATCTATAATTTTTGATTGCTCCATGCTATATTATCTACTGTTTTGGACTATATTGGGCTTTATTTTCCACTTTTATATTACTTTTGGGACTAACCTATTAACCGGAGGCCCAGCCCAGAATTGCTGTTTTTTTGCCTATTTCAGTGTTTTGAAGAAACGGGATATCAAAACGGACTCCAAACGGAATGAAACCTTCGGGAACATGATTTTCTCAACAAATAAGATCCAGGAGACTTGGTCCCTCCGTCAAGAAAGCCACGAGGCGGTCACGAGGGTAGAAGACGCCCCCCAGGGTGCGCCCCCTGCGTCGTGGGCCCCTCGAAGCTCCACCGACGTACTGCTTCCTCCTATATATACCTACGTACCCCCAAACAATCAGATACGGAGCCAAAAACCTAATTCCACCGCCGCAACCTTCTGTACCCATGAGATCCCATCTTGGGGCCTATTCCGGAGCTCCGCCGGAGGGGGCCATCATCATGGAGGGCTTCTACATCATCATAGCCCCTCCGATAAAGTGTGAGTAGTTTACCTCAGACCTTCGGGTCCATAGTTAGTAGCTAGATGGCTTCTTCTCTCTTTTTGGATCTCAATACAATGTTCTCCCCCTTTCTCGTGGAGATCTATTCGATGTAATCTTCTTTTTGCGGTGTGTTTGTTGAGACCGATGAATTGTGGGTTTATGATCAAGTCTATCTATGAACAATATTTGAATCTTCTCTGAATTCTTTTATGTATGATTGGTTATCTTTGCAAGTCTCTTCGAATTATCAGTTTGGTTCGGCCTACTAGATTGGTTCTTCTTGCAATGGGAGAACTGCTTAGCTTTGGTTTCAATCTTGCGGTGTCCTTTCCTAGTGACAGTAGGGGCAGCAAGGCACGTATTGTATTGTTTCCATCGAGGATAACAAGATCGGTTTTTTATCATACTGCATGAAACAATCCCTCTACATCATGTCATCTTGCTTAAGGCGTTACTCTGTTTTTACTTAATACTCTAGATGCATGCTGGATAGCGGTCAATGAGTGGAGTAATAGTAGTAGATGCAGGCAGGAGTCGGTCTACTTGTCTCGGACGTGATGCCTATATACATGATCATACCTAGATATTCTCATAACTATGCTCAATTCTGTCAATTGCTCAACAGTAATTTGTTCACCCACCGTAGAATACTTATGCTCTTGAGAGAAGCCACTAGTGAAATCTATGGCCCCCGGGTCCATTCTCATCATATCAATCTCCAATCACTTTTTATTGCTTTGCTTTTTTACTTTGCCTTTTATTTTACTTTGCTTCTTTATATCAAAAATACCAAAAATATTATCTATCATCTCTATCAGATCTCACTATCGTAAGTGACCGTGAAGGGATTGACAACCCCTACTCGCGTTGGTTACGTTGAGCTATTTGTTTTGTGTAGGTATGAGGGACTCGCGCGTAGCCTCCTACTGGATTGATACCTTGGTTCTCAAAAACTGAGGGAAATACTTATGCTACTTTGCTGCATCATCCTCTCCTCTTCGGGGAAATCCAACGCAATGCTCAAGAGGTAGCATTAAGCACTTCTCCCATTGCAAGAAAGATCAATCTAGTAGGCCAAACCAAACTGATAATTCAAAGAGACTTGCAAAGATAACCGGTCATACATAAAAGAATTCAGAAGATTCAAATATTATTCATAGATAAACTTGATCATAAACCCACAATTCATCGGTCTCAACAAACACACCGCAAAAGAAGATTACATCGAATAGATCTCCACAAGAGAGGGGGAGAACATTGTATTGAGATCCAAAAAGAGAGAAGAAGCCATCTAGCTAATAACTATGGACCCGAAGGTCTGAGGTAAACTACTCACACATCATCGGAGAGGCTATGGTGTTGGTGTAGAAGCCCTCCATGATCGATGCCCCCTCCGGCGGAGCTCCGGAACAGGCCCCAAGATGGGATCTTGTGGGTACAGAAGGTTGCGGCGGTGGAATTAGGTTTTTGGCTCCGTATGTGGTAGTTTGGGGGTACATAGGTATATATAGGAGGAAGGAGTACGTCGGTGGAGCAACATGGGGCCCACAAGGGTGGAGGGCGCGCCTGGGGGGGTAGGCGTGCCCCCTACCTCATGGCTTCCTTTTTGATTTCTTGACGTAGGGTCCAAGTCCTCTAGATCATGTTCATTCCGAAAATCACGTTCCTGAAGGTTTCGTTCCATTTGGACTCTGTTTGATATTCTTTTTCTGCGAAACTCCGAAATAGGCAAAAAACAGCAATTCTGGGCTGGGCCTTCGGTTAATAGGTTAGTCCCAAAAATAATATAAAAGTGAATAATAAAGCCCATTAATGTCCAAAACAGAAGATAATATAGCATGGAACAATAAAAAATTATAGATATGTTGGAGACGTTATCAATGGCCTCCTACTGGATTGATACCTTGGTTCTCAAAAACTAAGGGAAATACTTACGCTACTTTGTTGCATCACCCTTTCCTCTTCAACGGAAAACCAACGCAGTGCTTACGAGGTAGCAAGAATTATTTCTGGCGCCGTTGCCGGGGAGTCTATGCACTAGTCAAGACATACAAGTACCCATCACAAACTCTTATCCTTCGCATTACATTTTTTGCCATTTGCCTCTCGTTTTCCTCTCCCCCACTTCACCCTTGCCATTTTATTCGCCCTCTCCCCGTTCACCTCTTTTTCGCTTGCTTCTTGTTTGCTCATGTGTTGGATTGCTTGCTTGTCACGATGGCTCAAGACAATAATAAATTGTGTGACTTTTCCATTACCAACAACAATGATTTTCTTAGTACCCCGATTGCTCCTCTTACCGAAGCTGAATCTTGTGAAATTAATGCTGCTTTCTTGAATCTTGTCATGAAAGATCAATTCGCCGGCCTTCCTAGTGAAGATGTCGCTACCCATCTGAATAGCTTTGTTGATTTCTGTGATATGCAATAGAAGAAATATGTGGATAATGATATTGTTAAATTGAAGCTATTTCCGTTTTCTCTTAGAGATCGCGCTAAAACTTGGTTTTCGTCTTTGCCTAAAAATAGTATTGATTCTTGGAATAAGTGCAAAGATGCTTTTATCTCTAAGTATTTTCCTCCCACTAAGATCATCTCTCTCAGAAACGATATTATGAATTTTAAGCAACTTGATCATGAACATGTTGCACAAGATTGGGAGAGGATGAAATTTGATACGTAATTGCCCTACTCATGGTTTGAATTTGTGGATGATTATACAAAAAAAATTATGGCGGATTGAATTTTGCTTCTAGAAATCTTTTAGATTCGGCCGCGGGAGGCACTTTTATGGAAATCACTTTAGGAGAAGCTACTAAACTCCTAGATAATATTATGGTTAATTATTCTCAATGGCACACTGAAAGATCTACTAGTAAAAAGGTTCATGCGATTGAAGAAATTAATGTTTTGTGCGGAAAGATGGATGAACTTATGAAATTGTTTGCTAATAAGAGTGTTTATTCTGATCCCAATGATATGCCTTTGTCTACTTTGATTGAGAATAATAATGAATCTATGGATGTGAATTTTGTTGGTAGGAATAATTTTGGTAACAATGCGTATAGAGGAAACTTTAATCCTAGGCCGTGCCGTAATAATTCCTCTAATAATTATGGTAATTCCTACAACAACTCTTATGGAAATTTTAATAAGATGCCCTCTGATTTTGAGATTAGTGTTAAGGAATTTATGATTTCTCAAAAGAATTTCAATGCTTTGCTTGAAGAAAAATTGCCTAAGATTGATGAATTGACTAGGAACATGGATAGAATTTCTCTTGATGTTGATTATTTGAAACTTAGATCTATTCCACCTAAGCATGATATCAATGAGTCTCTCAAAGCCATGAGAATTTCCATTGATGAGTGTAAGGAAAGAATCGCTAGGATGCGTGCTAAGAAATATTGCTTTGTGAAGGCGTGCTCTTCTAGTTTCTAGGAGAATAAAGATGAAGATCTAAAAGTTATTGATGTGTACCCTATTAAATCCTTGTTTGCAATATGAATCTTGATAATGATGGGACTAGAGATGAGTCTACTTTAGTTAGAAGGCGTCCCAATAATTCGGAGTTTTTAGATCTTGATGCTAAAATTGTTAAAATTGGTATTGAAGAGGTTAAAACTTTAGATAGCAATGAACCCACTATCTTGGATTTCAAGGAATTTAATTATGATAATTGTTCTTTGATAGATTGTATTTCCTTGTTGCAATTTGTGCTAAATTATCATCATGCTTATAGTCAAAATAAAGCCTTTACTAAGCATATCGTTGATGCTTTGATGCAATCTTATGAAGAAAAACTTGAGTTGGAAGTTTCTATCACTAGAAAACTTTATGATGAGTGGGAACCTACAATTAAAATTAAAATTAAAGATCCTGAATGCTATGCTTTGTGTGATTTTGGTGCTAGTGTTTCCATGATCCCAAAAACTTTGTGTGATTTGCTAGGATTCCGTGAATCTGATGATTGTTCTTTAAACTTGCATCTTGCGGATTCTACTATCAAGAAACCTATGGGAAGAATTAATGATGTTCTTATTGTTGCAAATAGGAATTATGTGCCCATAGATTTCATTGTTCTTGATATTGTAAGTGCATCTAGTGCCACCCCTAGTTGGTTTTGGAGTATTGACGACAAACCTGGTTGAGGGACTAATGTGTTTGTGAGAATTGCAGGATAACACAGGTAGTAGTCCCTCATTGATTCGGTTTATCTACCGGAGATGACCCCTAAAAATGTATGATGACATTGAAGACAGAGGTGGTATATGAAGATATTCACGTTGAAGACTATGACATGAGAAGACATTGAGTGAAGACTATGGAGCGCGAAGACTTAGATGTTTCGTTGTTTCCTTTTCTTCTTTGTTGAGTCATAGGAACCACCGTACTGTTAAGTGGGGTCCAAGTGAACAAAGTCAGAGTGACTGAAGTGATGCGCAACCAAAATCCTATGTCTTCGAGCGAAGACAATGAGAGCAAATCTTATCCAGAGCTGGATGAGTCAGCTTTGCTTGTAGCCCAAGTAAAGTTGCCGTGTGTGTTTGAAATCCGACCGTTGGAACACGTGTCAGTTCCTTAGTGACCCAAGGTCATTTCGGACAAATCAGGTCGGGTTGCCTAGTGGCTATAAATAGCCCACCCCCTACACCATAAATTGGTGGCTGCTCAGAGTTAGTGCACGACTTTTGTCATTTTGAGAGCAACCCACCTCGAAGCTTTTGAGAGAGAGAAATCCTTGCGAGGACAAATCCCAAACACCCAGAGCCAAAGAGTGTTAGGCATCACTGAAGTCTGTCTATCTGCGTGACCTGAAGACTTATTACACTTGAGGACTGTGAATCCTCCAGGCGGTTAGGCGTCGCGTTCTGAGCATCCAAGAGTCATTGTGGATCGCCGCTGAACGAAGTCTGTGAAGGTTTGGAAGTCTACCTTGAATACTTACCAGAGTAATTGGGCGAGGACTGGGTGTCCTTAGCTCAAGGGGAATAAGGTGAAGACGTGGTCTTCTGAGTTGAATATCAGCCTCCCTAACCAGACGTACAGTTGTCACAACAACTGGAACTGGTACAACAAATCTTGTGTCCTCATCAAGTGACTGGTTCTATCCTCTCCCTCAATTACTTACAGTTTGTCTTCGTGAAGTCATTGCCTGATTGTCGTACCTGTTTGACTTCATTGCTTGTCTACTATTGTTGTTTGGCTTCATACTATCTTCCATCCGGATCTTTACTACCTAGCTACTATTAGTCTTCGTGATTTCACTTCATTACATACTTGACTATGGCTTGCTTAGTGTAGTCTACCTTCTGCTGCATTTCAGTAGGTTCATTTCTATTGTTTGTCTTTGAAACTTCCATGTTTTTAAGACTTTCATAAAAATCGCCTATTCACCCCCCCTCTAGTCGATAACTAGCACTTTCAATTGGTATCAGAGCAAGGTACTCCCTTGTTCTGTGTGATTCGGTTTAACCACCTGGAGTTTTAGCTATGTCGACTGCGGGGATAATCAAAGTCTCCGCTGCTTGCCCCGTCTTCGATGGAACTGAATATCCCTACTGGAAGAATAAGATGCGCATGCATCTTGAAGCCATTGATGTCGACCTCTGGTATGTCGTCAAGAATGGCATTCCCAAGACTAGTGAAGGTGTCACTCCTGCTGATGTCAAGAAGTTCATTCAACTGGACTCTACTGCCAAGAACATCATCTGTGGTCATCTGACCAAAGGACAATATGGCCGTGTGAGTGCTCTGAAAACGTCGAAGCTAGTCTGGGACTGGCTCTCAAAGGTCAACGAAGGCGTCTCAACCCAGAGAGATCAAAGGATCAGTGTTCTTCACAACCTCTTCCACCGCTTCAAGAGAAATGACAATGAAAATGTCCAGCTTATGTTTGATCGCCTCACTGACATCACAAATGAGCTTCGTGCTCTCGGCGCTACTGAGATTACCAAGAATGAAATTGTCAAGACACTACTGAGATCACTTGATAGCTCCTTTGACACCCTTGCCCTCATGATTCAAGAACGTCCTGACTTCAAGACACTCGATCCGTCTGATATACTTGAGAGGCTCAACACACATGAATTCCAGCTATCTGAGAAAAGAGATATCTATGGGTCTAGCTATGGCCGAACTCGAGCTATGAAAGCAAAGGCTGTTTCCTCCTCTGAAGAAGAATCTAACTGCAGTTCTGATGATCCTGAAGACATTGGAAAGGAACTTGCTATGCTTGTGAAGAAGTTCCAGAAGTTCACAAAGAAGAAAGGCTTCAGAAAGTCTTCACGATCCAGCTCAAGAAATGATGAAGCTTCCACTCATGACCACAAGAAGAGAATCTGTCATAAGTGCAAGAAACCTGGACATTACATCTCTGAGTGTCCATAGTGGGTCAATGAGAAGAAGAAGAAAAAGAGCAAGGAATATGATTCTGATGACAAGAAGAAGTAGAAATCTTCAAAGTCTTCTTCCAAGTCCTCATCCAAGTCTTCATCTCATAAGAAGAGCTCATCTGGCAAGGCTCGTGCTTTTGTTGGCAAGGAGATGGATTCAGAGGAGGAGTTTGCTTCTGAGGAGGCGGACGTGGAGTCTGAGGAGGAGTACGACCCTGGCGTTGCAAGTCTGGCTCTAGCCACAACCTACATTGCCTAGTCCATCTTCAACACTCAAGACAATGACTTCCACACCAACACTGAAGCTAATGACAAGGACGACTCTGCTCCCACCTACTGCTTCATGGCACGTGGTGCCAAGGTAAAATCACGCGATGCTTACTTTCAAACATCTAGTGAAGATGACTCTGATTGTGAATCCAAACCCAACTACAAAGAACTTGCTAAAATTGCAACTGAACAACAAAAGGCTATGGAATATACTCAAAAACTGTTAGACAAAAGCGATGACCTGTTGGACGTGGAAATGGCCCATTCACAGTCCTTAGTTGAAGACATAAAAAATCTTCATGCTAAGTACCAAGAACTTGAAAGTCGTCATGAAACGCTCTCAACCACTCATGAAAAGCTCTCCTATGATTATCTTCAAAGGAAGCAAGAGCTTGAGAAATTGAGAGCGGCTCATGAAGATCTTCAAAAAGAGAATGAGGCACTTCGCGCTCAACAGATCAGTCCCGCTCAGGATGGATTTGAACCCCCATGTCTAAAATGCATTGAGTGTGACAACGCTACCTCTGTTGCTGAATGTTCTACTGTTGCTACTGTTGCATTGTCTTCAACTGTTGATGTGGCAACTAACCCCTCTACTGAGGATACCACTACTATTGCTGATGAAAATGCTAGGTTGAAGACATTGCTTGAAACAAGGATGTACAAAAGTCTCAAAGGGCATCATACACTGTGCGATGTCCTCAAAAGCAGATTCTGAACCGAAACCCTAGGAAAGAGGGTGTTGGGTTTGAGAGGAAAATGAACGTTGATGGTTCCTACTGGAAGCCTGAGCAGTACCCCAAAACCACATGGGTTGCTGCAAAGGGACCTTCAGTGGACCCATCCACCTTATCTGGCTTTACCTGTGCTAACCCTATTATCATTGATGAATCCTTTGATGAAAACTATAAACTGTTTAAGAATCAGAATGGTGAAGTGTTTACCAAGTATATTGGTACTAACTGCAGGAATGGGCCACCTATGAAGAAGATCTGGGTTCCCAAAAGCTGCCTTGAGAATCTTCCAGTGAATGTCATCATGACACCACCTGGGAAGAAGACAAACCCCAGACCGCTATGTTCATAGAACTAAGAACTTTTCTGCTTATTCATATGAGTATCATTCATCTCCTGCAAGGCTATTTGCTAGGACTCCAAAGCCGAAGTTCTCAGATGCTGCACTTAGACTCATTGCTTCTAAGCCACCCCTGAAGATGTGGGTGGTTAAGAAGAATTAACTTTCTTTTGCAGGAAAAGGTCTCCAGCCAAAAATCAAAGGCATTTGATGCTATTTCTGGGGACCTAAAAAACCCTTGTAGGGCGTAAGATCCAATGCCCACATGGTCTCACTATGTATTTTGTTCCTGAATCGTTTGTCATACATCCTATTAGTCCTAATCTTGATCTGAGCTTCAATAATCCTCTTGCCCGTCAAATGTTTATGCTTCACAATACTCTTGGTGAAGCCTATCCCCCTAACTGTACTGTAGGGTATGACACCTCATGCTTCAGAATGGATTATGGACAGTGGATGCACTAATCATATGACTGGTGATCGAAGTCTTCTCATGGACTCAACCTTACGTCCATCTGACAAGAATCACATCACATTTGCTGACACTGGTAAAAGCAAGGTATTGGGTCTAGGTAGAGTTGCAATCTCAAAGGATCATCACATGGATAAAGTGATGCTTGTTGAATCCCTTGGTTTCAACTTAATGTCTGTCTCAATGCTTTGTGACTTGAATATGATTGTGATATTTGGAAAATATCGTTGCCTTGTACTAATGGAGTCTGACAAGTCTCTAGTCTTTGAAGGGTACCGGAAAGATGATCTGTACATGGTAGATTTCTCAGCAGGGCCGCAGCTTGCTGTACGTCTTCTTGCAAAAGCTTCAGAGTGCTGGCTCTGGCATCGCAGGCTAGGGCATGCTGGCATGAGGAGCTTACACACTCTCGCAAAGAAGAAGCATGTCATAGGCCTTGAGGGCGTCAAGTTCAAGAAGGATCATTTGTGCGGTGCCTGCGAAGCTGGAAAGATGACTAGGGCCAAGCATCCCTCGAAGACAATCATGACAACATCTCAACCCTTCGAGCTACTACACATGGACTTATTTGGCCCTACTCACTACTCTACCCTCACAACAACTGCTTGTCTCTATGGCTTCGTCATTGTTGATGATTATTCAAGATATACATGGGTGCATATTATTCTCTACAAGACTGAAGTGCAAGATGTCTTCAGACGCTTCGCCAACCGTGGCATGAACAACTATGGTGTCAAGATCAAGCATATCGGAAGTGATAACAGCACTGAGTTCAAGAACACCAGACTTGATCTTTATATGGATACAATGGGAATCACTCATGAGTTCTCAGCTCCATACACACCTCAGCAGAATGGCATCGTGGAGCGCAAGAACAGAACCCTCATTGAGATGGCTCGAACAATGCTCGATGAATACAAGACACCTAGAAAGTTCGGGCTTGAAGCTATTGACACTGCATGCCACGTCATCAACCGTGTTTATATTCACAAGCTTCTGAAGAAAACATCCTATGAACTCCTCACTGGTAAGAAGCCAAATGTCAGTTACTTCAGAGTATTTGGAGCTAAGTGCTGGATCAAGGATCCACATCACAAATCAAAATTTGCTCCAAAAGCATATGAAGGTTTTATGCTCGGCTACGGAAAAGACTCGCACTCTTACAGAGTCTTCAACCTCTTTCTCTATAAAATTGTTGAGACTGTGGATGAGATTCGATGAAACCAATGGCTCGCAAAGAGAGCACTTGCCAAATGTGCTAGATGAAGTTCCAACCAGTGAATCAATCAAGCTAATGGGAACTGGTGAAATCATGTCGTCTGAAGCACAGCCTGAAGAGGAACTTATCATTTCTGCACCTAATCAACCTGAAGACAATGCTCAGCCCGAAGACAATTCTCCCAATGATGACAATAATCAGCTTGAGCAAAATCTTCGTCCAGTTCATCCTCGTGTTGCAAATGAAGTACAAATAGAGAAGATAATTAATAGCATCAATGCACCTGGTCCACTTATTCGCTCAAGAGCAACACAGTTAGCAAATTTCTGTGGGCACTTTGCTTTTGTCTCAATATCTGAACCCAAGAAAGTAGCTGAAGCCTTTATGGAACCTGAATGGATTCAAGCTATGCAGGAAGACCTTCAACAGTTCAAACTGAACAATGTCTGGGAACTGGTCGAGCGACCTGACCCTCGCAAGCACAACATAATAGGCACAAAATGGATATATCGAAACAAGCAAGATGAGCATGGTCAAGTCCTCAGTAACAAAGCACGTCTCGTCGCTCAAGGATATACTCAAGTTTAAGGGATTGACTTCGATGAAACTTTTGCTCCTGTGGCTAGGCTTGAAGCTATTCGCATACTGCTAGCCTATGCTAATCATCACAACATCTTGCTATATCAAATGGATGTGAAGAGTGCATTTCTCAACAGCAAGATTGAAGAAGTGTATGTTGCACAACCTCCTGGCTTTGAAGATCCCAAACATCCTGATATGATGTACAAGTTGAACAAAGCACTATATGGCCTCAAACAAGCTCCTCGTGCTTGGTATGATACGCTCAAAGACTTCCTGAAGAGCAAAGGCTTCAAACCTGGTTCCCTGGATCCCACTCTCTTCACGAAGACATATGAAGGTGAACTGTTTGTGTGCCAAATATATGTGGATGACATTATCTTCGGCTGCACCAACCAGAAATACAGTGATGAGTTTGGACACATGATGCAAGAGCAATATCAGATGTCCATGATGGGTGAGCTGAAGTTCTTCCTTGGTCTTCAAATTCGTCTGCAAAGAAATGGCATCTTCATATCTCAAGAGAAATACCTCAAAGATTGCCTGAAGAAGTTTGTAATGCAAGATTGCAAAGGATACACGACGCCAATGCCAGCCAAACACCATCTGGGTCCCGACGAAAATGGTAAAGAGTTTGATCAAAAGGTATACCGCTCCATGATTGGTTCTTTACTTTATCTATGTGCATCTAGGCCAGATATTATGCTTAGTGTTTGCATGTGTGCTCGATTCCAAGCGGCACCAAAGGAATCGCATCACTTAGCTGTGAAGCGAATTCTTCGATATTTGGCTTGCACCCCAACATTAAGATTATGGTATCCAAAGGGCTCAGAATTTGATTTTGTTGGATTTTCGGATGCTGATTATGCTGGTGACAAGGTGGATCGCAAGTCTACATCAGGCACATGTCATTTTCTGGGACGATCACTTGTCTGTTGGTCTTCAAAGAAGCAGAACTGTGTATCACTCTCCACTGCTGAATCTGAATACATTGCTGCTGGATCTTACTGCGCTCAGCTTCTATGGATGAAGCAAACTCTCAAGGACTATGGTATCCATCTAAAACAAGTACCACTCTTCTGTGACAACGAAAGCGCCATCAAGATTGCCAACATCCCAGTTCAGCACTCGAAGACAAAGCACATTGAAATTCGTCATCACTTTCTCAGAGATCATGTCATGAAGGAAGATATTGATATCATTCACGTCAACACTGAAGAGCAACTGGCAGATATCTTCACAAAGCCCTTGGATGAGAAAAGGTTTTGCAAGTTACGGCGTGAGCTAAATATCTTGGAATCCTCAAATGTCCTGTGATCAGGCACACATCCTAACACTTATGCATGTTGATGACTTAGATGTGCAACACACGAAGTAAAGTATATCTTCAAATAATGAAGACTTACATTCTGAGTGTGAATACATTAACGTGGAACTTGACTTCGGAGCGCCGCGATAATTGTGCGCCGTGTCTGGGTCTAATATTTCCTATACGGTGGGTAACGCCACCATCGAATTCTTCTTTTTGAAGTGTTTTTCTCAAGGCGTTACTTTTGCTATGTCTTCGCATTTGGTTTGTCTTCAATTTCAACTTGTCTTCATGATTATCTTCATAATGTTGACTTGGTTGCATTTGGATATATATATATATATATATATATATATATATATATATATATATATATATATATATATATATAAAAGTATTCTGTCCTCTACAACATTCACTTATAGCTATGTCTTCTCTGTTGAATCTTTTGAACTAAGTGAATGTGATCGGACCCTAATCTCTCTATGCTTTCTACCTCATACTCTATCTATCCAAATCAGATGCATTCTGTTCAAACTGTCGAATGTCTTCTCTGCGTCCTTGTCAATAGAAGATACAAGACATACATTAAGTCTGTTTTAAATGCTCTATCCTTATTGCCTGAAATCCGGAGAAGCCGGAACGACCATCCGACAGTTCAGGCGGGCATGGGAACGTGGGACAACTCCAAGTATGTTGCATGCTTGCCACGTGTTCTCAGATGTGAATCGCCAGGGGCACCTATGTAATTGCGCTGTGCCGCATCCTTCCTTATAAATACATGTCCCCTTGCGATCAAGAAAACCTTCTTCCACCTCTCCACCTCATCAAAACCCTAGTGCCACTGCTAGCTCTTAACGACGCCGGCGACGAAGCGCTTAGCTGCCGCGACCTCATCGACGCTGTCCTCACGCCGGCCTCGGGCATCGTCCTCTCCGCTGCCACCGTAGGTGTCATCCGTCGCCAAGTTAGGGCACGGTGGATTGAACTGCTCAGTCTCCTACTCTTCCCATCTAGCAGTTCTTCGTGTGGTGAATAAAACCCTCTTTTTACCATCTTTTTGATCCTAAAGATTGATCCTGTTTACCAAAAGTGGTTTCTGCCTACACAATGTTAGATCTATCCTGTCTGCATCTCATACTGTGCCAAGAATCTTCACTTATGCATCTAAACTAGTTAGATTCCTCACTTGTACCTATTCCTGGATTCGTACAAATCTGGAACCAACTTCAAACACATAAGTGAATGTCTTCGCATCATGAGGTCAATGTCTTCAAACTGATTTATCTTCAAAATCTTCCGAGAATGCATATGACCTCTTCCCCTTCCCTCGCATCTCTAATGCTGTCACAGGTACATGTCCGTGGGAGAATCTCTTGGCTCTCATAGTCTGCATTCATTTGCAGAATTCTTACAGCATCACATCAACTCTCCCGAAGCCAGTTCCTCTCTGACCAGCAAGCGGAAGCCTTTGAAGCCTTTGATAGTGTTGAAGCCTTTCAGTCTAAACTTCATGGCTACAGACAAATCAGCAAGGAAGGGTGGCATACAGCGTCGTGGGGGAACGTCAAGAGATTTGGCTGATGACCTCTCAGAGCTGTACAAGACAGATCCAGAAGAGGATTACAATCAGCGCAAGACACGAATCCAATGGATTCAAAGATATTGGGCCGAAAAATGGTTTAAATACAAGTTCGTGACCCAGGAGTATGCTGAGAAGAATGCCATCAAGAGTCCTTGGGGTGATATTCTCTTTCGAAGCCTTCCACCCAAGAACAGAGCTGAAGCTATTGCCCAGGGTTTCTATCCCTGTATGGCCCGTGGACCACAGCCTGACAATGCCGACCCATCATCACTTCTCTGGTGTCGTGACGATAATCTCTTCAAACGCAACTTCCAGTACGCAAAGGCATCGGCCAAGGAAAATAAGAAGTCATTGGGGCTAGAGTTCAACCCTGGTCTTTCTGCTCCCCGGGCCGACGGGGCACGCGATGTTGAACCCAATATCATCGGACCCTTCTACAACCTTGATGGCCTCATCTCTCACATTTCCATTCAAGGTGCCAAAGTGGATCATTCTGATGATGATGCCGACATTGATGAAGCCCCAGCTCCTACTCCAAAGCCGCAGAAGCAAAAGAAGGCTAAAGCTTCAAAACCAGTTGCTGCTCCAAAAGCTTCACGTGCGAAGCCTCTGGCCACTGCACCACCTGCACCAAGTGTGCAGTCTGAATATCTCTCTCGTGTCTCCAAGACCGAGATGAAGAAAAAGAAGAAGCCCATGCACCCCTGCAGTCTTGCTCTGACCCCTGCTGCCATTCCGCGAGACGAACCCATTGATCTGTCAAGTGATGAAGATATTGCAGATGACGCTCTTGAGCAACTGATAAAGAGAAAGGAAGAAGCAGAAATCTTCAATGATTTGCCTCTCTTTGACGTGGAAGTCATCAACAACTTCATTGATGAGTGGTTTGACACCCCCCAATCTCAGCTTCGAAGATCTGCAACTTCCAATTGGCCTCAGCGTCTCTTTCAATGGCACCATTGCTTCTGAGCTAGCTCTAGCTCAGCGCATCGTTGAACTGAAGCACAAGATTGACTATGAGAAAGCTCAGTTCAAGAAGCACATGGCAAAGCTCAGTGTGCAAGATGTCAAAAACTTCAAAGTTATGCTGCACGAGCTCAAGGAAGCTTTTGTCAAGAAACGTGAAGAAGCTAAAGGTTCTCGTGAGCGCATGAAGAGTCTGGCTGCCAAGTGCGTGCAAGCTTACAATGAAGCTGAAAAGCGCAAGGCTCTTGGGCGTCCTGGCATCGACCCCAGGATGGCTGCCAAGAAGAAGAAGCCATCTGTTGACCAATCTGCACCTTCAAGGCGGGAAGAGCCTCACATTGTCTTCCCAAACAGCATGTCCGGCTCGAAGCCAAAGGTCAAGTCAACTTCTTCAGAACTGAAGAAGACGAGGGCTGCCGAGGTTGAAGCCAGAAAAAGGAAAAATCTTGAAGCCTTTGATGACGCACCCTCTAAGAAGAAGCGCAAAACCAAGAAAGATCGGGCTGCTCCCTCAGAGCCCCTTGTTGTCGAGCCAATCTCAGTTGCTCGTCCAGAGTCTGCACATCAAGAACGATGGATGATAGTTCATGAGCCTGCTTCCATAGAGGCTCCTGAAGCTGAAGATATTCCAGTAGTTGACCCCACCGCTGCTGAAGACATTGGTCCCCACGACAATGTTGGAGATGATGAAGTCCTTCCTCAGATCAATCATAACGTGGTATCATCACCTGTTCTCACGAACAGCGAACTTATCAGCATTGGTCGTCCTCTGACGCCAATTGCACAGGATGCATCGTGGGCTGATCACCCACAACAACAAGACACCCCAAGTACTTCCCAACCACATGTCACCTCATCAGTGCAAGATGACGAAGACCTTGAGGCCCAGCTAACTCCATCTCCACAGGCGTCGCCAGCGTTACGCAGGCTTCGCAACAGACCAAGGCCACAAGTCTCTGAATCTGAAGCCAAAACGGCTGAAGATATTCCGGCTACATCAGCCGATGGAACACAAGAACCAAGAGTGGATGAAGAACATGTTGCAACACCCCCTGTCCAACAAGAAGCTGTTCTCACGGAGAACGTGACCGACCCTCCAGTTATACAAATGGAGGTTACACAGACTGAGGCGACCACCAACTCCAACACTGAAGCCAATGACGTTGTCATGGCTGAGGCTAATGTGGCGCCTGAAGCTAATGAGGCGCCTGAAGTAAATGTGGCACCAGAAGTCAATGCGCCTGAAGTCAATGCGCCTGAAGTCAATATGGTGCCTGAAGTGACTGCACCTGAAGTTGATGCTGCACCTACCGCCAATCTGCAGCCTGAAGTCAATGCCACTGCTCCTGTTCCGCCTCCAAGGCCTCATACTATTGAGCAAGCATACAATTATGGGCAGCTTATCACTGTCAAATGTCCTCTTCTGGTTCCTCCGCCTGCTGTTGGTCCTCAATTTGACTACCATGTCGAGCAAAGGCCTCAGGTTCAGAAGCCAATGCCAAGATTGCCCAGATTTCCAGGGACAGCCACTTCACCAGGGTACTTCAATGTCAATGGTTTCAAAGCGCACAACACCTTCTTTGAAGCACCAAGAACCCCTACACTAAGGCAAGAATCTCATCTGATCAGTTCTGGAGCTATCAGCAGAGAAGCTACTACTCATGCATTTTATACAATCAAGGTCGCATATTCCCACATATGCGTCTTGACTCGGAAGCCATAACTGGTCTGCCCTCTTTGGAAGAAGCGCTGGATTGCTTCAGAGAGTCTGGCTTATTGGAGTTCATCACTGACAAGGAGCACTGGGATGAAGAATTTCTGCTCCAATTCTATGCCACTCTTCATATTCGTGGCTACAACAGGGATCCAAAGACTTGGGTCCTTGAGTGGATGACATGCAATGTCCATCATGAAGCCAAAGCCTTTGATATCATCGAGCTTACTGGCCTGCCCACTCCAGGTGATCTTTATGAACCTGGTTGTCAGCTTCACAGTGCTGCTTTGGAGAGCATTTTTCACAAGCCTGAGCCCAACATGAGCCAGATGCTTAGCATGATGAATCCTTTGCCTCCAGATACAGAATATCCTAAGGAGTTCTTTATTGAAGACCTTGAGTATCTGCCACGTACCATCTATCACATTATAAGGCGAACTCTCTGGCCTATCAAAGGACATTCTCCTCATGCAAAGCTTGAAGGTGCAATGAAGACTTTGGTCTTCCATATTCTTCACGGAAAAAGCTTCAATGCACAAGACTTCTTTATCCGCCAACTTGCTGCATCAGGCTCTTATCTCTTTGGTTTGAAGCTTTACGCTCCATGGATCATGCGTCTGATCAAACTCCACTCTTCCTTCAACTATCAGCCCTCTGCACGCAACCATATCATCGTTTTGCCAGAGGTTGATTTGTCTGTTGAAGCCATATATCTAGAGCCTGCCAAGGAGCCCCTTTGTCTTCAAAATGCTGATAATCAAAGCTTCTCACAAAACATTGAAGGAGTCCAAGCAGTCACTCGTGTTTATCCCCTAGCTGGTACTACACGTGCACCTCACCGTGCCCTCACTGAAGCCACTGAAAGCACCATTGCACAACGGCCTTAGAAGCGATCTCGTGTTCTCAATGACCGAGAGCTTCTTGTTGCCCTTCATCAGAAACAGGATAAGCATCATGACTGGCTGAAGCGCCAAATGTCGGGACCCCGATCCTGAGTCACACTGATCTAGCATGTAACACATCATATCACTTTGCGGCCTCACGCACGGTATTCCCACGGGTGCCACCTTACCTGGCCCGGGACCGTTTGCGCCTTTTGGCTCACGTATATGATAGTGTCGCTAGCATCCATATGACAAAGAACCCGGGCCGACATGGCTAGTCGTGAACCCAAAGCGGCACTAACCCATGGGGACAGGCATACATGAATCAACCTCGAGCATGTCGGTCAACAGCGTGTGAATCCGGGCTGTAGCACTGGGCTAACAGGACTCCGGTAACCCGGGCTGTAGCAGGCTAGGCAGGACTCCGGATGTCACCGCGTGACATTTCCCCTAAGGGACAGACACAGGAACGAAGTGAAACACATGCCGGCCAGTCAAGTGTCCCGAGCAGTAGTGCTGGGCTAGCAGGACTCCGGTGAACCGGGCTGTAGCGGACTACTATCGCTCAGAAGCACTAGACTACATTTTCCCATATGATAGGCTGCCAAGGATAAACAACTAGATAGTCGGATCCCACTCATACCAAGCATTTCAATCATACACACAATATGCCCGATATGAGTAAATACAACATGGCATCACAACATAACTCTACGACTCAAAGTATTTATTCATTAGGCTCCGAGGAGCAAGATATTACAAACATGGGTCTCATGACCCAACATTCAGAGCATACAAGTCAAAACACATGCGGAAGCTTAACATGTCTGAGTACAGACATCTACAAATGAAAAAGGCTGAGAAGCCTGACTATCTACCAGATCCTGCCGAGGGCACAAGATCGTAGCTGAGGTAACAAGCTAAACGTCGAAGCCCACACGGAACTACTAGCGAGACTGACGTCTCTCTGCAAAAACATAAAATAGGCAAACATGAGTACAAATGTACTCAGCAAGACTTACATCAGAACTATCTACACATGCATCAGTATCAAAAGGGGGTGGTGGAGTTTAACTGCAGCAAGCCAGCTTTGACTCGGTGGCTATCCTGAACTACGACTGCAAGTAACTCTTTTGAGGTGGCGCACACGAGTCCACATATTCACCATATCAATACACCACTATGGATCCGCTCCCGTCTCCCTACGAGAAGGCCATCCATAGCACTCACGCTTATCTTGCGCATTTTAGAGTATCCACTTTCACTTGTCTATGAACTATGCAAGGGGTCCAAGTTTCCATATCCGAGGAATCCGGCTATTCGAATAGATAATGATAACCCTGCAGGGGTGTACTTCTTCACACACGCTCTCGCCACTTATCGCCCTGTACACGTCATGTACCTCGGCAACCTTCAAGCGGAAGCCGGGCGAGGGAGTCGGCCACGACCTGACTAATCACACAAGTCTCTCGTCCAGGTTTATCGCCTATTCGGGTTCCATCCGCAAGGAGATCCGGCCGGGGTGTCGCTCACGGCCCCAAACGATGTGTACAGGGTTCCAAGCCCACCAAACGGGCGGCGCTTGGTTTACCCGGCCACGGTGCCTAGTCTGTCCCAAGCCCACCTGTACAGGGTACCACTTGGTAGACTACTAACACTACCTACAAACACCAGAAACTAGTTGCAACTCCTGGACAGAGATCATGTTGATTAATAAGTCGAGAGGGGTCGAGTTACCGGAACCCAATGTGTGGTAGTAACTGTTCATGGATCACAAACACAGAACTCAGTTCCTGAGGACGGCTGCAATGAGACAACCCACCATGTACTCCTACATGGCCTCTCACCGCTACCTTTACCAAATCGTGTTCACACACTTAGCTCTCAACAGTAGGACATGTTCACCACATTCCAATTCATTCCCGATGAATCAGACCCGACTCAACTCTAAGCAGTAGCAGGCATGACAACAAGCATGAATGAGTAGGCACAACAGGGCTCAAATAACTCCTACTCATGCTAGTGGGTTTCATCTATTTACTGTGGCAATGACAGGTCATGCAGAGGATAAGGGGTTCAGCTACCGCAGCAAGTAACAGATGATTCGTTGTTGTCCTAATGCAGTAAAAGAGAGCAGGAGCGAGAGAGTGGGATTGTATCGGAATGAACAAGGGGGTTTTGCTTGCCTGGCACTTCTGAAGATAATATAGTTCTTCATCGGTGTCATCGATCTCATCGTCGGCACCACGTCTATCGAGAGGGGTCGAATACCGACAAACAAGGAAGAATACAATCAAGGCAATGCAACAATATGGTGCATGATCATGGGATGGCAATATGTTGTGGTTTGAGCTAATGCAACTAACAGCAAGTTAAATGGAGTTGGTTTGAATCTAAGATTCAAATTCAAACTCCATATGTGCTTATTTAATGTCATTTATGCAAATTGCCCTGTACAGCAACTTTAAGTTGTTCAAACATGCATGAAAATGGTACAGATGGATAGATTAGATTTTTCTGATCATTTTTCATATATAATTTATTTCATTTGGAGTTACGGTTGATTTGATATGAATTTTAGAAGTTTGCCCAATTTTCTGGATTTTCTAAATATTTAGAATTAAACTAATTCCAGAAAATGGATTATTGCATCAGCCTGACGTCAGTGTGACGTCAGGGTCAACGGGGCCGGGTCCAGGTCAAACCTGACAGTGGGTCCCGCGTGTCAGTGGTTAGTTATACTAACTAAATTTAATTAGTATTAATCCTAAAATTAGCAGGGCTGGGTCCCATTTGTCATCGACCCAGAGGGGTCGACTGGGCCCACCCGGGGTCAAAGGTCAGCGGGGTCAAACCCTGGTCAACAGGGTCAGACCTGCCGGCGGCTTGACGCCGGCAAGGCCAGACGCGGCAGCGCGGCTCGGGAATGCGCTAACGGCGGCGGTTTCGCGCGCTGGGGGCACCAGAGCATAGCCCTTGCTCCCGCGCATCTAGTGGGGACAGCAGCAGGTCACGGGCTCACCGGAATCGACGCCGACGACGGGTCGGGCGGCGGCCGGAGCTACGGGTGTGCTCGGGTTGGAGCTAGGGGGCACGTGGGGAGGAGCTGGTGGTGGCTACGGGTGCGCGAAGACATGCTGAGCACGGTGGTGCACTCGGTTGCGGCTCTAGGTGGCGGTGGCCACGGCGGCGACAGGAACGGCGGCGGCCGGCTCTCGGGTCAGGTGGAAACGACGGGTTTACGGCGCAACGGAGCACGGGAAGAGAGGGGAGCGACGGAGGAGCTCACAGTGAGTCGAATGGAAGGGTCAGCGAGCCCGGGGAGGCACCGGAGGCAGCAAATCGACGGTGACGATCTTCGTTGGCCGACGAGGGGAACGGCGGGGCTTGCGGCTTCCAGGGGCTTCCGGCATCCGGCGGCTCGGTGAGGAGGGAGAGAGGAACGAGGCGGAGCTCGTGGGCGCGTTGGTGAGGCGAGGGGGAGGCGGTGGCTGCGGTGGTGGCGAACGGCGGCGATGAGCGCGCTCGAGCGCGAGAGGGAGAGAGAGCAGAGAGGGGAGTGGCACGGGAGAGAGTGAGAGGGGGTCGAGGGTGACGCGTGGCGTCACCAGGGCGTCGGGGAGGAGCCAGGCAGGCTGGGAGGGAGGAGGTGGCCAGGGCGCGTGCCCAAGCGCGGCGACCACACGCCCTCCTGCCCACTGGCAGGAGGTTGAAGACGGTGGGGGCGCCTGCTGGGCTGGGCCAACAGTGTTGGGCCGGCCACTTGGGCTACAAGCGCGCCAGGTAAGGAGGCCCAGGTGGTTTCTCTCTCTCTGTTTTCTGTTTTCTAATTTTCTGCAACTGTTGGGCTTTATTAAAAATGCCAGGGCATTTCCAAAAATCATGAAACTAATTATGGATACTGTTTAGAACATAACCAACAGTAAACATTTTAGTTTATGATTATTTGAGCATTCAAAATATTTTATAGCATTTAAATGCCCAAATGCAAATACTATATGATTTAATCAGAAGTGTTGCACATTTTTAAAAGCCATTTGGAAAACTGAAAATATTTTAGGTGAACCTAGTTGAATTTCATTTGGTGCTAGGGTTTGTCATCCCCATTTCAAATAAAATAGAATTTAAACATGATGCAACACTCTAATGCAAGCACTAACAATACCAGAACTAGGGATGTGACAACTCACCCCCACTAAACAAGAATCTCGCCCCGAGATTCAAGACATGAGGTAAGAAGACGGAGGGGAACACAAGACCAACACAATCTTCACGATCCAGGTTGCACCTCATAAGAGCGTTGATTCTATCATCATCCTTGCCTTGATGTCTTGCTCTAAGAACTCCAACTAACATGGCAATGAGAGGAAAGGAAAAACTCCAGAAGGATCGATCTTCTCGAAGATCGGATAACTCAGGATCAACTCTTCGTGTGAGACATGATAACAACTCTGGAGCTGAGACTCAAAACGCATATCAGAGGAATGGAAGAACAAACGACGGGGTTTCAAAGTAGCGAGGAAAAATTGCCATGATTCCATAACAGGGCACCCCAGGGAAGGTCACTCAAAGAACTATTCCCTTAAGTGGCAAAAAGAATTACTTTTGATACAGAGATTATTGAAACTCTTCATACCAGCTTAAGGCAATTAACAATTGATCGCTTGAAAGGACTCGAAGAAATGACATACTCGGGCTAGAATGGATGATGTGAACTACCTTGTTGAAGGCAACGCAATGGATGATTTGCATACACGTGCTCTCAAGAACTTGAGCATTGCCATAGCCATCAAGGTCTTACCAACATCTGTGTCAAGGATCTTGGCAACACAACATACCACCATGATGAATAGTGATGGACGATGCAGACGCAAAGGAAGATAACACCTTCTCAGATTTTACCTTAGCGAGGCCAAGGAAACAAAATCTGGATGATCGACCGAGAGACATTTAGCCCTCCGCTTCTAATGTTCTCCTTGATGTACCAGGTACCATGGTCAATGCCTAGAAGCATCAATAAGGTCATCAAGTAAAGGTCGGACTTCGGGAGCACAAAAATCCATAAAGATCAACTATTGAAATAAATTCTACGAGATCCTTATGGGGAGGTGGCCCACTTTCTAAATCAAGATAATACAACAATAAGTCTTCCGGTTGGGTGTGTTGGCCACAACATCCACTTTACCGGGTTACAAAGAGACCAATATTATAGTTCTTGAGAAATGTTCCAACCATCATATCTGCCTGAGAATCAGATCTGGTTGGTGTCAGGATATTCCAGACTCGTCAAGTCTAGAGAGAAAATGAAAGTTTGCAACACAAATCGACGAGATGGCGTTGCGAGATTCTCAGGAAATGAACTACGATAGCAAGCTCCAAAACATGAATGGGTTTTGCTACAAACCTGTGAACATGTTGTCCAAGACAAACATGGCCATGTAGTAGTCTTACAATAGAACACTACCGAGTTCTGGTTGGGAACCATCAACGAGGATATCGAAGTCCTTGCATAAGTCTAGCTCTTAGGAAGAAACTTCTTCTCCTTGAACAAATCAATCAGTGGCTTGGTGTGCTACGGAATTCGTATGGAACGAAGATGATCAGTCTAACAGACCACGGAATACTTTGCACATGCATGACCGATTTGGGAGGATTCCAAGGAAAACAAAATAAACCTTTCTCAAATTCATGGCGGCAACTTACACCTAATGCACGTGAACCTGGAGAAAGTCACTTCTCGCAGCCGATCATATGCCTCATGAACGGAACATGAAGGCATTGCTTACAAAGTTTTCAATACTAGTGTAGCGTTCAACATGAATCATGGGGGAGACAAAATGCTGTTGATGGGCTCAACAACAACTCATCGGTATTTCCATATCACTGGACTTCCACCATCATGTGAACACGATGATAGCATTGGTCAGACCAAAAGATATAATGGTGTATACCCGAGGGACAACCGCAAGTAAGACAACATTACGAATACCATTGGTTCTGATTTGACTTGACGATAGCCCATACTCAAATCAAGTTTTGACAAGGTAATAGATCCAACAACTGATCACGAGGACCAATTGGTGAGAATATCATCTTTCTTCAACACACACACACACACAAAGATATCCCTTAACATGAGCTACGTCGGACAGGCTTTTATCTTCCAACTCTCCAAGTTGTTGTTTAGCTCAACCAACTAGCTCAGGGGTATCCAACACAGATTCTTGGAGAAAGGGTGGTTCACAAGAAACCAACTTGATCACGAACTCAACATAGCGGTCAGGTGACAACCTGGTGATACTTCCGACAAGATCTTCGGAAAACCACGAACCACCGATATATTACTAAGCTCAAGATCAATCTTGCTTCTCAGGGCAAGACGATATGATCAAAAGAGCAAGGGTTTGACTAATCCTCACTCATTGATCAAGGAGTGCACCAGAAATAAGGACTAGGTAGCATGATCAATCTTAGGATGATGAGTTGATAACCAATACGCTAAGAATGAGATTATTGTCCATTTACTACCAAGCAACGAGTTGCTCGGAGTATTGATTTCACACATCACAATTCATTTGTCGGCATTCCGGTTACAATAACACGGAACCGAAGAATGAACAATGATGGCAAGAAGTATTACTGTGTCAATAACTCATAAGAGGTGGTGCTATTCTCATGACTCTCTTGGCATAAAGATGGTAACACTCTAGGGTAGAACAGAGCAAAAGCTGGATTGGCATTTTGACCTGCGGAATACAACTGCCTTGACCCAATCCTAGATATGGATGAGGTACCTGGAGTTTGTTTCTCCTAGTTATTCTGGAATAGAATGGCTTGACGGACCACAAGAATAATAAGCATCGATAGCACGGATGCACAATTACTCCTGACTATCAATTGATGGACGAGGGTCAGAAGACAACTAAGGGAAACAACTCGAGGAACATATGATCTTCTGAGTTGTGGATGCACGGATTAGTATGTCAAACGAGTTCAACGAATTTCTTTCGGATAATCCATGCGGAGAGGTAGGACGGGCAGATTCACAATTATGGATGGAGAACTCCTCAAGAGTACTCTGGTTGTGATCTTTTGGTTCAACAAAACTTCTGCCATAAGCAGTTCATGGTATTTGGAAGAATGATATACCACGGACCTCGATGACTATCGCAAAGGTTACTAATGTCCTAAAGGAACTAGCAAGCACTATCAACATGAAGTAAGTAGGATGAATCTCGGGTTTGAAAACCCAGGAGTAGAATACCTACTACTAAACGGCATCACGGGATGCTTTCGAGAATGGTGGCCAGAATCATCACACCGGAAACACATAGCATTGCTAGATTACTAGATGAACCCCTAAGACACCTAGGGTCATAATAATAGCTCCAACATATATGTCGAGGTAATAGAATACCTCAACTCACCGATTAGTGTGCTTATTCTGACCAAAAGGACATCGGGAATGGAAGGAAAGGATTTGCAAATGCATCAGACTAGTTAGAAACCTGGGATGACTCGGGCAGCATAACGGCTGTAAATGCTCAGAAAAAGATTTGAGACATTCGCAACAGTTTGCATAGACACTCAACAATATCATATCAAAGTTCTGAGGCCAGCTATGAACATATGGAGGTAGTAGAAACAGAACTGGGGCTTGAACTCAACAATCCTAGGCAACTACGGTTTAGTAACACGTCATCCTGAGAGATAGAAGAGAAGCCTAGTTCTTAATCCCCGTAGAAGAGAACAGGTTGACTCAGATCAGAAGGCCATGAGGTAAAGGAGTAAAAAGAGCCTTACGTTCCCTTCCACAATCAATTCCCTTATATATAACTAAAGCATTTCTAGACACAACTTCGACCAGTTTGGTTTGGTAATCCTACAGGCAGTCAGGCTCTGATACCAACGCTGTCGGGACCCCGATCCTGAGTCACACTGATCTAGCATGTAACACATCATATCACTTTGCGGCCTCACGCACGGTATTCCCACGGGTGCCACCTTACCTGGCCCGGGACCGTTTGCGCCTTTTGGCTCACGTATATGATAGTGTCGCTAGCATCCATATGACAAAGAACCCGGGCCGACATGGCTAGTCGTGAACCCAAAGCGGCACTAACCCATGGGGACAGGCATACATGAATCAACCTCGAGCATGTCGGTCAACAGCGTGTGAATCCGGGCTGTAGCACTGGGCTAACAGGACTCCGGTAACCCGGGCTGTAGCAGGCTAGGCAGGACTCCGGATGTCACCGCGTGACATTTCCCCTAAGGGACAGACACAGGAACGAAGTGAAACACATGCCGGCCAGTCAAGTGTCCCGAGCAGTAGTGCTGGGCTAGCAGGACTCCGGTGAACCGGGCTGTAGCGGACTACTATCGCTCAGAAGCACTAGACTACATTTCCCCATATGACAGGCTGCCAAGGATAAACAACTAGATAGTCGGATCCCACTCATACCAAGCATTTCAATCATACACACAATATGCCCGATATGAGTAAATACAACATGGCATCACAACATAACTCTATGACTCAAAGTATTTATTCATTAGGCTCCGAGGAGCAAGATATTACAAAGATGGGTCTCATGACCCAACATTCAGAGCATACAAGTCAAAACACATGCGGAAGCTTAACATGTCTGAGTACAGACATCTACAAATGAAAAAGGCTGAGAAGCCTGACTATCTACCAGATCCTGCCGAGGGCACAAGATCGTAGCTGAGGTAACAAGCTAAACGTCGAAGCCCACACGGAACTACTAGCGAGACTGACGTCTCTCTGCAAAAACATAAAATAGGCAAACATGAGTACAAATGTACTCAGCAAGACTTACATCAGAACTATCTACACATGCATCAGTATCAAAAGGGGGTGGTGGAGTTTAACTGCAGCAAGCCAGCTTTGACTCGGTGGCTATCCTGAACTACGACTGCAAGTAACTCTTTTGAGGTGGCGCACACGAGTCCACATATTCACCATATCAATACACCACTATGGATCCGCTCCCGTCTCCCTACGAGAAGGCCATCCATAGCACTCACGCTTATCTTGCGCATTTTAGAGTATCCACTTTCACTTGTCTATGAACTATGCAAGGGGTCCAAGTTTCCATATCCGAGGAATCCGGCTATTCGAATAGATAATGATAACCCTGCAGGGGTGTACTTCTTCACACACGCTCTCGCCACTTATCGCCCTGTACACGTCATGTACCTCGGCAACCTTCAAGCGGAAGCCGGGCGAGGGAGTCGGCCACGACCTGACTAATCACACAAGTCTCTCGTCCAGGTTTATCGCCTATTCGGGTTCCATCCGCAAGGAGATCCGGCCGGGGTGTCGCTCACGGCCCCAAACGATGTGTACAGGGTTCCAAGCCCACCAAACGGGCGGCGCTTGGTTTACCCGGCCACGGTGCCTAGTCTGTCCCAAGCCCACCTGTACAGGGTACCACTTGGTAGACTACTAACACTACCTACAAACACCAGAAACTAGTTGCAACTCCTGGACAGAGATCATGTTGATTAATAAGTCGAGAGGGGTCGAGTTACCGGAACCCAATGTGTGGTAGTAACTGTTCATGGATCACAAACACAGAACTCAGTTCCTGAGGACGGCTGCAATGAGACAACCCACCATGTACTCCTACATGGCCTCTCACCGCTACCTTTACCAAATCGTGTTCACACACTTAGCTCTCAACAGTAGGACATGTTCACCACATTCCAATTCATTCCCGATGAATCAGACCCGACTCAACTCTAAGCAGTAGCAGGCATGACAACAAGCATGAATGAGTAGGCACAACAGGGCTCAAATAACTCCTACTCATGCTAGTGGGTTTCATCTATTTACTGTGGCAATGACAGGTCATGCAGAGGATAAGGGGTTCAGCTACCGCAGCAAGTAACAGATGATTCGTTGTTGTCCTAATGCAGTAAAAGAGAGCAGGAGCGAGAGAGTGGGATTGTATCGGAATGAACAAGGGGGTTTTGCTTGCCTGGCACTTCTGAAGATAATATAGTTCTTCATCGGTGTCATCGATCTCATCGTCGGCACCACGTCTATCGAGAGGGGTCGAATACCGACAAACAAGGAAGAATACAATCAAGGCAATGCAACAATATGGTGCATGATCATGGGATGGCAATATGTTGTGGTTTGAGCTAATGCAACTAACAGCAAGTTAAATGGAGTTGGTTTGAATCTAAGATTCAAATTCAAACTCCATATGTGCTTATTTAATGTCATTTATGCAAATTGCCCTGTACAGCAACTCTGTTCAAACATGCATGAAAATGGTACAGATGGATAGATTAGATTTTTCTGATCATTTTTCATATATAATTTATTTCATTTGGAGTTACGGTTGATTTGATATGAATTTTAGAAGTTTGCCCAATTTTCTGGATTTTCTAAATATTTAGAATTAAACTAATTCCAGAAAATGGATTATTGCGTCAGCCTGACGTCAGTGTGACGTCAGGGTCAACGGGGCCGGGTCCAGGTCAAACCTGACAGTGGGTCCCGCGTGTCAGTGGTTAGTTATACTAACTAAATTTAATTAGTATTAATCCTAAAATTAGCAGGGCTGGGTCCCATTTGTTATCGACCCAGAGGGGTCGACTGGGCCCACCCGAGGTCAAAGGTCAGCGGGGTCAAACCCTGGTCAACAGGGTCAGACCTGCCGGCGGCTTGACGCCGGCAAGGCCAGACGCGGCGGCGCGGCTCGGGAATGCGCTAACGGCGGCGGTTTCGCGCGCTGGGGGCACCAGAGCATAGCCCTTGCTCCCGCGCATCTAGTGGGGACAGCAGCAGGTCACGGGCTCACCGGAATCGACGCCGACGACGGGTCGGGCGGCGGCCGGAGCTACGGGTGTGCTCGGGTTGGAGCTAGGGGGCACGTGGGAAGGAGCTGGTGGTGGCTACGGGTGCGCGAAGACATGCTGAGCACGGTGGTGCACTCGGTTGCGGCTCTAGGTGGCGGTGGCCACGGCGGCGACAGGAACGGCGGCGGCCGGCTCTCGGGTCAGGTGGAAACGACGGGTTTACGGCGCAACGGAGCACGGGAAGAGAGGGGAGCGACGGAGGAGCTCACAGTGAGTCGAATGGAAGGGTCAGCGAGCCCGGGGAGGCACCGGAGGCAGCAAATCGACGGCGACGATCTTCGTTGGCCGACGAGGGGAACGGCGGGGCTTGCGGCTTCCAGGGGCTTCCGGCGTCCGGCGGCTCGGTGAGGAGGGAGAGAGGAACGAGGCGGAGCTCGTGGGCGCCTTGGTGAGGCGAGGGGGAGGCGGTGGCTGCGGTGGTGGCGAACGGCGGCGATGAGCGCGCTCGGGCGCGAGAGGGAGAGAGAGCAGAGAGGGGAGTGGCACGGGAGAGAGTGAGAGGGGGTCGAGGGTGACGCGTGGCGTCACCAGGGCGTCAGGGAGGAGCCAGGCAGGCTGGGAGGGAGGAGGTGGCCAGGGCGCGTGCCCAAGCGCGGCGACCACACGCCCTCCTGCCCACTGGCAGGAGGTTGAAGACGGTGGGGGCGCCTGCTGGGCTGGGCCAACAGTGTTGGGCCGGCCACTTGGGCTACAAGCGCGCCAGGTAAGGAGGCCCAGGTGGTTTCTCTCTCTCTGTTTTCTGTTTTCTAATTTTCTGCAACTGTTGGGCTTTATTAAAAATGCCAGGGCATTTCCAAAAATCATGAAACTAATTATGGATACTGTTTAGAACATAACCAACAGTAAACATTTTAGTTTATGATTATTTGAGCATTCAAAATATTTTATAGCATTTAAATGCCCAAATGCAAATACTATATGATTTAATCAGAAGTGTTGCACATTTTTAAAAGCCATTTGGAAAACTGAAAATATTTTAGGTGAACCTAGTTGAATTTCATTTGGTGCTAGGGTTTGTCATCCCCATTTCAAATAAAATAGAATTTAAACATGATGCAACACTCTAATGCAAGCACTAACAATACCAGAACTAGGGATGTGACACCAAATGAAAAGCCTCTTGGTGGACGTAAACATGATTCACAACCTTGCCACCAAGAATGCCTTTGTCGCCCATGAAACTTGTCAGCGTACATGGAAAGGGCTGACGCTTATGTGTTCTGAAGATGATCTTCAAGAAGATGGCTTCTCTGAACGCTTCAAGTTTGACACAACACCTCCAAGAAGGACTGTGCTGCGGCGCACTCCGTCTCTTGAAGACTCTGAGTTCTCCTCTTCTGCTGCAACAGTGAATGCCCGTGTCATCGATGATGAAGATGATGCTACTTCAACACCCCCGACTTTAGCGCAAATCAACACTGCACCAAGTTCGTCTGCTCCGCCAAACAACACCAATGACCCTGCAACTTCACCCACTCCTTCTGGGAACGAGTAGATGCTTTATGTCTTCAAACCTTTTTGGTCCTTACTGACAAAAGGGGGAGAAGCATATGAGTTTGATAGTCTTCAAACGGGTCCATATGGGCGGTTGCTTTATATTTTGCCTAGTGTTTACAACTCTTGCTTTTTGATACATTTGGTTCTTTGAGTTGTAACACTTAAACTCGATGGTCGTCTGCTACTTACTTTGCTATTTTGTTATGCGATGATAAATTCCGCATGTGCGATGATAACTTCCGCACTTTAGGTCATTTTGCAGACGCCCATTTTTCATTATGCATGTCATTATCTTCTTTATATCAAATCATGTATGATGAATTTCCGTCATAAGTTGAAGAGGATCTCCACAAGTACAACCTGCCATGTGCATTTGCATTCCAAAAGCAAATTACTTATATGCACATCTTCAGGGGGAGCCTTTGCCACTTATGAAGACAATACCTTATCCTTACAATTTCAGATACTTTATCCCCGTTGAAAACTTCAACCAGTTTGTCATCAATCACCAAAAAGGGGGAGATTGTAAGTGCATCTAGTGCCACCCCTAGTTGGTTTTGGAGTATTGACGACAAACCTGGTTGAGGGACTAATGTGTTTGTGAGAATTGCAGGATAACACAGGTAGTAGTCCCTCATTGATTCGGTTTATCTACCGGAGATGACCCCTAAAAATATATGAAGAAATTGAAGACAGAGGTGGTATATGAAGATCTTCACGTTGAAGACTATGACATGAGAAGACATTGAGTAAAGACTATGGAGCGCAAAGACTTAGATGTTTCATTGTTTACTTTTCTTCTTTGTTGAGTCATAGGAACCACCGTACTGTTAAGTGGGGTCCAAGTGAACAAAGTCAGAGTGACTGAAGTGATGCTCAACCAAAATCCTATGTCTTCGAGCGAAGACAATGAGAGCAAATCTTATCCAGAGCTGGATGATTCAGTTTTGCTTGTAGCCCAAGTAAAGTTGCCGTGTGTGTTTGAAATCTGACCGTTGGAACACGTGTCAGTTCCTTAGTGACCCAGGGTTATTTCGGACAAATCAGGTCAGGTTGCCTAGTGGCTATAAATAGCCCACCCCCTACACCATAAATTGGTGGCTGCTCAGAGTTAGTGCACGGCTTTTGTCGTTTTGAGAGCAACGCACCTCGAAGCTTTTGAGATAGAGAAATCCTTGCGAGGACAAAGCCCAAACACCCGAAGCCAAAGAGTGTTAGGCATCACTGAAGTTTGTCTGTCTGCATGACCTGAAGACTTATTACACTTGAGGACTGTGAATCCTCCAGCCGGTTAGGCGTCGCGTTCTGAGCATCCAAGAGTCATTGTGGATTGCCAGTGAACGAAGTCTGTGAAGGTTTGGAAGTCTACCTTGAAGACTTACTAGAGTAATTGGGTGAGGACTGGGTGTACTTAGCTCAAGGGTAATAAGGTGAAGACATGGTCTTCTGAGTTGAATCTCAGCCTCCCTAACCAGACATACAGTTGTCACAGCAACTGGAACTGGTCCAACAAATCCTGTGTCCTCATCAAGTGACTGGTTCTATCCTCTCCCTCTAATTACTTACAGTTTGTCTTCATGAAGTCATTGCCTGATTACCGTACCTGTTTGACTTCATTGCTTGTCTACTATTATTGTTTGGCTTCATACTATCTTCCATCCTGATTGAGGGAGTCCTGGATTAGGGGGTGTCCGGATAGCCGGACTATAACTGTTGACCGGACTCCTGGACTATGAAGATACAAGATTGAAGACTTCGTCCCATGTCCGGTTGGGACTTTCCTTGACGTGGAAGGCAAGCTTGGCGATACGGATATGTAGATCTCCTTCCGTTGTAACCGACTCTGTGTAACCCTAACCCTCTCCAGTGTCTATATAAACCGGAGGGTTTTAGTCTGTAGGACGAACAACAATCATACCATAGGCTAGCTTCTAGGGTTTAGCCTCTCTGATCTCGTGGGAGATCTACTCTAGTACTACCCATATCATCAATATTAATCAAGCAGGAGTAGGGTTTTACCTCCATCGAGAGGGCCCGAACCTGGGTAAAAACATCGTGTCCCTTATCTCCTGTTACCATCCGCCTAGATGCACAGTTCGGGACCCCCTACCCGAGATCCGCCGGTTTTGACACCGACATTGGTGCTTTCATTAAGAGTTCCTCTGTGTCGTCACTTGTAGGCCTGATGGCTCCTCCGATCATCAATGACGATGCGGTCAAGTGTGAGACTTTTCTCCCCGGACAGATCATTGTATTCGGCGGCTTTGCACTGCGGGCCAATTCGCTTGGCCATCTGGAGTAGATTGAAAGCTACGCCCCTGGCCATCAGGTCAGATTTGGAAGCTTGAACTACACGGCTGATATCCGCGGAGACTTGATCTTCGACGGATTCGAGCCACAGCCGGGCGCGCCGCACTGTCGCGAAGGGCATGATCTAGCTCTGCCGCCGCACAGTGCCTTGGAGGCCGCACCCGTGTCCGCTTCGACCCTTAGCTCGGAGCCAACTGGACCGATCGAGGACGGGTGGTTGGACACCGCTTCGGGGGCTGCAATCTCTACGGCGATCGAGCCGAATACCAGCCTTACCCTCTGCGAAGCCCGTGACTCCAAGGTGTCGGACTCCTCTCCGGACTCTGAGCCCTCCGCGCCCTTGCCGGTCGAGTCCGATTGGGCGCCGATCATGGAATTCACCGTTGCGGATATATTCCAGCATTCGCCCTTTGGCGATATTGTGAATTCACTAAGGTCTCTCTTTTTGTCAGGAGAGTCCTGGCCGGATTATGGACAACAGGATTGGGATGCGGATGTAAGTGCATCTAGTGCCCCTTAGTGATTTTGGTGTATTGAAGACTTATAGGTTAAGTATCTAATGCGTTTATGAGTGTACACAGGTGTGACGCCCCCGATTCAATCGTACACTAATCATGCACGCAAATGTGTACGATCAAGATCAGGGACTCACGGGAAGATATCACAACACAACTCTACAAATAAAATAAGTCATACAAGCATCATAATACAAGCCAGGGGCCTCGAGGGCTCGAATACAAGTGCTCGATCATAGACGAGTCAGCGGAAGCAACAATATCTGAGTACAGAATAAGTTAAACAAGTTTGCCATAAGATGGCTAGCACAAACAGGAATACAGATCGAACGAGGCGCATGCCTCGTGCCTGGGATCCTCCTAACTACTCCAGGTCGTCGTCAGCGGGCTGCACGTAGTAGTAGGCACCTCCAGTGTAGTAGGAGTTGTCGTCGATGGTGGCATCTGGATCCTGGGCTCCATCGTCTGGTTACAGCAATCGGGTAGAGGAATGGGGAAAAGGGGGAAACAAAGCAACCGTGAGTACTCATCCAAAGTACTCGCAAGCAAGGAGCTACACTACATATGCATGGATATATGTGTAAAGGGCCATATCAGTGGACTGAACTGCAGAATGCCAGAATAAGAGGGGGATAGCTAATCATGTCGAAGACTACGATTCTGGCAGCCTTCGTCTTGCAGCATATAGAAGAGAGTAGACTGAAGTCCTCCAAGTAGCATCGCATAGCATAATCCTACCCTGTAATCCCCTCCTCGATGCCCTGTTAGAGAGCGATCACCGGGTTGTATCTGGCACTTGGAAGGGTGTGTTTTATTAAGTATCCGGTTCTAGTTGTAATAAGGTCAAGGTACAACTCCGGGTCATCCTTTTACCGAGGGACACGGCTATTCGAATAGATTAACTTCCCTGCAAGGGTGCACCACATAGCCCAACACGCTTGATCCCATTTGGCCGGACACACTTTTCTGGGTCATGCCCGGCCTCGGAAGATCAACACGTCGCAGCCCCACCTAGGCACAACAGAGAGGTCAGCATGCCGGTCTAAACCTAAGCGCGCAGGGGTCTGGGCCCATCGCCCTGACCACACCTGCACGTTGCGTACGCGGCCGGAAGCAGACCTAGCCTAGTGGCGTTCCAGGCCAATCCGGCACGCGCCACTCAGTCACTGACGTCACGATGGATTCGGCTGATACCACGACGCCGGGATACCCATAACTACTCCCGCGTAGATGGTTAGTGCGTATAGACCAAATGGCCAGACTCAGATCAAATACCCAGATCTCGTTAAGCGTGTTAAGTATCCGCGAACGCCGACCAGGGCCAGGCCACCTCTCTCCTAGGTGGTCTCAACCTGCCCTGTCGCTCCGCCACAAAGTAACAGTCGGGGGCCGTTGGGAACCCAGGCCCACCACTACCTGGGTGGAACCACCTGCCCATTCAGCCCCCATCTCCGAACAATATCACAGGTAATGTAACAGTGTAAAGTATATAGTATATGCCCGTGATCACCTCCCGAAGTGATCACGGCCCAGTAGTATAGCATGGCAGACGGACAAGAGTGTAGGGCTACTGATGGAACACTAGCATCCTATACTAAGCAGTAGGATAGCAGGTAAAGGTAACAACAGTAGTAGCAAGGACAGGCTATGAAGTAGTATAGGATTAACTGAAAGCAGTAACATGCTACACTACTCTAATGAAAGCAGTAGAGAAGAATAGGCGATATCTGGTGATCAAGGGGGGGCTTGCCTGGTTGCTCTGGCAAGAGAGAGGGGGCGTCAACTCCGTAGTCGAACGAGGCAGCAGCAGCGTCGGTCTCGGTGTCTAGCGAGAGAAGAGGGGGGAAGAAACAATAAATATTAAGCAAACAGATGCATAGCGATGCATGACATGACAAGTAGCGGGGCTAGGGGTGCCCTAACGCGCTAAGAGGTGGTACCGATGAAGGGGGGAAACATCCGGGAAAATACCCCCGGTGTTTCGCGTACTCGGACAAATGAACCGGAGGGGGAAAGTTGCATGTTCAGGTAGTTAGGGGCATGTGGCAGATGAACGGATCGTGTATTCGGATTCGTCTCGTCGTTTTGAGCAACTTTCATGTAGAAAGTATTTCCATCTGAGCTACGGCTTATTTTATATTAATTTTAAAAGATTTAAATCATTTTTAGGATTAATTTAAATATTTTAATTCAACATTATCCAGAATAGTAAAAGATGACGTCAGCATGACATCATGCTGACGTCAGCAGTCAACTGAGCAGTTGACTGGGTCAACTATGTGTGGGACCCGCATGTCATTGATTGATTAGGCTAATCAGGGGTTAATTAAGTTAACTAGTAATTAGGTTAACCTAACTAAGATTAATTAAGTTAATTAATTCGTAAATTAATTAATTAGTTAATATTTTATTATTTATTTATTTTTTAATCTCTTTTTTTAAATTCGTTCTGGGCGCGGGGCCAAACGGGGCCGCAACCAAGCTGAGTCTCGGGGTGTTTGGGCGCGAGCGCCGGCGGCCAGGGGCCGCGACGGCGACCGGAGCGGGGCTGGGACGGCGAGAGCGTGGGCAGTGGACACGGTGAGCGGGTGCGATGCGGCAGCGCTCCAGGCAGGCGGGACAGGGGAGTGGGCCGAGCGGCGTACGCGCGTGCGTGGGTGGGGGGAGGTAGAGCAGCGGCGGCGGGGCTTGCAGGCGAAGCGGGGGGGAAGGCAGAGGAGCTTCGGGCGTGAGGCGAGTAATGGCGGCAGCCGGAGGAACTGCAGCCGAACCGGGCACAGCGACGGCAGTGCAGCAGCGTGGCGGCCACGCGCGTGAGTAGGGGGCGTTGCAGGACGCGGTCAGCGCGAGCGCGCGCGCGGTGGTCGGCCATGATGGGGCGCGCGGCCCAGGCGCGTGCGGAGGGAGGAGGCCGCGAGCGCGGGGAGTGCGGGCGACGACTGTAGTACAAGAGTGTGGGCGACCGGAGGAGAGGGAGCACACGGGGGGTGTAGGGTCCAAGGCAGTGCGGGTCGAGGAGGAGGACGGAGACATTGGTGTCGAGGAGGCAGTCCGGCGAGGTGGCCGGCGACGAGGCAGGCCGCGGCAGTGCGTTCCGTGCGGCGGCGGCGGTTCATTCCCCCCGATCCAATCGGGGGGGGGGGGGCGCAGAGGAGGGGAGAGGGGGAGGCGCCCGGAGGGAGACGAGGCGACGGCAGCAGGGCGGCGCCGGCGACGAGCGCCGTCTTCGAGGTCGCGTGGTGGCGCGCGGGATCGGGGCGATCCCGATCCAGATCAAGGAGGAGAGGGCGATGCGGGGGGGGGGGCGAAGTGGGGAGTGGGTAGGTTAGGGATTCGGTGGGTGAGGGGATAAGGCAGGGGCGGGTGGGCCGGTTAGGGCCAGATGGGCTGGCCAGCTGGGTCGTATGGCTCAGTTGGCCGGGGGGGGGGGTCCTTCTCTTTTATTTTGTTTCCAATTTTGTTCTTTTCTTTTTATTTATTTAGTTTCCTCTAAGTTTCTGTTTATAAAAAATTACCACTAGAACCTAAACCTGCATTTATAATTATACTACTGCCACAACAATTATTTACCCAAAACAAAATAGTTTAATATTTAATAAAATCCAATATGTAATTATTTAACTGTTTTGACTACTGTTTTAATTACCTAATTGCATTTAAACCTTTTCTAACAATGTGGTTTCTCCACCATTACTAATTATGCATTATTTGGCTCACTCCGAACATTTTAGTTTTAATATTTGAAAACTTTTATTGTTTACCTTTAATTGAATTTGAATTTGAATCGGTTTTGAACTAACACGAGATTAGCGATAGTAATCGAAGTGACGTGGCATCATTAGCAGAGAATTACTGTAGCTTAGTTATCCGGGCGTCACAATTCTCCTCCACTACAAGAAATCTCGTCCCGAGATTTAAGAGGGGAGTAAGGGGGAAAGTTCGGGTTACGATATTCTAACGGATCTTCTCGAAGAAGTTAAACCCTTTCGTTGATGTCTTCAATTCTTTATTCCAATGCATCATGATAAACTTGTCATCATTACTTCGGGAACTCCATCGTACTTACGAAAGGATATGGGGCAGCTCAGCTACGACAGAATGCTTTTGAGGGAAACAATCTGGGGTTAACCCATGAATGAGTATAAGATTACCTCTCGAGTTGAACATATGAAATACATCGAGAGTAAGGTACGAAGGTACAATAAGAGGTTCCAAGCGGATAGATAGTTGCTCGAAGTCTGAACCAGAGTGAGAAAGGGGTTCAGAGTAGCGAGAGTAAGTATTGCGTCTGATACCAGAATAGATCACTAGGACGATGGCCCGTGAATTACATACGAGGCCACGCGCGAGGAATAACTTTGGGAATAGGGGGTGTACAGGACAGTCAGGTTTCGATCCTGTGGAACTGTGGGTTATGGGCCCACCATGTGGTTTTTTTAATAGGAGGAGTGACATCTTGCACGGTCATGATAGCAAGGCATGTCAGAGAGTACCATGTCATTTATGTCGGCAACAACGTTGGTACCAAGGGCGAGGGACGAAGAGAACCATTTTCCTGCTCGTTGCAACGAGGTGGACCAATAGGAAAAGTTCTCGTCCATCGGTGGTTACCGGAATGTCATCAACAAAAGTAATAGGGTCTTACTGACAGAATTGTACACGAGGGGTCTATATAAGCAGGGAATTAATACTGCTTAGACCATAATGATCACCAGAAAGGGGTAAACCAAGTAATGGAAAAGAAAATATGATTATCAGATATTTCAGGGGTATATCCTTCCCAAGGACAAGTAGAGCATGATAACCATGACATGATATTAAGTAGAAAAGCCTCTAGGTGAGGGGAGAGAAATTTTCATGACATTATCCATACAACGGTGTTTGGATAGTTGAGCAAGAAACAATTAGCATTGGGCTTCAAATGTTCTGGTTGAAGAACGGAGTACCATAGACATGCTTCGAGATAGCATTGACATGGTCAACAGGTGAAAATCAGACTTTGGAAACAAAAAGGATCCATCAGGAACAACTTATAGAATAAGTCTTACCATTTCCCCATGGACGAATGGCTAACCTTGTAAAAGGATACTTATAGCAATAGGTCCTCCGACCAGGTGGGCTAGGCATGATATGACCTTACTGGGTTATATAAGGACCAATACTATGACTCTTGGAAAACGTTCCAACCATCATATCTGGCCGAGATTCAGATCTGATTGGTGTCAGGATAACTCAGACTCATGATGCCCGAGAAGGAAAGGGGGCAACACAATTAGATGAGATGGAGTTGCGAAATTCTTGGGAAATGTACTATGGAAGCAAGTTCCGAATCATGAGTTCATCATTTAACCAAGGAGAGGACGAGCAGGTGGCTGATGAACTCAACGATTATTCATTGAGATTTTCAAAAGATGGATTTCCACACTTATGTGAACAAGGAGATAACATTTGTCAAATCAAATGATGTAATGAGGTATGCTCGAGGAAAACATACACAATTAAACATTGGTTGAAATGTGCACCCGAAATATGGGCTGGGTTGCACGACCAATGTCGAAATGGTGATTCAATAATCAATAGTCTAAGAATGAACGGCCGACCATTAACTTCAAAGCAATAGGGTTGCTAGAAGGGCAGAATCCAAACAGCACCGTTCACTTGTTGGTACCCCGGTTGGAATCAACACAAGAACCAAGAAAGAATGGTGATGGTGAAGTATCACTTATATCAAGAATTTTTTAAGAGGCGATGAAATTCTCACGACATTCTTGACATAAAAGATGGTAATACTCCAAGGTAATGGAGAACAAATGCTGGATAGTAAGGATCTCAAGGTATATCACAAAACACGAACAAGTTTGTGTTGAACGGAAGGCAATAAGGTGGTCGGTGATAACACAAACCATTGAGGGGCGAGGATGGTATTTCTCATCAAGAACTCGATATATATCTTGGATGAGCTCAGAATGCTGATGATGATCATGACACATTTGTCGAGAGATTTCATGAAGATGTAATAAATCGGCGACGACATCGAGTCAAAGAAATGATGAGGCGAAAGGTTATTGGAACCAAGGGTATGACACAAATTCGAAATCAAGCTTCGTGTTCAAGGTGAAATGATACGACGAGGAAGATCGTCATAAGGTTATCTCATCGTCGAAAATTTGTGCTCCGGGAAGAAGGATCAGGTAGCACAGTTAAAAAGTTGCACGATAAGGATATAGCCGATCAGGCTAGGAAAGACTTGAATGATTATTAAACTCATAATCAACGAAAATTACTTAAGAGCTATTGAATCGGAGTGCGGAATTGATTCACTTATCGGAATTCTTGAATGACTAATAATTCAGAACCCGGGGAAAATTGGAATCGATGAGAAATAATACTTGAAGAACTCATAAGAATTTTGGTTGTGAAGGACACTGTCGGATAATAACCCGGCAATGGGTATGGCGGTCCACAACGGGGCTGATGTGAGTATCGGTACTCAGTCAGAGAAAGAAGGAATGCAAAGGCATCAGATTATAGAAACAACTGACTAATTCAAAGCTCAAATGCCAAGGAATTATGATTTCCAAATTAAGGGATCAGAAGCAAACGCTCTGATTAAGGATGGGTAAGCTGAATAGACTTGGGGATACAACCGATCAAGGCATTGATTGGTCAAGAGCTAGCTCATATCCAAATGACGTCTGAGCCGGAAAGATAATTTAAAAGGGTCAACTGATGATTGCGTGCATTCGCCTCATGTTGAATCAATAGGATCAAAATGACGGTGCCTAAGGATACTAACGAATATTGGCGGACATATGGAAAGCATCCATCATGCAAGCAGACAAGTATTGCAGAGCAATAAGCTACTAAGGATTTTTGGAGGATCGAATAGCATTTCGAAGACCATTGTGAAACACGTGAACAACTGGGGGATGAGCGGATACTCGATAAGTGCGAGAATTATCCGTAGGGGTATTCAGGTGACAAAGAACAACAAGGCAGTAAGCTCAAAGGATTATCAAAACAACGACGAGTATTTCGGGGTATCTTGTAATAACAAGACCAACTGGGGATGATTGTAAGAATAACAACTTCATGTGGTTATCCATAAGGGTTGACGGTAGAAGGGGAATTGCAAACGTGATGAACACAAGTTCTCGGGTTAACAGCGGAGAGTATCTTCAGGGTCTTCACGTGCAGCAGACAATCATTGGTAATAAGGTGATCTCCGGGTGAAAGTGATAACGAGATCCTAATGCTAGATTTAGCAAAAATTATTTTAACCCGAATAGAAGAGAGATCAGAGTCCCAGAGTATAGACGAGGAATAAAAGATCCTAGTACCACCCAATGGCGACGTGGGTCCGTAAGACACACAACCATGTTAGTAAAAGTTTTGTAGTGACTAGACTCGACTTCGGCCAAAGAGTTGGAAGGGGGATACCTATAGGCAGTCGGCTCTGATACCAACTTGTGACGCCCCCGATTCAATCATACACTAATCATGCACGCAAATGTGTACGATCAAGATCAGGGACTCACGGGAAGATATCACAACACAACTCTACAAATAAAATAAGTCATACAAGCATCATAATACAAGCCAGGGGCCTCGAGGGCTCGAATACAAGTGCTCGATCATAGACGAGTCAGCGGAAGCAACAATATCTGAGTACAGACATAAGTTAAACAAGTTTGCCATAAGATGGCTAGCACAAACAGGGATACAGATCGAACGAGGCGCAGGCCTCCTGCCTGGGATCCTCCTAACTACTCCAGGTCGTCGTCAGCGGGCTGCACGTAGTAGTAGGCACCACCAGTGTAGTAGGAGTCGTCGTCGACGGTGGCGTCTGGATCCTGGGCTCCATCGTCTGGTTACAACAATCGGGTAGAGGAATGGGGAAAAGGGGGAAACAAAGCAACCGCGAGTACTCATCCAAAGTACTCGCAAGCAAGGAGCTACACTACATATGCATGGATATATGTGTAAAGGGCCATATCAGTGGACTGAACTACAGAATGCCAGAATAAGAGGGGGATAGCTAATCCTGTCGAAGACTACGCTTCTGGCAGCCTCCGTCTTGCAGCATATAGAAGAGAGTAGACTCAAGTCCTCCAAGTAGCATCACATAGCATAATCCTACCCGGTAATCCCCTCCTCGATGCCCTGTTAGAGAGCGATCACCGGGGTTGTATCTGACACTTGGAAGGGTGTGTTTTATTAAGTATCCGGTTCTAGTTGTCATAAGGTCAAGGTACAACTCCGGGTCGTCCTTTTACCGAGGGACACGGCTATTCAAATAGATTAACTACCCTGCAGGGGTGCACCACATAGCCCAACACGCTTGATCCCATTTGGCCGGACACACTTTTCTGGGTCATGCCCGGCCTCGGAAGATCAACACGTCGCAGCCCCACCTAGGCACAACAGAGAGGTCAGCACGCCGGTCTAGACCTAAGAGCGCAGGGGTCTGGGCCCATCGCCCTGAGCACACCTGCATGTTGCGTACGCGGCCGAAAGCATACCTAGCCTAGTGGCGTTCCAGTCCAATCCGGCGCGCGCCACTCAGTCGCTGACGTCACAAAGGCTTCGGCTGATACCACGACGCCGGGATACCCATAACTACTCCCGCGTAGATGGTTAGTGCGTATAGACCAAATGGCCAGACTCAGATCAAATACCCAGATCTCGTTAAGCGTGTTAAGTATCCGTGAACGCCGACCAGGGCCAGGCCACCTCTCTCCTAGGTGGTCTCAACCTGCCCTGTCGCTCCGCCACAAAGTAACAGTCGGGGGCCGTCGGGAACCCAGGCCCACCACTACCTGGGTGGAACCACCTGCCCCTTCAGCCCCCATCTCCGAACAGTATCACAGGTAATGTAACAGTGTAAAGTATATAGTATATGCCCGTGATCACCTCCCGAAGTGATCACGGCCCAGTAGTATAGCATGGCAGACGGACAAGAGTGTAGGGCTACTGATGGAACACTAGCATCCTATACTAAGCAGTAGGATAGCAGGTAAAGGTAACAACAGTAGTAGCAAGGACAGGCTATGCAGCAGTATAGGATTAACTGAAAGCAGTAACATGCTACACTACTCTAATGCAAGCAGTAGAGAAGAATAGGTGATATCTGGTGATCGGGGGGGGGGGGGGCTTGCCTTGTTGCTCTGGCAAGAGAGAGGGGTCGTCAACTCCGTAGTCGAACGGGGCAGCAGCAGCGTCGGTCTCGGTGTCTAGCGAGAGAAGAGGGGGGAAGAAACAATAAATATTAAGTAAACAGATGCATAGCGATGCATGACATGACAAGTAGCGGTGCTAGGGGTGCCCTAACGCGGTAAGAGGTGGTACCGGTGAAGGGGGAAACATCCGGGAAAATACCCCCGGTGTTTCGCGTTTTCGGACAGATGAACCGGAGGAGGAAAGTTGCATGTTCAGGTAGTTATGGGCATGTGGCAGACGAACGGATCGTGTATTCGGTTTCGTCTCGTCGTTCTGAGCAACTTTCATGTAGAAAGTATTTCCATCTGAGCTACGGTTTATTTTATATTTATTTTAAAAGATTTAAATCATTTTTAGGATTAATTTAAATATTTTAATTCCACATTATCCAGAATAGTAAAAGATGACATCAGCATGACATCGTGCTGACGTCAGCAGTCAACTGAGCAGTTGACTGGGTCAACTATGTGTGGGACCCGCATGTCATTGATTGATTAGGCTAATCAGGGGTTAATTAAGTTAACTAGTAATTAGGTTAACCTAACTAAGATTAATTAAGTTAATTGATTGATTCATTAATTAATATTTTATTATTTATTTATTTTTTAATCTCTTTTTTAATTCGTTCTGGGCGCGGGGCCAAACGGGGCCGCAACCTAGCGGAGTCTCGGGGCGTTTGGGCGCGAGCGCCGGCGTCCAGGGGCCGTGACGGTGACCGGAGCGGGGCTGGGACGGCGAGAGCGCGGGCAGTGGACACGGCGAGCGGGTGCGGTGCGGCGGCGCTCCAGGCAGGCGGGACAGGGGAGTGGCGCGAGTGGCGTACGCGCGAGCGTGGGTGGGGGGAGGTAGAGTTGCGGCGGCGGGGCTTGCAGGCGAAGCGGGGGGGGGGAAGGCAGAAGAGCTTCGGGCGTGAGGCGAGTAATGGCGGCGGCCGGAGGAACTGCAGTCGAACCAGGCACGGCGACGGCAGTGCAGCAGCGTGGCGGCCACACGCGTGAGTAGGGGGCGTTGCAGGGCGCGGTCAGCGCGAGCGCGCGCGCGGTGGTCGGCCATGGTGGGGCGCGCGGCCCAGGCGCGTGCAGGGGGAGGAGGCCGCGAGCGCGGGGAGTGCAGGCGACGACTGTAGTACAAGAGTGCGGGCGACCGGAGGATAGGGAGCTCACGGGGGGTGTAGGGTCCAAGGCAGTGCGGGTCGAGGAGGAGGACGGAGACGTCGGCGTCGAGGAGGCATTCCGGCGAGGTGGCCGGCAACGAGGCAGGCCGCGGCAGTGCGTTCCGTGCGGCGGCGGTGGTTCGTTCCCCCCGATCCAATCAGGGGGGGCGCAGAGGAGGGGAGAGGGGGAGGCGCCCAGAGGGAGACGAGGCGACGACAGCAGGGCGGCGCCGGCGACGAGCGCCGTCGTCGAGGTCGTGTGGTGGCGCGCGGGATCGGGGCGATCCCGATCCAGATCGAGGAGGAGAGGGCGATGTGGGGGGAGGCGAAGTGGGGAGTGGGTAGGTTAGGGATTCGGTGGGTGAGGGGATAAGGCAGGGGCGGGTGGGTCGGTTAGGGCCAGATGGGCTGGCCAGCTGGGTCGTCTGGCCCAGTTGGCCGGGGGGGTCCTTCTCTTTTATTTTGTTTTCAGTTTTGTTCTTTTCTTTTTATTTATTTAGTTTCCTCTAAGTTTCTGTTTTATAAAAAATTACCACTAGAACCAAAACCTGCATTTTCAATTATACTACTGCCACAACAATTATTTACCCAAAACAAAATAGTTTAATATTTAATAAAATCCAATATGCAATTATTTAATTGTTTTGACTACTGTTTTAATTACCTAATTGCATTTAAAACTTTTCTAACAATGTGGTTTCTCCACCATTACTAATTATGCATTATTTGGCTCACTCCGAACATTTTAGTTTTAATATCTGAAAACTTTTATTGTTTGCCTTTAATTGAATTTGAATTTGAATCGGTTTCGAACTAACACGAGATTAGCGATAGTAATCGAAGTGACGTGGCATCATTAGCAGAGAATTACTGTAGCTTAGTTATCCGGGCGTCACAACAGGTCTATAAGTCTATGAGGAGTTTGATATTTACAGTGAAAGTCGACCCCTAAAAATGAAGTTCTTCGACTGAAGACTTTGATATACTGAAGACTTTCTGAAGACTTTGAAAGTGAAGAAATTGGTGTGACCTTGAAGACTCGGTATTCATTCGAGGAACATGAAGCGTGAAGACTTTTGTTTTCATAGTGTCATTTTCTCTTTCTTGAGTCATAGGAAACACAGTGCTGTTAAAGGGAGTCGAGGAAATACTAAGGAGAAAATTTCCATGTGATGCTCAACTCAAATCCTACACCTACCAATCCCTTCGAGTGAAGCCATTGGAAATCTCATACAGTTCAGTCAATTTCTTCAGTGACAGAGACGCAGTTCTTCTGATCACTGAGGACTTTGTTCTGACTGAGGAGTTAGGAATTCGCCCGTGCGAATTGCCTACACAGTGAGGAAAATGATAGCCGTGAAGAATTTGTACCTCAAATTTCCGACCGTTGCTGTGCTACGCGCCAGCTGTCCCAAAATATCTTATCCACCTAACGGTCATATCATTGAAGGGCATTGATGTCTTATCATGTCGGGCTGCTCCCTAGGCTATAAATAGCCACCCCCTATAACCACTAGCTGGTTGGCTGCTCCGAGAGAAACTGACACTTGTCATTTGAGAGCAACCCATCCTCCGAGGACTTTGAGCGAAAATCATCATGTGAGAAAAATCCAAACCCAAACCCAAAACACCTACAAACCCAAAGTGATTGAGCATCACTGAAGAGATTGATCCTGCTTGGATCCGACGCTTGTTACCTTTGAAGACTGTGCTTCTTCCAGACGGTTAGGCGTCAAGGTCTAGAGCATCCAAGAGGAATGGTGGATCGCCGAGTGACCAAGTCTGTGAAGGTTTGGAAGTCACCTGAAGACTTACCACGAGTGATTGGGCGAGGACTGTGTGTCCTTAGCTCAAGGAGAATACGGTGAGGACTGTGTGTCCGGGACTAGGTGTCCTCGAGTTTAAATACTCAGCCGCTCCAACCAGATGTACAACTGAGATGGCAGTTGGAACTGGTCTACCAAATCATTGTCTTCACCAAGCCTACTGGTTCTATTTCCTCAACACTTTCATTTCCTCATTACTGTGTTGTGTGTTTGTTCATATCTGTGTTTGAAGACTTTGACTGAAGACTTTCTCAATTTCCTCAGTTCAATTTCTTCAGTCTGTTTGTCTTCATCTTGTGTTATCCTGTGTTTACGCTTTCTGTACTCTGTGCTTGTCTTCATTTCATCATGATGACTATGCTTGAATTCTGTTATGTTTTCATCTGAGTACTTATTCCGCTGCTAGTAGTTCTTCGCTAAGGAATTTCCTCACGAGCAAATTCCTCAGTGAAGAATTTCATAAAAATCGCCTATTCACCCCCCTCTAGTCGATATAACGCACTTTCAATTGGTATCAGAGCAAGGTACTCCCTTGTTTTGTGTGATTTTGGTTTAACCTCCTGGAGTTTTAGTTATGTCGACCGCAGGTATGATCAAGGTCTCTGCTGGGTGTCCTACCTTCGATGGGACGGACTACCCCTACTGGAAGAATAAGATGCGAATGCATCTTGAGGCAATTGATAACGATCTCTGGTACGTTGTGGAAAATGGTGTTCCCTCCATCTCACCCTCACTGAACGCTACAGATGTGAAGAGATTCAAGCGACTCGATTCCCAAGCAAAGAATATCATATGTGGCCATCTGAGTAAAGGTCAGTATGGTAGAGTGAGTGCTTTGGAAACTGCTAAGCTTATCTAGGATAGGCCGTCCAAAGTCAATGAAGGAGTTTCAACTTAGCGTGACTCTCGAGTTGATGTTCTTCGCAATCTCTTCAACCACTTCAAAAGGCTCGACAATGAAAATGTTCAGCATACCTTCGATTGCCTCACTGAAATCTCAAATGAGCTGCAAGCACTTGGTGCCACTGACATCACCGACCATGAGGTGGTGAAGAAATTGCTAAGATCGCTTGATTCCTCATTTGATACTCTGGCACTGATGATACAAGAGCGTGCTGATTACAAGTCACTTGACCCCGCTGATATCCTCGAGAGGCTAAACACTCATGAGTTCCAGCTTGCTGAGAAGAGAGATCTCTATGGTTCGAGCTATGGCAGATCACGTGCACTGAAGGCCAAGGTTGTATCTGAGTCCGAACATGAAGATTCTGGTAGCAGCCTTGGTGATCCTGAAGAACTGAGTCATGATCTAGCACTGCTTGTGAAGAAATTCAAGAAGTTCTCAAGACGTGGTCGCTTTGGAAAACCCTCAAGGAGCAATGATTCCTCATCCAGTCACTACAAGAAGAGGCTTTGTCACAAGTGCAAGAAACCAGGACATTACATTCAAGATTGTCCTCAGTGGGAAAAGGAATCAAAGAAGAAGAAATACAAGGATTACAGTTTTGATGATGCGAAGAAAAAGAAGAAGTCCTCAAAATCTTCATCATCAAAATCCTCGAAGTCTTCGTCTCACAAGAAGAGCAGCTCCAAGAAGGCTCGGGCATTTATTGGCAAGGAAATGGACTCTGAGGCTGAATCTGAAGAAAATGAGGAAGAGGAACAATCTGAAGACTCCGAGTCTGGAGTGGTGAGCCTAGCCCTCGCTACTGCGTTCGTCAGCAAGCCCGTCTTCATCTCTGAAGAAAATGATCTCACCAACAAGGCTGATGAAGGCAGTGATGACTTTGCTCCCTCCTATTGCTTCATGCAAAAGGTGCCAAGGTACTCAAATATGCCTCCTCTGAATCTAGTGAGGATGAATCTGATGAAAATCTTAAGCCTAGCTACTCTAAACTTGCTAAGATTGCTGTGCAACAACAAAAGGCTTTTGAAAAGGTTCAAAACATGCTAGACAAAAGTGATGATATGTTGGGTGAAGAATTGGATCGTACTAAGGCCTTAACTGAAAATCTTCAGAGACTTCAGACCAGGTTTGACAACCTTCAAAGTCATCATAACACTCTCTTATCTGATCATGAGAAGCTTTCTTATGAATATCTTCAAAAGAAGCAAGATCTTGAGAAGCTAAGAGTGAGTTATGAAGATCTTCAGAAGGAGCACGATTCATTACTTGCTCAACAAAACAGCACTGCTCAGGAAGAATTTATTCCTCCATGTTTAAAATGCATTGAACGAGAATCTGCTAATTCTTTACCTGAATGTTCAAATGCTTCAAATGTTACAAATTCTTCGCCTGCCTCTGCTATCACTAATTCCTCACCTGAGGACATTGTTAGTATCACTGACAATGCAGGGCTGAAGGAATTGTACATGACAGGCATGTACAAAAGCCTCAAAGGGCATCAGACTCTTTGTGATGTGCTTAAAAAGCAAATCCTCAACAGGAACCCTAGGAAAGAGGGTATTGCCTTTGAGAGGAAACTCAATGCTGATGGTACATATTGGAAGCCTGAGCAGTACCCCAAAACCTCATGGGTTGCTGCAAAGGGACCTCCAGTTGATCCATCTAATTTATCTGGCTATACATGTGAATCTTCTCATTCTTCTGATGAGTCAATTGACTCCAACTATAAACTGTTAAAAAATCAGAATGGTGAAGTATTTGCTAGATATGTTGGCACTAACTGCAGGAACGGTTCTCCTATGAAGAAAATTTGGGTTCCCAAAAGGTTCCTTGAACGTCTTCAGGTGAATGTCCTCATGACACCACCTGTGAAGAAAAGGAACCCCATATCAAATTCTTCATATGGACCAAATTCTTCATATGGATCCAAGTCCTCATACGGACCAAATTCCTCAAGGGGATCAAATTCCTCACATGGATCAAAATCCTCATATGGACATCATCGTGCTAACAACTCTGTTTCGCAGGGAAGAGCCAAGGATTATGAATATGAGCATTATTCTTCAAATTATTATGTTCATAAGTCCTCGAAGAATTTCTCTGCTTATTCATATGCTTACCCTAACCGCTCTTATGTGAAATGAAATGGTTTGGCCGCTATGCCACCATTCTCATACGGAGCTCGCAGAGTGATGAACTCTTTGCCACCCCTTCATATGTGGGTGGTGAAGAAAAAGAACTAATCTCTTATGCAGGGTCAGGTCTCCAGACGTACTATAACGTCTAAAGAATTTGCTGGGGACCTGACAAATTGCCTGAAAGGACGCAGGCTAACCATGATGAAATGAACTTTCATTTCACACGTCCTCCCTCTATTTTATTTGTCTTACTACTTGATGAAATTGATCTGATGAATTGTGATATCATATTCTTCACTGCTGAAGTATATGAGGTTCGTAAGTTGCACTAATTCATCTGCAGGATGATCAACCCAAAGCCACTGAATGGGTACTTGACAGTGGATGTACAAATCACATGACTGGTGACAAGAATATTTTGATGGATGCTCCCTTATCATCGTCACATATGAAGCATATCATCTTCGCTGATAAAAGCAAAAGTCAGGTATTGGGTCTTGGTAAAGTTGCTATCACAAAGGATCGACACATGGACAAAGTCATGCTTGTTGAGTCCTTAGGATACAACCTTATGTCTGTCTCAATGCTTTGTGATCTTGATATGGTTGTTGTCTTTGGCAAGTATCGTTGTGTTGTGATTATGGAAGCTAGCAATTCCAAAGTCTTCGAAGGCATTAGGAGAGGAGACTTGTATATTGTTGATTTCTCTGCAGATTCACAACCAGCCGTGTGCCTACTTGCAAAAGCTTCAGAAGGATGGCTATGGCATCGACGACTTGGTCATGCAGGCATGAGGAATTTGAACACGCTTGCAAAGAAGAAGCATGTCATTGGCATTGAGAATGTCAAATTCCTCAAGGATCACTTATGCGGTGCCTGTGAAGCTAGAAAGATGACAAAGCCCAAGCATCCAGCGAAGACTATCATGACCACCACTCGTCCATTTGAATTGCTTCACATGGATCTCTTCGGTCCTAATCATTATTCCTCTGTTTCAAATGAAGCATCTCAATATGGCTTTGTTATTGTTGATGATTACTCTCGTTACACATGGGTACACCTTGTCTCTTACAAAACTGAAGTGCAGGAAATCTTCAAACGATTTTCCTCGAGGGCTTCAACCAACTTTGGTGTGAAGATTAAGCACATCAGAAGTGACAATGGCACCGAGTTCAAGAATTCGGGTCTCGACGACTATCTTGATGAACTTGGTATTACTCATGAGTTATCTGCTCCTTATACTCCTCAACAGAATGGCGTCGTGGAGTGCAAGAACAGGACTCTTGCTGAGATGGCTCGCACTATGCTCGATGAGTACAAAACCCCTCATCGTTTCTGGGTTGATGCAATTGATACTGCGTGCCATATCATCAATAGAGTATATCTTCACAAATTCTTCAAAAAGACTGCCTATGAACTCCTCACTGACAAGAAACCCAATGTGAGTTATTTCAAAGTCTTCAGTGCTAAATGCTGGATTAGAGATCCTCATCACAACTCTAAATTTGCACCAAAAGCACATGAAGGTTTTATGCTTGGTTACGGAAAGGACTCGCACACCTACAGAGTCTTCAACAATGTTCTTCACAAGATTGTTGAAACTGTAGATGTGCGGTTCGATGAAACTAATGGCTCGCAGAGAGAGCACCTACCTTCTGTGTTAGATGAACCAGCACCTGAGGATTCTATCAAACACAAGGCTACTGAAGATGTCATTCCTACTGAAGAATCTGCTGAAGAATTCATTCCAGAACATGAAGAACATCGAGCTGATGCACCTGAAGAAAATGATGAGGAAATTGATGCTGAAGAAAATGCTGATCAAATTCCTCAACGACAACCAGCTCACCCTCGCGTTGCAAAAGAAGTGCAAGTGGAGAAGATCATCGGTGACATTAGAGCACCAGGTCCTCTCACACGCTCAAAAGCTTCACATCTATCTAACTTTTGTGGGCACTTTGCTTTTGTCTCTATCACAGAGCCCACTAAGGTAGATGAAGCATTCCTGGAGCGTGAGTGGATTCATGCCATGCAAGAAGAATTACATCAGTTCAAGCTCAACAACATCTGGGTACAAGTCAATCGTCCCGATCCTCGCAAGCATAACATCATTGGCACAAAGTGGATCTACCGCAACAAGCAAGATGAAAATGGTGTTGTGGTGAGAAATAAGGCACGACTAGTAGCTCAAGGCTACACACAGGTTGAAAGAGTTGACTTCGATGAAACTTTTGCACCTGTAGCTAGACTTGAGGCTATTCGCATATTACTTGCTTATGCTAACAATCATGATATCATCTTATATCAAATGGATGTGAAAAGTGCATTCCTCAATGGTAAGCTTGAGGAAGAAGTATATGTTGCTCAACCCCCAGGTTTTGAAGATCCAAAACATCCTGACAAAGTCTTCAGACTTAACAAGGCCCTCTATGGCCTCAAGCAGGCCCCACGGCGTGGTATGATACATTGAAGGAATTCTTCATGAAGAAATGCTTCACACCCGGTTCACTCGATCCCACTCTCTTTACTAAATCTTATGATGGTGAACTGTTTGTGTGCCAAATATATGTTGATGATATCATCTTTGGCTGTACTGACCAACGTTATAGTGATGAATTTGCCTATATGATGAGTGAAGAATATCAAATGTCTATGATGGGAGAGTTGAAATTCTTCTTAGGTCTTCAAATTCGTCAACAGTGCAATGGCATATTCATATCTCAGGAGAAATACCTCAAGGATGTCCTGAAGAAATTCGACATGCAAGATTGCGAAGGCATCAAAATTCCTATGCCCACAAATGGTCATTTATGCACTGATGAAAATGGTACTGACTTCAATCATAAGGTATACCGCTCCATGATTGGCTCTTTATTGTACCTATGTGCATCTAGGCCAGATATAATGCTTAGAGTTTGCATGTGTGCCCGATTTCAAGCTGCACCGAAGAAATCACACCATAAGGCTGTGAAGCATATTCTTCGATATCTAGCTCACACACCAACACTAGGACTATGGTATCCCAAGGGCTCGGATTTTGATCTCGTTGGATATTTTGACTCTGACTATGCTGGTGACCGTGTGGACCGCAAGTCAACATCTGGTACTTGTCATTTCCTTGGAAGATCCTTGGTCTGTTGGTCCTCGAAGAAACAGAACTGCGTATCACTGTCTACTGCTGAAGCTAAGTACATTGTTGCTGGTTCTTGCTGTGCTCAAGTGCTATGGATGAAGCAAACGCTCAAGTACTATGGCATCAACATGAAGAATGTGCCTCTCCTCTGTGACAATGAGAGTGCCATCAAGATTGCTCACAACCCAGTTCGGCACTCGAAGACAAAGCACATTCAGATTCGTCATCATTTTCTTCGCGATCATGTGTTGAAGGGCGACATTTCTATTGAGCATGTGAATACTGAAGAACAGCTAGCCGATATCTTCACTAAGCCCTTGGATGAGAAGAGATTTTGCAAGTTGCGGTGTGAGCTAAATATCTTAGAATCTTCGAATGTACTTTGAAAAGGCACTCATCCTAACACTTATGCAAAATTGATGACTTAGATGTGCAACACATGAAGAAACATTTTTCTTCAATCAATGAAGAATAACACTCTGAGTGTGAAGAAATTAATGAAGAATTTGATTCTCAGAACCCTACGACAATTGTACGCGGTGTCTGAAACCATCATTCTTATACAGTGGGTCACGCCACCACAAAAGTTGAAAATCATCAGTTTGAGTTTTTCCTCAACTTTTGAAATTCCTCAGTTTTTCAAATTCTTCAACTTTACAAAATCTTCACTTGTGCCGTCATTTTTCTTCATTGGCTATATAAATATATGAGTTTATGTCCTCTACAGCATTCACTTATTGCCATTTCTTCAAGTTGGTCTTTCTGCTAAGTGAATGTGATCGGACCCTTCCCCTCTATGCTATACTCAATCCAATCTGTTCACAAATTCTTCATGTGCGTTCTATTTGAAACTCGTTCAAATTCTTCACCGTGTCCTTGTCAGCTGAAGAAATTGCGAACGGAAAGTTAAAACTGATCTTATCCAAACTTTCGGTTTTGCCGCTCAAACCGTTCCGCATCCCACGATGCATTATTTTACTCACCCACGATCTTACACGATATCCACTACACAGTACGTGGGTGACACATGTCGTGAGAAGGAGAACGGCCAGGGGCACGTTCGTCCCAAATCTTCGGACGAGCAGTTTTTCACCGTGGCTATAAATACCCCTGTCCCCTTCCTCACTTCCTTTTACCCCGCTCGATCTCACTCTCCCACTCAAGCTTCCGAACCCTAGCGCCGCCGCTACTTCATCGTCGCCGGTGAGGAAGAGCTTCACTGCCTCGACCTCGTCGCTGTCGTACTCGCGCCGACTGCGGAAATCTTCACCTCCGTCGCCGCCGTAGACGTCTTCCTCCGCCAAGTTAGGGCGTGGAAGATCTACATCGACGAACTTCCCTATTTCAACTCATAGTTCGTCGTGTTCTTCGTCTCAGGGTAATTAAAAGCTACTTTTACTACCCTCTTTGATTCGAAATTTTTCTACAAAATCTTCAAAGGTGTTTTATTCTTCAAATCCTCACACACAAAACACCTCACAAGTTATCTGTTCTTGATTCATTTCCCTAAGCATCAATTTCTTCAAAGATTCCTCAATTGTGTGGATCCTCGATCTATACAACTCTGCAACCTAAGATATAGCGTGCTTAGTGAAATTCTTCAAGACGAATCTGGTCAAATTCCTCAAACTTGCTCTTTATGAAAAACCCTTTGAGAACGCATATGACCTCTTCAAATTCCTCGCAACTATACTCTGTTCACAGGTACACATGTCCGCTGCTGAATCATTAGGTTCTCATCAACTTAACTCATTTGCAACGTTCCTCGAAGAAAAGTTGCACACTTCTTCAGAGAATTCAATTGTTCAAATTCCTCAACTGAAGAAAATGGTTGAATGTAAAAGGCCTCAGAAAGGAGGAAAGAAGTATGAGTTTATGACTGCATTTGAAATCCCTGAGGACATTTATAAAGATTACCGCACGCCTGATGAATCCAAATTTGGCAAAGAAGATAAAAATCAGCGCAAAGTGCGCATCCAAAGGATTTAAAGGAGATGGGCACGTGAATGGAGGGAGTACAGGTACATCACTCCCAAGTACATGAAGAAATTCGCACTGAACCCTCCATGCCCAAGAGTCCCACTGGCACCTGGCCAAGTGGCTGATCCCACTAGCGTCAAGCGCGGTGAGGATTTTCCTGAGGAATGGGCCAAGCGCCAAGCCAAATTGGCGAGACAAGCCAGAGAAGCAGTGAGGAAATTCAATGAAGACTCTGCTGCTGCTGCTGCCACTGAGGCCTCTGTCAAGCCGAGGAAATCAATGCCCAAGAAGCCCGCTCGCAAGCCCAGTGCTTCACCAGCAATGCCCTCACGGCCAAGTTCCTCTGCAATGCCCTCACGGCCAGACACCTCAAAATCTTCAAAGCAAATTCCTCATTCTGCTCCTGCTCCACCAAAATCCTCAGAACCTCCTCCACAATCCTCAGTTGTCCCGACAAAGTCCTCAACACCTGTGCATCTGGCCTCATGCCAAAGGACTACTGGCATCTCAATTGCCTCTGGTGTCTCAGCTAGTTCCTCAGCTGCACCAAGTTCCTCAGCTGGACCCTCTCTACTGAAGAAAAAGGCTACTGCTAGACACGGTAATCACCCAAGTCCCAACAAGAAGCAGGTAGTCCTTACTGTACCATCTGATGATGATGAAACTGATGAAGAAGAACTTGCTGAAATCATCAGAGACCGTCAAGAAAGGGCTGCTAAAGCCAAAGGCACACCTGTGACCCTACTGCTGGATCCAAGGGTGATCCTCGATTACATCAATATCTGGCATAAGGATCCAAACACACCTATGCCTGACTTCAAACTGACTCCTGGCCAAAGTCACATGCTGACTCACTTCATCCAAGAGGAGAAGTGGAAATGATAGGGCCAGGCAGATCAAGAAATCGCAGTACAGGAAAGAGAAACTGTTGAGGAAAAATGTTCTCACAATGAAGCCTGAAGAACTCATCAAGATGCAGGCTGACATCAAAGCCCTCAGCGATGACTTTGATGCATACTATGCTGACTGGAAAGGAGCAAAAGTCAGGTTTGTGAAACTGACTGAGAAATTCACCAATGTTGCAGCTCCATCGCAGCAAGAAGTTCCTCAAGCTGAAGCATCTGTTCAGCCCACTAAAGAACATGCCAGCACTGCTGATGATTTTCAGGCTGCTGAAGAAAATGCTAGTTCCAGGGCTGATGACTCCAGTCCAGCTACTGAAGGAATTGCCAGGGCATCCACTAGTGGTGCGCCTGAAGAAACTGAAAAAGAAAGGACAACTGCATCAGTTGCTCCTGAGGAAAATCAACCAGATTCCTCAGCTCCACCTGCACCTACACCAACTCCAATCCTTCCATCCGCATTGGATGTGAAGAAGACAAAGGCTGTAGAGCGAGCTGCAGTGAAGAAGGGAAAGCATCACAAGCTTTAGAATCTTCAGCTCCCAAGAAGATGAAGCCCATGACCAGCTCGTTTGCTAATCCAATTGATGTTGTTCCTATCTCATCCATGCCATCAAAGGACCTTGTTCCTTTTGGTGAAGAATATGAGATCCCAAGTGGATCAGATGAAGAAACTTAATCTGCTGCTTCCTCAGAGCGGATTGATGAAGAAATTGAAGTGGATTCAATCCCTCCAACCCCAAAGGTCTCATCACCAATGCCTCAGTTTGATGTTGAAGAGGCTGGTGTTGAAGAAATTGATGATGAAGATGTGGATATTGGCAGCACAACTCCGTTGGTGAATGATGACTTTTGGGAAAGTCAGCACCCCAATTCCCCACTCTTCACCCCACTGCAGCAAATTCCTCACTCCCCTGCACAAACTGTTCAAATGGGCTCTGAAGAAACTCATCCCACTGCATCTGTGAATGAAGAAATTCCAGCCAGTAGTGTTGAAGAAACTGGTGCTGAAGCTGAAAAGGTGACTGCACCTGAGGAGGAACCTGAAATTCCTCAGCCTTAAGAAACTGAGATCGTGATTCCTGAGGTAGTGATGCAACTCACTGACACTCCTCCGCCAAAGCCAAAGGATCCGTTCTCAAGGAAGCAAAAATTCAAGGCTGAAGACTTCTTTGGCAAGCACGTGTTCTTCACTGAATACAACCCTTATGACTCTGCTCGCATAAGGAAGAGGCGTTTCCGGACAGCAAGTCAAGCAAATTTCTATTCCTCAGTGCTTTTCAACAAGGACAAAGTCTTCGACCATGCACATATTCCTCATGTGGATATGGAGTCTATGCCGTGCTTCACACCAGTCCTCAGTGTTCTTCACGACGCTGGGCTGCTCAACTTCTGCACTGACATATGTGATTGGAATGAAGAACTCATTCTTCAGTTCTATGCAACACTGCACATCACCGGCAACTCTGAAGATGTCAATTCATGGGTTCTGGACTGGATGACTGAGAACACACATCATAAGGCCCCAGCATCTGAATTGCTTCGTGCCCTTCCTCTGAGTCCACCCACTGAAGATGCACGTTGTATTTACAACGAACCTGAGCTTTCAAATCACTATATGCAAGTGCTCATGAAGCCTTTGAAGCCAGGGCAGGCCCCTCGAACCACATTCCTCGTCAAGGAATTGTTGTATGTGCCAAGGACTGTCTATCACATTCTGACGAAGACAATGAGTCCCATCAAGGGCCACGACTCAAGTGATGAAGAAGTCGTTGGCATCATGAAGAACATGCTTTTCAACATCTGTCACGGCGTTCCCGTGAACTTCCATGATTTCTTCATGAGGACTTTGGCAAATATCGCTATGTCGCCATTTGAGCTGAAGCCTTGTGCACCTTGGATTATGAGATTCATCAGGACAAGGTCTTCTCTCAACTACAAAGCTGAAACTCTCAATCACTGCAGCTACTTGCCTCCCATTGAAGTCCTCAAAAGGACATTTTCCTCAGCTGAAGAAAAGGGCAAGGCTACTGCTGTGATCGATGAAGGCATTCGTCCATTGGATGGTCAATTTCGCAAGGTCGCATCTTATTCCACCAATGATGACTCTGCCACACATCACTCTGCCGCCAACACTGCCAAGCCAAATCCTCAAGCCACAGCACCCAGGGTGATGACTGATCGTGAGTTACTCCTCAGTCTTCATCAAAAGGTTGATCGCAATCACAAATGGGCAAGCGTCAGTTTGGTTCAATTCTTCACAACATGACTTCCACACACAATGCAGTGAAGAAAAACCACTACTACCTCCATGAAACCCTCAACCGCACCTGGGCTGTTCTATCTCAAGTCTACAACGCTGATGATTTGAAGAAAATGGGTCTTAATGAAGAATTTGCCTGGTCTGCACCTCCTCCGAAGAAATATAAGAAGGTCCCACTTCCTTCTTTCGTGGCCAGTTCATATTCTTCATCCCGCGACACTGATGAACATGAAGACTTGAATGACACTGCGGCAGGCCCTACATCAACGACCGACCCCAACAACGCTGGCGCTCCTTCATCAACTTGAATATCTTCAGGGGCGTTAGTCCTCAGTTTCGATCCTTTTGGTCATTCGATGACAAAGGGGGAGAAATCTGAGTTAGTCTTCAAGCGGGTCTATAATAATGGGCATTTTTTTCTGCTAAGTTGCAACTCTCGTTCTTCCGAAACTTTTATTGGATCGAGTTGTAATCTTAAACCCTATGGTGCGCTGATACTTTTGTTGCACTATGCTCTGATACATTTGATGTGCTATTCTGCATGCTTATTCCTCGTTAATATTATTGCACGCATGCTGAATTACATCAGGCACCATATCTCATCATGCATTTCAAATTCTTCATATTATATATCAAATGCGTGTATGAATTACAAGATATAGGGGGAGATCTCCATGATTCAACTCTTCAAGTGTGCATTGCTTCAAAAGCAAATTCCTCACCATGCACATCTTTAGGGGGAGTTCTTCTATATCTTGCAATCAAATTCCTCAATATCAATATTTACACTTCATATATTTTTCCCCGTTGAAAACTTAACCTATGTTGTCATCAATCACCAAAAAGGGGGAGATTGTAAGTGCATCTAGTGCCCCTTAGTGATTTTGGTGTATTGAAGACTTATAGGTTAAGTATCTAATGCGTTTATGAGTGTACATAGGTCTATAAGTCTATGAGGAGTTTGATATTTACAGAGAAAGTCGACCCCTAAAAATGAAGTTCTTCGACTGAAGACTTTGATATACTGAAGACTTTGAAAGTGAAGAAATTGGTGTGACCTTGAAGACTCGGTATTCATTCGAGGAACATGAAGCATGAAGACTTTTGTTTTCGTAGTTTCATTTTCTCTTTCTTGATTCATAGGAAACACCGTACTATTAAAGGGGGTCGAGGAAATACTAAGGAGAAAATTTCCATGTGATGCTCAACTCAAATCCTACACCTACCAATCCCTTTGAGTGAAGCCATTGGAAATCTCATACAGTTCAGTCAATTTCTTCAGTGACAGAAACGCAGTTCTTCTGATCACTGAGGACTTTGTTCTGACTGAGGAGTTAGGAATTCTCCAGTGTGAATTGCCTACACCGTGAGGAACATGATAGCCCTGAAGAATTTGTACCTCAAATTTCCGACCGTTGCTGTGCTACGCGCCAGCTGTCCCAAAATATCTTATCCACCTAACCGTCATATCATTGAAGGGCATTGATATCTTATCATGTCGGGCTGCTCCCTAGGCTATAAATAGCCACCCCCTACAACCACTAGCTGGTTGGCTGCTCCGAGAGAAACTGACACTTGTCATTTGAGAGCAACCCATCCTCCGAGGACTTTGAGCGAATCAAGTGAGGAAAATCCAAACCCAAACCCAAAACACCTACAAACCCAAAGTGATTGAGCATCACTGAAGAGATTGATCCTGTGTGGATCCGACGCTTGTTACCTTTGAAGACTGTGCTTCTTCCAAACGGTTTGGCGTCAAGGTCTAGAGCATCCAAGAGGAATTGTGGATCGCCGAGTGACCAAGTCTGTGAAGGTTTGGAAGTCACCTGAAGACTTACCACGAGTGATTGGGCGAGGACTGTGTGTCCTTAGCTCAAGGAGAATACGGTGAGGACTGTGTGTCCGGGACTAGGTGTCCTCGAGTTTAAATACTCAGCCGCTCCAACCAGATGTACAACTGAGACGGCAGTTGGAACTGGTCTACCAAATCATTGTCTTCACCAAGCCTACTGGTTCTATTTCCTCAACACTTTCATTTCCTCATTACTGTGTTGTGTGTTTGTTCATATCTGTGTTTGAAGACTTTGACTGAAGACTTTCTCAATTTCCTCAGTTCAATTTCTTCAGTCTGTTTGTCTTCATCTTGTGTCATCCTCTGTTTACGCTTTCTGTACTCTGTGTTTGTCTTCATTTCATCATGATGACTATGCTTGAATTCTGTTATGTTTTCATCTAAGTACTTATTCTGCTGCTAGTAGTTCTTCGCTAAGGAATTTCCTCACGAGCAAATTCCTCAGTGAAGAATTTCATAAAAATTGCCTATTCACCCCCTCTAGTCGATATAACGCACTTTCAGCGGACGACGAACAAATTTGATGCCCACCCACCACCCACTTTGTAGCCACTGTCGATGATTTAACCGACATGCTAGACTTTGACTCCGAAGACATCGACGGTATGGACGACGATGTAGGAGACGAACAGGAACCAGCGCCTATAGGGCACTGGAAAGCCACCTCGTCATATGACATATATATGGTGGATACACCCAAAGAAGGCAATGGCGATGGAACAACGAGGGGTGACCCCTCCAAGAAGCAACCCAAGCGCCGGCGTCAGCGGCGCCGCTCTAAGTCCCGCCAAAGCAAAAACGGTGAAACCGGCACCGGAGACAATAACACCCCGGACAGTGCCGAAGATAACTCCCTCCAGCAAGATTCATCACAGAAGGATGGAGAAGGCAGCCCTCCTGAGAGGGCAACAAACAGAGAGGAAGAGGATGACAATTAATGCCTCCCTCCGAAGACGAGGCAAGCCTCGGCGACGATGAATTTGTCGTGCCCGAGGATCCCGCCGAACAAGAGCGCTTTAAGCGCAGGCTTATGGCCACGGCGAGCAGCCTCAAGAAAAAAAAAGCAACAACTTAGAGCTGATCAAGACTTGCTAGCGGACAGATGGACTGAAGTCCTGGCGGCCGAAGAGTATGAACTCGAACGCCCCTCCAAGAGCTACCCAAAGCGCAGGCTGCTACCCCGATTAGAGGAGGAAGCACCTAAACCTACATCACCAGCGCATGACGCGGCCGATCGGCCACCTCGTGGCCGTGACAGAGAGGCCTCACGGCCCTCCGTTCAAGCCGCACCCCGGCGTCGCTCAAAAAACACCAAGGCACGGGGAAACGTGCTAGACCTGCGTGATATGTTGGAGGACAAGGCAAGGCAAACAAGATCGATCTACGGATCGCGTGGGTGCCCCATGACTTGAGACGATAACCGTCACGCCGGATACAGCAAATCCGGCCTAGCCGAACGCAGCAGACAAAGCTCATTTGAGCTACGTCGTGATATAGCCCAGTACAGAGGCGCCGCACACCCATTATGCTTCAACGATGAAGTAATGGATCATCAAATCCCAGAGGGTTTCAAACCTGTAAAGATCGAATCATACGATGGCATAACAGATCCTGCGGTATGGATCGAAGATTATCTCCTTCATATCCACATGGCCCGTGGCGATGATCCACACGCCATCAAATACCTCCCACTCAAGCTTAAAGGACCAGCTCGGCATTGGCTTAACAGCTTGCCAGCAGAATCAATTGGTTGTTGGGAGGACCTGGAAGCCGCATTCCTCGACAATTTCCAGGGCACCTATGTGCGACCGCCAGATGCCGATGACCTAAGCCACATAATTCAGCAGCCGGAGGAATCGGCCAGGCAATTTTGGACACGGTTCCTAACCAAGAAAAATCAAATCGTCGACTGTCTGGACGTAGAGGCCCTAGCAGCCTTCAAACACAACATCCGTGACGAGTGGCTTGCCCGGCACCTAGGACAGGAAAAGCCGAAATCCATGGCAGCCCTCACGACACTCATGACCCGCTTTTGCGCAGGAGAAGACAGCTGGCTAGCTCGTAGTAATAACACGACCAAGAGCCCTGGTAATTCGGATACCAAGGGCAACAATGGCAGGTCGCATCGCAACAAGCACAAGCGCCGCATTAACGGCGACGGTGCTGAGGATACGACAGTTAATGCCGGATTCAGAGGCTCTAAACCCGGTTAGCGGAAAAATTCATTCAAGAGAAATACTCCGGGCCCGTCCAGTTTGGACCGAATACTCGATCGCTCGTGCCAGATACATGGCACCCCCGAAAAGCCAGCCAATCACACCAATAGGGATTGTTGGGTGTTTAAGCAGGCAGGCAAGTTACATGCCGAAAACAGAGACAAGGGGCTACATAGCGATGACGAGGAGGAGCCCTGGCCGCTGAACAATAGTGGATAGAAGGGTTTCCCCCCACAAGTGCGGACGGTGAACATGATATACGCAACCCACATTCCCAAGCGGGAGCGGAAGCGTGCACTCAGGGACGTACATGCGTTAGAGCCAGTCGCCCCAAAGTTCAACCCATGGTCCTCCCGCCCGATCACTTTTGATCGAAGGGACCACCCCACTAGCATCCATCATGGCGGATTCACCGCATTGGTTCTTGACCCAATCATTGACGGATTTCACCTCACTAGAGTCGTTATGGACGACGGCAGCAGCCTGAACCTGCTTTATCGGGATACAATGCGGAAAATGGGCATAGATCCGTCAAGGATTAAAGCCACAAAAACGACCTTTAAAGGCGTCATACCAGGTGTAGAGGCCAACTGTACTGGCTCAGTTACACTCGAACTGGTCTTCGGATCCCCGGATAATTTCTGAAGAGAGGAGTTAATCTTCGACATAGTCCCGTTCCGCAGTGGCTATCACGCACTGCTCGGACGAACCGCATTTGCAAAATTTAATGCGGTACCGCACTACTCATACCTCAAGCTCAAGATGCCAGGCCCTCGAGGAGTCATTACGGTCAATGGAAACACCGAACGCTCTCTCCAAAGGGAGGAGCATACGGTGGCGCTGGCAACAAAAGTACAGAGCAGCCTCTCAAGGCAATTCTACAGTCCGGCTTTAAAACGTCCGGACACCCTCAAGCGCGCCCGGAGTAAACTACAACAAGACCGCCTGGCACGTCCCGAGCAAGCGTAGCAATACGACCCCAACCCCAGCCCTCGCGAAACTGCGAAATCAGTACTACGCGTACATAATTATGCTCTGAAAATCCCATGGGCACAGGGGGAGGGGCACGTCCACGGCATGCCCTAAATGCGGCTCGACCGCACCAGGGGCTCCTGATTTCGTCATTTTTTCTTACTTTCAGGACTCCATCATACGGAAGGCCTGTCCGGCAGTACAATCGCCGAACACACGATGCAACAACCAAGGAGGTAGGAAGCTACGCCGAATTCTCAGGTAGTCTCTATAACGAGCAACATACCTGTCTTACATATCATCTCGCAGCTTGCCCCCGGAGGGGACATGTCAAATAGTCCCATCTCTTGCTTATCGCACTATTTGTATCGTTCTGCTTTTACAGCAGCATTTTAAAATAAACAATGCTGAGCTTCAGCTTATTACCGCATTATCTATTTCATTTCTTTTTTTTAAAATATATATGTTCAGTTATGACATTTAGCACCCGTAGACTTTGGTACGGCCAATACGCCAGGGGCTCAAGCACCCCATAACACGGCGTGAGAAGTCCGAACACTTTCACAAGTGTGGCCCCCCGATCTTATAGCATTATATGCATCAGCTCCGAATCATGTCTTTGGTCAATAGTTGGGTTTGCCCGGCTCCCATGTTTTGGTACCTTACGTTCCTCTATATCGGCTAAGGTAGCGCTGGGAGAACTACTGCGATTGTGCCCCAGTTGAGCTGGGCCTAAGCACCTTAGTAGAGAAAGCTAAAACTGACTGTCATGATAGGGCGAGAGCTGGTCGCTGTTCGGGAAGGTTTCGAGTCCTTAAAGACTTATGCCGCTTAGAGCGAGGAGCCGGCTTTGTCCGGCCTAGGCGTGTATAGCGCCCCGAACTCGGTCTTCCGAATACTAGGGGCTTCGCCGAAATTTAAAATTATAGAATTCCATGGCTAAGTGAGAGTGATAACGCATTATAGTCCGATTGCCTTGTTCGTTGTGCTGTGCACCTCCCTTGAAGGACCCAAGAATGGGAAAAAGAGTGCTCAGGTTTGTCCCGAACACCCCAGCACTCGTGGCATGGGGGCAGAAGCCGATGACTCGCCATCTCTCAAATATAATAAACGGCCGCACAGGAGGTAATATTTTAAATTAAACAAGCGTTGCATACCGCATTTGAACAAGTTTTCAGCTCACAGGATAAAACAAACAAAGTTTCACTCAAATATTACATCTTTCGAGCATTCATCTGCCACAAGGCGGGCACCCTTCAAGACACCCTCGTAATACATCTCGGGGTGGCGATTCTCCTTGCCCTGCGGCGGCCCGTCCTTCACAAGCTTCACGGCATCCAATTTGCCCCAGTGCACCTTAGCATGGGCAAGGGCCCTACGGGCACCCTCGATGCAGATGGAGCGCTTGACGACCTCAAGCCTCGGACAGGCGTCCACCAGCCGCCTCACCAGCCCAAAGTAGCTCCCAGGCAGGGCCTCTCTAGGCCACAGCCAAACTATAAAGCCCTTCAGGGCCTGTTCGGCCACCTTGTGGAGCTCGACCAGTTGGTTCAACTGGTCGCTCAAAGGCACCGGGTGTCCGGCCTCAGCATACTGAGACCAGAACACCTTCTGCGTCGAGCTGCCCTCCTCGGCTTGATAGAAGGCAGCAGCATCGGACATGATGCAGGGCAAATGTGCGAATGCTCCTGGAGAGCTCCGGATTCGGGTAAGTAACAAGTAATTCACTTTCACATGCTTGCTTTGCATAAAGAAAGCCTTACCCGCTGCTATCTTCTTCATCGCCTCAACTTCTTGGAGGGCCTTCTGGGCTTCGGAATTGGCAGACTTGGCATTTTCAATGGCCTCCGCGAGTTCGGATTCTCGCGTCTTCGAGTCAAGATCCAAACTCTCATGTTTTTTCATGAGAGCCTGGAGCTCTTGCTGCACCTCACCAACCCGCGCCTCCTGCCTCTCCCGCTCGGCAAGCTCCGTGGCCGCCTTCTCTTCGGCCTCGGACAGCGCTTGCTTAAGGGTTGCCACCTCAGTTGTGGCCCCTACAATTGCCACATTAATCCTGTCATTTTCTTGCAATTGCACCTTTTATATATTTCAATAAGGTATCTCTTACCTTCTTTATCCTCGAGCTGCTTCTTAGCAAGGCCGAGCTCTTGCTCGGACCGCTCAAGGTTCTGCTTCAGCATGTCCACCTCTGCAGTCAGTGCGGCGGACACCAGCAACGAAGCCTGCATACGCATATTGACTTACTTTTGTTAGACTCCTGCGAATATTATTAGATCCTCTATTCGGCGTTTCTTTCCGAACGCCAAACAGAGCATCAGGGCTACTGTCTATGCGGTAATATTTTTAAATATCTTTTACATACCTCAAAGCCTGTCAACAGGCTAGCACAAGCTTCGGTCAGCCCGCTATTAGCGGACTGAACCTTCTGAATCACCGCACTCATAATAGTGCGGTGCTCCTCGTCGATGGAGGCACTGTTTAAGAACCTCCAGCAAGTTATCCAGTGCCTCCGGTTGGGCGGAGGTCACCCGCATCGTAGGCTTGCCCTTCTTCTTAGGGGGATGCCTGCTGGACTCCGGAACCTTTGAAGGTTCCGGAGCGGTGTCCGGCCTAGGGCCGGACTCGGAGCCCTTGGGGGTTTTGTCCCCTGGGCGCCTAGAGTCTGGGAGGTCGCCTTGCGGCGCCTTCGGGACCACCTCCTCCTGGCCAGGGGCCTCCTGGGACAACACCTCGGCGTTATCCGTAGGGTGAGGGGAGGAGGCGGCCGGAAGTGAAGTATTGTTCACATCCGACGAATCCAGGGAACCGCTCGACGACGTGTCGAGCCCGTCTTTGGGCGGACTGCATAAATATATTCGGCGTTAGGAAAAGCTATGCAATAAAGGAACGCCATGAGTCATTCTGGTATCCGAACACTTATGATTTCGCCAGGGGCTTGGCCCTATGCGGCCACTCCTCTTCGCCGTTGTCGGCGTTGGTGGAGTAGTCCGGAAGAAGGGTTTTCCCCTTCTTGGACCCTCCGGCCTCCCCAGTTGGGGCGGCTTTCCTTTTCTTTCCTCCCCCCGCTGGAGGGGGAGAGGCCTCTTCTTCCTCCTCCTCGTCTTCACGGGAGGAGTGCGTCTTGGAGTCGTCGGACGACGACTACGACACCACCGGATTCTAGGAACTCTTCCAAGTTCCCATGGCCTTCTTCTTGGCCTTCTTCTCCGGCACCATGTAGGGTGCCGGGACCAGCAGCCCTGTCAAGCGGGCGTCCGCTAGGTCTTTGGGCAAAGGAGCCAGACAGTTGATCTGTCTGGACGTCTCCTGCCAGTCCTGCTAAAGGTAAGGGAGTTTAGATCCCGCATAGAGTCAAACTATGAAAAATAAATACCCTATAAAAGGTAAAAATAGCTTACCGCGCTGGCTTGACGCTGCACGCGGAAACCGCGATCCTCAGTAGCGGATGCGGGGACTTCGGCACCCTTGAATAGCACCTTCTAGGCATCTTTGTACGTTGTGTCGAAGAGCCTGCTCAGGGTTTGGTGCTGGGCCGGATTGAACTCCCACAAGCTGAAAGCCCGTTGTTGGCACGGGAGTATCCGGCGGATGAGCATGACCTGGACTACGTTGATAAGCTTGAGCTTCTTGTTCACCTGGCTTTGGACGCATGTTTGGAGTCCGGTCAGCTCTCCCTTTTTTCCCCACGATAGGCCCGTCTCCTTCCAGGAGGTGAGCCGTAGGAGCTCCGGATCGGAACTCGGGGGCTGCGACCCATTTAGGATCACGCGGCTCGGTGATGTAGAACCACCCCGATTGCCACCCCTTTAGGGTCTCCACGAAAGAGCCCTCGAGCCATAGGACGTTGGGCATTTTGCCCACCATGGCACCTCCGCACTCCGCCTGGCAGCCGCGCACTACCTTCGGCTTGACGTTAAAGGTCTTCAGCCATAAACCGAAGTGGGGTGGGATGCAGAGGAAGGCCTCGCACACAACGATGAACGCCGAGATGTTGAGGATAAAGTTCAGGGCCAGATCGTGGAAATCTTGGCCGTAGTAGAACATGAGACCTCGGACAAATGGGTGGAGAGGGAAACCTAATCCGCGGAGGAAATGGGTGAGGAACACCACCCTCTCATGGGGCCTTGGGGTGGGAAGGAGATGCCCCTTTTTGGGAAGCCGGTGCGCGATGTCGTCAGACAAGTATCCGGCCTTCCTCAGCTTTTTGATGTGTCCCTCCGTTACGGAGGAGACCATCCACTTGCCTCCCGCTCCGGACATGGCTGGAGAAGGTTGAGGTGGGGAGTGTGAACTTGGGCGCTGGAGCTCGAGTATGCTAAAATGGATGAGCAAAGAAGGAAGAAGGCGTAGGTGAAAAGGTGGATCCTTATCCCTTTATATGGGCGGACGAAACTGTGTGCCCCCACCAGCCTGGTAAAACTCGCTTATCTCCCAAGCGCCATAATCAATGGCGCCCACGCCTGTATTGATGAGAATCCCGAAATAAGGAGACACGATCTCTGCTTTGACAAGACGTGCCAAGGAAACCGCCTCGCTAAACACGCTGAGGTGGGACAACAAAACGATTTGAATAAAGACGTGGCCGTGGTGTGATGTCACACTGCGGGGTACGTCAGCAGATTAGATTGGTGTAAATGTTATTCTCTCTATGGCAATATGTGGAACTTATTTTGCAGAGCCGGACACTATCCTTGTGTTCGCAATCTTCTATGAAGTATTCGGAGGAGGAACCCGCCTTGCAATGCCGAAGACAATTTGTGCGCCAGACTCGTCGTCATTGAAGCCTGGTTCAGGGGCTACTGAGGGAGTCCTGGATTAGGGGGTGTCCGGATAGCCAGACTATAACTGTTGACCGGACTCCTGGACTATGAAGATACAAGGTTGAAGACTTCGTCCCGTGTCCGGATGGGACTTTCCTTGGCGTGGAAGGCAAGCTTGGCGATACGGATATGTAGATCTCCTTCCGTTGTAACCGACTCTGTGTAACCCTAACCCTCTCCGGTGTCTATATAAACCGGAGGGTTTTTGTCTGTAGGACGAAAAACAATCATACCATAGGCTAGCATCTAGGGTTTAGCCTCTCTGATCTCGAGGTAGATCTACTCTTGTACTATCCATATCATCAATATTAATCAAGCAGGAGTAGGGTCTTACCTCCATCGAGAGGGCCCGAACCTGGGTAAAAACATCGTGTCCCTTATCTCCTGTTACCATCCGCCTAGACACACAGTTCGGGACCCCCGACCCGAGATCCGCCGGTTTTGACACCGACACTGATCTTTACTACCTAGCTGCTATTAGTCTTCGTGAGTTCACTTCATTACATACTTGACTATGGCTTGCTTAGTGTAGTCTACCTTCCGCTGCATTTCAATAGGTTCATTTCTATTGTTTGTCTTTGAAACTTCCATGTTTTTAAGACTTTCATAGAAATCGCCTATTCACCCCCCCTCTAGTCGATAACTAACACTTTCAGATATAGATTGCAATCCTTCATGTCCTATAATTCTTGGTAGACCTTTCCTTAGAACGATTGGTGCAATCATTGATATGAAGGAAGGGAATATTACATTCCAATTCCCGTTAAGGAAAGGCATGGAACACTTCCCAAGAAAGCAAATTAAATTACCTTATGAATCTATTATGAGAGCCACCTATGGATTGCCTACCAAAGATGGCAACACCTAGATCTATCTTCGCTTTCATGCCTAGCTAGGGGCGTTAAACGATAGCGCTTGTTGGGAGGCAACCCAATTTTATTTTAGTTTTTTGCTTTTTGGTTATGTTTAGGAATAAATAATTCATCTAGCTTCGGATTAGATGTGGTTTTGTGTTTTAATTAGTGTTTGTGCCAAGTAGAACCTTTGGGAAGACTTGGGGGGAAAGTCTTCGTGATCTTGCTGTAAAAAACAGAAACTTTAGCGCTCACAAGATTAGCTACAACTTTTTACTGGAGAGTGCTATTTAGTTGATTCTTTTTGAAGATGATTAATAGATAAGTTCCTCACGTCTAGAAAGTTATTTTAGAATTTTTGGAGTTCCAGAAGTTTGCGTTAGTTACAGATTACTACAGACTGTTTTGTTTTTGACAGATTCTGTTTTTCGCGTGTTGTTTGCTTATTTTAATGAATCTATGGCTAGTAATGGAGTTTATGAACCATAGAAAAGTTGTAATACGGTAGATTTAACACCAATATAAATAAAGAATGAGTTCATTACAGTACCTTGAAGTGGTGTTTTGTTTTCTTTCGCTAACGGAGCTCACGAGATTTTCTGTTAAGTTTTGTGTTGTGAAGTTTTCAAGTTTTGCGTAAAGATTTGATGGATTATGGAACAAGGATTGGCAAGAGCCTAAGCTTGGGGATTCCCAAGGCACCCCAGGGTAAAATTCAAGGACAACCAAAATCTTAAGCTTGGGGATGCCCCGGAAGGCATCCCCTCTTTCGACTTCATCTATCGGTAACTTTACTTGGGGCTATATTTTTATTCACCACATGATATGTGTTTTGCTTGGAGCGTCTCGTATGATTTGAGTCTTTGATTTTTAGTTTATCACAATCATCCTCGCTGTACACACCTTTTGAGAGAGACACACATGATTCGGAATTTGTTAGAATACTCTATGTGCTTCACTTATCTCTTTTGAGCTATATGGTTTTTGCTCTAGTGCTTCACTTATATCTTTTAGGGCACGGTGGTGGTTTTATTTTATAGATATTATTGATCTCTCATGCTTCACTTATATTATTTCGAGAGTCTTAAACAGCATGGTAATTTGCTTAATTGTGAAATTAATCCTAATGTGACAGGCATCCAAGATGAGCATAATAAAAACTTCCATATTGAGTTCATTGAATATCATGAGAAGTATGATACTTTATAAGTGTTTTGAGATATAAAGGTGGTAATATTAGAGTGTGCTAGTTGAGTAATTGTGAAATTGAGAAATACTAGTGTTAAGGTTATTAAGTCCCGTAGCATGCACGTATGGTAAAAGTTGTGTGACAATTTTGACACATATGGTGTTCTTTTATTGCTTTCCTTACGAGTGGTGGTCGGGGACGAGCGATGGTCTTTTCCTACCAATCTATCCCTCTAGGGGCATGCGTAGTAATACTTTGCTTCGAGGGATAATAAACTTTTGCAATAAGTATATGAGTTCTTTATGACTAATGTTAGTCCATGGATTATACGCACTCTCAACCTTCCACATTTTTCTAGCCTCTACAGTACCGTGCATTGCCCTTTCTCGCCTTGAGAGTTGGTGCAAACTTCGCCGGTGCAACCAAACCCCGTGATATGATACACTCTATAACACATAAACCTCCTTATATATTCCTCAAAACAGCCACCATACCTACCTATCATGGCATTTCCATAGCCATTCTGAGATATATTGCCATGCAACTTTCCACCATTCTGTTTATTATGACATGCTCCATCATTGTCATACTGCTTTGCATGATCATGTAGTTGACATCGTATTTGTGGCAAAGCTACCATTCATAAAAAATTTCATACATGTCACTCTTGATTCATTGCATATCCCGGTACACCGCCGGAGGCATTCACATAGAGTCATATTTTGTTATAAGTATTGAGTTGTAATTCTTGAGTTGTAAGTAATAAAATTGTGATGATCATCATTATTAGAACATTGTCCCATGTGAGGAAAGGATGATGGAGACTATGATTCCCCCACAAGTCGGGATGAGATTTTGGACTAAATAAAAAAAGGAGGCCAAAGAAAAAAAGGAGAAGGCCCAAGAAAAAAAAGAAGAATAAAAAATGAGAGAAAAAAGAGAGAAGGGACAATGTTACTATCCCTTTTCCACACTTGTGCTTCAAAGTAGCACCATGATCTGCATGATAAAGAGTCTCCTATATTGTCACTTTCATATACTAGTGGCAATTTTTCATTATAGAACTTGGCTGGTATATTCCAATAATGGGCTTCCTCAAAATGCCCTAGGTCTTCGTGAGCAAGCAAGTTGGATGCACACCCACTTAGTTTCTTTTATTGAGATTTCATACATTTATAGCTCTAGTGCATCCGTTGCATGGCAATCCCTACTCCTCTCATTGACATCAATTGATGGGCATCTCCATAGCCTATTGATTAGCCGCGTCAATGTGAGACTTTCTACCTTTTTGTCCTCTCACATAACCCCCATCATTATACTTTATTCCACCCATAGTGCTATATCCATGGCTTGCACTCATGTATTGCGTAAGAGTTGAAAAGGCTAAAGCGCGTTAAAAAGTATGAACCAATTGCTTCGCTTGTCATCGGGGTTATGCATGATGAGAACGTTTTGTGTGACGAAATTGAAACATGGCCTAACTATATGATTTTGTAGGGATAAGCTTTCTTTGGCTATGTTATTTTGATAAGACATAATTGCTTGGTTAGCATGTTTGAAGTATTATTGCTTTTATGTCAACATTAAACTTTTATCTTCAATCTTTCAGATCTAAATATTCATGCCACAGCAAAAAGAATTACATTGAAAATTATGCTAAGAAGCATTCCACATCAAAATTTCTGTTTTTATCATTTACCTACTCGAGGACGAGCAGGAATTAAGCTTGGGGGTGCTTGATACGTCTCCAACGTATCTATAATTTTTTATTGTTCCATGCTATTATATATTTTGTTTTGGATGTTTAATGGGCTTATTTATACACTTTTATTTTATTTTTGGGACTAACCTATTAACCGGAGGCCCAACCCAAATTGTTGTATTTTTGCCTATTTCAGTGGTTAATGGAAAAAGAATATCAAACGGAGTCCAAACGGAATGAAACCTTCGGGGCGTGATTTTTGGAACAAACATAATCCAGAGGACTTGGAGTGGACGCCAAGCAATCAATGAGGAGGCCACGAGGCAGGGGGCGCGCTTACCCCCTGGGCGCGCCCTCCACCCTCATGGTCCCCTCGTGGCTCCACCGACCTACTTCTTCCTCCTATATATACCTACGTACCCCCAAACCATCGAGGAGCACCACGAAAACCTAATTCCACCGCCGCAACCTTCTGTACCCGTGAGATCCCATCTTGGGGCCTTTTTCGGCGCTCCGCCGGAGGGGACATTGATGACGGAGGGCTTCTACATCAATACCATAGCCTCTCCGATGATGTGTGAGTAGTTTACCTCAGACCTTCGGGTCCATAGTTATTAGCTAGATGGCTTATTCTCTCCCTTTGGATCTCAATACAAAGTTCTTCTCGATTCTCTTGGCGATATATTCGATGTAATCTTCTTTTGCGGTGTGTTTGTCGAGATCCGATGAATTGTGGGTTTATGATCCAGATTATCTATGAACAATATTGAATCTTTTCTGAATTCTTTTATGTATGATTGGTTATCTTTGCAAGTCTCTTCGAATTATCAGTTTGGTTTGGCCTACTAGAGTGATCTTTCTTGCAATGGGAGAAGTGCTTAGATTTGGGTTCAATCTTGCAGTGCTTGATCCCAGTGACAGTAGGGGAAATGGCACGTATTGTATTGTTGCCATCGAGGATAAAAAGATGGGGTTTATACCATATTTCATGAGTTTATCCCTCTACATCATGTAATCTTGCTTAAAGCGTTACTCCGCTCTTATGAACTTAATACTCTAGATGCATGCTAGATAGCGGTCGATGTGTGGAGTAATAGTAGTAGATGCAGGCAGGAGTCGGTCTACTTGTCACGGACGTGATGCCTATATACATGATCATACCTAGATATTCTCATAACTATGCTCAATTCTATCAATTGCTTGACAGTAATTTGTTTACCCACCATAATACTTATGCTATCTTGAGAGAAGCCACTAGTAAAACCTATGGCCCCCGGGTCTATTTTCTATCATATAAGTTTCTAATCTATTTTTGCTTTGCAATATTTACTTTTAATCTTTATCATAAAAATTTAAAAAATATTATCATCTCTATTAGATCTCACTTTTGCAAGTGGCCGTGAAGGGATTGACAACCCCTTTACCGCGTTGGTTATAAGGTTCTTATTTGTTTGTGTAGGTGCAAGGGACTTGAGCGTGGCCTCCTACTGGATTGATACCTTGGTTCTCAAAAACTGAGGGAAATACTTACGCTACTTTGTTGCATCACCCTTTCCTCTTCAAGGGAAAACCAACGCAGTGCTCAAGAGGTAGCAAACTACTACTATTACTCCACACATCGACTGCTATCCAGCATGCATCTAGAGTATCAAGTTTATATAGAACGGAGTAATGCATTAAGTAAGATGACATGATGTAGAGGAATAAACTCAAGCAATAAGATGAATACCCCATATTTTTATCCTCGATGGCAACAATTCAATACGTGTCTCGCTACCCCTACTTTTTCACTGGGTGAAATCAAGCAAGATTGAACCCAAAGCTAAGCACCTCTCCCATTGCAAGAAAAACCAATCTAGTTGGCCAAACCAAACCGATAATTCAAAGAGAAATACAAAGATATCAAATCATGCATATAAGAATTCAGAGAAGATTCAAATAATATTCATAGATAAGTTGATCATAAATCCACAATTCATCAGATCTCGACAAACACACCACAAAAGAAGATTACATCGGATAGATCTCCAAGAACATCGAGGAGAACATGGTATTGAGAATCAAAGAGAGAGAAGAAGCCATCTAGCTACTAGCTATGGACCTGTAGGTCTGTCGTAAACTACTCATGCTTCATCGGAAGGGCAATAGAGTTGATGTAGATTCCCTCCATGATCGAATCCCCCTCCTGTCGGATGCCGAAAAAGGCCCCAAGATGGGTTCTCATGGGAACAGAAGGTTGCGGCAGTGGGAAAGTGTTTTCGTGGATGCTTCCGAAGGTTTTGGAATATATGTGAATATATAGGAGGAAGAGCTAGGTCAGGGGAGTCCCGAGGGGGCCACAAGGTAGGGGGCCCCTAGGGTGCACCCTCCACCCTTGATGCCGCCTCGTGGCTCTTCTGGCTTGGAATCCATGTCCCCTGGGTGTCTTCTGGTCCTAGAAAAATCATCATGAAGTTTTATTCCGTTTGGACTCTGTTTAGTATTCCTTTTCTGCGAAGCTCAAAAACAAGGAAAACAGAAACTGGCACTGGGCTCTAGGTTAATAGGTTAGTCCCAAAAATATTATAAAATAGCATATTAATGCATATAAAACATCCAAAACAGATAATATAATAGCATGGAACAATCAAAAATTATAGATACGTTGGAGATGTATCAGTCCTCTTTAAGCTTATCCATGCTATCCGATCGTGTCTTATGCTTTGTTCCCGGCCAGTATGCCCTTCGTCCTTCCTGGTAGTTGAGGCTCTTCTCTTTCCTCTCTTTGGTTTTTTTGCCTAACCATGCTTTCCATTTTCATTCGTTCTTTTAGGTGGTACAAATTTTCTTCTTGTTCTTATTAGGTGCCCATATTGCTGGTTGAGGTGAGATGCTTCTTTTCTTGTCCATTCTCTCTTCTCGTTCTTTTGCCCTTGCATGAAGATTTTTTACTTGCCTTCCCATAGAAAAAAATGCCATGGTAAGCTGTAAGGGAGTATTTCTCCCTAAGTGGTTGATGACAATGCATTTGCGGACTAGTCATGTGCATTGAGCATTTCAGATATCTCATGTCTAGGCATAAGATGATTCAGTGCCCCTCTGAGCACATCGAAGACAATGTTTCTCTATGTTTCTTTTCGGTGGATTTGAGTCGTAGGAAAGCCATACTATTAAGAGGGGGTCCGCTTCGGAAAGGTTAGGGTGGAATCATCACGTACACATCTATTCCTTTGCACCACCTTTCCTTCGCTTCATTGGAGCACCGGTCGTTTCCCTTGTCATTGCGAAGATGAAGGCTTCCAAGTGCTATTGTTCTGTGGTGTGCGGTACTACTGCTCAAGGGAGCAGTAGTACCGCAGACGCCCATGGCAGTACCACCCTTGGTAGCGGTAGTACCACGCCTGTGGTAGTACTGCTCCTAGCGCACGGTAGTACCATGCCCTCTAGCCCAGAACAGTGGCATGCATGGAAGTATGGACAGAAGTAATTTTTTACTTCCGCACCCTATGCGGTAGTACCGCTCCGTGTGAGCTGTAGTACCGTGCCACTTTTTGCACAAACCGAAACTCAGCGGAAGTAGCCATGGATGTAATTTTTTTAGTCTGTGCCTTCCCAGCCTAGATTGAACCATGCCTTGCGGTAGTACCACTTGTTGCTATACGCAACAGGGCCTGGTCTGGCCCCTGCCATGTGAGTAGTAGTACCGCATTGCCTAGCGGTAGTACCGCATGACCTTGCGGTGATACTGTGGGTATGTGCGGTAGTACCGCATGTCGTGAGCTGAATAAGTGGGTAACGGTTGGATCTTTCCTCCTACTATATAAGGGGGGTCTTCTTCCCCAAGTTGACCACCTCTCCCCTCCCTAAGCTCCATTGTTGCTCAAAGCTCCATTTTCACCCGATCTCTCTCCCTAGCCAATCAAACTTGTTGATTTTCTAGGGATTGGTTGAGAAGGCCCCGATCTACACTTCACCAAGAGAAATTTGATCCCCCCACTAATCTCTTGCGGATCTTGTTACTCTTGGGTGTTTGAGCACCCTATATGGTTGAGGTCACCGCGGAGCCATATTCCATTGTGGTGAAGCTTTGTGGTGTCGTTGGGAGCCTCCAATTAAGTTGTGGAGATTGCCCCAACCTTGTTTGTAAAGGTTCGGTCGCCGCCTCCAAGGGCATCAATAGTGGAATCACGGCATCTCGCATTGTGTGAGGGCGTGAGGAGAATACAGTGGCCCTAGTGGCTTCTTGGGGAGCATTGTGCCTCCACACCGCTCCAACGGAGACGTACTTCCTCTCAAAGGGAAGGAACTTTGGTAACACACCCTCGTCTCCACCGGCTCCACTCTTGGTTATCTCTCACCTTTACTTGTGCAAGCTATATTGTGGTGTATCCCTTGCTTGCTCTTGTGCTTGTTGTTGTTGCATCATATAGGTTGCTGACTTAGTTGCATATCTAGACAACCTACTTTGATGCAAACTTTAATTTGGTAAAGAAAAGCTAAAAATTGTTAGTTGCCTATTCACCCCCGCCTCTAGTCAACTATATAGATCCTTCCAATTGGTATCAGAGCCTCGTCTCTTTATTAAGGACTTTATCGTCCGAAGAGTATGGTTGACACCGTAGATGGTGGGGAGGAGCACCCCGGTGTGATTCTGCCCTCGTCTACAGCCGATGGGGGATCCTCGGTCTATCATGAGGAGTTCAATGCGGCTTTGGAACACATTGAAAACCTCCATGATGACCGAGGTTGAAGGCATGTTCAACAAGTTTTTAGAAGGTCTTAAATTATCCACCGCACCAATGAAAGTGGGTGATCCCTCTAACAAGGTGATGGATGCTAACTCCGACAAGGGGGGAGCTACTAGTGATAAAGTTCCTTTGTCTAGTGGTAGAAGTGGAAATGGCATCTTTGCCCATGTTGAACCACCCCTTACTTATGGAGGACCGGTTCCCTCCACTCATTTGAATCATGTTGGTCCTCCTCCTAAGTTTGTGCAAAATGAGGATTTTGCCTCTTGGGTCTATCGCTTTAAACATCATTTAAATCATAGTAATACTAATCTTTGGAGAATTATTGAGCAAGGTTTCTACCCGCATGACCCAAGCAACTTCACCCCTAGAGAAGCCGCGGATAATCAATTCAACGAGTCCGCTCTCTTCATCATCCAAGATGCAATTCCATCCAAAGATATTGCGCATCTCCGACCTTTCACCGTGGCCAAGGAAGCATGGCAACATGTTGTTTCCATCTACAAGGGAAGCGCAAGCATTCAACGCTCCAACTATGAAGTGGTGCAAGATGAAGCCGATGAGTTTGCGATGAATGAAGATGAAGAACCTTGTGAGCTCTACCGTAGATTAACCACTCTCGTGGTCTCACTCCGACATCATGGGAGCAAGGATACGGAAGAAAATTGTATCAAGAGCGAGTTTATCAAGGCCATGATACCCTACCATAAGGCCATGTTGTCTGTGTCAAAACCGGCGGATCTCGGGTAGGGGGTCCCGAACTGTGTGTCTAAGGCGGATGGTAACAGGAGGCGGGGGACACGATGTTTACCCAGGTTTGGGGCCTCCCGATGGAGGTAATACCCTACTTCCTGCTTGATTGATCTTGATGATATGAGTATTCACTACTAGAAAAAGGGCTATAGATGGGATTGACACTAATGGCGCACCAGACAAGCGGTGCGCCATTAGTATATACTAATGGCGCACCACCTTCTGATACGCCATTAGAGTTGAAACTACTAATGGCGCACCCGGCCCAGGGGGCGCCATTAGTATCAATTTTTTTTGAACTAGTGCGCCTGTCCAAACATACTAATGGCGCATCCAGACACAGTGCGCCATTACTAGTTGTAACTAGTAATGGCGCACCTGTCGGAAAGTGCGCCACTAATGTTGTTTTTTTATTATATTTTTTATTCCTTTTTTTGCAAAACTACTAATGGCGCACTGTTCCACCGTGCGCCATTACTAGTTTAAACTAGTAATGGCGCACTATGGAACAGTGCGCCATTAGTATGTTTTTTTGCAAAACTACTAATGGCGCACCACCAGAAGGTGCGCCATTAGTAACCTGGATTACTAATGGCGCATTTAGAGTTGGTGCGCCATTAGTAAGTGGGCAGCAACAAGATATTTTGGACAGCCTCTCCTACCCACACTCACTTTCTCCCCACTTCATTCTCTCCACCTCCTCCTTGTCTCGGGTGCCTCTTCTTTTTCACCTCATTTCCACCATAGATTCATTCAAATTAAGTGGTTAAATTACCTTGTTTTGATAGGTAAGTAAGTGGGAAGCTATATTTATGTTGTTCTCCCTACAACAATGTGCACATGCACTTTTTATGGCCTAGCTAGATCTATGTATGTTCGTGGTGTTGCATATGTTTGTGGTGTTGCATATGTGTTTGTGTTTGGAGGTGTACCGGTATTTGAAATGCGATAGTTGCCAATATTTTGCCGAAATGTTGATTCATTTCCGTTTCGGCGAGAATTTTGGCATTAAGCATTCTTTTTGGTCCTATTTTTAGGGAAAGTCATGCCAAATTTTTTCTTGGTTCTAAAATATCGTTTTGCTCTACCCCGCAGGCGACCATGGTCCGCACGATGACCGAAGGCATTGTGAATAGGTTTTTGAGGTCTGCGAAGGCCGAGATGCTTCAAAAGAACGAGACGGAGATAAGATGTCCATGTCGAAGATGCAAGCTGAAGAGCCTTATTGCGGACCCGGATTCCGGGCAGGTGCGGGACCACCTGCTCTTGCGTGGTTTCATGGATGGCTATCGGTGGCAAGGTGATGAAGATGACTACGAAGTCATCCATGGGGGCCGGGCAATATATGAGGAAGGGCAGCAAGACAACCACCGCGGCTCGGGCGGGCGAGAAGACGAAGAATCCCCAGGAGATGATCACGACGGTGATGCTATACACAGTCATCATGTAGAAGATGCAGGACATGATGATGAGGAAGATGCCGGAGCAGACGACGGGCATGATCATGAAGATGATGATGCCGGCGGAGCAGACGACGCTGGACCATCGATGGGCTGGGTGCAGGACCCTCATATTCAAGAGCTGCTTCTCAAGCAGACGGATAATGCAAGAGCTGCCGCCCGAGAGAAAGCCAAGATGGATCAACTTGAGTTAGACGCGGTTACTCCATTGTATGAAGGATGCAGGCCCGAGGATACCCGCCTGAAAGTAACGCTCATGGCTCTGGAGATGAAGGTAAAACACAAAATGACCGACGCATGCTTCGACGAGAACATGTCATTCTGGCACGAACGTCTTCCCAAGGGGAACAAGTGCCCGACCAGTTTGGAGGAGGTGAAGAAAATCGTGTGTCCTCTGGATTTACCGCACGTGAAATACCATGTGTGCATGAACAATTGCATCATTTATCGGGACGAGCATGCGGAGTCTACCATATGTCCGGTGTGCGGCGTCACTCGATACAAGAAGAGGAAGAAAGCTCCTCGAAAAGTGGTGTGGTACTTTCCGATCACTCCTTGTCTGCAGCGGTATTTCGCGGACCCTAAGGTAGCAAAGCTCCTGCGTTGGCACGCGGATAGGGAGGAGAAGAAGCGAGAAGATGACGCAAATGATCCGGAGATAGATAAAAAAGACAAGATGCTGAGTCACCCTAAGGATGCGAGCCAGTGGCAAGCGTTGAACTTCGAAGACCTAGAATTTGGGAACGATCCAAGGAACATCGTGCTGGGCGCGAGCACCGATGGAGTCAATCCGTTTGGCAGCCAGAGAAGCACACATAGCACCTGGCATGTGTTTGTGTGGATGTACAACCTTCCCCCCTGGTTGTGCATGCATAGGAAGTACATTCACATGAGTATGCTAATTGAAGGACCGAAACAACCAGGGAACGACATCAATCTGTATCTGGGGCTGCTGAAAGAGGAGCTTGACACGCTGTGGAAAAGGCCAGCCAATACGTGGGACGCCGCAGAGAAAGAATATTTCCCTATGAGAGCCGCACTGCTCACGACGGTGCACGACTATCTCGGTTACGGATATCTCGCGGGGCAGGTAGTCCACGGGTTTTCTGGATGCGTAAGGTGCATGGATGACACAATGTATCGCCAGCTAGATAGAGATCCCGGGTCTTCGAAAACCGTGTTCATGGGACATCGAAGGTGGCTTCGCGACGATGACCCGTGGAGGAAACGCAAGGATCTGTTCGATGGTGAAACCGAACCCCGAAAACGCCCGTGTACGAGGAGCGGCGAGGAAATAGACAAGCTGTTGAAAAATTGGAAAGACTGCCCACTGTCGGGAAAGAAGCAAAAGGCGCCAGAGCCGGGAAAGAAGCGAAAGGCGCCAGAGCCGCTGCTGAAGGTATGGAAAACGAGGTCTGTTTTCTGGGACTTGCCGTACTGGAAGATCCACCGTGTGCCTCACAGCCTTGATGTCATGCATATCATGAAGAACGTGTGCGAGAGTCTGCTTGGTACCCTGCTCAACATGCCAGAGAGGACCAAAGATGGGCCGAAAGCAAGGGCAGACTTGAAATCAATGGGCATCAGGCAGGAGCTTCACGCTAATGATGATGATGATGACGATGATGATGATGAGGCGAAGCAGGACACAGAAAGTTGTCGCAAAGGCAAAAAGGCCAAGAAGACCGGAAATGACTACCCTCCCGCGTGCTTCACTCTAAGTCAGGAGGAGATCGAGCAGTTTTTCACCTGCCTCCTAGGAGTAAAACTTCCTTACGGTGACGCGGGGAAGATAAGCAGATACCTAGACCCAGCGAAGCAGAAGTTCAGTGGGATGAAGTCTCACGACTGTCACATGCTGATGACGCAGATACTTCTAGTTGCAATCCGTGGGATCATGGACGCGCACGTCCGTGAAACGCTATTTGGCCTATGCAACTTTTTCGACGTCATCTCTCGGAAGTCGATTGGCGTGAGGCAACTCAGAAGGCTACAGGAAGAGATCGTGGTGATACTATGCGAGCTTGAGATGTACTTCCCGCCCGCATTCTTTGACGTTATGGTGCATCTGCTGGTCCATATAGTGGAGGATATCATCCAACTCGGGCTGACGTTCCTGCACAACATGATGCCGTTCGAAAGGATGAATGGTGTCATCAAAGGATACGTTCGCAACATGTCACGTCCAGAGGGAAGTATAGCCAGGGGCTTTCTGACCGAAGAGTGCATCTCCTACTGCACGAATTATCTAGGCATCGAGAACCCCGTTGGTCTGCCCGTCAACAGGCACCTCGGCAGGCTCGCTGGATGGGGTCACCGTGAGGGTCGCCGCGAAATGCATGTCGACTTCGAGGGTCGACTCGCCGACTTTGAAAGAGCAAACCTAGTCGCGCTACAACACATAGACGTGGTCGATCCTTGGGTGGTAGAGCACAAAACCTTTATTAAGAAGACGTACAATGACCGAGGCCAACAGAGGACGGACGGAGATATAATCAAAGAGCACAACTCATGTTTCACGCGTTGGTTCAAGCAGAAGCTTCTGTCGTACCCTTTACATGAGGATTCTTCCGCGGAAGAACAACTCATATTCGCCTTGTCACAGGGCGCCGAGCACAACCTGATGACCTATGACGCGTACGATATCAACGGCTACACATTCTACACCGAGGCCAAGGACATGAAGAGCGATGGTTATCAGAACTCTGGGGTAACGATGGAATCCTACACCGGTAATGACAAGGACAGATACTACGGAAGGATCTAGGAGATCTGGGAGCTGAGCTACGCTGGAGAGAAGGTCCCGATGTTCCGTGTCAGATGGGCGAAGAGCGTCCTAAAAGAAGACCGGTATTTCACCACCATGGTTATACCCGAAGCCAAATCCAAGACCGCGGGCGCAAACGTCACCGCGAAAAATGAGCCATGGGTACTTGCTTCCCAAGTTGACCAATGCTTCTTCATTACCGACCCGTCAAAGCCCAGTCGTGTTGTCGTGAGGAGAGGCAAACGGAAGATCATCGGAATGGATGGAGTAGCCAATGAGCAAGACTTCGACAAGTACGGCGACCCGAGGATCAAACATGACGACGATGATGAAGTAGCAGCATACACCACAAGAAGAAGTAGGACCACCCTACCTAAAGGACGTCCGTTCCACAGAAGAACTCCATTTGCGAAAAAAAGGGCAAGAAGATTGTGAACAGATAGCTAGCTAAGATCGATTGTATTTAAATCGTAGCCTTCATTTCTCGATTGTATTTCATGGGCACTTTTTGAACTATCATGAATATTTTTAAATTTCATGGACACTCGATCTCGATCCCCCTCCATCTCGATCGATATCCCACCTCGCCAGATCCGGTCCCCCTCGCCGCCGAGCACCCCCCGGTCCACCGTCCGCCGCCGACCCCCCGCACCCTCGATTCCCCTACTCAACCGCCGCCGCCGACCCCCCGCACCCCTCCCCTACTCATCCGTCGCCGCCGACCCCCCGCACCCCCCGCACCCTCCCCCGCTCCACCGGCATTACTGTTTGATGATATTTTTTAAAAAATTATTACTGTCTTATAAAAAAATATTACTGTTATGATTTAAACAAGTTTGAACATATTTAAACACAAATAAGTATCAAACAGCATTTTAAATGCATAAAAAAATTGTGGAGCCTGGGAATCGAACCCAGGACCTCCTGGTGTGAGAACTGGCTGCTGACCAGTCAAGCTAGTAGAGGGAACTTGATGTCGATCAGGTCAGGTGGAAGATAACCTGTTGGCTCGAGCAGAAATCACAAAAAATACTAATGGCACACCAGGGTGAGGTGCGCCATTAGTATGGATGTACTTATGGCGCAGCGAGGGGTGGTGCGCCATTAGTATTGTGCCGCCCCCATCCATATTTCCTCCCTGGCCCAAACCTATCCCCTCTCTCTCCCTCGCCCTCGCCCTCGATCCCCTTCCCCTCTCCTCTCCCGACGCCGCTGCCCCGCCGCCCCGACGCCGCCTCGACGCCGCCTCGACGCCCCGACGCCGCCTCGACGCCTCGACGCCGCCCCGACGCCTCGACGTCGCTGCCCCGCCGCCTCGACGCCGCCTCGACGCCGCCTCTCCTCCACAACGGTCGCTGCATCAGCCTGATTTGACCAGATCTCATCCACGCACCACCGCCGTTCATCAGCCCAAGTAAGTTCTCCTCCTCCTTCTTCTTTTAGATCCATTAGGGTTCCTGCGAGTTCATCAGAGTTTGTCCTCTTCCTTCCCTACAGTTGCGATTTTTAGCTTGAACTTGATACTCCTCTATGCAATGGTATTCATAGCAATTGGGTTCCTTCTATTTGTTTGTAATTCACCGTGTGCGGAGTACTAATTGGGACAGTATACATGTTCTTCATCTGCCTAGTATTGTTCTGTTCGTGCCTTCATGTACTAGGTTATTAATCATCAAATAATTTGTGAGTTCTAGGACCTTACTCTTTATCTGAATTTTAATTGGTGATGTCAGTAGTTGAAGCCAAGCTTCAGCTTACTCAAATGGTAGGGAGGTCATAGTGTTCCTTTACAAGCATAGTAGAGCATAGTATGGATTCTAATGTTCAACTCTGACTAAACAGGTTCTGCAAACGGTCTTTTACTGCACTTGACTGAAGAAGTAGGTGTCTGCTATATCCTGCACTTGAGGTGAGTTGTGTTCTCAGGTTTACATTGCAATGGGCACTCTTCTTGTAAACACAAATTCAGATTCATATACTATATGCTGGCATGACTGTTTTTATTAGGCAGGACAGTGCAGTAGTTGATGTATCTTGGGTTGATTATAAAGTTGCTTGGGTTTAATATTACCCAGCATGATGATGTATCAATGTATCATTAGCATATGATCCAAGTGCTAGTACTGCTAGTAAATAGCTAATACAGTTAATGAAGAAGAAAAAAAACTGCTAGTACAGTTAATGAAGAAGAAAAAAACTACTAGTACTGCTAGCAAATAGCATCAGACTGAATGTCTTTTATATATGGTACTGCTAGTAAATAGCTTCTTCTATATACTAATTTGCATCAAAGTGTAGAATAAAGCATCAGACCGAATAACTAACAGTGGGTAATTAACCTAACTATTCATTTTTCCTTAGGTTAATATTAAAATGTCCAGTGTATATATATTTGAAAATGATTGCTGCTAGATGTTAATTTGCTGGTACTAGCTAGAATTTGGCACTGAAAAGCAAAAGAAAAAGCTAATTAACTGCTGGGTAATAGCACTGGTACTAGGTAGCTAAAATATGTGTTCTGAAACACTGAGAGCAGAAACACTTACTACATACATATGCTCATGAAACACTTACTAACCAGAAAAGGTTTTGACTTGAAATGTTAATAGCACAGAGAGCACCACAAGTTAAACACCTCAATCTGTTAGTATTTGTCTGTATTTTCTCACATTCTTCTTGTATCTGATCCAGTATTGCTTGTAGTGGTTTGTCCAAAATGTTGAATGTTACTGCTTGGAGATGCATATATTGTTTCACCTCTTCACATGCCAATGTATTTTCCATGTTGTGATGGAGGCCTTTTTTGCCTTGTCCACCCGAGAGGCCCTTGAGTTTGCTGGAATGTCGATTAACTTCCGTTCCAGCAAATTCGGGTACTCCATATGTCCTATTTTCAGCAAAGGTCATGCTGAAATTTTCCTTGAATTTTAGTATGACTTTGCTAAAAATAGGACATATGGGGTACTTGTGACTAATGCATGGCCCGGGGTATCTTAGTAGTTAATTAAGTAGGATCAAGTGCCCCTTTATTCTAGCTGCATTAAACCATAGGCGGCAATAGATCGAAGTGATTAGGCCCAACTTAGAATTCTCCTTCCCAGCTTAGCTTTTAGGATGCCTCGGTGTCGACAAACCATTAATTATACAACCTTGGCTTTTAGGGTGCCTCAGTGTCGATAAAAACCGAAATGATGAAAGCTTAGGCTTTTAGGGTGCCTCAGCGTCGAAAAACCCTCAATGATAAAAGCTTAGCTTTTAGGATGCCTCGGTGTCGACAAACCCTAAATGATGAGACCATGATCTTGTTCCTTGACAATAACCAACTTTTTGACCAAACTTTGTTCCTATTTAGAGAGAAACATGGCCAACAACGATGAGGCCGGGGGTTCGGGTGGCAAGGCATTCTGGGAGCTGTCCCAAGAGATGGAGGAACAACCTCACTTGTATGAGGACGCCGCCTTCCCCACCGATCTTGAGACCACTGATGCCACCACTGATGGTGCCGCCGAGGATGCCACCACTGATGATGGCGGCGCACGCACAGATGGCAGCCAACCGAAGAGGCAACAGAAGGACCGGCGCCCGATCGTGCTCCGCACCCTCAAGGAGGAAGTTACTGAAGTGGACTCCGACGGGAATCCAACGGCGCCCGAACGAATAGTCAAGGGGTACTCGCTTCAGCTCGGGTGCATTCTCCGGAGCATCGTCTCGATCAACACCGAGAACTTGAGGCATCCTGACCGAGGGAATTTGCGCAACCTCCTCTTCATGAAGCTGCATGAACGATACAAGTTCCCTGCTGAATTTGAAAACACAAGCCTCAAAGGGAATAAAGTGAACAATGCTGCCCTCACGAAGATGAGCAAGGCCCTGTCTACTTCGAAAAGCAATGTGAAGAGAATGATCGAGAAAGGTGAGAGTTATGAGAAGATCAAGGAGAAAAATCCTTCGATCACCGAAGATGACTACAATGACTTCAAGATCAATTGCTCGAGCACCGCAAACTCCCAATCAAGTCAGTGGGGGAAAGAAATGCGGGAGCTGAACTTAGGGGAACACACACTCGGTCCCGGCGGTTACAGAGTGGCGGAGCCTATATGGGACAAGGAGGAGGCGGACCGTGCCGAGCAAGGCCTACCGCCCCTCTTCGATAAATACGGTGACAAGCAGACCAGGAACTTTGTCAGGGCCCAGTACAAGAAGGACCCGAAAACAAAGGAGCTTACCACGGATCCGAAGACCAGGGCGCTTGAGCTTGTTCTAGTAAGGAATACACCCCCGCGTAATTAGCTCCATATGGTTGCATTCTAATTAATGAAGCCAAATTTCTAAATGGTTCACATTCCTTCCGCAGGCAACTGAAAGCAGTAGCGCGGGGTCGACTAAGAGCAACCCTTGGGACACCACTCTAAATAGGGCGTTGAATGTAATGAAGAACAAGGATAAGCTCAGTAAGCCGACGTCAGCTGGTCGTGTGGCCGGCAAAGGCTTGTCGACAAAATGGTCGTCATACTATAACACTGGTGGGCGAAAGGAGAAAAAGACCAGCTCGGAAAGCCAGGCGCGCGAGGTTCAAGAACTCAAGGCACAGGTGGCGCGGATTCCGGAGATTGTCCAAGAGCAAGTGCAACAACAACTCGGAGCGACGATCACCGCCATTGTGCCTACCTTCATCGAGGGGTTGAGTGCGTGGATTGCGGGCGGCCAACAGGGGCCGGCCCCGATTCCTAGCTTCACGGCCAGCAACTCGCAGAATGCGATGGCGGGGCCATTGGTGTCTCCGGCGGAGGCGGCATTGGTGTCTCCGACGCCGGCACGGGAGCTTAATGCACCCGGGTGTACGCCGGCCGGCACCTCTGCAGCAAGCGGCCGCTCCGTCAACTGCACGCCCGCTGTTGGCGGTGCCTCGACATTAGCCGAGCTCGACGCCATCATCACGGTAACTAATTAAGCCTCTCTCGGCCGAGGACTTCATCTCCTTGCCTTTGACTGGGCATCCCTGATGCCCTACAAGTTTTCGCAGGGCGCCGCCGACATTCCGTGCACTCTCCTGCACTTCATGAACAACGAGTTGGTCGATGTCGCCAAGGGCAAAATTGTTCAACCGGGCAACCCCTTGTTCCACAGTACCCAGATGCAACCCAACTTGTTCAGGGTTCAACTGGTTCGGGTGCTGCCAGGCTACGATGATTTGTTACCTCTGATTTGACCCGTCAGGGCCGACGATGATGACGTGATGACCCTCAGCGCCTGCCTGAGCTGGCCCCTGCTTTGGCCGAAGAGCCAGATTCGTTTGGGGTGGGGGACACCACCCCAAAGACAACACCGCCAGTCGTGCCGGCGCCAAGTCGGCCCCATGGCAAGACCGCCGCAACGGTGCCGGACATCCCTATGCCACTGGATCCAAACATGCATATGGCACAGGATCAGAACGACGACGACGACGATACATTTGGCAACGTCGATCAGTACTTTGCCGATCATGGGTACGATGGAGACTTCATGGGGCCTCCTTCTCAAGAACCCAACCCAACAAAAGACGTGCGCGATCTAGCTGGTACCGCGGAGAAGCCAAGTTGCAACAGGCGTCGTCTGCCGTTCAGCTCTCAGGAGACGCCTCCAGCTGCTGACTTCACCGAGCCTCAGATAGGCGAGGTGCAAAATATTATCAGCCCCAACACACTCAAGAAGGCGGTCTGTGAGCAGAACTCGGTCCCATTACAGGAGAAGAAGAAGGCACGCAAAAGAAAGACTAACAAGGGTGTGAGCCAGCCGGCACCGAATACGATCCGTGCTCAGGACGGGCCACCTTCACCTGAGGATTTAATGAGGAGGCTGCATGTGGCGGGTAGGCCGATGCTACCGAGAAATATGCTCGATGCTGCAACCGGTGCTATGCGGAGTCTGCATGACAGTGTTCTTTCTTTGGAGAAGCGGCGTCTCAGAGAGAAGGATGTGGCATACCCGGTTTTCGCGGCCAAGGTGCCAGAGGGCAAGGGCTTTGTGGATAACTCCATCGGGGGTACGATCGTCCTACGGTTTGATGACATCCACGCTATGTTGAACCTTCATCTGCTGCACTACACCTTCGTTCGGCTATTTTCGCTGAGTATGGAGATGCGGATCATTCGCGACAAGACCCCGGACATCGTGATAGTCGACCCCTTCTACATGCGTGCCAAGATCTTGGGCAGCGCTGGGGACCAGCAAGTCGCGAGTTCTTACCTCGAAGGCGTCATTCTGGCAAACCGAGATAAGGATAACTTCCTCGTGCCTTACTTTCCCGAGTAAGTCCTCCCCTCAACCGCCCCGTAACATATGAATTCTTAGATTTCGATCGTTTTTCTTTTAACATTCCGTGTTTTCTGCAGTGACACACATTGCACGCTCATCCTCCTAAGCCCCAAATATTCCATGGCCACGTATTTCGACCCGGACCGTTAGTCGAGCGTAGACTACACAAATGTCAAGAAGGTTCTTGATGATGTTCTCCCCGGCTACGCCAAATCTGGAGGCACCTTCACCAGGCCTATTCGTAAGTACGGCAAGCACGTGGTCTCCCACAATACGACGTTCTGTTGCGTCAAGCAGCCGCCTGGCGGTCAGAAGGGTGCCTACTATGCCATCCATCACATGCGGGCGATCGTACGGGACCATCATCAACTTCTGCTACCGAGTAAACTCAAAGATTGGGCCGCGAGCGTGTCGGCAATCCAGGATGCGGACAACAGACAAGAATTCTTTTGCATCCAGTCGGAGTTTGCGGAAATCATCCATCAAGATGTCCTTCGTACCTCGGGGCAGTTCTACCTCAGAAATCAACCATCCAATAGTGACATCGACACAATGCTACAAATGCAGGCTGACAACGCCCGTTATTTCATGACTCCCACAATAGACGGCGGCTTCATCCACGCTCCGGTCCCTTGAGTCGAGTCGAAAGTAGTGATGCCGTGTCTAGTTCTGAAACATCGATTGGCTCATGTTGTAATTAAACTTTAATGAACTTGTAGTATGTCTCTTTGGTTTCAAGAGTCGTTCAACTTAGATGTAATCGATGCTATTAATGTCTTGCTTTTCTCTTCCGATCATTCTGTTGCATACTTATATATTGCTTATGTATTGTCTGTGAATTGGTACTAACGTTTCGTTTGGCTAGTGCATAGCGATGCCGTCGTATGTCGTGTACAAGGGTAAGGTTCCCGGAGTCTACGACGACTGGGAGGAGTGTCGGAGATAGGTTCACCGATTCAGCAGTAACAATTACAAAGGGTACACCACTAGGGCCGAGGCCGAATCCAGATACGCCCGCTATCTAGCGGGAGAGGGGAGGAGCGTTGGAGGAACCGGATGAAGACGAGTTCCATCGTGATGATGCTCATCGTGATGACCGCAGCTCTCTTCTATGTGATGGTAGTTTAGATGATCGATATCGACTTGTAATGTGAAGACAAACTCGCTACTCACGGTCTCGAGACTTGTAATATAATGTTCTATCTTTGTTCGGTCTTTTCAATTCGGAGACTAATATGATGAATTGTATTCGAAGACTAATATGATGAATTGTATTCAGAGACTAATCTTCTATTGTATTCGATGAATCTATTGTTGATGTGTGCTGTCTATATTTTGTCCAATTATACATTTTGTTACCTGTGCAAAAAACAGAAAATAAATAAAAAAAAAAAACCTAACATTCATACTAATGGCGCATCACATCATAGTGCGCCATTAGTATGCCAAAGGATACTAATGGCGCATCATTAAACAGTGCGCCATTAGTATGCCGAAGTTACTAATGGCGCATCTTGTTGTTGTGCGCCATTAGTATGCCAAAGCACCTGGGTATACATGGCCCCCTGGGAGGCATACTAATGGCGCACTGTTGTATATACTAATGGCGCATCTGAGGTCTGCCATTAGTATACCAGATACTAATGGCGCACCAGTGGTGCGCCATGAGTAAAATATACTAATGGCGTGGCACTAACGGCACACCACTAATGCGCCATTAATGTCCAAATTAGGTGCGCCATTAGTAGGCCTTTTCCTAGTAGTGATTACAAGAGTTGATCTACCACGAGATCGTAGAGGCTAAACCCTAGAAGCTAGCCTATGGTATGATTGTTGTTGTCCTACGGACTAAACCCTCCGGTTTATATAGACATCAGAGGGGGCTAGGGTTACATAGAGTCGGTTACAAGGAAGGAGATCTACATATCCGTATTGCCAAGCTCGCCTTCCACGCCAAGGAGAGTCCCATCCGGACACGAGACGAAGTCTTCAATCTTGTATCTTCATAGTCCAACAGTCCGGCCAAAGGATATAGTCCGGCTGTACGGATACCCCCTAATCCAGGACTCCCTCAGTAGCCCCTTAACCAGGCTTCAATGATGATGAGTCCGGCGAGCAGATTTGTCTTCGACATTGCAAGGCGAGTTCCTCCTCCGAATACTCCATAGAAGATTTTGGACACAAGGATAGTGTCCGGCTCTGCAAAACAAATTCCACATACCACCGTAGAGAGAATAATATTTCCGCACATCTAATCTGCTGACACATTTTGTAGCATGACATCACACCACGGCCCGATCATTATTCGAACCGTTTTTCTCAGCCAACCTTGGCGCATATTGCGAGGCGGTTTTCTTGGCACGTCTTGTCAAAGCAAAGATCGTGTCCCCGTATCACGGGATTCTCATCAATATGGACGTGGGTAACCCAACCGCGCCATCAATTACGGCGCTTGGGGAATAAGAGAGTTTACTAGGCAGGTGGAGGCGCATAGTTTCGTCCGCCCTTATAAAGGGATAAGGGTTCACCTTTTTCACCCACGCTTCTTCCTCCTCGCTCATCCATTCTCGCGCACTCGAGCTCCAACACCCAAGTCTGTGTCTTTCTCCTCAAACCGTTCCAAGCATGTCCGGAGCGGGAGGCAAGTGGATGAAATCCTCCGTCACGAAGGAGGACATCAAAAAGCCGGATACTTGGCCGCGGATAGCGCGCATCGACTGCCTGATACGTCTCCAACGTATCTATAATTTTTGATTGCTCCATGCTATATTATCTACTGTTTTGGACCATATTGGGCTTTATTTTCCACTTATATTACTTTTGGGACTAACCTATTAACCAAAGGCCCAGCCCATAATTGATGTTTTTTTGCCTATTTCAGTGTTTCGAAGAAACGGAATATCAAACGGAGTCCAAACGGAATGCAACCTTCGGGAACATGATTTTCTCACCGAATATGATCCAGGAGACTTGGACCTCACGTCAAGAAAGAAGGGAGGCGGCCACGAGGGTGGAGGGCGCCCCCTAGGGCGCACCCCCTTGCCTCGTGGGCCCCCCTTTGCTCCACCGACATACTCCTGTAACGCCCCCGATGTAACTTGCCATATTTGTAATCCAACTCTTGCCATTTTCGGCTATGTGTTATGATATTCCCTCTGTGGTTGGGTTCCCTCCGTTTTGCATTTTGGTCATGTCATGCATTTCATATCATGTCATCATGTGCATCGCATTCGCATACGTGTTCGTCTCATAAATCCGAGCATCTTTCCCGTTGTCCGTTTTGCAATCCGGCGCTCCTATGTCTCCCGGCGTCCCCTTTTACATTTCTTCGTGGGCGGGTATTAAACATTCTCGGAATGGACCGAGGTTTGACATGTGGCCTCGGTATAGCACCGGTAGACCGCCTGTCAAGTTTCGGGTCAATCGGAGTTCGTTTGGTACTCCAACGGTTAACCGGGTAACCGTGAAGGCCTCGTGTGTGTTGCAGCCCAACACCCCTTCAAAACAGCCCAATAACCCATCTAAGTCACTCCCATGTCCTCCGCCGTTCGATCACGATCGCGTGGGCGAAAACCGCACTCCATTTGGAGCCTCCTAGCTCCTCCTATCTATAAATATGTGCTCCCCTCCTCATTTTCGGGTCCAACCCTAGTCCATTTCATCCCCGCCGCCGCCGGACAAAAACCCGGGCAGCGGACACGTCCGCGCCGCCGTCCCGGGCCAACCACGCGGCGCCACGTGGCGCGCCGCCGCCGTCCCCGCCGCCGGCCCGTGAAGCCCGCCGCGGGCCCTCCCGCGCGCCGTCCGGGCCGCGCCTCGCCCGCTCGCCCGCGCGCCCCCGCGCCCGCACCCCGCGGCCGCCGCCTCCGCCGCCGGCAACGCCGCCCCGCGCGGCCCCGCGCCGCCGCTCCGTCCCCGCGCTCCGCCGGAGCCGGATCCGGCCAGATCCGGCTCGCTCCGGCCCTCCTCCGCCTTCCTCGGCCGCCGCCGGCGAGATCCCGGCGAGCTCCGGCGACCCCGCGACGTAGGTTGACTTTTGCCTCTCCCAGATTTCTGCTAAGTCCTCACGTTGCATCATCATCATGCCTTGTTCATCCTGCGATATCTTTGCATCCGTAGCTCCGTTTCGCGCGTATAATATGTAGTTTTGTTCGCCTCGAAGAGTACATCATTTTGATCCATTGCATCATTTTCGTTTGAGTTCATCTTGATGCCCGAAATGCTGTTAGAAGAGGGCTATTTGATGTTAATTGCTGGATCTTATCTGAACATGCACTTTTGTCATTTTTGCCATGATTGATGTGTTCCTCCTATGAAGTTGAGTCCTACATGAGTTTTGTAATATGCCATGTTACCTATCCAGGGAATTTTTCCATGTATTTTTATGATCTATGCGGTGACTAGCACAAGCATGTAAACTAGGTCACTTGATGTTGCTGATTTCAGAGACTTAGTGATTTCACCAAGTCCCTGACTGCTGTTATTTTCATGCCATGTGTTCATGTTGTTTCCGAGAGATATATGCATAATTTGAGTATGATCAGTAAGGGAGTTTTGAACTTGAGTATTTGCTCTATCCATCGATGCCTTTGTTTGCAATTATGGAGTGCCATAGCTTGAGTCATTTGAGCTCAACTTTTGCTTCAAAATATTGCTGGCAGATTGTTTACGTGTTATTCGATTTTGCCAAGCTTGGTGTAGATGATCCTTGCATGATATGATGTTATTCTTGCCATGTCTAGTTACTATGCCATGTCTTCTTGAGGTATGTATGCTTAGTTTATCATGCAATGCTCTGTAGTGAGTGCATCGAGCTCACGAACATGCCTAGTCGTTAACAGTTTTCTGCCATGTCCAGTTTTCTGCTAAGTCTGAAACCTGTAACGAAACTTGCTTCTTTGTCATGGGTGTAATCATATTTTCTGGTCCTTTTTGGCTTATGGTCAGTAAGGGACTTTTGTCAAGTGCTATGTGTAGATTCATGCCATGTCTTATTTTGCTATGTTCTGAACATTTAGCATGTTGTTTCATTGCTCTGAACATGTCATCCTGATGTTAGTTTCTGCTTGTTGATATTTCACCAAGTCTGTGAACCTGTTATCATTTGCACTTTTGCCATGCTTGTTTGAACCTGTTATGATGTGATTTAGCTGTAGCTCAGTGTTCATCGTTTGTCGAGCATCTTGAGTAGATTACTGTCATATGCTTTGTTGCCATGTTTGGGTGCAGTAGCTTAATTATTTGTTGCTTGCTAAGTAGCATCATGCTGTTTATGGCAGATTCATGTCATTCTTGTATTGCTTGTCATTTGCAAACCGTGCATCCGAATCCGGTGATCTTTATATCGATTTCAACCGAAATCACCTCATCTATCCAGTGGCATGCTTGGTTTGCCAAGATTATGCCCTGTTCATCCTTGTCCTCCCTGAGCATGCATACGCACTGCATATCACCTCTCGCATATCATGCCATGTTTTGCATCATGTTGATTGCGCATTGCATCGTGGTTGATGTTGGTTCCTTTGCTTGTTCTCTTGTCTTGGGTAGAGCCGGGAGACGAGTACGTGACCGAGGATTCCGTTGAGAACGCTTACGAGGACCAAGCTTTCGACAACTCTGAGAACCTTGCAGGCAAGATGACCATACCCTCGAAATCACTTCTATCTTTGCTTGCTAGATTGCTCGCTCTTTTGCTATGCCTATGCTGCGATACCCACCACTTGCTATATCATGCCTCCTATATTGCCATGTCAGCCCCTAACCATCCATGTCCTAGCAAACCGTTGTTTGGCTATGTTACCGCTTTTGCTCAGCCCCTCTTATAGCGTTGTTAGTTGCAGGTGAAGATGAAGTTTGTTCCTTGTTGGAACATGGACTTGTTGTTCCTTGTTTGGAACATGTTTACTTGTTGGGATATCACAATACCGCTTAATTAATTAATGCATCTATATACTTGGTAAAGGGTGGAAGGCTCGGCCTTATGCCTGGTGTTTTGTTCCACTCTTGCCACCCTAGTTTCCGTCATACCGGTGTTATGTTCCTGGAGTTTGCGTTCCTTACACGGTTGGGTGATTTATGGGACCCCCTTGACAGTTCGCTTTGAATAAGACTTTTCCAGCAAGGCCCAACATTGGTTTTACCATTTGCCACCTAGCCTTTTTCCCTTGGGTTCTGCAGACTCAAGGGTCATCTTATTTTAACCCCCCCCCGGGCCAGTTCTCCTTCGATTGCTGGTCCAAACTAGAGCACCGTGCAGGGCCGTCCCTTGGCAACTTGGGTTATGTTGGCTCCTGTACGCTTAGCTTATCCGGATGTGCCCTGAGACCGAGATATGTGCAGCTCCTATCAGGATTTGTCGGCACAATCGGGCGGCTTTGCTGGACTTGTTTTATTGCTGTTGAAGTGTCTTGTAGTCCGGGATTCCGAGTTTGATCGGGTCTTCCCGGTAGAAGGAATATCCTTCGTTGACCGTGAGAGCTTATCATGGGCTAAGTTGGGACACCCCTGCAGGGTATTATCTTTCGAAAGCCGTGCCCGCGGTTATGAGGCAGATGGGAATTTGTTGATGTCCGGTTGTAGAAAACCCGAAGTTGACCTTAACTAAAACACATCAACCGCGTGTGTAACCGTGATGGTCTCTTCTCGGCGGGGTCCGGGAAGTGAACACGGTTGTTGGAGTTATGTCTGACGTAGGTTGTTTCAGGATCACTTCTTGATCACTTCTAGCTTCACGACCGTGCTTTGCCTTCTCTTCTCGCTCTCTTTTGCGCTGTAGCCACCATATGCTAGTCGCTTGCTGCAGCTCCACCTCACAAACCCCTTTTCCCACCTTTAAGCTTAAATAGTCTTGATCTCGCGGGTGTGAGATTGCTGAGTCCCCGTGGCTCACAGATATTATCACCTCAGTTGCAGGTACCAACGATGTCAGTGCTGATGACGCGACCGAGCTCACTTGGGAGTTCGATGAGGAACGTGGCCGTTACTATGTTTCTTTTCCAGATGATCAGTAGTGGAGCCCAGTTGGGTGATCCGGGGATCTGTTTAGCATTTGGGGTAGTCTTCTTTCATTTTGGTACCGTAGTCGGACCTTGAGTGTAATCTGCATGATGGATGTTATTTATGTACTTGTGTGAAGTGGCGATTGTAAGCCAACTATGTATCTTTCCCCTTATTATTACATGGATTGTGTGAAGATTACCTCACTTGCGACATTGCTTTCAATGCGGTTATGCCTCTAAGTCGTGCCTCGACACGTGGGAGATATAGCCGCATCGAGGGCGTTACAAGTTGGTAATCAGAGCCTTTCCCGACTTTAGGAGCCCCCACTGTTTGATCGTCTTTAGTGGCCGAGTTGTGTCTAGAAAAAAATGTTTTGAGTCATTTAGGAATTATATATCGGAGAGTTTAGGAATTCTTTTTACTCCCCAGTCCCTTCGACCTTCTGGTAAGGCATCCTGACGTAGAGTTTTGACTATTCTCTTCTCAAATTTCACTAAAAAAAAATTTAGGATCACGCGGGTATATTACAATCGTTCCGATGGTTTTATGATGACAACATTGTCTTGGTTGCCTCCTGACATTTAGGGGTTGTGGCAGTGTCCCAGGGAGTTGAGCTCCGAGGTGTTGTCGTCATAATTTTATCGTTGCGGTTTTGGAATACCTGAGTTTAGTACGACCGACATCGAAAATCTCTTTTGTACAGTTGTTGGTGAGATAACCCTGATAGCCCAGTACTGTGGCGAGTGCAGGGGTATTGCCATGACTTGTATAACGGATGTGTTTTCGAAGGTTGAGGTAGACAATTTCCGAAGGTTTCTTGGTTATGTGTTGAAGGATGGATACAGCTGGTTGTAGGAATTGCTAGTTTGGGTGAGATATTATGCTTCCCCTGTATCCCCAACACCTGATTGCATAACCAGAAAGTTTCGGGAGTTTATAAGTGGGAATTCATGTAGCTCTAGTATTTCTTCCGCAGATATTTGGTTTGTGATTGGGTAATCCTTACCAAGTATTTGTTCACTTCCGTACCTTGTTGATTTTATTCCTTACCATGTTCTAAGTGGCTTCTCAGCTTTGGAAGTGTGATGTTTTACATTGGAATTCATCCGTTCATTCTCGTTCGAATGTTATTTGTGAAGACTATATGTTGCTATTTCGTTCCTTTGATTCAGCCTCAATATATCTCTGTCAAGATGCTAATGGATGTCACCCTCTTCAGGATGGCTCCACCAACGCGTCAGAATCCGGAACGCAATGACGGGAATCAGGCTAACCCTCCGCCACCACCTCCGCCTCCGGAAGCTTGGCAAGCCTTGATGACTGCCACAAATGCCAATGCTCAGATTCTGATTCAGCTCTTGCAAGATCGCAACCAAGGTCAAGCTAATCAAGAGAATCAAGGCCAAGGCAACAATCAGCCGCATTTCGCTTCACTGAACCAGTTCCTTGCTAATCAGCCAAAGACCTTCAGCTACTGTGTCGAGGCCACTGACGCTGATGATTGGCTCGTGGACATCAGCAAGCATTTCGAGCGCAGCAATGTCCGACCTGAGGACTTTGTCAAGTTTGCCTCTTTTCAACTCAAAGATCAAGCTGCTGAGTGGTTCCAGCAATACAAAGATTCCAGAGGAGGTCGTGTGATCACTTGGGATGATTTCCTTCGTGATTTCAAAGCGCACCACATTCCAGAAAGTGTTGTTGAGCTTAAGCGTGAGGAATTCCGCAATCTAAAGCAAGGCAACATGACTGTCTATCAATACAACACTCAGTTCCAGAAGCTCTCTCGTTTTGCAAGGCAAGATATTCCTGATGAGAAGAGTATGATCTACCAGTTCAGGCGTGGTCTCAGAGAAGATCTGCAGCTTGCTCTCGTGCTTTTCGAGCCATTAAAGTATGATGAATTCTACAACATGGCACTGAAACAAGAAGCTGCTCAGCTCAAGTGTGAGGCATCTAAGAAGAGAGTCAGAGACGCAGTTCAGTCTTCTTCTTCTTCACTTGTGACAGCTAAGCAACAGAAGTTCTGGTTGCCTCCTCCTCCTCCGTTCCGTCAGCCTTATCAGCAGAAGAATACAAGTGGTCGTGGATCTTCCCACCCACCCAACCCTGGCTTTCAGAACAAGTCTCAGAATCAAGCTCCAAGGCCAAGTGCTCCTTACCATCGTCCGCTCTCAGAGGTGACTTGTAACAAATGTCAGCAGAAGGGTCACTATGCGAACAAGTGCTTCAACCAGAGGCGCCTTCCGCCTCCTCCTCCTGTGAAATCTTCCAGCAATGCAGTGGTCAAGCATAATCCTAAGCACGTCAAGGTGAACATGTTGAATGCAGCTCAAGCAGAGGATTCTTCTGAAGTGATCATGGGTAATCTTCCTGTTAATGATATTCCTGCCAAAGTCTTATTTGATACTGGTGCATCGCATTGTTTCATGTCCAGATCATTTGTTTCAAAGCATGACTTCGTTTCTGAATTATTGGCTAAACCCTTGGGGGTTGTTTCTCCGGCCAAGCCTATGAGGGCCACCACAATGATTCCGAATGTTTCTATCAAGATGGGCGACTATAAATTTCTATCTTCTCCAATGGTGCTTGGTGATTCTGATATTGATCTTATTCTCGGGATGGACTGGCTTTCTAAGCACAAGGCTCAGCTCGAATGTGTTGCCAGGGAAATCAAATTGACTCACACTTCGAACGATGTGATCATCTATGCCTCTCGTGATGATACCATTCGGTTGTTTTCTCTCAATGAGATGGGTGAAATGGAGGCTATCTCTCAGATTCCAGTTGTTTGTGAGTACCAAGATGTTTTTCCAGAAGAGCTTCCGGGTATGCCTCCCCGCAGGCCAGTTGAATTCGTTATTGAACTTGAGCCTGGCACGGAACCCGTTTGCAAGCGTCCCTACAAGCTTGGACCAGATGAGCTCAAGGAATTGAAGATTCAACTCGATAAACAAGAACGTCTGGGCCTGATCAGACCGAGTTCTTCTCCTTGGGGTTGTGGTGTTGTTTTTGTCAAGAAGAAGGATGGCACGGACCGACTTTGCGTCGATTACCGTCCATTGAACAAGAAGACTATCAAGAACAAGTACCCACTTCCCAACATCAATGAGCTATTTGAGCAACTCAAAGGTGCTAAGGTGTTCTCCAAGCTTGACCTTCGTATGGGTTATCATCAGATTCGCATTCGTGAAGAAGATATTCCCAAGACAGCATTCAGAACAAGCTTTGGTTCTTATGAATATACTGTCATGTCTTTCGGTCTTGTCAATGCTCCTCCGTATTTCACTCGATTGATGAATTTCATCTTCAACCCCTACATCAACGAATTTGTCTTGGTCTATCTTGATGATATTTTGGTCTTCTCCAAGAATAAGAAGGACCATGCCGAACATTTGCGGTTGGTACTCGACAAGCTCAGAGAGTATCAGTTATATGCGAAGTTCTCCAAATGTGAATTCTGGCTTGATGAAGTTCTTTATCTTGGTCATATCATCTCTGCCAAGGGCATCGCTGTTAATCCAGAGAGGGTGTCTGCAGTTTTGAATTGGAATCCTCCTCAGAATGTCAAGCAGCTTCGCAGTTTCCTTGGACTTGCAAGCTATTGCAGAAGATTCGTTGAGAATTTCTCCAAGATTGCAAAGCCTCTTTCCAACCTCCTCCAGAAGCATGTGAAATATGTCTGGTCTCCTGAGTGTGACGTTGCTTTCAACACTCTCAAAGAGAAACTTGTCACTGCTCCAGTCTTGACTCCTCCTGACGAATCCAAGCCTTATGAAGTATTCTGTGATGCTTCTCTCCAGGGCCTCGGTGCTGTCTTAATGCAAGAGAAGAAGGTTGTTGCCTATACCTCTCGCCAGTTGAAGCCCAATGAAAGGAACTACCCCACTCACGATCTTGAGTTGGCGGCAGTTGTCCACGCACTAATAACATGGAGACATCTCCTGTTGGGAAGGAAAGTGGACATTTTCACAGATCACAAGAGCCTCAAGTATATCTTCACTCAGCCTCATCTCAACCTCAGGCAAACTCGATGGGTCGAAATGATTCAAGAGTATAATCCAAGTATTGAATATACTCCAGGCAAGGCTAATGTGGTTGCAGACGCTTTGAGCAGAAAGGCTTACTGCAACAGCTTAATCCTCAAACCATTTCAACCAGATCTCTGTGAGGCTTTTCGCAAGTTGAATCTCCAAGTTGTTCCTCAAGGTGTTCTTGCCAACCTCGTTGTCTCTCCTACCTTGGAAGATCAGATTCGTGAGGCACAATTGTTGGATACCATGGTGAAGAAGGTGAAACGTGGTATTGAAAAGAGCATCCCCAAATACAAGTGCTATCGAGTTGATGACAGAGATACTCTTTTCTTCGAGGACCGGATTGTGGTTCCAAAGGGTGATCTTCGTAAAGTCATTATGAACGAAGCGCACAACTCTCTCCTGTCTATTCATCCTGGAAGTACAAAGATGTACCATGACCTCAAGCAGTCGTATTGGTGGACTCGAATGAAGCGTGAGATCGCTCAATTCGTGAATGAGTGTGATGTCTGCAGAAGGGTGAAAGCAGAACACCAACGACCAGCTGGACTTCTCCAACCTCTTGCTATTCCAGAATGGAAGTTTGATCATATCAAAATGGACTTCGTGACTGGTTTTCCTAAGTCCAAGCGTGGAAATGATGCTATCTTCGTCGTCATCGACAAGCTCACCAAAGTGGCTCATTTTCTTCCTATCAAAGAGTCTATCACAGCAGCGCAGCTGGCAGAGCTCTACACCTCCAGAATTGTCTCTTTGCACGGCATTCCGCAATTGATCTCTTCAGATCGTGGCAGCATCTTTACCTCCAAGTTCTGGGATTCTTTTCAGATGGCCATGGGCACCAACATTCGCTTCAGCACAGCGTTCCACCCTCAGACTAGTGGACAAGTCGAGCGTGTCAATCAAATTCTTGAAGATATGCTCAGAGCCTGTGTTATCTCTTTCGGCATGAAGTGGGAGGATTGTCTTCCTTATGCTGAATTCTCTTACAACAACAGTTTTCAAGCCAGCTCGGGCAAAGCCCCATTCGAGATTCTCTATGGCAGAAAGTGCCGTACTCCTCTCAACTGGTCTGAAACCGGTGAACGTCAATTGCTCGGCAATGATTTGATCTCAGAAGCTGAGGCTATGTGCAAGGTCATTCGTGAGAACCTCAAAGCAGCGCAGTCGCGCCAGAAGAGCTATTACGACAGCAAACATCGAGATGTGGCATTCGAGATCGGAGACCATGTTTACCTCCGTGTCTCGCCAATGAAAGGAACTCGTCGCTTCGGTATCAAGGGGAAACTTGCTCCGCGATACGTGGGCCCCTTCAAGATCATCGGGAAACGAGGCGATCTCGCCTATCAACTTGAGCTCCCCTCCAACTTTGCAAATGTGCACGATGTCTTCCACGTGTCACAGCTTCGCAAGTGCTTCAAGACGCCTGAGCGCACCATCAACTTTGAAGAGACTGATCTTCAAGAAGATTTGTCCTATCATGAGCATCCAGTTGCCATTCTTGAGACTACTGAGCGCAAGACTCGCAACAAGTCAATCAAATTCCTCAAAGTGAAATGGTCACATCATTCAGACCGAGAGGCCACATGGGAGCGTGAAGACCACCTACGTTCTGAGTATCCGGAGTTCTTTCAGTCCTAGATCTCGGGACGAGATCCTCTCGTAGTGGTGGTGTGTTGTAACGCCCCCGATGTAACTTGCCATATTTGTAATCCAACTCTTGCCATTTTCGGCTATGTGTTATGATATTCCCTCCGTGGTTGGGTTCCCTCCGTTTTGCATTTTGGTCATGTCATGCATTTCATATCATGTCATCATGTGCATCGCATTCGCATACGTGTTCGTCTCATAAATCCGAGCATCTTTCCCGTTGTCCGTTTTGCAATCCGGCGCTCCTATGTCTCCCGGCGTCCCCTTTTACATTTCTTCGTGGGCGGGTATTAAACATTCTCGGAATGGACCGAGGTTTGACATGTGGCCTCGGTATAGCACCGGTAGACCGCCTGTCAAGTTTCGGGTCAATCGGAGTTCGTTTGGTACTCCAACGGTTAACCGGGTAACCGTGAAGGCCTCGTGTGTGTTGCAGCCCAACACCCCTTCAAAACAGCCCAATAACCCATCTAAGTCACTCCCATGTCCTCCGCCGTTCGATCACGATCGCGTGGGCGAAAACCGCACTCCATTTAGAGCCTCCTAGCTCCTCCTATCTATAAATATGTGCTCCCCTCCTCATTTTCGGGTCCAACCCTAGTCCATTTCATCCCCGCCGCCGCCGGACAAAAACCCGGGCAGCGGACACGTCCGCGCCGCCGTCCCGGGCCAACCACGCGGCGCCACGTGGCGCGCCGCCGCCGTCCCCGCCGCCGGCCCGCGAAGCCCGCCGCGGGCCCTCCCGCGCGCCGTCCGGGACGCGCCTCGCCCGCTCGCCCGCGCGCCCCCGCGCCCGCACCCCGCGGCCGCCGCCTCCGCCGCCGCCTCCGCCGCCGCCGCTCCGTCCGCAACGCCGCCCCGCGCGGCCCCGCGCCGCCGCTCCGTCCCCGCGCTCCGCCGGAGCCGGATCCGGCCAGATCCGGCTCGCTTCGGCCCTCCTCCGCCTTCCTCGGCCGCCGCCGGCGAGATCCCGGCGAGCTCCGGCGACCCCGCGACGTAGGTTGACTTTTGCCTCTCCCAGATTTCTGCTAAGTCCTCACGTTGCATCATCATCATGCCTTGTTCATCCTGCGATATCTTTGCATCCGTAGCTCCGTTTCGCGCGTATAATATGTAGTTTTGTTTGCCTCGAAGAGTACATCATTTTGATCCATTGCATCATTTTCGTTTGAGTTCATCTTGATGCCCGAAATGCTGTTAGAAGAGGGCTATTTGATGTTAATTGCTGGATCTTATCTGAACATGCACTTTTGTCATTTTTGCCATGATTGATGTGTTCCTCCTATGAAGTTGAGTCCTACATGAGTTTTGTAATATGCCATGTTACCTATCCAGGGAATTTTGCCATGTATTTTTATGATTTATGTGGTGACTAGCACAAGCATGTAAACTAGGTCACTTGATGTTGCTGATTTCAGAGACTTAGTGATTTCACCAAGTCCCTGACTGCTGTTATTTTCATGCCATGTGTTCATGTTGTTTCCGAGAGATATATGCATAATTTGAGTATGATCAGTAAGGGAGTTTTGAACTTGAGTATTTGCTCTATCCATCGATGCCTTTGTTTGCAATTATGGAGTGCCATAGCTTGAGTCATTTGAGCTCAACTTTTGCTTCAAAATATTGCTGGCAGATTGTTTACGTGTTATTCGATTTTGCCAAGCTTGGTGTAGATGATCCTTGCATGATATGATGTTATTCTTGCCATGTCTAGTTACTATGCCATGTCTTCTTGAGGTATGTATGCTTAGTTTATCATGCAATGCTCTGTAGTGAGTGCATCGAGCTCACGAACATGCCTAGTCGTTAACAGTTTTCTGCCATGTCCAGTTTTCTGCTAAGTCTGAAACCTGTAACGAAACTTGCTTCTTTGTCATGGGTGTAATCATATTTTCTGGTCCTTTTTGGCTTATGGTCAGTAAGGGACTTTTGTCAAGTGCTATGTGTAGATTCATGCCATGTCTTATTCTGCTATGTTCTGAACCTTTAGCATGTTTTTTCATTGCTCTGAACATGTCATCCTGATGTTAGTTTCTGCTTGTTGATATTTCACTAAGTCTGTGAACCTGTTATCATTTGCACTTTTGCCATGCTTGTTTGAACCTGTTATGATGTGATTTAGCTGTAGCTCAGTGTTTATCTTTTGTCGAGAATCTTGAGTAGATTACTGTCATATGCTTTGTTGCCATGTTTGGGTGCATTAGCTTAATTATTTGTTGCTTGCTAAGTAGCATCATGCTGTTTATGGCAGATTCATGTCATTCTTGTATTGCTTGTCATTTGCAAACCGTGCATCCGAATCCGGTGATCTTTATATCGATTTCAACCGAAATCACCTCATCTATCCAGTGGCATGCTTGTTTTGCCAAGATTATGCCCTGTTCATCCTTGTCCTCCCTGAGCATGCATACGCACTGCATATCACCTCTCGCATATCATGCCATGTTTTGCATCATGTTGATTGCGCATTGCATCGTGGTTGATGTTGGTTCCTTTGCTTGTTCTCTTGTCTTGGGTAGAGCCGGGAGACGAGTACGTGACCGAGGATTCCGTTGAGAACGCTTACGAGGACCAAACTTTCGACAACTCTGAGAACCTTGCAGGCAAGATGACCATACCCTCGAAATCACTTCTATCTTTGCTTGCTAGATTGCTCGCTCTTTTGCTATGCCTATGCTGCGATACCCACCACTTGCTATATCATGCCTCCTATATTGCCATGTCATCCCCTAACCATCCATGTCCTAGCAAACCGTTGTTTGGCTATGTTACCGCTTTTGCTCAGCCCCTCTTATAGCGTTGTTAGTTGCAGGTGAAGATGAAGTTTGTTCCTTGTTGGAACATGGACTTGTTGTTCCTTGTTTGGAACATGTTTACTTGTTGGGATATCACAATACCGCTTAATTAATTAATGCATCTATATACTTGGTAAAGGGTGGAAGGCTCGGCCTTATGCCTGGTGTTTTGTTCCACTCTTGCCACCCTAGTTTCCGTCATACCGGTGTTATGTTCCTGGAGTTTGCGTTCCTTACACGGTTGGTTGATTTATGGGACCCCCTTGACAGTTCGCTTTGAATAAGACTTTTCCAGCAAGGCCCAACATTGGTTTTACCATTTGCCACCTAGCCTTTTTCCCTTGGGTTCTGCAGACTCAAGGGTCATCTTATTTTAACCCCCCCCCCCCGGGCCAGTTCTCCTTCGATTGCTGGTCCAAACTAGAGTACCGTGCAGGGCCGTCCCTTGGCAACTTGGGTTATGTTGGCTCCTGTACGCTTAGCTTATCCGGATGTGCCCTGAGACCGAGATATGTGCAGCTCCTATCAGGATTTGTCGGCACAATCGGGCGGCTTTGCTGGACTTGTTTTATTGCTGTTGAAGTGTCTTGTAGTCCGGGATTCCGAGTTTGATCGGGTCTTCCCGGTAGAAGGAATATCCTTCGTTGACCGTGAGAGCTTATCATGGGCTAAGTTGGGACACCCCTGCAGGGTATTATCTTTCGAAAGCCGTGCCCGCGGTTATGAGGCAGATGGGAATTTGTTGATGTCCGGTTGTAGAAAACCCGAAGTTGACCTTAACTAAAACACATCAACCGCGTGTGTAACCGTGATGGTCTCTTCTCGGCGGGGTCCGGGAAGTGAACACGGTTGTTGGAGTTATGTCTGACGTAGGTTGTTTCAGGATCACTTCTTGATCACTTCTAGCTTCACGACCGTGCTTTGCCTTCTCTTCTCGCTCTCTTTTGCGCTGTAGCCACCATATGCTAGTCGCTTGCTGCAGCTCCACCTCACAAACCCCTTTTCCCACCTTTAAGCTTAAATAGTCTTGATCTCGCGGGTGTGAGATTGTTGAGTCCCCGTGGCTCACAGATATTATCACCTTAGTTGCAGGTACCAACGATGTCAGTGCTGATGACGCGACCGAGCTCACTTGGGAGTTCGATGAGGAACGTGGCCGTTACTATGTTTCTTTTCCAGATGATCAGTAGTGGAGCCCAGTTGGGTGATCCGGGGATCTGTTTAGCATTTGGGGTAGTCTTCTTTCATTTTGGTACCGTAGTCGGACCTTGAGTGTAATCTGCATGATGGATGTTATTTATGTACTTGTGTGAAGTGGTGATTGTAAGCCAACTATGTATCTTTCCCCTTATTATTACATGGATTGTGTGAAGATTACCTCACTTGCGACATTGCTTTCAATGCGGTTATGCCTCTAAGTCGTGCCTCGACACGTGGGAGATATAGCCGCATCGAGGGCGTTACAACTCCTTCCTCCTATATATACCTACATACCCCCAAATGATCAGATACGGAGCCAAAAACCTAATTCCACCGCCGCAACCTTCTGTACCCACGAGATCCCATCTTGGGGCCTTTTCCGGAGCTCCGCCGGAGGGGGCATCTACCATGGAGGGCTTCTACATCATCATAGCCCCTCCGATGAATTGTGAGTAGTTTTACCTCAGACCTTCGGCTCCATAGTTAGTAGCTAGATGGCTTCTTCTCTCTTTTTGGATCTCAATACAATGTTCTCCCCCTCTCTCGTGGAGATGTATTCGATGTAATCTTCTTTTTGCGGTGTGTTTGTTGAGATCGATGAATTGTGGGTTTATGATCAAGTCTATCTATGAACAATATTTGAATATTCTCTGAATTATTTTATGTATGATTGGTTATCTTTGCAAGTCTCTTCGAATTATCGGTTTGGTTTGGCCTACTAGATTGGTTCTTCTGGCAATGGGAGAAGTGCTTGGCTTTGGGTTCAATCTTGCGGTGTTCTTTCCCAGTAACAGTAGGGGCAGCAAGGCACGTATTGTATTGTTGCCATCGAGGATAACAAGATGGGGTTTTTATCACATTGCATGAAACTATCCCTCTACATCATGTCATATTGCTTAAGGCGTTACTCTGTTTTTAACTTAATACTCTAGATGCATGCTGTATAGCGGTCGATGAGTGGAGTAATAGTAGTAGATGCAGGCAGGAGTCGGTCTACTTGTCTCAGACGTGATGCCTATATACATCATCATACCTAGATATTCTCATAACTATGCTCAATTCTGTCAATTGCTCAACAGTAATTTGTTCACCCACCGTAGAATACTTATGCTCTTGAGAGAAGGCACTAGTGAAATCTATGGCCCCCGGGTCTATTCTCATCATATCAATCTTCCATCACTTTATTATTGCTTTGCTTTTTTACTTTGCCTTTTATTTTACTTTGCATCTCTATACCAAAAATACCAAAAATATTATCTATCATCTCTATCAGATCTCACTCCCGTAAGTGACCGTGAAGGGATTGACAACCCCTAATCGCCTTGGTTGCATTGAGCTATTTGCTTTGTGTAGGTACGAGGGACTCGCGTGTAGCCTCCTATTGGATTGATACCTTGGTTCTCAAAAACTGAGGGAAATACTTACTCTACTCTGTTGCATCACGCTTTCCTCTTCAAGGGAATCCAACGCAGTGCTCAAGAGGTAGCAGGAAGATTTCTGGCGCCGTTGCCGGGGAGTCTACACAAAAGTCAACATACCAAGTACCCATCACAATCCCTTATCTCTCGCATTACATTATTTGCCGCCTCTTGTTTTCCTATCCCCCACTTCACCCTTGCCGTTTTATTCGCCCTCTCTTTTCCGTTTGCCTTCTTATCGCTTGCTTTTTGTTTGCTCGTGTGTTGGTTTGCTTGTTTGTCACGATGGCTCAAGATAATACCAAATTGTGTGACTTTACCAATACCAACAATAATGATTTCCTTAGCACTCCGATTGCTCCTCTTACCAATTCTGAATCTTGTGAAATCAATACTGCTTTGTTGAATCTTGTTATGAAAGATCAATTCGCCAATCTTCCTAGTGAAGATGTCGCTACTCATCTAAATAGCTTCGTTGATTTATGTGATATGCAAAAGAATAAAGATGTCGATAATGATATTGTTAAATTGAAACTATTTCCTTTTTCGCTTAGAGATCGTGCTAAAGCTTGGTTTTTGTCTTTGCCTAAAAATAGTATTGATTCTTGGAACAAGTGCAAAGATGCTTTTATCTCTAAGTATTTTCCTCCCGCTAAGATCATCTCTCTTAGAAACGACATTATGAATTTTAAGCAACTTGATCATGAACATGTTGCACAAGCTTGGGAGAGAATGAAATTAATGAGACACAATTGCCCTACTCATGGTTTGAATTTGTGCATGATTATACAAAACTTTTATGCCAGATTAAATTTTGCTTCTAAAAATCTTTTAGATTCGGCCGCGGGAGGCACTTTTATGGAAATCACTTTAGGAGATGCTACTAAACTCCTATATAATATTATGGTTAATTATTCTCAATGGCAAATTGAAAGATCTACTAATAAAAAAGTGCATGCAATAGAAGAAATCAATGTTTTGAGTGGAAAGATGGATGAACTTATGGAATTATTTGCTACTAAGAGTGTTTCTTCTGATCCTAATGATATGCCATTGTCTACTTTGATTGAGAATAATAATGAATCTATGGATGTGGATTTTGTTGGTAGGAATAATTTTGGTAACAACGCGTATAGAGGGAATTTTAATCCTAGGCCTTATCCTAGTAATCCTTCTAATAATTATGGAAATTCCTACAACAACTCTTATGGAAATCTTAATAAGATGCCCTCTGAATTTGAGAATAGTGTTAAAAAGTTTATGAATTCACAAAAGAATTTCAATGCTTTGCTTGAAGAGAAATTACTTAAAGTTGATGATTTGGCTAGGAATGTTGATAGAATTTCTCTTGAGGTTGATTATTTAAAACTTAGATCTATTCCTCCTAAGCATGATATCAGTGACTCTCTCAAAGCCATGAGAATTTCCATTGATGAGTGCAAGGAAAGAACCGCTAGGATGCGTGCTACGAAAGATGCCTTTATTAAAGCGTGTTCTTCCAATTCCTATGAAAGTAAAGATGAAGATCTAAAAGTTATTGATGTGTCTCCTATTAAATCTTTGTTTTGCAAAATGAATCTTGATAATGATCAGATTGATTATGATCCACCTTTACCTAGAAGGCGTTCCAAAAATTCAGAGTTTTTAGATCTCAATGATGAATTTGATAAAAGTGGGATTGAAAATAATAAAACCTTAGATGTTGCTAAACCCAATATTTTGGACTTCAAGGAATTTAATTATGAAAGTTGCTCTTTAATTGATTGTATTTCCTTGTTGCAATTCGTGCTAAATTCTCCTCATGCTTATAGTCAAAATAAAGCCTTTACTGAACATATCGTTGATGCCTTGATGCAATCTTATGAAGAAAAACTTGAGTTGAAAGTTGCTATCCCTAGAAAACTTTATGATGAGTGGGAACCTACAATTAAAATTAAAATTAAAAATCATGAGTTTTATGCTTTGTGTGATTTGGGTGCTAGTGTTTCCACTATTCCCAAAACTTTGTGTGATTTGCTAGATTTTCATGATTTTGATGATTGCTCTCTAAACTTGCATCTTGCGGATTCCACTATTAAGAAACCTATGGGAAGAATTAATGATGTTCTTATTGTTGCCAATAGGAATTATGTGCCTGTAGATTTTTTCGTTCTTGATATAGATTGCAATCCTTCATGCCCTATTATTCTTGGTAGACCTTTCCTTAGAGCGGTTGGTGCAATTATTGATATGAAGGAAGGGCATATTAGATTCCAATTTCCATTAAAGAAAGGCATGGAACACTTCCCTACAAAGAAAATAAAATTACCATATGAATCTATCATGAGAGCCACTTATGGATTGCCAACCAAAGATGGCAATACCTAGATCTATCCTCACTTTTATGCCTAGCTAGGGGCGTTAAATGATAGCGCTTGTTGGGAGGCAACCCAATTTTATTTTTAGTTTTTTTGTTTTTGCTTCTGTTTAGGAATAAATAATCCATCTACCTTCTGTTTAGATGTGGTTTTATGTTTTAATTAGTGTTTGTGCCAAGTTAAACCTCTAGGATCTTCTTGGATGATAGTTATTTGATCTTGCTGTAATTTCCAGAAACTTTCTGTTCACGAAAACAATTGTTAAAAATCACCAGAACGTGATAAAATACTGATTCCAATTGATTCTTACCAATAAACAAATTGTCTAGGTCATCCTATTTTGGTGTATTTTTTGGAGTTCCAGAAGTTTGCGTCAGTTACAGATTACTACAGACTGTTCTGTTTTTGACAGATTCTGTTTTTCGTGTGTTGTTTGCTTATTTTGATGCATCTATGGCTAGTAAAATAGTTTATAAACCATAGAAAAGTTGGAATACAGTAGGTTTAACATCAATATAAATAAAGAATGAGTTCATTACAGTACCTTGAAGTGGTCTTTTGTTTTCTTTCGCTAACGGAGCTCACGAGATTTCTGTTGAGTTTTGTGTTGTGAAGTTTTCAAGTTTTGGGTGAAATCTTTTGATGGATTATGGAACAAGGAGTGGTAAGAGCCTAATCTTGGGGATGCCCATGGAACCCCCAAGATAATCCAAGGACACCAAAAATTCAAAGCTTGGGGATGCCCCGGAGGGCATCCCCTCTTTCGTCTACTTCCATCGGTAATTTTACTTGGAGCTATATTTTTATTCACCACATGATATGTGTTTTTGTTAGAGCGTCTTGTATTATTTGTGTCCTTGTTTGTTAGTCTACCACAATCATCCTTGCTGTACAGACCTTTTGAGAGAACCATACATGAATTGGAATTTGATAGAACAATCTATGTGCTTCACTTATATCTTTTGAGCTTTATAGTTTTGCTCTAGTTCTTCACTTATATCTTTTAGAGTACGCTGGTGAATTTGTTCTATAGAAACTATTGATCTCTCATGCTTCACTCAGATTAATTTGAGAGTCTTAATTAGCATGGTAATTTGCTTAAAATCTTAATATGCTAGGTATAAAAAAATATAGTAAAAGCTTTCTTATGAGTGTGTTGAATACTAAGAAAAGTTTCATAATTGATAATTGTTTTGAGATATGGAGGTGATAATATCAAAGTCGTGCTAGTTGAGTAGTTGTGAATTTGAGAAATTCTTGTGTTGAAGTTTTGATGTCTCGTAGCATGCATGTATGGTAAAACGTTATGTAACAAATTTGAAACATGAGGTGTTCTTTGATTGTCCTCCTTATGAGTGGCGGTCGGGGACGAGAGATGGTCTTTTCCTACCAACCTATCCCCCTAGGAGCGTGCGCGTAATGCTTTGGTTTTTGATGGCTTGTAGATTTTTGCAATAAGTATATGAGTTCTTTATGACTAATGTTGAGTCCATGAATTATACGCACTCTCACCCTTCCATCATTGCTAGCCTCTTCGGTACTGTGCATTGCCCTTTCTCACATTGAGAGTTGGTGAAAGCTTCGCCGGTGCATCCAAACCCCGTGATATGATACGCTCTTTCACACATAAACCTCCTTATATCTTCCTCAAAACAGCCACCATACCTACCTATTATGGCATTTCCATAGCCATTCCGAGATATATTGCCATGCAACTTTCCAACATACCGTTCATCATGACACATTCATCATTGTCATATTGCTTAGCATAATCATGTAGTTGACATAGTATTCGTGGCAAAGCCACCGTTCATAATTCTTTCATACATGTCACTCTTGATTCATTGCATATCCCGGTACACCGCCGGAGGCATTCATAATAGAGTCATACTTTGTTCTAGTATCGAGTTGTAATCATTGAGTTGTAAATAAATAGAAGTGTGATTATCATCATTTTCTAGAGCATTGTCTCAAGTGAGGAATAAAAAAGAGAGAAAGGCCATAAAAAAGAGAAGGCCCAAAAAATGAGAGAAAAAAGAGAAGGGACAATGCTACTATCCTTTACCACACTTCTGCTTCAAAGTAGCACCATAATCATCATGATACAGAGTCTCTTGTTTTGTCACTTTCATATACTAGTGGGAACTTTTCATAATAGAACTTGGCTTGTATATTCCAACAATGGGCCTCCTCAAGTGCCCTAGGTCTTCGTGAGCAAGCAAGTTGGATGCACACCCACTTAGTTTCTTTTGTTGAGCTTTCATACATTTATAGCTCTAGTGCATTCGTTGCATGACAATCTCTACTCCTTGCATTAACATCAATCGATGGGCATCTCCATAGCCCATTGATTAGCCTCGTTGATGTGAGATCTTCTCCTTTTTTGTCTTCTCCACATAACCCCCATCATTATTCTATTCCACCCATAGTGCTATATCCATGGCTCACGCTCATGTATTGCGTGAAGGTTTATAAGTTTGAGATAATTAAAGTATGAAACAATTGCTTGTCTTATCATCGTGGTTGTGCATGATGAGAGCATTCTTGTGTGACGAAAATGGAGCATGACTAAACTATATGATTTTGTAGGGATGCACTTTCTTTGGCCATGTTATTTTGAGAAGACATAATTGCTTTGTTAGTATGCTTGAAGTATTATTATTTTTATGTCAATAGGAACTTTTGTCTTGAATCTTTCGGATCTGAATATTCATACCACAATTAAGAAGATTTACATTGAAATTATGCCAAGTAGCACTCTGCATCAATTTTTTTATCATTTACCTACTCGAGGACGAGCAGAAATTAAGCTTGGGGATGCCTGATACGTCTCCAATGTATCTATAATTTTTGATTGCTCCATGCTATATTATCTACTGTTTTGGACCATATTGGGCTTTATTTCCCACTTTTATATTACTTTTGGGACTAACCTATTAACCGGAGGCCCAGCCCAGAATTTTTGTTTTTTTGCCTATTTCAGTGTTTCGAAGAAACGGAATATCAAACGGAGTCCAAACGGAATGAAACCTTCGGGAACGTGATTTTCTCACCGAATATGATCCACGAGACTTGAACCTCATGTCAAGAAAGAAGGGAGGTGGCCACGAGGGTGGAGGGCGCCCCCCTAGGGCGCGCCCCCTGCCTCGTGGGCCCCCCTTTGCTCCACCGACGTACTCCTTCCTCCTATATATACCTACGTACCCCCAAACGATCAGATACGGAGCTAAAAACCTAATTCCACCGCCGCAACCTTCTGTACCCACGACATCCCATCTTGGGGCCTGTTCCGGAGCTCCACCGGAGGGGGCATCTACCATGGAGGGCTTCTACATCATCATAGCCCCTCCGATGAAGTGCGAGTAGTTTTACCTCAGACCTTCGGGTCCATAGTTAGTAGCTAGATGGCTTCTTCTCTCTTTTTGGATCTCAATACAATGTTCTCCCCCTCTCTCGTGGAGATCTATTCGATGTAATCTTCTTTTTGCGGTGTGTTTGTTTGGACCGATGAATTGTGGGTTTATGATCAAGTCTATCTATGAACAATATTTGAATCTTCTCTGAATCCTTTTATGTATGATTGGTTATCTTTGCAAGTCTCTTCGAATTATTGGTTTGGTTTGGCCTACTAGATTGGTTCTTCTTGCAATATGAGAAGTGCTTGGCTTCGAGTTCAATCTTGCGGTGTCCTTTCCCAGTGACAATAGGGGCAGCAAGGCACGTATTGTATTGTTGCCATCGAGGATAACAAGATGGGGTTTTTATCATATTGCATGAAACTATCCCTCTACATCATGTCATCTTGCTTAAGGCGTTACTCTGTTTTTAACTTAATACTCTAGATGCATGCTGGATACCGGTCGATGAGTGGAGTAATAGTAGTAGACGCAGGCAGGAGTCGGTCTACTTGTCTCGGACGTGATGCCTATATACATGATCATACCTAGATATTCTCATAACTATGCACAATTCTATCAATTGCTCAACAGTAATTTGTTCACCCACCGTAGAATACTTATGCTCTTGAGAGAAGCCACTAGTGAAATCTATGGCCCCCGGGTCTATTCTCATCATATCAATCTTCCATCACTTTATTATTGCTTTGCTTTTTTACTTTGCCTTTTATTTCACTTTACATCTCTATACCAAAAATATTATCTATCATCTCTATCAGATCTCACTCCCGTAAGTGACTGTGAAGGGATTGACAACCCCTAATCGCGTTGGTTGCGTTGAGCTATTTGTTTTGTGTAGGTACGAGGGACTCGCACGTAGCCTCCTACTGGATTGATACCTTGGTTCTCAAAAACTGAGGAAAATACTTACTCTACTCTGTTGCATCACACTTTCCTCTTCAAGGGAATCCAACGCAGTGCTCAAGAGGTAGCACTGCCCAATGCGGGGACATATCATCCCTACCCCGGAATCTCATGAGAGGGTAGTTTTCCTCACCCACTTCATGCACGGACTGGGATTTCCCATCCTTCCGTTCGTCCGCTGCCTCATGTTCTACTACGGGCTGGACTTCCATGACCTGGCCCTGAACTTCATCCTCAACATCTCGGCGTTTATCATCGTGTGCGAGGCCTTCCTCCGCGTCTGGCCCCACTTCGGCCTGTGGCTGAAGACCTTCAATGTTAAACCGAAGGTGGTGGGCAGCCAGCAAGCAGAATGCGGAGGCGCCATGGTGGGAAAAATGCCCAACATCACATGGCTCGAGGGCTCCTATGTGGAGACCATTAAGGGGTGGCAATCGGGGTGGTTCTACATCACCGAGCCGCGCAACACCACCTGAGTGGCAGCCCCCGAGTTTCGATCCGGAATCCCCATGCGGCTCACCTCCTAGAAAGAGAAGGGCCTGTCTTGGGGTTCCCCGGTGGAGCTGACCGGACTCCAGAAATGCATCCGGAACATGGTAAGCAAGAAACTCAACCTTGTCAACGTGGTCCAGGTCATGCTCTTCCGCCGGATCCTCCCGTGTCAACGACGGGCATTCAATTTGTGGGAGTTCGACCCGGCCGAGCACCAGACTCTGTGCTAGCTCTTTGACACGACACACAAGGACGTCTGGAAGGTGTTGTTCAAGGGCGCCGAGGTGCCTCCATCCCTTACCGAGGACCGCGGACTTAGCGCGAAGTGCCCTGTGAATCCGGTAAGTCTTTTTATAAGATGTTTATTTTCCCTCATTTGATCATATGCGAGATCTAAGCTTCCATGCCTTTAACAGGACTGGGTGGAGACAGCAGAGCAGATTGACTGCCCAGCCCCCCTGCCCGAAGATCCAGCAGATGCTCTCCTAACGGAGATGCTAGTTCCGGCACCTTATGAGGTGTCGGAGAAGAAGACCAAGGGGACCCGAAAGGGTCGCCGGCGCGCGGTCATGTCGGACTCATCGTCCGAACACTCCGAGGTGCACTCCTCCCACGAAAACGAGGAGGAGGAGGAGGAGGAGGAGGAGGAGGAAAGTCCCCCCCCCAACCGGGGGAGATAATAAAAGGAAGGCCGCCCCAACCGGGGAGGCCGAAGGGTCCAAGAAGAGAAGGACCCTCCGTCCGGACTGCTCCACGACCGCCGCCTATAGCGATGACAAGTGGTTGCCCAGGGACAAGCCCCTGGTGAAGTCGTAAGTATCCGGATACCATAGTAATTCGATATGTTTCTATTGCACTGCTTCACCTTACGCCGAACATGATTATGCAGTCCGTCCCGAGCCCGTATCGATGTATCATCGTCGGACAGTTCTTTGGACCCGTCGGATATGAGTAGCGGCTCTCTTCCGACCGCCTCCACCCCTCGCCCTACAGACAACATTGAGGTGTTGTCTCAGAAGGCACCGGGCCGAGGGGAGGTAGTCCTGGAGGTGCCTCAAGGCGACCTTCCGGACCCCGGGCGCAAAGGGAGCAAGACTCCCACGGGCTCCAAGTTCGGCCCCCAGTCGAACACTGTGCCAAAACCTTCGGTGGTTCCGGACTCTAGCAGGCGACCACCTATTAAGAGGGGCAAGCCGCCTGTGCCGGTGACCTCTGTCCATCCAGAGGCACCGGACAACTTGCTGGAAGCGCTTCACGGTGCTTCCATCGACGAAGAGCACCGCACTATCAGGAGTGCGGTGATCGAGAAGGTTCAGTCTGCCAAAAGCGGACTAACTGAAGCTTGTGCCAGCCTCCTAACAGGCTTTCAGGTATGTAATGGAAATATGGGAAAATATAACCTTATAGACAGTAGCCCTTGATGCACTGTTTGGCGTTTGCGAAGAAAAGCCGAATAGAGAATCGAATAATATTCAGAGGAGTCTAATTATAATATGTCTATTTGCATATGCAGGCTTCGCTGTTGGCCGCTGCCGCACATACTGCGGAGGTCGCTGCACTGAAGCAGGACCTTGAGCGGTCCAAGGAAGAGCTCGACCTTATCAAGAGGCAGCTCAAAGAAAACAAAGGTAATCAATACCTTGTCTATTTGTTAAAAAGGCATATGGTTGTAAAATAATAGGATCATCATGAATTTTGCCAGGAGCCACGACCGAAGTGGCGACCCTGAAGAAGGCACTGTCCGAGGCTGAAAACAAAGCGGCCTGGGAGCGCACCGAGCGAGAAAAAGAGAGGCCCGAGTAGGCGAGGTACAGCAAGAGCTCCAGGCTCTCGTCAAGAAGCACGAGGCCCTGGAGCTTGACTCGAAGACGCGAGAGTCCGAGCTTGCCAAAGCGCTCGATAGCGCGAAACATGCCAAGGCCAAAGCCCAAAAGGCCCTCGAGGAAATTGAGGCGGTTAAGAAGATAGCGGCGGGTAAGGCATTCAATATGCAAAGAAAGCACGTGAAAGAAAGTTTCTTTTTACTTACCCGAGTTCGGAGCTCTCCAGGAGCGTTCGCAGATCTGCCCCGCAGTGTGTCTGATGCTGCAGAGTTCTACCGGGCCGAGGAGGGGAGCTCGACGGAGAAGCTTTCTGGTCTCAGTATACTGGGACCAAACACCCGATGCCCTTGAGAGACCAGCTGAAGCAATTGGTCGAGCTTCACAAGGCCGCCGAACAGGCCATGAAGGGTCTCATAGTCCGGTTGTGGCCTGGCGAGCCCCTGCCGTACAGCTACTTTAGCCTGGTGAGGCGGCTTGTGGATGCCTGCCCATGGCTGGAAGTCATAAAGTGGTCCGTCTGCATCGAAGGTGCACGCAGGGCTTTTGCTCGTGCAAAAGTGCACTGGGCGAAGATGGACGCCGAGAAGCTGGTGAAGGAGGGGTCGCCGTCGGGCAAGGAGCATCGCCACCCCGAAATGTATTATGACGGTATCCTGAAGGGTGCCCGCCTTGTGGCAGAGGAGTGTACCAAAGATGTAACTTTTTAATGAACTTGCTCATGTGATCCTGTAATATGAAAACTAGTTCATTTGCGCTATGCAACTCTTTTTGAATTTCAAATATTACCTTCTGTGTGGCCGTTTATCAAATCTGAGAGTTGGCCAGTCATCGGCTTCTGCCCCCATGTAGCTAGTGCTGGGGTGTTCGGGATAAATTTGAGCACTCTTTTTCCCATTTTTGGGTCCTTCGAGGGAGGTGCTCAGCGCAACGAACCATGCAATCGGACTATAATGCTTTATCACTCTCAGTTAGCCATAGAAGTCTACAATTTTAAATTTTGGTGAAGCCCCTAGTATTCGGAAGGCCGAATTTGGGGCGCTATATACGCCTAAGTCAGACAAGGCCGACTCCTCGCCCAAAGTGGGAAAAGTCTTTAAGGACTTGAGACCTCTCGAACAGCGACCAGCTCTCGCCTCATCATGACAGTCAGTGTCGGTGTCAAAACCGGCGGATCTCGGGTAGGGGGTCCTGAACTGTGCGTCTAGGCAGATGGTAACAGGAGACAAGGGACACGAAGTTTACCCAGGTTCGGGCCCTCTCGATGGAGGTAAAACCCTACTCCTGCTTGATTAATATTGATGATATGGGTAGTACAAGAGTAGATCTACCACGAGATCAAGGAGGCTAAACCCTAGAAGCTAGCCTATGGTATGATTGTTGTATGATGAAGTTGTCCTACAAACTAGAACCCTCCGGTTTATATAGACACCGGATAGGGTTAGGGTTACACAAAGTCGGTTACAATGGTAGGAGATCTTGAATATCCGCATCGCCAAGCTTGCCTTCCACGCCAAGGAAAGTCCCTTCCGGACACGGGATGAAGTCTTCAATCTTGTATCTTCATAGCCGAGGAGTCCGGCCGAAGGTATTGTCCGGCTATCCGAACACCCCCTAATCCAGGACTCCCGCAATAGCCCCTGAACCAGGCTTCAATGACGACGAGTCCGGCGCGCAGATTGTCTTCGGCATTGCAAGGCGGGTTCCTCCTGCAAGTTCTTCAAGAAGATTTTAAACACCAAGGATAGTGTCCGGCTCTGCAAAATAAGTTTCCACATATTGCCATAGAGAGAATAATATTAACACAAATCTAATCTGCTCACGTATTCCGCAGCGTGACATCACACTACCGCCAAGTTTTTTACTCGAATCGTTTTTACTTTTCCACCTCAGCACGTTTTGTGAGGCGGTTTCCTTGGCACGTCTTGTCAAAGCAGAGATCGTGTCCCCCTTTTACGGGATTCTCATCAATATGGACGTGGGTAACCCAATCGTGCCCGTTAGCACGTTTCCTCGATTAAAGGCGAGTCCCAAACGGTTACGGGGAGGGCTCTTGGTATTCAACCTCTTATGAAGAGACCAAGGCCTTACTCCTTTATCCAATCTCAAACGAGTTTGCCCCGTCGCCTCGAGTTCCAACAACCTAGGCTCCAGATTTCAGGCGCTTCGGACCTTCGACAATGTCCGGCTCCGACCTTCAAGGCTGATGGATGCCCTCCTCCGTCACGGAGGAGGGCGTGATAAGGCTAAGAAAGGCTAAGTTCTTGACCGGAGAAATTTCGCATAGGTTGCCTGCTCAAGGTCAGGCCGTTCCTAGTCCCCAGCCTAGTGAGAGCGTGGTGTTCATATCTCACTTCCTTCGGGGGTTAGGCTTCCCAATGGATCCCTTTGTGAGGGGGCTGCCATTTTATTACGGGCTGGAATTTCACGACTTCGCTCCGGAGTCCATCCTCCATATCTCCTCTTTCATCGTCGTGTGTGAAGCGTTCCTCCGTGTTACCCCTCACTTCGGATTATGGATCAAGACTTTTAAAGTGGAGCCGAAGATGATCGAGGAACGACACGCAGAGTGCGGAGGCGCTGTTATAAGCAAGAATGCTGATGCTCCATGGCCCGAGGGCTCTTTTCAAGAGGAGCTTGGCCTGTGGCAACGAGAGTGGTTCTATATCACCGCTCCCAGGGGCACCAAGTGGGTGGCGCCTCCTGCCTTTCGCTCGGGTCCCCCACCGCGGCTAGCGTCATGGGTCAGCAAAGGGTTAGATTGGGGGTTACTCAAAGACGTGCCCTTGTTGCAGGGCCGCATTAGGGATCTCTTCGAAGGAGACCTTAGCCTGGTCAAGGTGACGCAGGTCATGCTGATTCGCCGAATATTGCCCGGCAAACGTCGCTCCCTTCTCCTGTGGGAGTTCAATCCAGAGGGACCGCGAGCTCTCCAGCATTTCATGGGCGCAACGCCAGCGGAGATGTATAAACTGTTCTTCGGATCACAAGCGATGTGTCCGGATTTGACCGAGGACGCAGGCCTAAGCTGCAATCGCCCGGATACTCAAGTAAGTGACCTTGTGCCCGGACCTGCTATCCGTATAATTGTCATAAACCTGCCCCTAAAAGAGCTGTCCTTTTAAACATGAGTGGATAGCGAAGGCAAAGCTGATCAGGTTTCCGGCTCCCCTTCCCGAAACCAGGCCGGATCCCGTGCTTGTCAGGATGCTGAAGAAAATGCCTTTGGAGGGAGGTAAGGGGGAGGACAAGGAAACTATGGCCTCCTCGAAGGAGGCTGCTCCGAAGGAAGGAACCGACAATTCCTCTCCTAAGGGGAAGAAGAGGGCCGCCTCTGACGACCCGGAGAGCATGGCCTCAAAGCGGGGGGGAAAAATCCTCGTCAGAGGGCCCGACGCCGGGGAGTTCCTCGGCCGAACTACGCCCTCAAAGGGATCAGCCCTCCAGCGAGCCATAAGTAGAGAAAGATTTTCCTTTTGAGGGATGAGAGGAATCCTTGATTTATATCTAAGAAGATTTAACCGAAATTTTGCCTTGTAGCTCGGACCTCAGCCCTTCTCAACAGAGCTCGTCTTCGGGGGATCTTCTTCCGGAGATGATGGAGAGCGGGATGCCTCCCCCTGCAGTACCGTCTAGCAAGGCGGGCGACCCTGAGGTGTCGTTGCGAAGGGTTTCTCCGAATCCAACGGGGGCGGAAGATAGTTATGTGGCCCCCCAAGATTCTCCGCGTCCGGCCTTCGAAAGAGGCCATAGGACAAGTCCGGCACCGTCTGGTGCTCGGCCGAAGGAGCTAAAGATTCTGCTGGGGCGAGCTTCCATCTCAGAGGAGCACCGTGCATTGATGGGCACGGTGATTGAAAGGATTTCATCCGCAGAAAGCGGATTGCATGAGGCCGTCAAGAGTTTACTGACGGGATTTGAGGTACGTTAGATAATGTACACTTTTGTTAGTTGCGCATAAGTAAGATGCGCCCTGTGTAGAGAGTAGCCCCTGAGACTCTGCGCATCGTCAAGAAATGACGGCACGCGGAGGATCATAATCCCAGGTCTAAGATGTCGCCTTTGAATGTAGGTGGCGAGGTGTCCGGAATCGAGCCAAACCGATGATTTCGCCGAACTAAAGCGGCAACTGGACGTGGGAGATGCCGACATCACGCTTGTCAACAAGCGGCTTGACGAGGCTCAAGGTATGTAATTCCTCGGGCGGCATCCGGAAGAGGAGCCTCATGCCAGTGTCTTACAATGTGTGTGCTTGACGCAGATGGTGCCGCCGCCATGGAGAGTCATAGGGCAGAACTTGCCCGAGATAAGGAACAAGCCAGAAAAAGTGATGCGGCTGCCGAGAAAGCCCTTGAAGAGCCGAGAGCCGAACAGGCTGCTCACTGCCGAAGCAAGGAGGAGATGGCCGAGATGGCCGTGAAGTTAAACGGCGCTGCTGACCACTGCAATCTTCTTGAGAAAGAAGACCGGGCGAGATAGACGGACTTAGAGAAGGCCGTTGCCGATGCCAAGGACGCTCGCTCTGCGAAGAGAGCTGCGAAGGAGGAGTTGCGTCAGGCCGAACAGATTGCGGCTGGAAAGCCCTTTATGCTGCGGAGGAAGTTTTGCGATCCGAAGTTTGCTCCATTAGACCGGACGTGGAGTGTGGAGGACACCTATCTGGATTTGGCAGCGAGTGCTGCTGATGCGACCGAACACTTTCGAGATCTAAAAGATCGCTAAGTGGAAAAGCTTTTCTGGTCGTAGTTCCACAATCCAGAGCGTCCACTCGCAGTGGACGATCGCCTGGCTCAATGGGCCGAACTGAATAGGTTGTCCGGACTCGCCATGAAGTACGTCATGGGTCATCTGTGGCCGGGAAGATCGGAGCCGAAGAGTTATTTCAGCTTGGTGCAGCAATTCCTTGACGTGGTGCCGCGTATCAATGCGATGAAGAGGTCAGCATGCATAGAGGGCGCGCGGATGGCTCTTGCCCGTGTCAAGACATACTGGGCAGAGATGGAGACCACCGTTGTTGCGTCTCGAGATTCGGACAAAAGCCGAGTACCCTCCGAGCACTATTTTCAGGAAGTCCTTGAGGGCGCTCGTGTAATAGAGACGCAGTGCTCGAAGGATGCTATGTTATGATAGCATATGTAATTATAAAGCAATATTTTGAGAAATTGTAGTGGCCTTTTATACTTGTGCCTTCAAGTATTGTGAACACCTCCTGTGCGGCCGTTTTAAGATATATATACAAAATCTGAAAGATGGCAGTCGTTGGCTTCAGCCCCCACGCACATAGTGTGGGGGTGCTCGCAGAAGACGCATTTTCACACTTAATCCAATGTCTTGGTCCTACAAAGGAGGTGATACCGCAGCGGGCCAGGCAACCGGACTATAATGCTTTAACACTTTCACTTAGCCATAGGAGCTTGACGGGGGGACTATTTAGGTAGCCCCTTGGTGGCGACTTCGCTCGCCCAAGTTCGGGGCGCGTATGTGCCTGGCCGGGAAACGGCCCTTCATTAGGGAGGAGGAATCCTATAGATTCCGGTAAGTCATCGAGTGGCTGACCAGTCTCACGCTACATCATGACAATCAGTTTTTGGCTTTCTCTACTGAGGTGCTCGCCCGGCCTAACCGGGGCACAATCGCAATAGTTCTCCTGGTGCTACCTTAGCCGATAGAGCGGAACGTAAGGTAGCCGAACTCAGGAGCCGGGCAACCCAACATTTTACCAAAGACATGATTCGAAGATGATGCATATAATGCCAAAACTCGCGACGCCGAACACTCCCTAAGGTGTTCGGTCTTTATAAGTGCGGGCAAAACAACACTCTTTATTAAAAAGCCCCTAGTGTCCAGGTACGCGCAAATATTCTGACGTGGCCACATGCCAAGACGCCAGCCTCCTCCTTGGCTATAGCAGAGAAAACCAGGGGATATGTAGCAACAAGAGACAGTAAAAAAGGTTTACGCAGGGTCTTAATCTAAAACGAATCCTTAGGACGGGTCCCTATTGCATGTCAGCGCCTGTGTCTCCGTTGTGCCGTATCCTGGACGGGCGCCACACGACGTTCATCTGTAAAAGAGAGGAACTGAGTTGAAAATGGGTCGTGCCGAACAAAAGTTTAAAATAAACAAAGTATAAAGTAAAATGTGTAAAATTGAGCTTTATTTTCTCTTATATATGTGGAGCCCCTAGGGCATGCCGGGCCCGTCTATCCATGCCCGTGGTTTTAATGACCTGTTCGGATGTTCTGGCTGGTGAAGCCATTGTATTGTGGGGCTGTTAAAGCGGCTGCACTATCCTCCGCTCGGGGGAGGAGCGCTCAATGCTTCCCCTTCAAAGAGATGATGCCTCGTGGACCGGGCATTTTAAGCATGAGAGACACATAATGTGGTATTGCGTTAAAACGGGCGAAAGCTTCGTGCCCCAGTAGTGCTTGGTAGCGACTTGAGAATGGGACGATGTGGAAAGTTATCCTTTCGCGGTGGAAGTTACCGGTAGAGCCGAATATAACTTCGAGCCGGATAAAACCCATGCAATGGGTGTCCGGACCGGGCGCTACCCCTTGAAAGGAGGTCTTGCTGTGACAGATTCTTGTTGGGTTTATCCCCATGTGACGGATTGTGTCCTGATATATCAGGTTTAGTCCACTGCCGCCGTCCATTAGGACATTTGAAAACTGGAGCCCGCCAATTATTGGATCGAGTACCAAGGCAGTCCAGCCTGCGTTCCTGGTACTTCTTGAATAATCCAGATGATCGAAGATGATTGGTTTCGACAACCAGTGGCGGGACCCCTTTGGGATGGGTTGTGTGGCGCGTACCTTTATGAGCGCCGCACGTTTTGTTATATGAAGTAGGTTTACTGTTTTTACTTCTTGTGGGAAATTCTTCTGTTTCCTGGTGCTCTGCTTTTGGGGTTCGTCCTCGTCTTCACTTGGTGTTTCGAGCCCCTTGTGTTCGGCGTTGAGTCTGCCGGATTGTTTGAAAACCCAACAATCTCTGTGGGTATGGGTAGCAGGCCTCCCTGGAGTATTGTGTATTTGGCATATCCTGTCCAGGATTTTGTTTAGGTTGGATAAATCATCTCTGTTATCCTGGATGGGCGGCTTTTTCTGATTCTACCGTGAGCCTTTGAATCTGGCATTGACTGCCATGCTCTTTCGACTGTTTTCCTTAGTTCGGCGACGTTCCTTGTTGCGTCGCGGTTTTCCGTTTCCATCCCTTGTTTCGGATGTACTTGGGTCGCTGGTGCTACATCTTGCCAACCAGCTATCCTCTCCTGCGCAAAAGCGGGTCATGAGGCTTGTTAATGCGGCCATTGTTCTTGGCTTTTCTTGGCCAAGGTGTCTGGCGAGCCACTCGTCTCGGACATTGTGCCTAAAAGTTGCTAGGGCTTAGGCGTCCGGACAGTCGACTATCTGATTCTTTTTAGTAAGAAATCTATTCCAGAACTGCCGAGCTGACTCTCCGGGCTGTTGTGTTATGTGACTGAGGTCGTCAGCATCCGGAGGACGGACATAAGTCCCTTGAAAATTTGCTCGGAAAGCGTCCTCGAGCTCTCCCCAGCTTCCAATTGTGTTTTCAGGAAGGCTTTTAAGCCAATGTCGGGCTAGTCCTTTAAGCTTTAGTGGTAAATATTTGATGGCATGGAGATCATCTCCTCTAGCTATGTGTATGTGGAGGATGTAATCCTCTATCCAGACTCCAGGGTCTGTTGTTCCATCATATGCCTCTATGTTTACGCGTTTGAATCCCGCTGGAAATTCATAATCCAGGACCTCATTGGTGAAACATAGGGGATGTGCGGCACCCCTGTATTTGGGTGTGCCAGATTCTGATAATGGTTTTATTGCATTGCTTATGAGAGCCTGCTTTCTTGGCCCATAAATGGACCTGGCTGGGCCATCTTTTTGACGCGAATCCGTAAGTGGGTCGCGTGCCGGCTTAAGTGCGGCACCATTTGCCGCTTTATGCTGGCTATGGGGTCGTATATTCGACCGTGTGGCTTTCTTACTTTTTGAGTGCGAGGGCTCTAAGGCCTCTTCGTCGAATTCAGGCAGTAGCTTTCGCTTTGGATAGCTTTTAGTGCGGCGACTATCACTGTATTTGTCTACGCTGTTGATTACTTTACTCCATCTGATCCTGAGTGCATCTTCTGCAGTCTTGAGCTTCTGCTTCTGTTTTTTCAGGCTGCGTGCGGTTGCAACGAGCCTCTTGTGGAGGTTCTTCTTCTCCGCGGGTTTATCCGGCGTAAGGTTGTCCGGAATGCCATTTTCGCCAGGGGAGGGATGCTTGGTTTCTTCATCAGGGCTGCCCTGTTCGGACGGTTGCTCTAGGGCATGCTCGTCGCCTGCTGGCTCATCTTGCTCTAAGGTTGGGTCTGCATCGAGGCGGGGCTTGGGTCGGTGTTTATGCGGACGCTTTGATTGTTTTTCGAGGGTTTGATCCTTCGTTCTATCCCCGTTTTCCTCATGGTCGCTACCTTTAGGGGTATCCACCATGTACACATCATGAGGTGAGGTGGCCGTCCAATGCCCTATAGGCGTTGGTTCATATGTGTCTCCTGCATCGTCGTCCATACCGTCGATGTCTTCGGAGTCGAAGTTGAGCACGTCGTTTAAATTGTCGACAGTGGCTACCAAGTGGGTGGTGGGTGGGCTTTGAATTTCTTCATCGTCCGTATCCCATCCTAGCTGACCGTAGTCTGGCCAGGGCTCTCCTGATAAAGAGAGAGGCTTTAGAGAATTCAGAATGTCGCCAAAGGGCGAGTGCTGAAAGATGTCCGCGGCGGTGAACTCCATTATCGGCGCCCAATCGGATTCGATTGGCAGGGGCGCGGGGGGTTCGGAGTCCGGAGAAGAATCCGGATCCTTGGAGTCATGGGTCATGCAGAGTGCGGGGCTGGCGTTCGGCTCGACCGCCTTTGAGATCGCAACCCCTGAGGTGAAGTCCAACCGCTTATCCTTGATTGGCGCAATAGGCTCCGAATTAAGGGTCGGAGCCGGCGCGTGTGCGGCCTCCAGGGCACAGTTCGGCGGCAGAGCTAGATCATGCCCCTTGAGATAGTGCGGCGCGCTTGGGTGTGGCTCGAATCCGTCGAAGCTCAAATCCCCACGGATATCTGCTGTGTAGTTTAAGCTTCCAAACCTGACCTGATGGCCAGGGGCGTAGCTTTCGATCTGCTCCAGGTGGCCAAGCGAATTGGCCCGCAGTGCGAAGCCGCCGAAGACGAAGATCTGTCCGGGGAGAAAAGTCTCACCCTGGACCGCCTCGTCTTTGATGATCAAAGGAGCCATCGGGCCTAGAAGTGACGACACAGAGGAACTCTCAATGAAAGCACCAATGTCGGTGTCAAAACCAGCGGATCTCGGGTAGGGGATCCCGAACTGTGCGTCTAGGCGGATGGTAACATGAGACAAGGGACACGAAGTTTACCCAGGTTAGGGCCCTCTCGATGGAGGTAAAACCCTACTCCTGCTTGATTAATATTGATGATATGGGTAGTACAAGAGTAGATCTACCACGAGATCAAGGAGGCTAAACCCTAGAAGCTAGCCTATGGTATGATTGTTGTATGATGAAGTTGTCCTACGGACTAGAACCCTCTGGTTTATATAGACACCGGATAGGGTTAGGGTTACACAAAGTCGGTTACAATGGTAGGAGATCTTGAATATCCGCATCGCCAAGCTTGCCTTCCACGCCAAGGAAAGTCCCTTCCGGACACGGGACGAAGTCTTCAATCTTATATCTTCATAGCCCAGGAGTCCGACCGAAGGTATTGTCCGGCTATCCGAACACCCCCTAATCCAGGACTCCCTCAGTCAGTTTTGGCTTTCTATACTGAGGTGCTCGTCCGGAAGAACCAGGACACAATTGCAGTAGTTCTCCCAGTGCTACCTTAGCCGATATAGCGGAACGTAAGGTACCAAAAATATTGGAGCCGGGCAAACCCAACTATTGACCCAAGACATGATTCGGATCTGATGCATATAATGATATAAGTTTGGGGTGCCGCACTATCGAAAGTGTTCGGACTTCTCACGCCGTATTATGGGGTATACAAAAGCCCCTGGCGTACTGGCCGTACCAGAATGTACGGGTGTTGATTGTCGTAAATAAACATATATATGTATATATATAAGGAATAAATAATGCAATAATAGACTAATGCTGTGCATTGTTATTTAAAGAATACGTCAAAGCATACTGATACAAGTAGTGCAATAAGCGAAAAATAGGACTATTTGACATGTCCTATCCAAGGGCAAGCTGCGGACTGGTATTTAAAGCAGGTATTTCGCTCGTTATCAGAGACCACCCGGGGATTCCATTGTACGACGTAGCTTCCTGCATCCTTGGTTGTTGTATTATGTGTCCGGCAATCGCACTACCGGATAGGGCCTCCAGAGAGTAAGGTCCTGAAAGAGAGAAAATGATAAAGGTATTCAGCCCCTAGGGCGGTTGAGCCGCACTGTGGGACGTGCCATGGTCGTGCCCCCGCCTATGCCCATGGTATTTTCAATGCGTAATTATGTACGCGTGGCACGGATTTCGCCGTTTGGCTGGGACTAGGGCGGGGGCCGAATTACTAGGCGAGATCTGATCCTGCCAGGCGATCTTGCTGCAGGTTACTCCGGACTCGCTTGACGGTGTCCGGGGGCTTTATCACCGAATTGGTGGATTGCCGTAAGAGGCTGCTTTGTGCTTCTGCTGCGTGGGCCGCAGTGTGCTCCTCCGTACGGAGCGAGCGCTCTGTGTTTCCAATGACGGTTATGACCCCCTAGGTCCTGGCATCTTGAGCTTGAGGTATGCATAAGGCGGTACCGCGTTGAATCTTGCAAATGTGGTTCGGCCGAGCAGTGCGTGATAGCGGCTGCGGAACGGGACGATATCGAAGATTCACTCCTCGCTTCGGAAGTTGTCCTGAGATCCGAAGACCACTTCCAGTGTGATTGAGCCCGTGCAATGGGCCTCTACACCTGGGATGACGCCTTTAAAGGTCGTTTTTGTGGGTTTGATCCTCGAGGGGTCTATACCCATTTTGCACATTGTGTCCTGGTAGAGCAGGTTCAGGCTGCTGCCGCCGTCCATAAGGACTCGAGTGAGGTGAAATTCGTCGATGATGGGGTCTAAGACCAATGCGGTAGATCCTCCATGACGGATACTAGTGGGGTGGTCCTTGCGATCGAAGGTGATCGGACCAGAGGACCATGGGTTGAACTTTGGGGCGACGGGCTCCATCTCATAGACGTCCCTTAGTGCATGCTTCCGTTCCCTCTTGGGGATGTGGGTTGCGTATATCATATTCACTATTCTTACTTGTGGGGGAAACCTCTTTTGTCCTCCCGTGTTCGGCGGCCGGGGCTCCTCCTCGTCGTCACTGTGTAGCCCCTTGTCTTTGTTTTCGGCATTTAACTTGCCAGCCTGCTTGAACACCCAGCATTCTCTGTTGGTGTGATTGGCTGGTTTATCGGGGGTGCCGTGTATTTGACACGAGCGATAGAGTATGCGGTCCAAACTGGACGGGCCCAGAGTACTTCTTTTGAATGGCTTTTTCCGCTGACCGGATTTATAGCCACTGAATCCGGCATTGACTGCCGTATCCTCGGCGTTGTCGTCGTTGTTGCGGCGCTTCTGTCTGCTACGACGTGGTCTGCCGTTACTATCCTTGGTATCCGAAGTGCCAAGGTTGCTTGATATGTTGTTGCTGCGAGCCAGCCAGCTATCCTCTCCCGCGCAAAAGCGGGTCATGAGTGTCATGAGGGCTGCCATAGACTTCGGCTTCTCCTGGCCGAGGTGTCGGGCGAGCCACTCGTCACAGATGTTATGCTTAAATGCTGCTAAGGCCTCTGCATCAGGACAATCGACAATTTGATTTTTCTTGGTTAGGAACCGTGTCCAGAATTGCCTCGCCAATTCCCCCGGCTACTGAGTTATATGGATCAAGTCATCGGCATCCGGTGGTCGCACATAAGTGCCCTGGAATTTGTCAAGGAATGCATCTTCCAGATCCTCCCAATAGCTAATGGAGTCTGCTAGCAAGTTATTGACCCAATGCCGAGCTGGTCCTTTGAGTTTTAGTGGGAGGTACTGATACGTCCATTTTGCATCATGCTTTTATATCAATATTTATTGCATTATGGGCTGTTATTACACGTTATGTCACAATACTTATGCCTATTCTCTCTTATTTTACAAGGTTTACATAAGGAGGGAGAATGCCGGCAGCTGGAATTCTGGGCTGGAAAAGGAGCAAATATTAGAGACCTATTCTGCACAACTCCAAAAGTCCTGAAACTCCACGAAAGTCATTTTTGGGAATAATAAAAAATATCCAGCGAAAGAAGTTCACCAGAGGGGCCCCACCTGCCCACGAGGGTGGGGGGCGCGCCCACCCCCCTAGGGCGCACCCCCTACCTCGTGGGCCCCCTGTTGGCTCTCAGATGCCCATCTTCTGCTATATGAGGTCTTTCGTCGAGGAAAAAAATGAGAAACAACCTTTCGGGACGAAACTCCGCCGCCACGAGGCGGAACCTTGGCGGAACCAATCTAGGGCTCCGGCAGAGCTGTTCTGCCGGGGACACTTCCCTCCGGGAGGGGGAAATCATCGCCATCATCATCACCAACGCTCCTCTCATTGGGAGAGGGCAATCTCCATCAACATCTTCACCAGCACCATCTCATCTCCAAACCCTAGTTCATCTCTTGTATCCCATTCTTTTCTCCAAGTCCGGGATTGGTACTAGTAGGTTGCTAGTAGTGTTGATTACAACATGTAGTTGATGCCAGTTGATACGTCTCCAACGTATCTATAATATTTTTTGCTCCATGCTATATTATCTACTGTTTTGGACTATATTGGACTTTATTTTCCACTTTTATATTATTTTTGGGACTAACCTATTAACCGGAGGCCCAACCCAGAATTGATGTTTTTGCCTATTTTAGAGTTTCAGAGAAACAGAATATCAAACGGAGTCCAAACGGAATGAAACCTTCGGGAACGTGATTTTCTCATCAGATAAGACCCAGGAGACTTGGACCCTCCATCAAGAAAGCCACGAGGTGGTCACGAGGGTGGAGGGTGCCCCCCTAGGGCGAGCCCCCTGCCTCATGGGCCCCTTGAAGCTCCACCGACATACTCCTTCCTCCTATATATACCTACGTACCCCCAAATGATCGGATACGGAGCCAAAAACCTAATTCCACCGCCGCAACCTTTTGTACCCACGAGATCCCATCTTGGGGCCTGTTCCGGAGCTCTGCCGGAGGGGGCCATCATCACGGAGGGCTTCTACATCATCCTATCCCCTCCGATGAAGTGTGAGTAGTTTACCTCAGACCTTCGTGTCCATAGTTAGTAGCTAGATGGCTTCTTCTCTCTTTTTGGATCTCAATACAATGTTCTCCCCCTCTCTCGTGGAGATCTATTCGATGTAATCTTCTTTTTGCGGTGTGTTTGTTGAGACCGATGAATTATGTGTTTATGATCAAGTCTATCTATGAATAATATTTGAATCTTCTCTGAATTCTTTTATGTATGATTGGTTATCTTTGCAAGTCTCTTCGAATTATCAATTTGGTTTGGCCAACTAGATTGGTCTTTCTTGCAGTGGGAGAAGTGCTTAGCTTTGGATTCAATCTTGCGGTCTACTTGTCTCGGACGTGATGCCTATATACATGATCATACCTAGATATTCTCATAACTATGCTCAGTTCTGTCAATTGCTCAACAGTAATTTGTTCATCCACCGTAGAATACTTATGCTCTTGAGAGAAGCCACTAGTGAAACCTATGGCCCCTGGGTCTATTCTCATCATATCAATGTCCAACACTTTATTATTGCTTTGCTTTTTTACTTTGCCTTTTACTTTTGCTTTGCATCTCTATACCAAAAATACCAAAATTATTATCTATCTTCTCTTTCAGATCTCACTCCCGTAAGTGACCGTGAAGGGATTGACAACCCCTAATCGCGTTGCTTGTGTTGAGCTATTTGTTTTGTGTAGGTATGAGGGACTCGTGCGTAGCCTCCTACTGGATTGATACCTTGGTTCTCAAAAACTGAGGGAAATACTTACGCTACTTTACTGCATCATCCTCTCCTCTTTGGGGAAATCCAACGCAGTGCTCAAGAGGTAGCAAGAAGAATTTCTGGCGCCGTTGCCGGGGAGGCTTACGCAAGGTCAACTCAAGATTTGGACTCCCGACAACGAGCCATTTCTGGCGCCGTTGCCGGGGAGGTCTACGCAAAAGTCAACATACCAAGTACCCATCACAATCCCTATCTCTCGCACTACATTATTTGCCATTTTCCTCTCGTTTTCCTCTCCCCCACTTCACCCTTGCCGTTTTATTCGCCCTCTCTTTTCCGCTCGCCTTTTTCGTTCGCTTGTCTTGTCATCATGGCTAGTCCCTTATCTTCTCCGTTGTCTCCCGAGAATGAAGTTCTAAATTTTAAACAAAGGGAGGGAAAAACCTAAAAGACGCTTGGTATAGAATTTGCAATGCTCAAAATAGATCAACCAGGAAGCAGTCTATGTCGGTGTACTAAAGTAGGGGTACCTTAGTACCCCGAACTTGTGCACGGGCAGTTGTAGCACCCCGCGGCAAGGCTTGCCAGGCGATCACCAAAACTCTCTGTGGTCCCTTTTTGGGCCATCCAAGAACAAAGTATTTGAGCCAAGGCCCCGGCAGGAGGAGCCTGCCGGGAAGGCCACCCGAAGAGAGCAAGGCCCCAGCAAGAGGAGCTTGCCGGGACGGCCGCTCGAAGCACAAGGCCTCGGCAAGAGGAGCTTGCTGGGAAGGCCGACCAAGGCACGACAAGAGACTTGCTGCAACGCGCCACGCGTCCTGGCAAGGACCGGTGAGCGACAAGCTCCCGGGCGCGACAAGGCACCAACCGCGGCAAGGCACTTGCCGCGGCAAGTCACCACCCCGAGCCTGCGCTCCAGCTCATCCACCCACGCGTCGCTCTGGGGCCATTCCAGGCGTACGTGGCGAGAGGCTGCGCAGCCAGGGGCATGCAGTGGCGAAGCAACGCTGACAGAGTAGCCATCGTGGCAAACGGTGGCGCTCCTGACGGTCCCTTTCCTGCACCGTCTGGGCGATGCGGACGGGCATTTAATGCCCTTGTCCCCTGCCGTCAGAGTTAGGTATGATAGCACTGTGCAACAGCTGTACCCAACATAGCGTTTTCCAGTTTTACCCCCGCCTGCGTTGCCACCTGTGGGTAACCCCTTGCACATATAAAAGGAGGCCCCATACGCAATGGGGGAGTGAGGAGGCCATTCACGCTCGGTCTCGCCAGCAGCTCGCGTGTACTGTAGCACCACACGCTCCCGAGCAAGAACACAATACAAAACCACAAAGGAGCAGTAGGGTTTTACGCATCCATGCGGCCCGAAGCTGGGTAAATCCCCTTGTGTGCATCGCCTCGATCCGCTCTTCGCGCGACCTCCGCCCCCCGCCGAACCAAGAAAGGGGCTCGGTCCCCATAGGTGTTCGTGGAGGCAGATTTCCCACTGACATCTTTGGCGCGCCAGGTAGGGGGCGTCAAAGTTGTGCGAACCTGATCCGGCGTCTGCACAGGCTAGATCTCCATCATCTTCATCGACATGCCACCGAAGAAGAAGGTTTCGGAGGTGGCTGGTCCGTCCACATCGAACCCACCGCCCCTGGAGCAAACGGGTGGTGGGGACGTGTAACACCTCGGATGTAACTTGCCATATTTGTAATCCAACTCTTGCCATTTTCGGCATTGTGATATAATATTTCCTCCGTGGTTGGGTTTTCCCTTCGTTTTGCTTTTTGTTCATGTCATGCATTTCATATCATGTCATCATGTGCATCGCATTCGCATACGTGTTCGTCTCTTGCATCCGAGCATTTTCCCCATTGTCCGTTTTGCAATCCGGCGCTCCTATGTCCCCCGGCGTCCCCTTTTACCTTTTTCCGTGTGCGGGTATTAAACTTTCTTGGAATGGACCGAGGTTTGTCAAGTGGCCTTGGTATAGCACCGGTAGACCGCCTGTCAAGTTTCGGGTCATTCGGAGGTCGTTTGGTACTCCAACGGTTAACCGGGTAACCGTAAAGGCCTCGTGTGTGTTGCAGCCCAAAACCCCTTCAAAACAGCCCAATAACCCATCTAAGTCACTCCCATGTCCACCGCCGTTCGATCACGATCGCGTGGCCGAAAACCGCTCTCCATTTGGAGCTTCCTAGCTCCTTCTACCTATAAAAAGGCATCCCCCCTCAAATCCCGGATCAAACCACCTTAACCCTAGCCCCACTCCCCTCCACCGCGCCGGACAACGTCCGACCCGCGCGCCCGGCGAATCCCAGGCCGCCACGTCAGCGTCCCGCGCGCCCACTTCGTCGCCGGCCCGTGGGGCCCAGATCCGGCCCCCGCGGCCCTCCGCGCCCCGCCGCCTGGCCCGTCCTGCGCCGCCGCCCGGCCCGCGCGACGCGCTGCCGCGCGCCTCCCGCGCGCCCCCGCCGCCGTTCGTCGCCGGCCGCGCCGCCTCGCCGCGCCGCGCCGCCCCCGCATCTCCGGCGCCGACCACCGCCGCCTCCGCCGCCTCCGGCCGCCGCGCGCCCCGACTCCGGCAAGGCCGGATCTCAGATCCAAAACTCGGTTGACTTTTCTCCCCCCTCGAAATCTGCCAAGTCCCGGAAATTTTGCATTATTGTCGCATGTTCACCGCATCATAACTTGTTGTATATTGCTCCGTTTCGTGCGTATAATATGTCAAATTGTTCGACTCGATGAGTACATCATTTCATTCCATTGCATCATTTTCATTTGAGGTCATCTTGATGCCCGAAATGCTGTTGGAAGAGGGCTATGTGATGTTAGTTTCTGATTCTTATCAGAACATGCACTATTGTCATTTTTGCCATGATTGATGTGTTCACCCTATGAAGTTGAGTCCTACATGTGTATTGTAATATGCCATGCCATATTTCCAGAGATTTTTGCCATGTATTTTTGTGACCTCTTTGGTGACTAGCACAAGCATGCAAACTAGGGTACTTAATGTTGCTGATTTCAGAGACTTAGTAATTTCACTAAGTCTCTGCCTGCTCTTATTTTTATGCCATGTGTTCATGTTGTTCCAGAGAGATATATGCCTCTTTTTAGCATGATCAGTAAGAGTGTTTGGAGCATATGGATTTGCTCTACCCATCCATGCCTTTGTTTTTAATTATGAAGTGCCATAGCTTGAGTCAATCGAGCTCTACTTTTGCTATAAAATGTTGCTGGCAGATTGTTTACATGTTATTCGATTTTGCCAAGCTTGTTGTAGTTGATCCTTTCATGCTATGATGTTATTCTTGACATGTCTAGCTTCTATGCCATGTTTTCTTGATGTATGTATGCTTAGTTTATCATGCAATGCTCTGTAGTGAGTGCATCGAGCTTGTAAGCATGCCTACTTGTTATCTGTCTTTGACTTATCTAGTTTTCTGCTAAGTCTGAAAGCTGTAACGAAACTTGCTTATTTGACATGGGCGTTATCATATTTTCTTATCCTTTTGGGCTTATGGTCAGTAAGGGACTTTTGTTAAGTGCTTTGAGTAGATTCATACCATGCCTTACTTTGCTATGCCCTATTCCTGTAGCATGCTGTTTCATTGCTCTAAACATGTCATCCTGATGTTCATTTCTGGCTTGTTATTTTTTGCACTTTTGCCATGCTTGTTTGAATCTGTTGTGGTGTGATTTAGCCGTAGCTCAGTCCTCATCTTTTGTCAAGCATCTTGAGTAGATTACTGTCATATGCTTTGTAGATATGTTTGGGTGCAGTAGCTTAATTTCTTGTTGCTTGCTAAGTAGCAACATGCTGTTAATGGCAGATTCTTGTCATTCTTGTTTTGCTTGTCATTTGCAAACCGTGCATCCGATTCCGGTGATCTTTATATCGATTTCAACCGAAATCACCTCACCTATCCATTGGCATACTTGGTTTGCCAAGATTATGCCTTGTTCATCTTTTTCCTTCCGGAGCATGCATATGCATTGCATATCACATCTCGCATATCATGCCATGTTTTGCATCATGTTGCTTGCGCCTTGCATCGTGGTTGACAGTTGTTCCTTTGCTTGTTCTCTTGTCTTGGGTAGAGCCGGGAGACGAGTACGTGAACGAGGAACCTGTTGAGAACGCTTTCGAGGACCAAGCTTTCGACAACTCTGAGAACCTTGCAGGCAAGATGACCATACCCTCGAAATCACTTCTATCTTTGCTTGCTAGATGCTCGCTCTTTTGCTATGGCGATGCTGCGATTCCTACCACTTGCTATATCATGCCACCCATATTGCCATGTCAGCCTCTAACCATCCATGTCCTAGCAAACCGTTGATTGGCTATGTTACCGCTTTGCTCAGCCCCTCTTATAGCGTTGTTAGTTGCATGTGAAGATGAAGTTTGTTCCTTGTTGGAACATGGATTTGTTGTTCCTTGTTGGAACATGTTTACTTGTTGGGATATCACAATACCTCTTATTTAATTAATGCATCTATATACTTGGTAAAGGGTGGAAGGCTCGGCCTTATGCCTGGTGTTTTGTTCCACTCTTGCCACCCTAGTTTCCGTCATACCGGTGTTATGTTCCTTGATTTTGCGTTCCTTACACGGTTGGGTTATTTATGGGACCCCCTTGACAGTTCGCTTTGAATAAGACTCTTCCATCAAGGCCCAACATTGGTTTTACCTTTTGCCACCTAAGCCTTTTTCCCCCGGGTTTTCGCGAGCCCGAGGGTCATCTTTATTTCAATCCCCGGGCCAGTTCTCCTTCGATTGCTGGTCCAAACCGAGCGATGTCCGGCGCCCCTTGGGCAACCAGGGTCTATGCCAACCCGATGTCTGGCTCATCCGGTGTGCCCTGAGAACGAGATATGTGCAGCTCCTATCGGGATTTGTCGGCACATCTGGGAGGCTTTGCTGGACTTGTTTTATTGCTGTCGAAATGTCTTGTAGTCCGGGATTCCGAGACTGATCGGGTCTTCCCGGTAGAAGGAATATCCTTCGTTGACCGTGAGAGCTTATAATGGGCTAAGTTGGGACACCCCTGCAGGGTATTATCTTTCGAAAGCCGTGCCCGCGGTTATGAGGCAGATGGGAATTTGTTGATGTCCGGTTGTAGAAAACCCGAAGTTGACCTTATCTAAAACACATCAACCGCGTGTGTAACCGTGGTGGTCTCTTCTCGGCAGGGTTCGGGAAGTGAACACGGTGTTGGAGTTATGTTTGACGTAGGTTGTTCTAGGATCACTTCTTGATCACTTCTAGCTTCTCGACCGTGCTTTGCTTCTCTTCTCGCTCTCTTTTGCGTTGTAGCCATCATATATGCTAGTCGCTTGCTGCAGCTCCACCTCATACCTTTTACCCTACCTATAAGCTTAAATAGTCTTGATCTCGCGGGTGTGAGATTGCTGAGTCCCCGTGACTCACAGATTCTACCAATACAGTTGCAGGTACCAACGATGCCAGTGCAGATGGCGCGACCGAACTCACTTGGGAGTTCGACGAGGAACGTGGCCGTTACTATGTGTCTTTTCCTGATGATCAGTAGTGGAGCCTAGTTGGGGTGATCGGGGATCTGTGTAGCATTTAGGGTAGTCTTCTTTCATTTTGGTTCCGTAGTCGGACCTTGAGTGTAATTTGAATGATGGATGTTTATTTATGTATTGTGTGAAGTGGCGACTGTAAGCCAACTATGTATCTCTTTCCCTTATGTATAACATGGGTTGTGCGAAGATTACCTCACTTGCGACATTGCTTTCAATGCGGTTATGCCTCTAAGTCGTGCCTCGACACGTGGGAGATATAGCCGCATCGAGGGCGTTACAAGTTGGTAATCAGAGCCTTCCCCGACTTTAGGAGCCCCCACTGATTGATCGTTTTTAGCGGCCGAGTTGTGTCTAGAAAAATGCTTTGAGTCATCTAGGAATTATATATCGGAGAGATTAGGAATTCTTTTTTACTTCCCAGTCTCCTCATCGCTCTGGTAAGGCATCCTGACGTAGAGTTTTGACTCTTCTCTTCTCAAATTTCACTAAAAAAAATTTAGGATCACGAGGGTATCTTAGAATCGTTCCGATGGTTTTATGATGACAACATTGTCTTGGTTGCCTCCCGTCAGCAGGGGTTTTAGAGGAGGTGTCCCGAGGAGTTGAGCTCCGAGGTGTTGTCGTCATAATTTTATCGTTGCAGTTCTAGAATACCTGAGTTTAGTACGCCGACATCGAAAATCTCTTTTGTACAGTTGTTGGTGAGATAACCCTGATAGCCCAGTACTGAGGCGAGTGCGGGAGTATTGCCATGACTCGTATAACGGATGCTTTTTGAAGGTTGAGGTAGATGATTTCCGAGGATTTCTTGGTTATGTGTTGAAGGATGGATACAGCTGGATCTAGGTATTGTTAGTTTGGGTGATATATTTTGTGTCCCCTGTATCCCCAACACCTGATTGCATAACCAGAAAGTTTCGGGAGTTTATAAGTGGGAATTCATGTAGCTCTAGTACTTCTTCCGCAGATATTTGGTTTGTGATTGGGTAATCCTTACCAAGTATTTGTTCACATCCGTACCTTGTTGATTTTATTCCATACCTTTTTCTTAGTGGCTTCTCAGCTTATGGAAGTGTGATGCTTTACTTTGGAATTCATTCGTTCATTCTCGTTCGAATGTTTATTGTGAAGACTATATGTTGCAATTTCGTTCCTTTGATTCAGCTTGAATATATATATCTGTCAAGATGCTAATGGATGTCACCCTCTTCAGGATGGCTCCGCCAACGCGTCAGAATCTGGAACGCAATGAAGGAAGTCAGGCTAACCCTCCGCCACCACCTCCGCCTCCGGAGGCATGGCAAGCCTTGATGACTGCCACAAATGCCAATGCTCAGATTCTGATTCAGCTCTTGGAAGATCGCAACCAAGGGCAAGGTAATCAAGGGAATCAAGATCAAGGCAACAATCAGCCGCACTTCACTTCACTCAATCAGTTCCTTGCTAATCAGCCAAAGACCTTCAGCTACTGTGTCGAGGCCACAGACGCCGATGATTGGCTCGTGGATATCAGCAAGCATTTCGAGTGCAGTAATGTCAGACCTGAGGACTTTGTCAAGTTTGCCTCTTTTCAATTCAAGGATCAAGCTGCTGAGTGGTTCCAGCAATACAAAGATTCCAGAGGAGGTCGTGTGATTACCTGGGATGATTTCCGCCGTGACTTCAAAGCTCACCACATTCCAGAAAGTGATGTTGAGAGTAAGCGCAAGGAGTTCCGCAATCTCAAGCAAGGCAACATGTCTGTCTATCAATACAACACTCAGTTCCAGAAGCTTTCTCGTTTTGCGAGGCAAGACATCCCTGATGAGAAGAGTATGATCTACCAATTCAGGCGTGGTCTCAGAGAAGATCTGCAACTTGCTCTCGTGCTTTTCGAGCCGTTAAAGTATGATGAATTCTACAACATGGCGCTGAAACAAGAAGTTGCTCAGCTCAAGTGTGAGGCATCTAAGAAGAGAGTCAGAGACGCAGTTCAGTCTTCTTCTTCCTCACTTGTGGCAGCTAAGCAACAAAAGTTCTGGTTGCCTCCTCCTCCTCCGTTCCGTCAGCCTTATCAGCAGAAGAACTCAGGTGGTCGTGGATCTTCCCACCCACCCAACCCTGGCTATCAGAACAAGTCTCAGAATCAAGCTCCAAGGCCAAGTGCTCCTTACCATCGTTCGCTCTCAGATGTGACTTGTAACAAATGTCAGCAGAAGGGTCACTATGCGAACAAGTGCTTCAACCAAAGGCGCCTTCCGCCTCCTCCTCCTGTGAGATCTTCCAGCAATGCAGTGGTCAAGCATAATCCTAAGTCTGCAAAGGTGAACATGATGAATGCAGCTCAAGCGGAGGATTCTTCTGAAGTGATCATGGGTAATCTTCCTGTTAATGATATTCCTGCAAAAGTCTTATTTGACACGGGAGCATCGCATTCTTTCATTTCAATACCTTTTGCATCGAAGCATGAGTTGTCTTTCCAAGATTTGGCTAGACCGTTATCAGTTGTATCTCCGGGTAAATTCATGAACGCAAGCTCCTTTGTTCCGGATGTTTCTATCAAGATGGGCGACTATAGATTTTAGGCGAAACCAATTGTTCTTGGCGACTCTGATATTGATCTTATTCTCGGGATGGACTGGCTTTCTAAGCACAAGGCTCAGCTTGATTGTGCTGCCAGGGAAATTCAATTGACTCACTCTTCTGACGATGTGATCATCTATGCCGCTCGTGATGATACCATTTGGTTGTTTTCTCTCAATGAGAATGGTGAATTGGATGCTATCTCTCAGATTCCAGTCGTTTGTGAGTACCAAGATGTCTTTCCAGAAGAGCTTCCGGGTATGCCTCCCCGCCGGCCAGTTGAATTCGTTATCGATCTTGAGCCTGGCACGGAACCCGTTTGCAAGCGTCCTTACAAGCTTGGACCAGATGAGTTGAAGGAATTGAAGAAACAACTCGATGAACAAGAGCGTCTGGGTCTGATCAGACCGAGTTCTTCTCCTTGGGGTTGTGGTGTTGTTTTTGTCCAGAAGAAGGATGGAACGGACCGACTTTGCGTCGATTACCGTCCATTGAACAAGAAGACTATCAAGAACAAGTATCCACTTCCCAACATCAATGAGCTATTCGAGCAACTCAAAGGTGCTAAGGTGTTCTCCAAGCTTGACCTTCGTATGGGTTATCATCAAATTCGCATTCGTGAAGAAGATATTCCCAAGACAACATTCAGAACAAGCTTTGGTTCTTATGAATATACTGTCATGTCATTCGGCCTTGTCAATGCTCCTCCAACATTCACTCGCTTGATGAATTTCATCTTCAACCCCTACATCAACGAATTTGTCTTGGTCTATCTCGATGATATTTTGGTCTTCTCCAAGAATAAGAAGGATCGTGCCAAACATTTGCGATTGGTGCTCGACAAGCTCAAAGAGTATAAATTATATGCGAAGTTCTCCAAATGTGAATTTTGGCTTGATGAAGTTCTTTATCTTGGCCATATCATCTCTGCCAAGGGCATTTCTATTAATCCAGAGAGGGTGTCTGCAGTTTTGAATTGGGAACCCCCTCAGAATGTCAAGCAGCTTCGCAGTTTTCTTGGACTTGCAAGCTATTGCCGAAGATTCGTTGAGAATTTCTCAAATATTGCAAAGCCTCTTTCCAACCTCCTCCAGAAGCATGTGAAGTATGTCTAGTCTCCTGAGTGTGACGTTGCTTTCAACACTCTCAAAGAGAAACTCGTCACTGCTCCAGTTTTGACTCCTCCTGACGAAGACAAGCCTTATGAAGTTTTCTGTGATGCTTCTCTTCAGGGCCTCGGTGCCGTCTTAATGCAAGAGAAGAAGGTTGTGGCCTATACCTCTCGTCAGTTGAAGCCCAACGAAAGGAACTACCCCACTCACGATCTTGAGTTGGCGGCAGTTGTCCACGCTCTAATAACATGGAGACATCTCCTGTTGGGAAGGAAAGTGGACATATTCACCGATCACAAGAGTCTCAAGTACATCTTCACTCAGCCCCACCTCAACCTCAGGAAAACTCGATGGGTCGAAATGATTCAAGAGTATAATCCGAGTATTGAATATACTCCAGGCAAGGCTAATGTGATTGCAGACGCATTGAGCAGGAAGGCTTACTGCAACAGCTTAATCCTCAAGCCCTTTCAACCGGATCTTTGTGAAGCTTTCCGCAAGTTGAATCTCCAAGTTGTCCCTCAAGGTTTTCTTTCCAACCTCATCGTCTCTCCTACTTTGGAAGATCAAATTCGTGAGGCACAACTGTTGGATACCATGGTGAAGAAGGTGAAACGTGGTATTGACAAGGGCATTTCCAAATACAAGTGCTATCGAGTTGATGACAGAGATACTCTTTTCTTCGAGGACCGGATCGTGGTTCCAAAGGGTGATCTTCGTAAAGTCATTATGAATGAAGCGGACAACTCTCTTCTGTCAATTCATCCTGGAAGTACGAAGATGTACCATGACCTCAAGCAGTCGTATTGGTGGACTCGAATGAAGCGTGAGATTGTTCAATTCGTGAATGAATGTGATGTCTGCAGAAGGGTGAAAGCAGAACACCAACGACCAGCTGGTCTACTCCAACCTCTTGCTATTCCCGAATGGAAGTTTGATCATATCGAAATGGACTTCGTGACTGGTTTTCCTAAGTCCAAGCGTGGAAATGATGCTATCTTAGTCGTCATCGACAAGCTCACCAAAGTGGCTCACTTTCTTCCTATCAAAGAGTCTATCACAGCAGCGTAGCTGGCAGAGCTCTACACCTCCAGAATTGTCTCCTTGCATGGCATTCCACAATTGATCTCTTCAGACCATGGCAGCATCTTTACCTCAAAGTTTTGGGATTCTTTTCAGAAGGCCATGGGCACAAATATTCGCTTCAGCACAGCTTTCCACCCTCAAACTAGTGGACAAGTCGAGCGTGTCAACCAAATTCTTGAAGATATGCTCAGGGCTTGTGTTATCTCTTTCGGCTTGAAGTGGGAGGATTGTCTTCCTTATGCTGAGTTCTCTTACAACAACAGTTTCCACGCCAGCTCGGGCAAAGCCCCATTCGAGATCCTCTATGGCAGAAAGTGCCGTACTCCTCTCAATTGGTCTGAGACGGGCGAACGTCAACTTCTTGGCAACGATTTGATCTTAGAGGCTGAGACAATGTGCAAGGTCATTCGTGAGAACCTCAAAGCCGCGCAATCGCGCCAGAAGAGCTATTACGATAGCAAACATCGTGATTTCGCATTCGAGATCGGAGACCATGTCTACCTCCGCGTCTCTCCAATGAAAGGGACTTGTCGCTTCGGTATCAAGGGGAAACTTGCCCCTAGATACGTCGGTCCTTTCAAGATCATTGGCAAACGAGGCGATCTCGCCTATCAACTTGAGCTTCCCTCCAACTTTGCAAATGTGCACGATGTCTTCCACGTGTCACAGCTTCGCAAGTGCTTCAAGACGCCTGAGCGCACCATCAACTTTGAAGAGATTGATCTTCAAGAAGATTTGTCCTATCATGAGCACCCCGTTGCTATTCTTGAAGAAACTGAGCGCAAGACTCGCAACAAGTCAATCAAATTCCTGAAAGTGAAGTGGTCACACCATTCAGACCGGGAAGCCACCTGGGAGCGTGAGGATCACCTACGTTCCGAGTACCCGGAGTTCTTTCAGTCCTAGATCTCGGGACGAGATCCTTTCGTAGTGGTGGAGTGTTGTAACACCCCGGATGTAACTTGCCATATTTGTAATCCAACTCTTGCCATTTTCGGCATTGTGATATAATACTTCCTCCGTGGTTGGGTTTTCCCTTCGTTTTGCTTTTTGTTCATGTCATGCATTTCATATCATGTCATCATGTGCATCGCATTCGCATACGTGTTCGTCTCTTGCATCCGAGCATTTTCCCCGTTGTCCATTTTGCAATCCGGCGCTCCTATGTCCCCCGGCGTCCCCTTTTACCTTTTTCCGTGTGCGGGTATTAAACTTTCTTGGAATGGACCGAGGTTTGTCAAGTGGCCTTGGTATAGCACCGGTAGACCGCCTGTCAAGTTTCGGGTCATTCGGAGGTCGTTTGGTACTCCAACGGTTAACCGGGTAACCGTAAAGGCCTCGTGTGTGTTGCAGCCCAAAACCCCTTCAAAACAGCCCAATAACCCATCTAAGTCACTCCCATGTCCACCGCCGTTCGATCACGATCCCGTGGCCGAAAACGGCTCTCCATTTGGAGCTTCCTAGCTCCTTCTACCTATAAAAAGGCATCCCCCCTCAAATCCCGGATCAAACCACCCTAACCCTAGCCCCGCTCCCCTCCGCCGCGCCGGACAACGTCCGACCCGCGCGCCCGGTGAATCCCAGGCCGCCACGTCAGCGTCCCGCGCGCCCACTTCGTCGCCGGCCCGTGGGGCACAGATCCGGCCCCCGCGGCCCGCCGCCTGGCCCGTCCTGCTCCGCCGCCCGGCCCGCGCGACGCGCCGCCGCGCGCCTCCCGCGCGCCCCCGCCGCCGTTCGTCGCCGGCCGCGCAGCCTCACCGCGCCGCGCCGCCCCCGCGTCTCCGGCGCCGACCACCGCCGCCTCCTCGCCCGGCGCGCCTCCGCCGCCTCCAGCCGCCGCGCGCCCCGACTCCAGCGAGGCCGGATCTCAGATCCAAAACTCGGTTGACTTTTCTCCCCCCTCGAAATCTGCTAAGTCCCGGAAATTTTGCATTATTGTTGCATGTTCACCGCATCATAACTTGCTGTATATTGCTCTGTTTCATGCGTATAATATGTCAAAATGTTCGCCCCGATGAGTACATCATTTCATTCCATTGAATCATTTAAATTTGAGGTCATCTTGATGCCCGAAATGCTGTTGGAAGAGGGCTATGTGATGTTAGTTTCTGATTCTTATCAGAACATGCACTTTTGTCATTTTTGCCATGATTGATGTGTGCACCCTATGAAGTTGAGTCCTACATGTGTATTGTAATATGCCATGCCCTATTTCCAGAGATTTTTGCCATGTATTTTTGTGACCTCTGTGGTGACTAGCACAAGCATGCAAACTAGGGTACTTAATGTTGCTGATTTCAGAGACTTAGTAATTTCACTAAGTCCCTGCCTGATGTTATTTTTATGCCATGTGTTCATGTTGTTCCAGAGAGATCTATGCCTCTTTTGAGCATGATCAGTAAGAGTGTTTGGAGCATATGGATTTTCTTTACCCATCCATGCCTTTTTTTGTAATTATGGAGTGCCATAGCTTGAGTCAATCGAGCTCTACTTTTGCTATAAAATGTTGCTGGCAGATTGTTTACATGTTATTCGATTTTGCCAAGCTTGTTGTAGTTGATCCTTGCATGCTATGATGTTATTCTTGACATGTCTAGCTTCTATGCCATGTTTTATTGATGTATGTATGCTTAGTTTATCATGCAATGCTCTATAGTGAGTGCATCGAGCTTGTAAGCATGCCTACTTGTTATCTGTCTTTGACTTGTCTAGTTTTCTGCCAAGTCTGAAACCTGTAACGAAACTTGCTTATTTGACATGCGCGTTATCATATTTTATTTTCCTTTTGGGCTTATGGTCAGTAAGGGACTTTTGTTAAGTGCTTTTAGTAGATTCATTCCATGCCTTATTTTGCTATGTCCTATTCCTGTAACATGTTGTTTCATTGCTCTAAACATGTCATCCTGATGTTAATTTCTGGCTCTGTTGTGGTGCGATTTAGCCGTAGCTCAGTGTTCATCTTTTGTAAAGCATCTTGAGTAGATTACTGTCATATGCTTTGTAGATATGTTTGGGTGCAGTAGCTTAATTTCTTGTTGCTTGCTAAGTAGCAACATGCTGTTAATGGCAGATTCTTGTCATTCTTGTTTTGCTTGTCATTTGCAAACCGTGCATCCGATTCCGGTGATCTTTATATCGATTTCAACCGAAATCACCTCACCTATACAGTGGCATACTTGGTTTGCCAAGATTATGCCTTGTTCATCTTTTTCCTTCCGGAGCATGCATATGCATTGCATATCACATCTCGCATATCATGCCATGTTTTGCATCATGTTGCTTGCGCATTGCATCGTGATTGGCGGTTGTTCCTTTGCTTGTTCTCTTGTCTTGGGTAGAGCAGGGAGACGAGTACGTGAACGAGGAACCTGTTGAGAACGCTTTCGAGGACCAAGCTTTCGACAACTCTGAGAACCTTGCAGGCAAGATGACCATACCCTCGAAATCACTTCTATCTTTGCTTGCTAGATGCTCGCTCTTTTGCTATGGCGATGCTGCGATTCCTACCACTTGCTATATCATGCCACCCATATTGCCATGTCAGCCTCTAACCATCCATGTCCTAGCAAACCGTTGATTGGCTATGTTACCGCTTTGCTCAGCCCCTCTTATAGCGTTGTTAGTTGCAGGTGAAGATGAAGTTTGTTCCTTGTTGGAACATGGACTTGTTGTTCCTTGTTGGAACATGTTTACTTGTTGGGATATCACAATACCTCTTATTTAATTAATGCATCTATATACTTGGTAAAGGGTGGAAGGCTCGGCCTTATGCCTGGTGTTTTGTTCCACTCTTGTCACCCTAGTTTCCGTCATACCGGTGTTATGTTCCTTGATTTTGCGTTCCTTACACGGTTGGGTGATTTATGGGACCCCCTTGACAGTTCGCTTTGAATAAGACTCTTCCAGCAAGGCCCAACATTGGTTTTACCTTTTGCCACCTAAGCCTTTTCCCCCGGGGTTTTCGCGAGCCCGAGGGTCATCTTTATTTTAACCCCCGGGCCAGTTCTCCTTCGATTGCTGGTCCAAACCGAGCGATGTCCGGCGCCCCTTGGGCAACCAGGGTCTATGCCAACCCGACGTCTGGCTCATCCGGTGTGCCCTGAGAACGAGATATGTGCAGCTCCTATCGGGATTTGTCAGCACATCTGGGAGGCTTTGCTGGACTTGTTTTATTGCTGTCGAAATGTCTTGTAGTCCGTGATTCCGAGACTGATCGGGTCTTCCCGGTAGAAGGAATATCCTTCGTTGACCGTGAGAGCTTATAATGGGCTAAGTTGGGACACCCCTGCAGGGTATTATCTTTCGAAAGCCGTGCCCGCGGTTATGAGGCAGATGGGAATTTGTTGATGTCCGGTTGTAGAAAACCCGAAGTTGACCTTATCTAAAACACATCAACCGCGTGTGTAACCGTGATGGTCTCTTCTCGGCGGGGTCCGGGAAGTGAACACGGTGTTGGAGTTATGTTTGACGTAGGTTGTTCTAGGATCACTTCTTGATCACTTCTAGCTTCTCGACCGTGCTTTGCTTCTCTTCTCGCTCTCTTTTGCGTTGTAGCCACCATATATGCTAGTCGCTTGCTGCAGCTCCACCTCATACCTTTTACCCTACCTATAAGCTTAAATAGTCTTGATCTCGCGGGTGTGAGAATGCTGAGTCCCCGTGACTCACAGATTCTACCAATACAGTTGCAGGTACCAACGATGCCAGTGCAGATGGCGCGACCGAACTCACTTGGGAGTTCGACGAGGAACGTGGCCGTTACTATGTGTCTTTTCCTGATGATCAGTGGTGGAGCCCAGTTGGGGTGATCGGGGATCTGTGTAGCATTTGGGGTAGTCTTCTTTCATTTTGGTTCCGTAGTCGGACCTTGAGTGTAATTTGAATGATGGATGTTTATTTATGTATTGTGTGAAGTGGCGACTGTAAGCCAACTATGTATCTCTTTCCCTTATGTATTACATGGGTTGTGCGAAGATTACCTCACTTGCGACATTGCTTTCAATGTGGTTATGCCTCAAAGTCGTGCCTCGACATGTGGGAGATATAGCCGCACCGAGGGCGTTACAGGACGGCACCGGCGGTGAAATGGGCGCCACCGAGCCAGCTCATGGTGCCACGGCGTCCGAACATGCACCGCGCCCCTCTCAGGAGGCACGGGACCAGCAGCGTCTTGGCACTCACGGTACCATACGCTCACTGGACCCAGATCGAGCCGGCGGATCCCAGGGCGCTCAAGGCCAGCACTCACACCAACGCGCTGGCGCGAGCGTGGCGCGACTGCCTGGTTCGGGTGTTGCTCCTTCTAATGTAGTTAGAAGTTCGAGCACATCCCGCTCCACGCGCCGTTCGCCACCACTGCCCGCCACTCCAGCAGAAGCTCTGGCGCGAGCTCAACTGCTCCTAGACTACCCTCCAATAGCGGACAAGCTCGACGACTGGAAGGCCACGATACAGAGCCTCATCGGTTTCGCTAACGGCGACACCCTGTGGCAGCACAGTGCGTCGCAGTCGCAGCAGGTCAGCCAGGCGAGAACCGATGGCGCCAAGACCGGTGGGGGTGCGACCACCGTGCACTCCCCGCCCCAAAGGCCAAGATCGCCGACTCGCCGGAACCATCACGACAATGACTTCACCGCGTCGTCGAATCCGCGAACTCGTCGCGATCAACTCCAAGTTCTTCACGAGCGAGAGCAAGAGGACGCTCGTACTCGCATCGAGCGTCGGAGAGAAGCGCGGCGTCAATCAGACCAGCGCGCTGGGCCTCTGTCGACATGCATGCGCCCGGGGGACCAGGCGACCTGCCGTACGCGGTAGGCTGCCCTGCGTTCACCCGTGAGCTGCGGCAAGTCCAGTGGCCCAGCACGAAGAATTTCAAGCCAGATGTACCAGAGAAGTACGACGGTAAGTCGCATCCGTCGGAGTGCTGCGCTGCCGTCGAGGACGCGCCATCGAGCTCCACCGGCAAGAGTAAGGAGACAATGGCAGCTCCGCCAACGACCAAGAAGGTGTCCGCCAAGGAGGACGGCACTGGTGGTACCTTCACCATCAGTGCCACTCTCGACTCCAAATAGGAAAGCGCGCTCGTTGCTTTCCTGCGGGCGAATGTCGATGTGTTTTCCTGGCAACCATCTGACATCCCCGGCGTTCCCAGGAAAGTGATTGAGCACCACCTCGCCATCTGTCCTCACGCGCAGCCCGTCAAGCAGAGAGTCAGGAAGCAAGCGGTGGAGCGCCAAGAGTTCATCGCAGAAGAGCTCAAGAAGTTGGAAGCGGCAGGCCTCGTCAGAGGTGTGCTCCATCCGATGTGGTTGGCCAATCCTGTTGTCGTGCGCAAAGCAAATGGGAAATGGAGGCTTTGCATCGACTTTACTGATGTTAACAAAGCTTGTCCCAAGGATCCCTTTCCCTTGCCGCGCATTGACCAGATTGTTGACTCCACGGCCGGATGTGACCTGCTTTCATTTCTTGACGCCTACTCAGGATACCATCAGATCTTCATGGCTGAAGAAGATGAGGAGAAGACCGCATTCATCACTCCATGTGGCACGTACTGTTTCGTACGGATGCCTTTCGGTTTGAAGAATGCTGGTTCGATGTTTGCGAGGGTTGTCCATACCGCTTTTGAGCCACAGATCCACAGAAATGTGGAAGCCTACATGGATGACATAGTGGTCAAAAGCAAGGACAGGGCAACCCTGATTCAAGATTTAGAAGAGACCTTCACGAAGTTGAGCAGGATCAGCCTCAAGCTCAACCCCGAGAAGTGCGTGTTTGGAGTCCCTTCCGGCAAGCTTCTCGGGTTCTTCGTGTCTCAGCGAGGAATCGAAGCCAACCCAGACAAGATCAAGGCCATCGAGCAGATTGAAGCACCAACACACGTCAAGGATGTACGAAGGCTTGCCGGCTGCGTTGCGGCTCTCAGCAGGTTTATTTCCAAGTCTGCAGAACGCGCCCTGCCATTTTTCAAAGTTTTGAAAAAGGCGGGTCCAGTGAAATGGACTTCGGAAGCGGAGGCTGCGCTGCAAGACTTGAAGAAATACCTATCCTCCGCTCCAATACTTGTCGCGCCTAAACCACAAGAGAAGTTGCTGCTGTACCTGGCGGCAACCAATCAAGTGGTTAGTGATGCGTTAGTAGCGGAGAGGGAGGCAGATGATGAGCCAGCAACCGCGACAAGCACGTCCAGCGACAAGCAGGGGGCTTCCCCGACAAGCTCTGGCCCCGACAAGGATGAATCTGCGCAGGAGCAAGTGGAGGTGCAGAAGAAGAAAATGGTGCAGCGCCCAGTTTACTTTGTCAGCTCCCTTCTGCAGGGGGCTAGGTCAAGGTACTCTGGTGTGCAGAAATTGCTTTTCGGCCTTCTCATGGCCTCGAGAAAGCTGCGCCATTACTTCCAAGCACATGAGATTACAGTTGTCACCCGCTTTCCGCTGAAGAGGATACTGCAAAATCCAGAAGCAACAGGAAGGATTGTCCAGTGGGCGCTGGAACTGTCGAGCTTCGGTCTCAAGTTCGAGAGCACCTCGACTATCCAAAGCAGAGCCTTGGCGGAGTTCATAGCAGGGTGGACACCGACACCAGACGAAGAGATCCGAGAGACGAGCATCCCCGTCAAGGAAGCAAGCAAAGAGTGGCTGATGTACTTTGATGGTGCTTTCTCGCTGCAAGGTGCCGGTGCTGGCGTGTTGCTTATCGCGCCCACCGGAGAGCATCTCAAGTACATAGTCCAGATGCACTTCCCCAAGGAGCAAGCAACCAACAATACTGCAGAGTATGAAGGTTTGCTCGCCGGTCTCAGGATTGCAGCAGAACTTGGGATCAAGAAGCTCATTGTCAGGGGTGACTCGCAGCTTGTCGTCCGCCAAGTGAACAAAGATTACCAGAGTCCGTTGATGGAAGCGTATGTTGATGAAGTGAGGAAGCTAGAAGAGCGCTTTGACGGCCTGCAAATGGAACACGTTCCAAGAGCTGAGAACGACATTGCTGATGGCCTGTCAAAGTGCGCAGCACTTAGGTTACCTGTGGAACCAGGAACCTTTGTGCTCAAGCTGACTCAGCTATCCGTGACACCATCAACCGGACAGAGCAAGAAGAGGAAGTTGGTCTCCGGCGACTATCTTCCGACAGAGCTCCCGGGAGCCGCCGCCAAGAAGGTCCCCAAGATCGACGCCAAGAGCGCTGAGGAGCCGTCTGCTCCGGCAAACCTCAGGGTTTGTTCCGTAGAAGCAGGCGCTCCCGACAAGTTTTGCCCCGGCAAGCTCCGGCCGAGCCCCAGATCCTCGCCATAGAAGCGGACGTTCCCGCAGCAGCAGATGTGCCTTCAGTCCTTGTTGTCGAGCCACAGGCTCCAGCATGGGCGCAGCAGACTGTCCATTTCCTCCAGAACGGAGAACTTCCCGAAGAACAAGAAGAAGCGGAAAGAGTAGCCCGGCGCTCGAGTATGTACCAGTTCGTCGTCAGCACGCTGTACAGAAGAGGGCGCAACGGTGTGAAATTGAAGTGTATTTCCCGGGAAGACGGACAAAAGCTGTTGGCAGAGATACATGGAGGCATATGTGGTCACCACATTGGCGCCAGAGCACTTGCCGGCAAAGCGTTCTGGCAAGGTTTCTTCTGGACGACAGCCCTCCAGGATGCAACTGCACAAGTAACCAAGTGTGAAGCGTGCCAGTTCCATTCCAAGCAGATACACCAGCCAGCTCAAGCTCTCCAGACGATCCCTTTATCCTGGCCATTTTCAGTCTGGGGGCTCGACATCCTCGGCCCCTTCCCCCGAGCTGTCGGGGGCTTTGAGTACTTGTACGTCGCAATCAACAAGTTCACAAAGTGGCCGGAAGTGGAACCAGTGAGGAAGGTGACAGCACAGTCAGCAGTCAAGTTCTTTAGGTCGATTGTTTGCCGCTTCGGGATCCCCAACAGGATCATCACCGACAACGGTACGCAGTTCACGAGCCGCGCCTTCATGCAATACGTCCAAGATCTCGGCGCCAAGGTCTGCTTCGCTTCTGTTGCTCATCCCAGGAGCAACGGTCAAGCGGAGAGGGCTAATGCCAAAGTGCTGCGCGGGCTCAAGACCAGAACTTTCGACAGGCTGCACAAGTGCGGAAGAAACTGGATCGAGGAGCTGCCGGTGGCTCTTTGGTCGATCAGAACGACGCCAAATCGAACCACTGGCCAGACACCATTTGCTCTAGTCTATGGAGCAGAAGCAGTTACCCCCACGGAACTCGTATACGCGTCACCTCGAGTGCTCGCTTATGATGAGCTTGAGCAAGAGCGGCTGCGTGAAGATGACGCGCTGCTCCTTGAGGAAGATCGTCTTCAGGCTGCTGTGCGAGCCTCTCGCTACCAGCAAGCTTTGCGTCGCTACCATAGCCGCAAAGTTAAAGCCAGAAGCTTCGAGGAAGGCGACCTTGTTCTTCGGCGCGCTCCGTCCGCCAAGAATCATAACAAGTTGCAGCCAAAGTGGGAAGGCCCTTACCGGGTGAGACGAGTCACGAGGCCCGGCGCTGTCCGCCTCGAGACCGAAGATGGCACTCCGGTGAGCAACTCCTGGAATATTGAGCATCTTCGTAAGTTTTACCCGTAAGGCGCGGTTGTCGGGCCCCGCCCGGCAACCAACCTTTTGTACAAGTCTTGCCGCTGTTGCATGTAATCCTTCGTACAAAGCCAGGCGCAGACCCTGAGCAGCAGTAAATGAAGCGCTGGCGCCCTAAGTTTTTGCATGCATGCTGAGTCGAGTCTCGTCCTTGGTTAGGGTTGATAGTGCCTGACAGCTGCTAACCCCTAGCTTAGAGGTCGAGTCTGCGTCCTTTTTCCTGTCCTTTCGTTTCCTTTGGTTCGCAGGGTTTTGCATATCCTGGCCAGACTGCTTAAGGACGAAGAAGAGAAGAAGGGCGGACCAGCATCTGGTCCCCGGCGAACCAGTGTTGCCGGGGGCTGCAAGCACAAAGATTCGCCCGCGACAAGCCAAAGTTGCCGGGGGCTGCAATCCCAGATAAGTCTTTCATCCCTTGTCATGCATTCTCTTATGGACTGAGGAATGCGAAAACCTTGTTCCTTCCTAAAAAGCTGCCGTGCTCCCTTAACTCTGAGCCCCGGAGCGTGTTCCTGGGGCCAATTTCGGTAGTAGCCGCGGCGGCAAAGGAACGGAATGAGGAGCCCGAACCCGCCTCATCCTTGCCTCCGCCAAAGGCGTGAGGAAGGTCGAGTGGCACGGGAAGACGGCAGGGCCTGTTGCCGGGCAAAGAAGTGTATATCTTAACGATGTAAAGGATCCGCTCCTTGGCGTGGGTTTTACCCACGGGACAAATGGCCCGGCAAACATCCCCTTTTCATTAAAAACATTCCGCTCAGGTACAATTCAGAGAGAATGAAAAACATGAAAGATGGGATTACAAGTTTTAAACACAGCTAAGGCCCGAGGGCTTACAGATTGAAAAAAGATAAGATGCCCGTAATCCCTTTCTTGTCTCTCTCCTCAGGAGGTAGGACAAGGAGGCGAAAAGGGCAAAAGGGGCTCCTAGGCGAGCTACGGGTGGCAGAAGACACCAACAGAACGCCCCGGGGGCCGGCTGAAAGCTGGACGGTGACGGCGGCGTCGGAAGTAGGGCTCGACGAGGCGGCAGGACGTCAGCACACTGTCGAAGGCACCTCGCCCTCGTACTCCGAGTTGACGGCCTTGCCGCCAGCCCTCTTCCTCTTCCACAGCCTCGCCACGCCAGCCGCCAAGGAGACGACCCCGGGAAGCTCAAGGAGCCGGCGACACGGATGATGGGGTCGCCGGTGCCACGCGAAGCCACGACCGACGCCTAGTCGGACCCGTCATCCCGACGATCGCTACCCTCGTCATCGTTGTCGCTCCCCTCCTCGTCACTCTTGCTCGAGGAGGAGCCTTCGCTGTCGGAGGAGCTATCCACGCAGCACCGGGCCCGGGTCCCGATGTCCCCGAAGACCTTGACGGAGAGGAGATCGCCCTCCATCAACTTAAAATGGAGGGTGAACCCCTCCATCAAGCTGTGGATACGGGCGAACGTCTTCCACCCTCGACCAAGATACATCACGCCGGGGGCTGGGGACTCGACGTGGACCCGCGTGCCGCTGATCCCGCAGCCCCTCATGTGCCGTCTTAGCGTCTCGGGTTGTTCCATCTCCATCACGCTCGCGAAGGGGGCTGGGAGACGGAGGCGATGATGAGGCGCCCGGCGCAGCCTGACGAAGAACTCGCAAGGGTCGTCCCCGATGTGGACCGCCGTGAGAAGGGGAGCCGCTGGCGGAGGCGAGGCCGGCGCGTCGCCCCGTCCGCCTCGTCCACGACCTCGTCCACGGCCTCGTCCACGACCTCGCCCCCTCCCCCTTTACCTTACGGTTGGCTCCACCACCCCGAGTGCAAGGGGAGGAGGGGCGCGTTGCTTAGCGGCGACCCTCGCCGCCACCGATGAAGGACCAGGGTTCCCTTTCTCCATGGCGAATGGAGAGAGGGGATCAGAAGCCGAAGGGAAGGAAAGATGAAGGAGTGCGGATTTCCGTCGCCCCTCTTGCTCTTTATAAAGAAGCAGGGTGGGGGCTCGGCCGCCCCGCTCAGCCAATCAAGACATAGGGAGGGCAGGCGACTTGGACCGGCCTGCTGCCTCGACCCGCGGCGGCACGGTTTCCTGCCTCCACCGTCCGCAACTCTGGGTGCATGGGAGCCGCGTGGCTGGCGTGCAGGACCGAGGCAATGGATGAGGAGACCTCCCTCCACCCCGTGATCGTGGGGAGCGGACGCCTCGGAAACCGTGCCTTGGCCCCGCCTAGCAAGCGAGCCACGCCTCCACGCCTCCCTCCACTTATGGAGATAGCGCGAACCGTCCCCTTTATTGCGACGTGACGCATGCCTGCGGGGCTCAGCCCCGCGCACGCCGCCCACGTCACGCACGCCTCTCCCCACGATGCCGCATTCGACGCGTGCCATTCGGGGAGGACGTGGTGGATGCAGAAGAAGATGCAGCGTGACCCAGGCCGCGCGTGCCCGTGCACTGTTTTGGGCCTGGCCCAACAGCGCTCGGCACCGTGTATGGCCCAGGCCCGGGGGCTCCTGTCGGTGTACTAAAGTAGGGGTACCTTAGTACCCCGAACTTGTGCACGGGCAGTCGTAGCACCCCGCGGCAAGGCTTGCCAGGCGATCGCCAAAACTCTCCGTGGTCCCTTTTTGGGCCATCCAAGAACAAAATATTTGAGCCAAGGCCCCGGCAGGAGGAGCCTGCCGGGAAGGCCACCCGAAGAGAGCAAGGCCCCGGCAAGAGGAGCTTGCCGGGACGGCCGCTCGAAGCACAAGGCCCCGGCAAGAGGAGCTTGCTGGGAAGGCCGACCAAGGCACGACAAGAGACTTGCTGCTACGCGCCACGTGTCCCGGCAAGGACCGGTGAGCGACAAGCTCCCGGGCGCGACAAGGCACCAACCGCGGCAAGGCGCTTGCCGCGGCAAGTCACCACCCCGCGCCTGCGCTCCAGCTCATCCACCCACGCGTCGCTCTGGGGCCATTCCAGGCGTACGTGGCGAGAGGCTGCGCAGCCAGGGGCATGCGGTGGCGAAGCAACGCTGACAGAGTAGCCATCGTGGCAAACGGTGGCACTCCTGACGGTCCCTTTCCTGCATCGTCTGGGCGATGCAGACAGGCATTTAATGCCCTTGTCCCCTGCCGTCAGAGTTAGGTATGATAGCACTGTGCAAACAGCTGTACCCAACACAGCATTTTCCAGTTTTACCCCCACCTGCGTTGCCACCTGTGGGTAACCCCTTGCACATATAAAAGGAGGCCCCATACGCAACGGGGGAGGGAGGAGGCCATTCACGCTCGGTCTCGCCAGCAGCTCGCGTGTACTGTAGCACCACACGCTCCCGAGCAAGAACACAATACAAAACCACAAAGCAGCAGTAGGGTTTTACGCATCCATGCGGCCCGAAGCTGGGTAAATCCCCTTGTGTGCATCGCCTCGATCCGCTCTTCGCGCGACCTCCGCCCCCCGCCGAACCAAGAAAGGGGCTCGGTCCCCATAGGTGTTCGTGGAGGCAGATTTCCCACTGACGGTCTACTTCAGTTCTTCTCCGCAATTTTTATGTAGGTGCTAATCCTTGGTATAGATATATCCTTGATACCATTACCGGAGGGAATTTCTTGGGTAGCCACACTTTTGATTCTTACAATGCTATGATAGATTTATATGGCTCGCCACCTCTTTTGGTGAATGGAACTATGTTAACTTTGGAGCAAGTAATGCAAAGACTTGAAATTGTTGGAAAAAATAGTTGCTACCGTTGAATTAATTGAAAATCTAGATAAAAAGATCCACAATCAAATTACCCAATATGGATCTAAGGTGGGAGTAACTTTGAAAAATATTAAAGAGAAGGAACCCATAGTTAATGAGAGAATAAATCAAGATTCCACTAGAATTGATAAACTTGAGGGTATCATTACCAACTTGGGAACCGTTTTCTCTTCCGTAAGGAATACTCCAAGTCCACCTACTAAAAATGCCAAGCTTATGTATGTTCCTAAGAATAAGGGTGAATCCTCTAGTACGGAAACTGCGGATCTTAAATCTATAAGTATTCATCCCAATCTTTTTGCTATCATTAAGGAACCATTTGCTACAAATGAATTTTTCAGTTTTGTACCTAAAAGTTTGATAATTACTGAAAAGAAAGAAATCTCTAAGGAAGGTAGATTCCTCATTGAAGAATTGCCTACCAAAGATGGCAATACCTAGATCTATCCTTGCTTTTATGCCTAGCTAGGGGCGTTAAACGATAGCGCTTGTTGGGAGGCAACCCAATTTTATTTTTTTAGTTTTTTTTGTTTTTGCTTCTGTTTAGGAATAAATAATCCATCTACCTTCTGTTTATATGTGGTTTTGTGTTTTAATTAGTGTGTGTGCCAAGTTAGACCTATAGGATCTTCTTGGATGATAGGTATTTGATCTTGCTGTAATTTCCAGAATCTTTTTGTTCACAAAAACAATTATTAAAAATCACCAGAACATGATAAAATACTGATTCCAATTTCTTATGATCAATAAACAAATTTTCTAGGTCGTCCTATTTTGGTAGTTTTTTTAGAGTTCCAGAAGTTTGCGTTAGTTACAGATTACTACAGACTGTTCTGTTTTTACAGATTCTGTTTTTACGTGTGTTGTTTGCTTATTTTGATGAATCTATGGCTAGCAAAATTGTTTATAATCCATAGAGAAGTTGGAATACAGTAGGTTTAACACCAATACAAATAAAGAATGAGTTCATTACATTACCTTGAAGTGGTCTTTTGTTTTCTTTCGCTAACGGAGCTCACAAGATTTTTGTTGAGTTTTGTGTTATGAAGTTTTCAAGTTTTGGGTGAAATCTTTTGATGGATTATGGAACAAGGAGTGGCAAGAGCCTAAGCTTGGGGATGCCCATGAAACCCCCAAGATAATCCAAGGACACCAAAAAGTCAAAGCTTGGGGATGCCCCGAAAGGCATCCCCTCTTTCGTCTACTTCCATCGGTAATTTTACTTTGAGCTATATTTTTATTCACCACATGATATGTGTTTTGCTTGGCGCGTCTTGTATTATTTGTGTCTTTGTTTGTTAGTGTGCCACAATCATCCTTGCTGTACACACCTTTTGGGAGAGCCATACATGAAGTGGAATTTGATAGAATACTCTAGTGCTTCACTTATATCTTTTAGAGCACGGTGGTGGATTTGTTTTAAAGAAACTATTGATCTCTCATGTTTCACTTAGATTATTTTGAGAGTCTTAAATAGCATGGTAATTTGCTTAATAATAATAATATGCTTGGTATTCAAGATTTGTAAAATTTTCTTTTGAGTGCCTTGAATACTAAGAAAAGTTTGATGCTTGATAATTGTTTTGAGATATGAAGATGGTGATATTAGAGTCATGCTAGTTGAGTAGTTGTGAATTTGAGGAATACTTGCGTTAAAGTTTGTGATTCCCGTAGCATGCACGTATGGTGAAGCGTTATGTGATGAACTCGGAGCATGATTTATTTATTGATTGTCTTCCTTATGAGTGGCGGTCGGGGACGAGCGATGGTCTTTCCCAACCAATCTATCCCCTAGGACCATGCGCGTAATACTTTGCTTTGATAACTTCTAGATTTTTGCAATAAGTATATGAGTTCTTTATGACTAATGTTGAGTCCATGGATTATATGCACTTTCCTTCCTTCCACCATTGCTAGCGCTCTAATACCGCGCACTTTTCGCCGGTATCATACACCCACCATATACCTTCCTCAAAACAGCCACCATACCTACCTATCATGGCATTTCCATAGCCATTCCGAGATATATTGCCATGCAACTTTCCACCATTCCGTTTCTTATGACACGCTCCATCATTATCATATTGCTAGCATGATCATGTAGTTGCCATCGTATTCGTGGCAAAGCAACCGTTCATAATTCTTTCATACATGTCACTCTTGATTCATTGCATATCCCGGTACACCGCCGGAGGCATTCACATAGAGTCATATTTTGTTCTAAGTTATGAGTTGTAATTGTTGAGTTGTAAGAAAAATAAAAGTGTGATGATCATTATTTTTAGAGCATTGTCCCAAGTGAGGAAAGGATGATGGAGACTATGATTCCCCCACAAGTCGGGATGAGACTCCAGACGAAAAAAAAGAGGCCAAAAAAAGAAAGGGCCCAAATAAAAAAGAAAAAAATGAGAGAAAAAGAGAGAACGGACAATGTTACTATCCTTTTACCACACTTGTGATTCAAAGTAGCACCATGATCTTCATGATAGAGAGTCTCTCATTTTGTCACTTTCATATACTAGTGGGAATTTTACACTATAGAACTTGGCTTGTATATTCCAATGATGGGCTTCCTCAAAATGCCCTAGGTCTTCGTGAGCAAGCGAGTTGGATGCACACCCACTTAGTCTCTTTTCTTGAGCTTTCACATACTTATAGCTCTAGTGCATCCGTTGCATGGCAATCCCTACTCACTCACATTGATATCTATTGATGGGCATCTCCATAGCCCGTTGATACGCCTAGTTAATGTGAGACTATCTTCCCCTCTTTTTGTCTTCTCCACAACCACCATTCTATTCCACATATAGTGTTATATGAATGGCTCACGCTCATGTATTGCGTGAAGATCGAAAAAGTTTTGAAAATGTCAAAAGTATGAAACAATTGCTTGCCTTGTCATCGGGGTTGTGCATGATTTAAATACTTTGTGTGGTGAAGATAGAGCATAGCCAGACTATATGATTTTGTAGGGATAACTTTCTTTGGCCATGTTATTTTGAGAAGACATAATTGCTTTGTTAGTATGCTTAAAGTATTATTATTTTTATGTCTATATGAACTTTTGTCTTGAATCTTTCGGATCTGAATATTCATACCACAATTAAGAAGATTTACATTGAAATTATGCCAAATAGCACTCCACATCAAAAATTCTCTTTTTCTCATTTGCCTACTCGAGGACGAGCAGGAATTAAGCTTGGGGATGCCTGATACGTCTCCAACGTATCTATAATTCTTGATTGTTCGATGCTATATTATCTACTATTTTGGACTATATTGGGCTTTATTTTCCACTTTTATACTTTTTTTGGGACTAACCTATTAACCGGAGGCCCAACCCAGAATTGTTGTTTTTTGCCTATTTCAGAGTCTCGGAGAAACAGAATATCAAAAGGAGTCCAAATGGAATGAAACCTTCGGGAACGTGATTTTCTCATCAGATAAGACCGAGGAGACTTGGACCCTCCGTCAAGAAAGCCACGAGGCAGTCACGAGGGTGGAGGGCGCCCCCTAGGGCGCGCCCCCTGCCTCGTGGGCCCCTCGAAGCTCCACCGACGTACTCCTTCCTCCTATATATACCTACGTACCCCCAAACAATCAGATACAGAGCCAAAAACCTAATTCCACCGCCGCAACCTTCTGTACCCACGAGATCCCATCTTGGGGCCTGTTCCGGAGCTCCAATGGAGGGGCCATCATCACGGAGGGCTTCTACATCATCCTAGCCCCTCCGATGAAGTGTGAGTAGTTTACCTCAGACCTTCGTGTCCATAGTTAGTAGCTAAATGGCTTCCTCTCTCTTTTTGGATCTCAATACAATGTTCCCCCCTCTCTCGTGGTGATCTATTCGATGTAATCTTCTTTTTGCAGTGTGTTTGTTGAGACCGATGAATTGTGGGTTTATGATCAAGTCTATCTATGAATAATATTTGAATCTTCTCTGAATTCTTTTATGTATGATTGGTTATCTTTGCAAGTCTCTTCGAATTATCAATTTGGTTTGGCCTACTAGATTGGTATTTCTTGCAATGGGAGAAGTGCTTAGCTTTGGGTTCAATCTTGTGGTGTCCTTTCCTAGTGACAGTAGGGGCAGCAAGGCACGTATTGTATTGTTGCCATCGAGGATAACAGGATGGGGCTTTTATCATATTGCATGAAACTATCCCTCTACATCATGTCATCTTGCTTAAGGCGTTACTCTGTTTTTAACTTAATACTCTAGATGCATGCTGGATAGCCGGCGATGAGTGGAGTAATAGTAGTAGATGCAGGCAGGAGTCGGTCTACTTGTCTTAGACGTGATGCCTATATACATGATCATACCTACATATTCTCATAACTATGCTCAATTCTGTCAATTACTCAACAGTAATTTGTTCACCCACCGTAGAATACTTATGCTCTTGAGAGAAGCCACTAGTGAAACCTATGGCCCCCGGGTCTATTCTCATCATATCAATCTCCATCACTTTATTATTGCTTTGCTTTTTTACTTTGCCTTTTACTTTTGCTTTGCATCTCTATACCAAAAATACGAAAAATATTATCTATCTTCTCTTTCAGATCTCACTCCCGTAAGTGACCGTGAAGGGATTGACAACCCCTAATCGTGTTGGTTGCGTTGACCTATTTGCTTTGTGTCGGTACGAGGGACTCGCGCGTAGCCTCCGACTGGATTGATACCTTGGTTCTCAAAAACTGAGGGAAATCCAACGCAGTGCTCAAGAGGTAGCACTAGTTGGTTTACTTGGTGGAAGATCATATGTTCAGATCCTTTATGCATATTATTACCCCTCTGATTATGAACATGGATATGCTTTGTGAGTAGTTACGTTTGTTTCTGAGGACATGGGAGAAGTCTTGCTATTAGTAGTCATGTGAATTTGGTATTCGTTCGATATTTTGATGAGATGTATGTTGTCTAGACTCTAGTGGTGTTATGTGAACGTCGACTACATAACGATTCACCATTATTTGGACCTAGAGGAAGGCATTGGTAAGTAATAAGTAGATGATGGGTTGCTAGAGTGACAGAATCTTAAACCCTAGTTTATGCGTTGCTTCGTAAGGGGCTGATTTGGATCCACATGTTTCATGCTATGATTAGGTTTATCTTAATACTTTTGTTGTAGTTGCGGATGCTTGCAATAGAGGTTAATCATAAGTGGGATGCTTTTTCAAGTAAGAACAGCACCCAAGCACCGGCCCACCCACATATCAAATTATCAAAGTACCGAACGCGAATCATATGAACGTGATGAAACTAGCTTGACAATATTCCCATGTGTCCTCGGGAGCGCTTTTCCTTATATAAGAGTTTGTCCAGGCTTGTCCTTTGCTACAAAGAGGATTGGGCCACCTTGCTGCACTTTATTTACTTTTGTTACTTGTTTCTCGTTACAAATTATCCTATCACAAAACTATTTGTTACCACTTGTTTCAGTACTTGCAGAGAATATCTTGCTGAAGACCGCTTATCATTTCCTTCTGCTCCTCGTTAGGTTTGACACTCTTACTTATCGACAGGAGTACGATAGATCCCCTATACTTGTGGGTCATCAAGACTCTTTTCTGGCGTCGTTGCCGGGGAGAGAAGCGCCTTTGGTAGGTGGAATTTGGTAAGGAAAAATTTATATAGTGTGCTGAAATTTACTGTCGCTTGTTACTATGGAAAGTAATCTTCTGAGGGGCCTGTTCGGGGTATCTTCACCCCGACCAGTAGAGCAAAGAGTTGCTCCTCATCCTACTGAACCTATTGAATATGAAAATGTTCCCTTTGAATTTCCTTCGGGTATGATAGAAAAACTGCTAGCTAATCCTTTTTCAGGAGATGGCACAAAGCATCTGGATGAGCACCTAATATATGTCTTCCCTTTATCTTTGAAGGGATATGCGTTGACATGGTATAGGCTATGTGATGATACGAGACCATGGAACTATAGAAGATTGAAATTGGAATTTCATCAAAAGTATTATCCTATGCATCTTGTTCATCGTGATCGCAATTATATATATAATTTTTGGCCTCGCGAAGGAGAAAGCATCGCTCAATCTTGGGGGAGGCTTAAATCAATGTTATATTCATTCCCCAATCATGAGCTCCCAAGAGAAACAATAATTCAAAACTTTTATGCTCGGCTTTCTAAAAACAATCGCACCATGCTCGATACTTCTTGTGCTGGCTCTTTTATGATGAACACTATTGAATTTAAATGGGATTTGTTGAATAGAATTAAACGCAACTCTGAAGATTGGGGTCTCGAGCAAGGTAAGGAGTCAGGTATGACACCTTAGTTTGATTGTGTTAAATCCTTTATGGATACCGATATTTTCCGTAAGTTTAGCACTAAATATGGACTTGACTCTGAGATAGTAGCTTCTTTCTGTGAACCTTTTGCTACTTATGTTGATCTCCCTAAGGAGAAGTGGTTTAAATATCATCCTCCCATAGAAGTAAAAGTAGCTACACCAATTAAATTTTAAGAAAAGACTGTCACTTATAATGGTCCTATTGTTCCTACTTCTTATGTTGAGAAACCACCTTTCCCTGTTAGGATAAAGGATCATGCTAAAGCTTCAATTGTGGTTCGTAAAAGCAATATTAGAACTTATACACCTCTTGAGCATGTTAAAGTAGAACCTAACATTGCTATTGTTAAAGATCTCTTGTCTGATAATATTGATGGGCATGTTATTTAGTTCTGCATTGAAACTGCTAGATTTGCTAAACCTTGTGCTAAAGATAAACATAGACCTGTGGTAGGCGTGCCTGTTATTTCTGTTAAAATAGGAGATCAATGTTATCATGGCTTATGTGATATGGGTGCTAGTGCTAGTGTTATTGAAAGCACAAGTGCTCCCTGGGTGATTTTGATAATTAATGACAACATATCTCTTGTTGGACTAACACTTTTACCTAGTATGTTTCAGACAAGTTCAACAAATTAGGTGGCATGGACTAAAGGATGTGGAACCCCTTCAAGATGCTAAGGACAAAGGATTGGCTCAAGCTTCAAGATCAAGACTCTACATTTTATATTTTAGTGATCCAAGATCACATTGAGTCTATAGGAAAAGCCAATACTATCAAGGAGGGATGAGGTGTTGCTTAATGAGGCTCTTGCTTCAAAGTGCTTAGTGATATGCTCCAAAACCCTCAACTATCTTCCCACATCCACATATGACCTAAACCAAAAGTCTAACTCGGCCCCACCGGTTCTTTCTATCCGGCGCCACCGAGTTCAGATGTCATGGCCACTACCACAAACCCTAGGCAAATCAGTTTCACCGATAGGGATGTCGGTCTCACCGAGATGGGGTTGTAATCTCTTTGTTTCCCTTCATAACGTTTCGGTCCTACCGAGATGAGCGAATCGGTCCCACCGAGATTGCAAGGTAAACTCTCTGTTTCCCTTCTGTAACATTTCGGTCTCACCGAGATGAGCAGATCAGACCCACCGAGTTTACCTGACTAACTCTTTGGTTAGCTTATTACCATAATCGGTCCCACCGAGTTTGTGTAATCAGTCTCATCGAGATTACGTTATGCCCTAACCCTAACCATATAGGTCCTACCGAAGTGCATCTCAGTCCCACCGAAAATCCTATCGGTCACTAGGTTGATTAGATTGGTCCGACCGAGTTTCTCAATTCGGTCTCACCGAGATTGGTAAATTGTGCGTAATGGTTAGATTTTGTGTGGAGGCTATATATACCCCTTCACCCACTCCTCATTCGTGGAGAGAGCCATCAGAACACATCTACACTTCCAATACACATTTTCTGAGAGAGAACCACCTACTCATGTGTTGAGGCCAAGATATTCCATTCCCACCATATGAATCTTGATCTCTAGCCTTCCCCAAGTTGCTTTCCACTCAAATCTTCTTTCCACCAAATCCAAATCCCGTGAGAGAGAGTTGAGTGTGGGGAGTGTCGGGTGGTAGGTGCGACATATGCCAACGGGTGGCTTATCATTGTGGGAGCCAGTAAGATGTCGCCGGTGCCTGGAAGAGGGATGAGGCGAAGACATGCACGTCGGCGAATCTTACCCAGCTTCGGGGCTCTCCGTGGAGATAACACCCCTACTGCTGCTCTGCGGGGTCTCCGCATGATCACTCGATGAACAAGTAGCTACAAGATGCTCCTTGAGCTGTTTGGCGAGAGGAAGAAGAAGGGCAAGGCTAGCTCTACTCTTCTCTCTATGTGGGGTAAAACCTAGATGAGATCAACCCTTTGCATGGGTGCCCCGGGGGGTTTATATAGGCCTACCCCCCGGGGGTACAATGGTAAGCCGGCTGGGCGTGGGCCCTAGCCGTCAGTGTCTACGCTTGCCGGCTTCTGCGCTGGCTGCTGGGGCCCGCCGGCTGCCGGCTCCTTGGTCGACAAGCAGGCCCCACTGCCAAGGGCCCTGTCGGTGGCTAGTTACTGTTGCCTCAATCCTGATGATGAGGGCTTTATCGAGGTAAGCATGGCTATAGTGCCGCCGCCTGGCGGGCGATCGCTGTAGCCTCACGTTGTCTTGTCTCCTTAATGGAGCGCCTCCTTCGAGGGAGGGGGCAAGCCGGCTTGGGGAAGCTGGCCATGTCTTGGGCTGACTTGGGGAGGCCTGGCCGCCTTCGAGTGTCTCTCTGCCCGAAGGGGCCCACCGCCCGTGGGCCGCGCTGACAGCCCGCCGTGGATGACGCCATAGTCAACATGGCAACAGTGCCGCGTCGGATGGGTCAGGGCTACCCCGTACGGCGCACTGTGCCAGGCGTGCTCCGGGTTTCAGGCGTGGCAGGCTTTACTATAGCCACGCCCCGTCCCATCGCCGTTATGTGGACGCGGGCTTCGAGGGCACGATCTTGACCGCGTCGTGGGAGCCGGCTCCTTGGAGTCGGCCTTCTCGTGGGCGGCTTCTTGGAGCCGGCCCTCCCGCGGCTTTCTTCATGAGGGTTAAGGCCGGGCTGCCTTCCGATAGTCGGCCTGAGAGGCAGCCGGCAGGGGGAAGGCGGCCCCACGTCTTGGTTTCTTAGAGGCCAGATCGGCTCGTAATTTTTTCTGAAGCGCCAGGGGGAGCCGGCTAGGCTACCCGTGGTCATTTACCCCGACAGGCAGACTATCATTTGAAGCACAAGAGCAAGGAGTTCATCATCAACACACCATTTGTTACTTCTTGGAGAGTGGTGTCTCCTAGATTGGCTAGGTGTCACTTGGGAGCCTCCGACAAGATTGTGGAGTTGAACCAAGGAGTTTGTAAGGGCAAGGAGATCGCCTACTTCGTGAAGATCTACTACTAGTGAGGCAAGTCCTTCGTGGGCGATGGCCATGATGGAATAGACAAGGTTGCTTCTTCGTGGACCCTTCGTGGGTGGAGCCCTCCGTGGACTCGCGCAACCGTTACCCTTCGTGGGTTGAAGTCTCCATCAACGTGGATGTACGATAGCACCATCTATCGGAACCACGAGAAAAACATCCGTGTCTCCAATTGCGTTTGAATTCTCCAAACCCTTCCCTTTACATTCTTGCAAGTTGCATGCTTTACTTTCTGCTGCTCATATACTCTTTGCATGCTTGCTTGATATGTATTGTGTTTGTTAAACTTGTGCCAAAACTCCACTTCAACTTAAGAAAATTAAAAACTGCAACTTTTGGTACTTAGTGTCTAATAACCCCCCCTCTAGACACCTCTTCTCGATCCTTTCAATTGGTATTAGAGCTTTGGTCTCCATTGCCTTGGTTTAAACACCTTTGGAGGAAGATGGATGTGTCTACCTTGGGGAGTCTTAGACATAGAGTTCCTATTCTTGATGGAGAATATTTTCATGAGTGGAAAAATGAAATGCTTGAGATTTTCAATGAATATCACTTGAACAACTACATTTCTAGCCCTCGTGCACCTCATATTGATCCCTTGAATCCCACACTCGAAGAAGATCTTAACATGATTCGCAATCTTAGAACCATCAATCTTATCATAAGAGGATTGCCCAAAAATTTGATTGCTAGTTTGCCTACTCTTGATTGTGCCTATACTATATGGAAATTTCTTGAGGAACGATTTCCGGATTATTCCTTGAAAAATTTAGACGAAATTCTGCATAAATCTATTGCTTTGAGTAAGATGAACTATAGTGATCCTAGTTTTGGTGATTGTCTATTTGAGCTCACCAATCTCATGCGTGCCATAGGAAATGTTGGGATCATTAGTGATATCATATCTGAAGCTATTAGAATTCATAAAGGTGACCATTGTGATGATCATTTGTCTAATGAATTACCTTCTCTAGGAATTGATCAATCACAAAATGATGTTGAACATGGATACTATGATGAGGATGATGATAGTGACTATGATCTTGATGATGTGATGAGACACTTTGCTCTTATGGAAAATCTTCGCGGCTACATGGCTGGAAGAAAGGAATGGGTCCTTGATAGTGGATGTACTGATCATATGGCCGGAGATGAAGACATGTTCCACGAGCTTGCTAGAAACGACGGCCCTCGAAAGTATGTCACTTTTGGTGATAATTCAAAGGGTAAGGTGGTTGGCCTTGGTAAGGTGGCCATCTCACATGATAGCTCCATACAAAATGTCATGCTCGTTGAATCTCTTGGCTACAATTTACTTTCAGTCTCTAGACTTGTTGATTTCGGTTTCAATATCTTATTCACTGAAGTAGATTGCCAAGTGTTTCGTAGAGATAATCATAAAATGGTCTTTACCGGCATACGTAGAGGAGATCTTTACATTGTTGATTTCACTAAAAAGGCTCAACCTAGAACTTGCTTAATTGCTAAATCTTCTAAAGGCTGGTTGTGGCATAGAAGGCTAGGTCATGTGGGCATGCGAAACCTTAACAAACTCATTAAAGGAAATCATATCCTTGGTGTTAAAGATGTCATATTTGACAAGGATAGACTTTGTAGTGCTTGTCAAGCAGGGAAAAAAGTTGGAGGAAGTCATCGCGCTAAGAACATCATGACCACAAGAAGACCACTCGAGCTACTTCACATGAATCTCTTTGGTCCAAATGCCTACAAGAGTCTCGATGGTAACTCATTTGGTCTAGTCATAGTTGATGATTTTTCAAGATTTACGTGGGTGTTATTTATTGATGACAAATCGCAGGTCCAAAAGATCATCAAAAACTTTGCTAGGAAGGCCCAAAATCAATTTGACGTGAAGATCAAGAAGGTTTGGAGCAACAACGAAATGGAGTTCAAGAACGCAAATGTGGATACCTTTCTTGACGAGGAAGGGATTTCACATGAGTTCTTGGCTACGTACACACCCCAACAAAATCGAGTCGTTGAGAGGAAGAACCGGACTCTTATCAAGATGGCAAGAACGATGCTTGATGAGTACAAGACGCCAAAATACTTTTGGGAGGAAGCGGTTGAGACAGCTTGTCATGCAACAAATCGCTTGTATCTTCACAAGCTACTCGGCAAGACGGAATACGAGCTCCTCACCGGTAACAAACCCCAAGTTGGATACTTTCGAGTATTCGACTCAAAGTGCTACATTCTTGATAAGCATCATCGTTCTAAATTTGCTCCTAAGTCTCATGAAGGTTTCCTACTTGGTTATGGCTCAAACTCTCACACATACCGTGTCTACAACAATTTCACCCGAAAGGTTGAAGAAACAGTAGATGTGAAGTTTGATGAATCTAATGGCTCGCAAGTAGAGCAATTGCCAATTGATGTAGGAGACAAAGATCCCTCATAAGCAATCCAAGACTTGTCTATTGGCAAGATTCGTCCAACGGAGATGAAGGAGAGTACCTCATCCGTCCAAGTGGAAGCTTCTACCTCACGACAAGGTGAACCAAGAGTTGATATGGAAGCATCCATAAGTGGGACACACCAAGATGAAGAAAACGAGGAAGCGCACCAAGACGAACGTCAACAACCTCCCTCACCATCACGACAAGAGGATGATAACACTAACAATGAAGAAGAACAAAATGAAGAAGATGTTCAACCAAGACCCAAACAAAAGCTTTCACGAGTTCGAGCAAGAATTGCTAAAGATCATCCCGTTGAGCAAATCTACAATGATATCCAAACCGGGAGAATCACTCGCTCTAAAAATCGTTTGGCTAACTTTTGTGAACATTACTCATTCATCTCTAGCATTGAACCTATGAAGGTTGAAGAAGCATTGGAGGATCCGGACTGGATAAACGCTATGCATGAAGAGCTACACAACTTTGAGAGAAATCGAGTGTGGACATTGGTCGAGAAGCCCGACAACAACCACAACATCATCGGTACCAAATGGGTGTTTCGCAACAAGCAAGGTGAAGATGGACAAGTGGTTCACAACAAGGCACGTCTCGTCGCCCAAGGCTACACACAAGTCGAAGGTATGGACTATGGTGAGACATATGCTCCCGTTGCTAGACTTGAGTCCATTCGCATCTTACTTGCTTATGCAAATCACCATGATATCACTTTGTACCAAATGGACATTAAAAGTGCTTTTCTAAATGGTGAAATTGAGGAGCAAGTTTATGTCAAACAGCCTCCCGGCTTTGTCAATCCTAAGAAACCTAATCATGTCTACAAACTTCACAAAGCCCTTTATGGTCTTAAACAAGCTCCTAGAGCATGGTATAAATGCTTGACCAAGTTCCTTATTGAAAAAGGCTTTGAAATTGGAAAAATAGATTCTACTCTTTTTACTAAAAGGGTTAATGGAGAACTATTTGTATGCCAAATTTATGTTGATGATTTTATATTTGGATCAACTAACCCTCATTTTAGTGAAAAGTTTGGGAAGCTAATGTCGGAGAAGTTTGAGATGTCTATGATGAGTGAACTCAAATTCTTTCTTGGTTTGCAAATCAAGAAAACTATGGAAGGTACCTTTGTCTCTCAAATGAAGTACACCAAGGACTTACTCAAGAAGTTCAATATGCAAGAATGCAAAGGTATGACCACACCCATGCCTACTAGTGGACATCTTGATTTGACCAAAGATGGTGAATCGGTTGATCAAAAGGTTTATCGCTCTATAATTGGTTCATTATTATATCTATGTGCTTCACGTCCCGATATCATGCTAAGTGTGTGCATGTGTGCACGATATCAAGCTGCTCCTAAGGAATGTCATCTTAAGGCCGTGAAGAGGATAGTGAGATACTTAATTCATACACCAAATTTTGGCATTTGGTATCCAAAGAGGGCTTCCTTTGATCTTGTTGGCTACTCCGACTCGGACTATGCCGGGGACAAGGTTGATAGAAAGTCCACTTCGGGTACTTGTCAATTCCTTGGTAGATCTCTTGTATCTTGGTCTTCCAAGAAACAAAACTCGGTATCCTTATCCACCGCCGAAGCGGAATACATTGCCGCTGGTTCATGTTGTGCTCAATTACTTTGGATGACCCAAACTCTTAAAGATTACGGGATATATGTGAAACATGTTCCATTACTTTGTGACAATGAAAGTGCTATCAAGATTGCTCACAATCCCATGCAACATTCTTGAACTAAGCATATTGAAGTTCGTCATCATTTCATTCGAGATCACGTTGCTAAGGGTGACATAAACCTTAAGCATATTGAAGCATGTTTTCTAAGGTTGCTAAGGGTGAATACGCTGGTCCGCCCTTGGACTGACACGTTGCCACCTCTCCCGGTTGATATCACTATTCCCTCGGAGTTTTGGCTGCTTATGCCACAACTATCACTTTGGCTATCCCCGCGGGGTTGATTGGTGGGGGAACCTCCCTGGTGCAGAGCCTGACAATCACAAGGATGGACCCTGACACTCAAGCTGGGGCAGGTGGTGCTGTGGACATTTCTGAAACCTCGATAATTGCCAATGTCAAGCCACTAAACAAGCACATCCAGAGGATGATCCTTGTGGAGAAGATGCCAATTGATACAACTTGTTTGAGGCGCAGCACCAGGGAAACAAGATACGATGGTTTCAAGATAAATCTTCCTAGTGACGCCAAAAAGGCACATTCCAAGGTCAAGCCTAGGGGAGCCCCAATGGTTGCCTGTTCATCCAAGGTGACAGATCCCTGCCCAAAGCCACATTTGCAGCCTGCCACGGGTCTGTCGGACGTTCTGCCCCCGCCAACTCCGATTCAACAACTACAGCGGGTGGGCATAGAGCAATGTGGGATACCTACAGAAGAACTCCGCGCTCAGAAGCTCTTGGCTGGAGATGGGGGTGACGACTCGGCTCTGAACTAAACTGCAATGACGGCTAATAAACACTGGAATGTTCTCTGCTGGAACATTCGTGGAATCAACTCTGAAAAAAAGCAATTAGCGATTCGTAATGCGATCAATATTAGTGGTTGTTCGGTAGTTTGCTTTCAAGAAACCAAGCGTGAATCTTTTGATGCGTCTTTTGTTAAACTATTCTGCCCTAAGAAGTTTGATATGTTTGAATTTGTGCCGTCGGTGGGTAATTCTGGGGGTCTGTTAACAGCGTGGATGAGTTCAGTGTTCACAGGTGTTTTTGTCTTCTCTGAATCTTTTGCACTTGGCGTTAGACTTACCCCCACACAGTCTAGTGATGTCTGGACGCTCGTTAATGTTTACGACCCTTGTTCTGATCCCAATAGAGCACTGTTTACCGCATGGCTCTTTGATCTCCAAATCCCTAGTGGGGAAGATTGGCTTGTCTTAGGTGACTTCAACTATATCAGAGCGCCCGATAATCGTAACCATGGGGGCGGTGATGCTAACGATATGCTAATATTCAACTAATTCATACGAAAACAGTCGTTGGTGGAACTACCAATCAAAGGACGATCGTTCACTTGGAGTAATATGCAAACCAACCCACTGCTCGAACAGTTAGATTGGCACTTTACCTCTGTTAACTGGGCTGTCAAATTTCCAAACACTGTGGTCATGCCTTTGGGGAAACCCACTTCGGATCATGTGTCGTGCTACGTCAGCATCCAATCCAAAATCCCAAAAACCAAATTATTCCGGTTCGAGGATTACTGGATCAAGCAGCCAGGCTTCTTTGATGTGGTGCAGCGATCGTGGAATAAAAAATGCTACGCCCCAAACACAGCTATGGTTTTGTGCAAAAAACTCAAAACACTTCGATATGATCTAAAGCAGTGGAGCAAGAGAATCTCGAAGTTGTCTGTGCTGATAGAGAACTGTAACAATATCCTCTTGGAGATTGATGGCCTTGAGGATCGGCGGCGTTTGTCTGTCCCTGAAGCAAACTTCAGAAAAATCCTCAAAGCTCATCTCTTGCATTTACTGGAATGCAAAAAGGCATATTGGGAGAAGCGGTGTACCGTCAGACAATTCAAGTTTGGATATGGCAACACCAAATTCTTCCATCGAGTTGCGACCGAGCGCTTCCGCCGAAACAATATTGCCTCTCTGCGCTTACCGGATGACACTGTTGTTTATGATCATGTGGGCAAAGAGGTTGTTCTCCTCCAAACTTACAAAGAAAGGCTGGGGTGCTCTAGCCCTACCAACATGAAGTTTGATCTGAATCGCCTCATCAAGAAAGTGGACAGACTGTAGGTTTTATCTGAGCCCTTTACTAGGGAGGAGATTGATCAAGTGGTCAAGGAGATGCCGTCTGATCGAGCCCCTGAACAGATGGTTTCAGTGGCAGTTTCATTAAGGCATGCTGGCATATCATTAAGGAGGAGTTCTATAGAGTTTTCTTTGATTTTCATGCAGGTACATTAGACCTGGAAAGTTTGAACTCTGGTTATATTACCCTCATCCCGAAGACGCAATCACCGGAGACAGCAGATGATTACCACCCTATAACACTTTTAAACTGTTGTCTAAAGCTGTTGACAAAGCTCCTGGCCAATCGGCTGCAAAAAGTGCTACTTAAGGTTATCCACCGTAACCAGTACGGATTCCTGAGGGGCAGGTCAATCCAAGATTGTGTGGCGTGGGCTTATGAATTCATACACCAGTGCCAAAATTCAAATCGCGAGATTGCCATCCTCAAGCTTGACTTTGCGAAAGCCTTCGATACGATTGAACATGCTCCAATGATACAGATTATGGAATGCATGGGTTTTGACGCCCGTTGGCTTGGGTGGATCCACTGTTTATTCTCCACCGCCAAATCCTACGTGCTACTTAACGGGACCCCTGGTAGGCAGTTCTTTTGCAAGAGAGGAGTACGTCAAGGCGATCCGCTATCCCCGCTCATCTTCGTCTTGGCGGCTGACCTTCTCCAAGCGGCCATTAACGACGCTTATCGCAGCGGGCAGATTCGGTTGCCATTGCCGACTGTTGAGGAAGATTATCCCGTGATCCAGTATGCGGATGACACTATTCTGGTGATGCCAGCAGATCAGGTACAAGCGGGGGCGATCAAGTCCATTCTACAAGATTATGCCTCCTCCATAGGGTTGCGCATCAACTTTCAGAAATCGACGCTAATGACTGTTAATGCGGTGGATGATGTAATGAACCGGCTGGCAGAGGTTTTTGGCTGCAAAGTTGGTAAGATGTCGTTCACGTACCTTGGCATGCCGATGGGTACGGCCAGGCCAACGGTGGCTGACCTAATGCCGCTGGTTACATTAGTCGAACACAAACTATCCACTGCCGCCTCGCTTCTGGACCTGGGGTCAAAACTAACACTGGTCAACTCGGTGATCACATCCCTGGCGATCTACGCTATGTGCTGCATCAAACTGCCCCTGAAGATCTTGGAACATCTTGATAAGCTTAGGCGCTATTGTCTCTGGGCAAAGAACACAGAAGATGGCCACAAAGCAATGTCCTTGGTAGCGTGGGGCCTGGTCTGTCGGCCTAAAGAGAAAGGGGGCTGGGGATCATCGACCTTCAGGCTCAGAATCAAGCCCTGCTGATTAAGCAGCTGCACAAATTTTACAATCGCCGTGACGTGCCGTGGGTTAACCTGGTTTGGTCTACGTACTATGAGGGGTTGGTGCCACACGCAACTGAACCATGTGGATCGTTCTGGTGGCGTGACATCCTCCAGCTTACTCCAGCTTACACGGGGGTCACAACGGTGGAGGTGGGGGACGGGAGCACAGTTCTCTTTTGGAAAGACTTGTGGCATGATTGGATAATCTGTGATAGCCACCCCCGACTGTTCTCCTTCGCAACTCATGAAGACGTATCTGTCCAAGCCTTGCTAACTCCGCCGACTCTCAGACAAAACTTCCAACTGCCACTCTCCCCACAGGCCAACGACAAGCTGCGAGACCTTCAAGGCAGTCTTGCCTCAACGGAATTGAGCGAGACTGCAGACGTTTGGAGATGTGTTTGGGGATCGGGAGAGTTTGCCTCCAGCAAATACTATGAGCATTGCTTCCGTGAGGTGGTGGCTGACAATGCGTTCAGATGGATCTGGAAATCAAAATGCACTAATAAGTGGAGGGTTTTTGCGTGGCTTCTCCTAGCGGACAGGAAGCTGCGGGATGACATATATACTTGCCTCTTCTGTGGCAATCCGCCTGAAGGGACGGTGGAACATCTCTTCTTCGATTGTGCCTTCAGTAAAATTTGCTGGAGAAAGCTGGGGATCGAATGGACAAATGGTAGGAACAGACTCCAGCATGTGCATGAGGCAAGGGGCAGATGGTCAGGGCCCATGTTTATGGAAGTCTTTGTTATTGCGGCTTGGAGCATGTGGAAGGAGCGTAATAACGAGAACTTTCGAGGTGTGCTGCCTACGGCTGATGGTTGGCTCTTAAGATTCAAAAATGACTTCGGTATGATGAGACATAGAGTCAAGGGGGCCTTGGTGCCATTTGTGGACAGTTTTGTTGCTTCCATCTAGCTTCCATCTAGCTTGTAAATAGTTTTCCCCTTTTCATCTTTTTGTACTCTACACACACTTCTCCCTCTGGTGGATTTCCTAGCCACCACCATGTAACCCCAGAGTGGATGTAGATAGTAAGTTGTGATGGTTGAAGTAATATAAAGTCAGTGGGGGGCTGCCCTCACTGTCCTAATCTTTAAAAAAAGCAATTAGTGGATATATTCACTAAACCACTTGATGAGAAAACGTTTTGCAGGTTAAGAGGTGAATTGAACATCATTGATGCTTCAAACTTGGAGTAGGAACTCCATTGGATACATGCAAGACTTGAGCTTACGACTAATCCTTGATATTTCTCCTATGATGATCATCTTATGTCTTGGAAAATTTGCATCTTGCATGTTATCTAACCCTTGTAGGTGCTTGGATGAATCTAATTCTGTGAGATTGCAACTCTCTCACATCTTGAGCAATCTCTACATCACCAAGTCTCTACACAAAGGTGGTTGAAGACAAGGAAGCACGAAACCATTCAAACATATCCTTTGACAAATTCTATGTTGAGTTTCTTAATTGTCATGCTGGATACACAAGTGCTCTTCCTTGCAAAAACTAACCCATGTAGGTAGATGAACTCAAACTCCAAGTGGTGCTCCCAACTCTTGATGCGCTACATCAACCTTGAGCAACCCACACAAGTTCAACTACATGATCATGATCAACACCACAATCCAAGGTATGTTATTCCATCTTAGAGAAGCTTTACTCCAAGTCATGAGTCAAAGCAACTCGACAAGATGAGAATACATCAAGATGCTTAAACGAAAAATGGTAATCCCATTTTGAGCTTAAACGATGAGTATGACCTATGATCAAGTGATCTCACTTGACTCCTAAGTCAATATACTCTAACATAGGTGACTTTGTCACCGCCCAACTCTAGATGAAGTTCACTTATGTTCTTTTTTGTGCTTTTGCATTTGTCTCATGCATATTTGTTTCCCCTTTCAAAAAAACTTCATCTAGATCTTTTAGTTTCTTTTTCCTTGCTTTATGTTCTGCATTTTCTGCATCCAATTCATTGCAAATCTTTCAGTAAATTCCTTGCATATATTTGTGAGATCTCATTTGCCTAGTGAGCTGAGGTGACAAGTGTTTTTCTTTGTGATGAACTCGGTTCCACCGGTTTCATGTCTCTGGTCTAGCCGAAGCTTTTTGGTGCAACCGAAGCATCCAACTCGGTGACACTGATTTCACTACAAGAAAAACAACTTGCCACTCATTTCTGCCTCATTTTTTATCCAGCTCCACTCAATGAATCTTGTTCTCTGCAAGCATCACATTTACCTTAGTGCTTTGTACTGTGATCCAAGGACCGAACCCATGCACAACAAATTCCAGAAGACCCTTCTTGGAAATTGATGTCAAAGGGGGAGAGAGAGATCGCATCAAAGCTTAATCATATCTCTAGGGGGGAGATCTCTAGGGGGAGGGAATACTCCAGGAAAGAGTAATCTTCAAGGATCCCACATGCTTGATGTTCACGAGGAGAGTTGTCACATGTCTTCTTGGGGGAAGGACATGTTAATATGTGCTTATTTGCATTAGCTCTGTTCATTTGTTTCTTTGAGCTATGATTTTCTGTTCCCTATCTTCTCCCAGTATCCCATGATAGATTCAGGGGGAGCAAGACTTCCAAGGGAAGGAAAATTCTTGAATTCATTGCATATCTTTTTATTTGGGTACAGGTCAATATCTATTGTGGTACTCAGTACCCGTTCTACATGTCATCCCAGTCTTGGTACTCTTGTGGTTTCTTTTGTTTGCTCTAGAGAGTAGGTGCATCTATGTTATCTAACCTTGTTTACGCAGGTTCATCTCATCCTAGCCAACTCAAGACCACAAGGTAAGTATATGCATCACAGTCATGTGTATGAGAAATTCTTGCTAATGTACATACTGTTTGCAAGGACTCATGGGCATGAAAGTACATTTCCCATATTCATATCCTTTGCTCTGATGCATATAGCCAAGATACATGTAACACATTGTCTACTCTGTCATGGTTATGCTCTCACATGCTTCTCTATTCCATATTCACATGAGTGCATACATGTAGGGGGAGCCTATGTTTGTTACATGTCTTTCCAAAGCTCTACTTGCTATTTTCTGTATCTTCATCTAAAGCTTCGATGTATGTTGCCATCAATTACCAAAAAGGGGGGATATTGAAAGCACAAGTGCTCCCTGGGTGATTTTGATAATTAATGACAACATATCTCTTGTTGGACTAATACTTTTACCTAGTATGTTTCAGACAAGTTCAACAAATTAGGTGGCATGGACTAAAGGATGTGGAACCGCTTCAAGATGCTAAGGACAAAGGATTGGCTCAATCTTCAAGATCAAGACTCTACATTTTATATTTTAGTGATCCAAGATCACATTGAGTCTATAGGAAAAGCCAATACTATCAAGGAGGGATGAGGTGTTGCTTAATGATGCTCTTGCTTCAAAGTGCTTACTGATATGCTCCAAAACCCTCAACTATCTTCCCACATCCACATATGACCTAAACCAAAAGTCTAACTCTGCCCCACCGAGTTCAGATGTCATAGCCACTGCCACAAACCCTAGGCAAATCGGTTTCACCGATAGGGATCTCGGTCTCACTGAGATGGGATTGTAATCTCTATGTTTCCCTTCGTAACGTTTCGGTCCTACCGAGATGAGCGAATTGGTCCCACCGAGATTGCAATGTGAACTCTCTGTTTCCCTTCTGTAACATTTCGGTCTCACCGAGATGAGCAGATCGGTCCCACCGAGTTTACCTGACCAACTCTCTGGTTAGCTTATTACCAAAATCGGTCCCACCGAGTTTGTGTAATCGGTCTCACCGAGATTACGTTATGCCCTAACCCTAACCATATCGGTCCTACCGAGTTGCATCTCAATCCCACCGAAAATCCTAACGGTCACTAGGTTTACTAAATCGGTCCGACCGAGCTTCTCAATTTGGTCTCACTGAGATTGGTAAATTGTGTGTAACGATTAGATTTTGTGTGGAGGCTATTTTACCCCTTCACCCACTCTTCATTCGTGGAGAGAGCCATCAGAACACATCTACACTTCCGATACACATTTTCTAAGAGAGAACCACCTACTTATGTGTTGAGTCCAAGATATTCCATTCCCACCATATGAATCTTGATCTCTAGCCTTCCCCAAGTTGCTTTCCACTCAAATCTTCTTTCCACCAAATCCAAATCCTGTGAGAGAGAGTTGAGTGTTGGGGAGACTATCCTTTGAAGCACAAGAGGAAGGAGTTCATCATCAACACACCATTTGTTACTTCTTGGAGAGTGGTGTCTGCTAGATTGGCTAGGTGTCACTTGGGGCCTCCGACAAGATTGTGGAGTTGAACCAAGGAGTTTGTAAGGGCAAGGAGATCGCCTACTTCGTCAAGATCTACCGCTAGTGAGACAAGTCCTTCATGGGCGATGGCCATGATGGAATAGACAAGGTTGCTTCTTCGTGGACCCTTCGTGGGTGGAGCCCTCCGTGGACTCGCACAACCGTTACCCTTCGTGGCCGTCTCCATCAACATGGATGTACGATAGCACAACCTATCGGAACCACGATAAAAACATCAGTGTCTCCAATTGTGTTTGAATTCTCCAAACCCTCTCCTTTACATTCTTGCAAGTTGCATGATTTACCTTCCGCTGCTCATATACTATTTGCATGCTTGCTTGATATGTATTGTGTTTGTTAAACTTGTGCCAAAACTCCACTTCAACTTAATAAGAAAATTAAAAAATGCAACTTTTGGTACTTAGTGTCTAATCACCCCCCCCCCCTCTAGACACCTCTTCTCGATCCTTTCAGTTATACCTTATGACTTGTATAAAGAAATCAAGCATGAAATTGCACCTGCTGAGTTAAAAGATATTGATGTCATAATTAAACTTGCCAATAGAGATACTATATCAGCAATGGGAATTGTTAGAGATGTTGAAGTCTTGTGTGGGAGAACTAAATATCATGCTGATTTTCTTGTTCTCAGTTCCCCACAAGATAGCTTTTGTCCCATTATATTTGGCAGACCCTTCTTGAACACTGTTAATGCTAAGATAGACTATGAAAAGAATGTTGTTACTATTGGATTGGATGATATGATTCATGAGTTTAATTTCTCTAAATTTAGTTGACAACACCGTGAAGAAGAATTACCTAGTAAGGATGATATTATTGGTCTCGCTTCTATTGTCGTACCTCCTAGTGATCCTTTAGAACAATATTTGCTAGACCATGAAAATGACATGTTTATGAATGAAAGAAGGGAAATAGATGAAGTATTCTTTAAACAAGAACCTATTCTGAAACACAATTTGCCTGTTGAAATCCTAGGGGATCCTCCTCCACCCAAGGGTGATCCCGTGTTTGAGCTTAAACCGTTGCCTGATAATCTTAAATATGCTTATCTTGATGAAAAGAAGATATATCATGTTATTATTAATGCTAACCTTTCAGAGCATGAAGAAGAAAGATTATTGAAAACTCTGAAGAAGCACCGTGCTGCTATTGGATATACTCTAGATGATCTTAAGGGCATTAGTCCCACTCTATGTCAACATAAAATAAATTTGGAAGAAGATGCCAAACCAGTTCGTGATCCTCAAAGACGTCTGAATCCTAAAATGAAAGAAGTGGTAAGAAAAGAAATATTAAAGCTTCTGGAGGCAGGTATAATTTATCCTGTTGCTGATAGTCAGTGGGTAAGTCATGTCCATTGTGTCCCTAAGGAGGGAGGTATTACTGTTGTTCCTAATGATAAAGATGAATTGATCCCGCAAAGAATTATTACAGGTTATAGGATGGTAATTGATTTCCGTAAATTAAATAAGGCTACTAAGAAAGATCATTAGCCCTTACCTTTTAACGATCAAATGCTAGAAAGATTATGCAAACATACACACTATTGCTTTCTAGATGGTTATTCTGGTTTCTCTCAAATACCTGTGTCAGCTAAAGATCAATCAAAGACTACTTTTACATGCCCTTTTGGTACTTTTGCTTATAGAAGTATGCCTTTTGGTTTATGTAATGCACCTGCTACCTTTCAAAGACGCATGATGGCTATATTCTCTGACTTTTGTGAAAAGATTTGTGAGGTTTTCATGGACGACTTTTCCGTCTATGGATCTTCTTTTTATGATTGCTTGAGCAATCTTGATCGAGTTTTGCAGAGATGTGAATTAACTAATCTTGTCTTGAATTGGGAAAAGTGCCACTTTATGGTTAATGAAGGTATTGTCTTGGGGCATAAAGTTTATGAAAGAGGTATTGAAGTTGATAAAGCCAAGGTTGATGCTATTGAAAAGATGCCATGTCCCAAGGACATCAAAGGTATAAGAAGTTTCCTTGGTCACGCTGAATTTTATAGGAGGTTCATTAAGGACTTCTCAAAAATTTCCCGGCCTCTGACTAATTTATTACAAAAATATATACCATTTGTATTTGATGATGATTGTGTAGAAGCATTTGAAATACTTAAGAAAGCATTGATCTCTGCACCTATTGTTCAGCCACCTGATTGGAATCTACCCTTTGAAATTATGTGTGATGCTAGTGATTATGCTGTAGGTGCTGTTCTAGGGCAAAGAGTTGATAAGAAATTAAATGTTATCCATTATGCTAGTAATACTCTAGACAATGATCAAAGAAATTATGCTACTACTGAGAAAGAACTCTTAGCTGTTGTATTTGCTTGTGATAAGTTCAGACCTTATATTGTTGATTCTAAAGTAACTATTCACACTGATCATGCTGCTATTAAATACCTGATGGAAAAGAAAGATGCTAAACCTAGACTTATTAGATGGGTTCTCTTGTGATACGAACACGACAACATCTAGTATATCAAAAAGTGTGGCTGCTATTGAAGTTAAACAAATTGAGTCGAGCGAGAAGAGCTTATTAGAGAATGTTGGAGGAACTACCAGACGTTCAATATATTGAACCATGGTAGATATGTCAAGAAACGTGAGCTATATGGACCTGGCTTTTGTGCCATTAATTGTAGAGATGCAATATACATGAGGGTCAAAATTACACATCGGCCAAGATTGAAGCAAGGAGTAAATTGCAGCCAACCCATACATGTGAGCGTATGCATGCACATAGGCCTGGAGCCAGTTAAACTAAGAGATAAAATATTGTACAGTTTGAATCAGCTTGTCAAGGGACACAATCAAGAGCCTAAGCCAGAAGAGATTACGCCCACCTTTCGTACACCTCCACGATGGGTTAAAATTGGGAACATGAAGCTGCACGTTGGGTCCTAATTGCATGGAGATTAGTTTATTTTTTTAGTCCCTTTACCTTACGTACGGTTGTTTCCTTTTAAAATTAGGAAGTATATCCTTTTGTTAGTTAGTAGTTATCCTTTCAAAACCGTGAGGGCAAGTTTTGTTAGTTACGTATAGGTAGGAGTCCAGGTGGTGTGGGCCTTAGGCCATGTGTTCGATATATAAATGTGAAGTTGGCGTCCATGTATCAGATGAGTTTGGAGTCTTATTTTGAGTATGAGATATACAGAAAAATGTCTGAGTTACGGGCGGCCATATCTTGTGTATTATCTGTGATTTTCCCATCGTGGAAATTTACTAGCGACGGAGGGTTGATCATCACATCGATGCCTACGTGCTAATCCGAGGGGGTCATTATTTTTGTTTGTGTATTTTCGTACACAGGTGAAAATTATCTTGAAGGTTGCAAGGAGGAACAAGGGGCCGAACTGTTGATCAAGCATCACAGTGAAAGATCGGGCCATCTACACGCGTGAATTAGCATCTCGCTAGTCCGTGCTTCATCAAGTGGTATTCAGAGCTAAGGTTAGTCATGGCGATCCAGTTTGCAATATCGTCTATGGAGGCGAGCATCAACATGTTGAGCAAGAACTTATTGATGGAGGAGGAGGGCATCGGTGAGGCCGTTCTTTTTCACACTCGTTGCGTCGTGAAGGAGCGGTGTGTCAATTTGACGATTGATGAAGTTTCTGCCGTCAACGTGGTGAGCATCGAGGTGGTGAAAAAATTGGGGCTGAATATGGCGCCCCTTGAAAGACCGTATACGCTGAAGTGGTTCAAAGGTGAAATAAAAATTACACATAGTATTTTGCAAATTTTTGATCTGGGGAAATATTGTTGTGCGGAATTTTTTCATCAACAGTTGGGGCTCCGAAGAGGGGGATTCGTCGCCATCGTCATCATCAACCATCCTCCATCACCAATTTCATGATGCTCACCGTCGTGCGTGAGTAATTCCATCGTAGGCTTGCTGGACGGTGATGGGTTGGATGAGATCTATCATGTAATCGAGTTAGTTTCACTACAAAAAAAGACACATCCGTGACATTTTGGGCCGAACGAAAAAAAAATTGTCATACATATGACACTTCTATGACGATAATTGTGACAAAACCCGGTATCATCATAGATGTGGTGGGCTCCTACTTCTATGACAAAAAATCATGACAGAAAATGGGTTTTTCGTCCTGGGCGGGCCAGAGACGCAGCTGCATGACATTCTTTGGGCCCTCCATGACTGAAAAAACAGTGGTAGAAGCGAGGGCGAGGAAAATTTCGGGGAGTTCCCGGTTACGGTGGGAGGTCGGGGGCCGAGCGATGCGCGTTTCTCTCGTACACGTACGCGCGTGTGTGTGTAAGGCGTTGGCTCTAACTGAACCCAAGCGAGGCGTTGGGCTCTAACTGAACCCGAGCGATTGCACTGCAGGCTATGCGTTACTGAACCCCGAGCGATCGATCGATGGCTGTTAACTGAACCCGATCGAGCGATTCCTTCGCTACTGCTGCTAACTGAAGCCGATCAATGCTGCCTCTGGATGAACAGTGAGCGTTGCAGGGGGGTTTGGATGAACAGTTCCCAGTGGGGGTGGATGAACAGGACCCCGTGGTGTTGCCTCTGGATGAACGGGACCCGATCGATCGAGTCGGTTGGGGCTGGATGAACAGGACCCCGTGGAGGGCTGGATGAACAGGACCACCCCGTGGAGGGCAGGATGAATAGTAGATGGTGGAGGGCAGGATGAACAGTAGCCCGTGGAGGGGTGGTTGAACAGGAGCTCGTGGAGAGGGCTGGTTGAACAGTAGCCGGTGGAGTAGCGTGCGGTGGAGGCTGGATGAACAGGAGCCCGTGGATGAACAGTCGTAGGTGGAGGCTGGAGTAGGTCGACGGTGGATGAACAGTAGCTCGTGGAGGCTGGAGGGGGTTGAGGGTGGAGTTGAACAATATCTCGTGGAGTCCTGTTTTATGGTACGCCACACCCCTCCCGATGAACAGGACCCCCATTTCGACCGTAGCACTCCAACACAAGTCCGTTTCGTCCGTTTTGCGGTACGCCACACCCCTCCTGATCAACAGGACCCCCGTTTCGACCGTAGGAGATCCGTTTCCTCCGTTTTGCGGTACGCCACACCCCTCCTGATCAACAGGACCCCCGTTTCGATCGTAGGAGGTCCGTTTCCTCCGTTTTGCGGTAGGCCAGACCCTTCCCGATGAACAGGATCCCGTTTCGAACGTGGCCGGTCGAACACAAGGCCGTTTCCTCCGTTCTGCGGTACCCTAGGCCTCGTTTCCATCACCTATTCCGTCCAAGCCCTCCCGATGAACACGACGCATTCCGTTGCCTCCCCATGAATACGACGCATTCCATTGCCTCCCCATGAACACGACGACAACGTTGTTTCTCCGTTCCGACCCAGCCATGTACACGAGCCCTGGCCATACGTATGCGTGAGTAGGCGTTCGAGACCCCGCCCGTATGTACACATACGTGGCCGTATTTTATTTCTTGCACCGTCGCCGTTGTACGTACGTGTACATGCTACGTGCGCGCCTCTACATCGACCAGTATATATGTACGTACACGTTCGCGACCAGAATGACAACGCTACGGACGCTTCGACCAGGTGGGTCCTGACTGTCTGGCACTTCCTTGCGTGGGAAGATGTAGCTGGTGGGTCCCAGCAGTCAGGGGGGTGAAATACGGTGGCCCGTCCGGTGGCTCCCCACTGTCAGGTGGAGGAATAATTATTTTGCACGTAATAAGGAGGCACTTCCTTGCTGCGGCCGTGGACCCAGCTGTCAGCCTCTCCATGTACAGTCCACGTCCGATGGAAACCGTTCCTTGACCACGTTAACCACGCCGCGCCGAGAGCACCAGGGCGGTGGACGACGGCGAGTCCTAGGAAGGGGATGACGCGGAGCCGGGGAAGACGCGGCAGTGGATGCCCATGCGTAGAGGAGTACGAGGGTTCACTGGTTCGCTGCGGTGTGAGGCTGCCATCACCGCAGAATAACAGGGGGTGTGGGTGAGTAGAGGGATGGCCTGGCCAGCGATGGGAGTAGTAGGGGGCGGTGAGACCTCCGCCGCATCGGAGCCGGCCACGGGAGGCAGGAGCACGAGGCACGACAGGCGCTGGTTTGGGCGGCTGGAGCAAGAAGACCAGAGGTTGAATAAGCACTACGCCTGTTGGATGGACATCGTACGGTTACTGGAGCTAGAATCGTGCATATTGACTAAGTTGACAAAGCCCTCCGTCCCCATCAACTTAGTAGGCCCACAAGTCAGCCTCCCACCAAGGTGGGTCCCAGCTAGCAGGGGGTATTCATCTTTTTGTGCGTAATAAGGAGGCACTTTCGGTGGGTCCGAGCTGACAGCAGGGGGAACGTTTTTTTTCGCAAAATACGGTGGCCTGTCGAGTGGGTCCCAGCAGTCAGGGGCAAACGTTTTTTCGCGATATACTGGTGGGCGTCCGGTGGGTCCCTGCTGTCAGGTGGAGGAATAATTATTTTCCGCGTAATAAGGAGGCACTTCCTTGCGGCTGCCGTGGACCCAACTGTCAGCCTCTCCACGTACAGTATCTTCCGATTGAATTTGGTCGTTGACCACATTGACCACGCCGCGCCGACAGCACCACGGCGGTGGACGACGGCAAGGCCTAGGAAGGGGACGACGCGGAGCTGGGGAAGACGCGGCAGTGGATGCCCATGCGGAGAGGAGTACGAGGGTTCACTGGTTCGGCTGCGTTGCCGTCGCCGCAGAATAACAGGGGGTGTGGGTGAGTGGAGTGGAGGGATGGCCTGGCCAACGGTGGGAGTAGTATGGGGGCGGTGAGACCTCTGCGGCAGCACAGCCGGCCACGAGAGGCAGGAGCAGGTGGCACGACCGACGCTGCTTTGGGTGGCTGGAGCAAGAAGACCAGAGGTTGAAGAAGCACTACGGCCGTTGGATGGACATCGTACAGTCAGTCGAGCCAGAATCGTGCATATTGACTAAGTTGACAAAGCCCTTCGTCCCCGTCAACTTAGTAGGCCCACTATACTGGGTCCCAGCTAGCAGGGGGAGTATTCATTTTTTTGTGCATAATAAGGAGCTTGCGTGCGAAGATATAGCAGGTGGGTCCGAGCTGTCAGCGGCGGTATAACATTTTTTTCATGAAATACAGAGGCCATTTCGGTGGGTCCCAGATGTCAGGTGGAGGAAATCATTATTTTGCACGTAATAAGGAGGCATTTCCTTGCATGCGGCCGTGGACCCAGCTGTCAGCCTCTCCACGTACAGTCCACTTCAGATGCATGTCGGTCGTTGACCACGCTGACCACGCCACGCCGAGAGCACCAGGGCGGTGGACGACGGCGAGGCCTAGGAAGGGAATGACATGGAGGCAGGGAAGACTCGGCCGTTGTTTTTGTTTCCCACACTGAGGGGTGTACGACTGTACGAGGGTTTACTGGTTCGTCTGTCATCGCCGGAGAATAACAGCAGGTGTGGGTCAGTAGAGGGATGGCTAGGCCAGCGATGGGAGTACGGTGGGGCGGTGAGGCCTGCGCGGAAGCACAGCCGGCCGCGGGGAGGAGGGAGCAGGCAGTCCCACCGGCACTTGTTTGAGCGGCTGGAGCAGGAAGAGCATAGATTGAAGAAGCACGACGGTCGTTGGATGGACATCCAACAGTATACAGACCATTTGTGGAAAGCCTCAAATCTGTGGAAAACAGCATCACTACAAAAAAATACACTTTCGTGATGATACGTGTTTGTCACAGTAGGTCGCTTTTTTTGTCATGCATGTACATCCATGACAAATTTATGACAGAATCAAGATAGTCATACCTGTGTTGTCGTAGAAGTGTTCCATGACATCATCACGGAAGTGTCCACTTCCATGACGATAAATCGCGCGTCACAGAAGTGCTTTCGTTAAGGATGACCGACACGTGGCATCCACCGTAATGGAACGCTGTTAAGCTATCGGGTCGGGTTTTGGATCCGATAACCCGTTAACAGCCCCGACCAATGGGAAATTTCCACGTGTAAAATTCTTATTGGCCGGACGAAACACGTGTCAGCTCGTCAGTGGGTCAGATAGGCGCCTATGATACGTCGACACGTGGCACGGCCCAACAGAGGCCCATTCCTGTGTAAAGGCCGGCCCGTTTGACTTGGTCAAAAGCTGGCGGGCCGGACCATGGAAAGCCTGTTAACGGCCTGTTCGAATATAGCCCATTTACATCCCGCTAACCCAAGGCCCGTTATGCCCTATCCGAATTAGGCCCAGTAGCGTCATTTGGGCCATCCAATATGATTCCAGCTCGTTTTCACTTCTGGCCCGTGTATGGCCCATGACGTCTTTCGGCCCATATGAGGCCCTATGTAACTCTTGGCCTACTAACGGCCCGTGGTGAAACTGGCCCGTAATGAATAGTGTATCACTTTACACCCATTAACGGCCCGTGGTGAAACTGGCCCGTGATGAACAGTGTATCACTTTATACCCATTAACGGCCCGTTATTCCGTTGGGCCGTTTCCAGCCCATGTTATCTTTTGGCCTTCTCAGAGCCCATTTATTCTTGGGCTCATTTCCAGCATTCGTTTACTTATGGCCCGTTACTGTCATTTTCTGCTTGTGGGCCAAATTCAGCCCGTGGTTACAGTCGGGCCGTTTGTGATCTGTTAATTCGTTGGGCCGTTTTCATACCGTCATCAAATACGACCTATTAACGATGGCCCATTATGGTCGGCCCATGAACGGACGATTCCAACTCTAGCCCGTTTACGGCCATAATGAGGCATGTTATTGGCCCATGTTTGGCCAATCGATCATACGGCCTGTATAAGGCCCATTGATAATACGACCCGTAGAAGGCCCATTGTTTCTACGGCCCGTAGAAGGCCCACTGTTTCTACGGCCCGTAGGAGGCCCAGTGTCACTACAGTAAATATTAGCCCATGGTTATTGTGGCCTAATTTTAAAAAATAGGTTATTGCAGCCACTAGCAAACCGTGGAAAAAGAACTGCACTGACTACAAGCAAACAAATAAACAAAACAAGGAAATAAAAAAGCAAGCAACTTATGCTAGGCTATCACGGCTATTACACATATTACATCCACTGGGCATCAAAGTTCGCCACCAGTGCAAATATAGGGAACACACCAGCATATAAACGCCGCAGCAAAACAAGTCCAGAACTGAAACCACTTCAGAAGAGCTCAAGAAACAATATCCTAGGTACCCATAATGCTGGCAAGATGCTTAGCAAGCTTATTAACTTTCTCTTATTTGGTGCTTAAATCCTCCAGCGCTTGCTGTTGCACAAGAAAGTACGCATCTGAATTCTGCAGGGACTTCCTCAGTCCTTCGGCTTCTTGCCGCGGCACAGCTGACTGATGCCTTGCAGCTTGTAGCTGAGACTGAAGAAGCCGAAGTGATTCAGGCAGCGAGTTGGAAGAGCTTGTGCCAGCGGTACTGGCCAGTAACTCGAACACTACATCAACGCAGGACTGTGGGGTTTTCTCACTGTCTACAAGATCGTTTTTATCACCTTTCTTGGAGACTAACAGGGTTGTCTCACTATCTTGAACCTTATCTGCATTACTTTCTCTACCATTGCATAGTGGGGTGCTCTTCTCCAATATTCTGTTTGCATACTACAAGAGAAACAAGCAGGCACATCACATGTTTAGCTTGTAGTATACGGAACTCATTTTGGTAAACCGGTTCAGTAGTAAGGTGGACAGGATAACGGCATGAAACAAACATATATCTATGTACTATGGTCACTGTATTGTCGATATCATTCTAGTTTATGTTCCCTAATCAAGATAGAGACACAGTTCAACTCATATAATTTTAAGACACAGCAGCATAGATAGAATATAAGTGTGAGAAACTACACAGCATTGGCAGCACTTGTAATGTGCATCACATGAGAACATAATTGTTTATGCAACTTAAACTGAAATCAACATAGATCAAGAAGTTAGAACAGCAATCCAGATAAAGAAATAGGTTTAAAACATACCTGTTGCGCCATTGGAGTTTCAATTGGATCCTTCAAATTCGAAAGTAGTTGGTATGAGTAAATACAGTGATGCAACAGCAAAGGAGTATGGACCATAGCTACGGAATCTGACCTGAGAACAGTTGCTCTTCTGCTTTAAACGTGGAGTTTGGGTTAGCTGTAGTGGTCTTCGTGCTTTTGGCACTGCAGTAGCTTTACAAACTGCTCGTGTGGGGGTACTCTATGGTGGACATGGTGCTTTGTCAACTATAAGTGGTTACTATCCGCTGGGGTTGCGGTTAGATGGGTTGTAGCTGGTTCTCTGCCCAACGGTGTAAGTGTGCAATCTGGAAGAGTCTCGATTATGTGTGGTGGGGCTAGTTTGTGGGCCAGTACAACCATGGTTCTGTCTGCATCAACGGGTAGCACTGTCTTTTGTGAAGAACGGGTTTTTGCTCCCTTGGATACTGCCATCACCCCCTCCAATTCAAATGGCTGATAAACAAGAAAAGAAATTGAACGTACAGACATTGTATGATAGACAGATGTGGTAATTCACATGTATGTTGTCTAACCAAACAGGACAGCATGACACAATTTCACATATATGATGCCTAACTAAACATGATAGCATGACACAGTTTCAGATATATTATGGATAACTTAACAGGATATAATGGCATAATTCAACAAATGATGAGTACCTAAACAGGATGACATGACAAAACTATATGATGTCTTTCTAAAATAGGTTGGGATGAAATAATTCACATACATGTTGTCTAAGTATACAGGATGGCATGATATAATTGACATAATTATTCATATACTAAGCAACTGGCACTCGCATGTATGATCTCTAAGCTAAGCAGATAGAATTCAATAGTGTGCATATGATGTCTAAACTAAGCAATGCAAGACACCATATGCATCATATGAGAAATATAAATATTGCAACTTAGAGCATACACCTCAGGTGGGATATAGGACTGGTCATGTGTCTCTGAATCCTCCTCTGAGGAGCTCCCTGTAACCATCGAGATATATGCTTCAACATGTACCATTGCCTCCTCTGAAGATCTTGTTTTCACTCCAGATTTTTCCATAACCGGCTCAAATGGCTGATACACATGAAGAGTAGTTCAATCTACAGAGATTGTCGACAAATGGAATACGCAATGAAAAAAAGATGGTATGAGATAATTCACATATATGATGCTTGGCTCCATGGCGGTGCATAATTCACATATATGATAACTGGCTGAAAAACATGGCATTGCATAATTCACATATCTGATATAGAAAGCAAACAGGAGGCATTCACAGAAAGCATGTCTAATCTAAGGAGATGGCATGGCAATGCAAGATATGCAAGATATGAGCAATATAACCCATCCAAGTTAGAGCATGCACCTCAGGGGGAGGGGAATACGACTGGTCATCTCTCTCTGAATCCTCCTCTTAGGAGCTATCTGTAACCAGCAAGAAATCTGCATCGACAGGTAGCACTGACTGCTCAGAAGACCTTGTTTTCACTCCAGATTTTCCAATGACCGACTCAAATGGCTGATGCATAGGAAGAGTAGATGAATGTATAAACATTGTTGACAATGGAATACATTATGGAAAAAATATGGCATGATACAATTCACATATATGATGACTGGCTAAACAGGATGGCATTGCATGATTCACGTATATGATGCCTGGCTAAAGAAGATGGCATTGCATAATTCCCATATACTCCCTCCGTTCCTAAATAATTGTCTTTTTAGAGATTTCGAATGGACTACCACATACGGATGTATAAAGACATATTTTAGAGTGTAGATTCACTCATTTTGTTCCGTATGTAGTCACTTGTTGAAATCTCTAAAAAGACAAATATTTAGGAATGGTGGGAGTATGATATAGAAACCAAATAGGTGGCATTCACACAAAGCAAATCCAAACTAAGCCGATGACATATAAGATGTATAATGTAAGCAATGCAAGGCGCCATATGCATGATATGACCAACATCAGCATGCCAGGTTAGAGCAAACACCTCAGGTGGTAAACAGGCATGGTCGGCTCCTTCTGAATCTCCATCTGAATAGTTATCTTCCTCTGGAATACAATCTGGAAATGCAGGAGGGGGGGCACTTCGCCCACCATGGAGCGGCGTTTGCATGACATTATATTCGCACGCAACGGTCTTCTCTTTTTCTCTGCATGTTCAGTACGATTGTGTACAATATCTGACATGCATAATAAAAAAATAGTTAGATTTTGTAAGGCCTAAGGGGTGCATGCAAAAATCAAGACTGATGGTAGCAAACGAGTGGATGGATCCAAAACTAATGATACCAGGTAGATTATAGCTTCAGTTTAAAAAGATAGACAATGGATCATCTATTGTTTGTTTCCCACCCAACATGAACCACATAGAAGACCCCAGATGAACCAGATAGTAGACAAATACTATTCGTCGCTGGCTCGATATGAGACCCATGGGTAATTCAAAACTCAAGATTGAACGATAAAGTAGCAGGTAATAATAACCGATGTATAACGTAAGCAAACACGAAAGACTGTGACCTCTCTTTCGGAACTGTGTAGTCCTCAGGTTCATCTGCTCAGTCGGTGATGGTAATGCGGTTGGCGTGGCTGCCGGCAACAGGGAAGATGATCTGAGGCGGCGAAAGGAAATCTGCAGGGGGGATCTCTACTGCAGTGAACGCTTCTGTCGATGGTGCACCTCAGGTGGGGTGGATGATGGCACGGCAGGAGCAGGACATAACACACAGAGTTTTCTTTGACGCCTATCTGAAAATGAAGTAAATCTATAAGGGCTCCTTAGAATTGGAGGATTCTATAAACGCAGGGACAGGAAAAACACAGGAATAGGATAGGAATGCATGTGCAAAACAGTGCATTTGGAAACATAGGATTTCAGTCAACCAGTGTGTTTGGCTCACATGAATTGGAAGAACAGATGAATGGAGAAACAAAGTGATGCGACGAGTGTACAACCTCTTTGGCATAGCCTTGTGGACCTCAGCATCATTGGGTTGGACGTGGAGGATGGTGATGATGCTGGTGTGACTGTCGGAGGCGGGGAAGAAGATCTGAGGCCTCTGGAAACGGTGCTGAGGGTACTGCTCCGCTGTGATGGACGGTTCTGTCGTTGGAGCAGCTCTGCTAAGGTGTACGGCGAAGAGGCTGAAAACAGACACCGTTAATCTGAAGTGGGACCCTAATATCATCTGCAATAGATGATGTAAAATACATCACCAAAAAGTGCTAGATGTAAAACGCATTAGCCGCGCCACGGCCGCTCCGACAGATGTTGTAAGTACTGTTCACTCTGAACTTAACTGAAGAAAATGAACTTCACAGTCGAAACTAAATTTTACTGTCGAAACTGATTGAGCTAGTAACAGAGCATTGCAACAGATGTTTAGGGCGTTTAAGCACTAGTAGAAGAGAAGCAGTGATCTAAATCAACAGACGCTCGAGCAGGGAACGCACTAGCAGAGAGCAAGTCGTGCAGTAGCACCGCGAGCGAGTGCTAAAGCAGCAACTCCTGTAGCTGCCGGAGGTCGTGCAGCAGCAGCAGCGCAAGCGAGAGCAAGAGCAGAGCAGCGGCATGAACGAAAGCAGGAGCAGTGCAGCAGCGCGACCGACAGCAAGAACAGAGCCGCAGCACGAGCGAGAGTCGGAGCAGCTGCAGCTAGTGCCGTTGTGGAAGTCGCCACCGAGGAAGCAACGACATGGGGGAGATACGTTGTGGATGATGTGGCCGGCGACGTCGCCATTGATGGAGACACGCCATGTCTGCTCGGTATCGAGCACCGGCAGCCCCGTGAGATCGAATAAAAGATAAAATGCAGCGGTGAGTGCAGAACCTCCTTGGTTGCGCCGAGTTGGCCTTGGATTCATCGGAGGAATTGGTGAGGGTGTTGTGGTTCCAGTGGGGCAGGTCAAGACGACGTTGTGGGGATTGAGGTGGCGCGATAGACGAGGCGAACGTCGGGGCAGCTCCTTGGAGGTGGAGGACGGGGCGGCTGATCTGGCGGGACGATGAGATCAACAATGGATCCTCATCCAGTGCGGTGGATGAGGGACAGCGAGCTGTTGTGGTGGACGATGTAGTCGGGGAAGAGTCTCCGGCTGGGCGGCGGTCGCGAGGCCAACGGAGGAGCGCGGGGTTTCGCGGGTTTTGGCGGCCTCGGTGTACGAACGGGGGGCGAAGGGGGAGGAGGAGCCAAGCTTAGGGATGCGCTTGTCCGAAATGTAGGGTAAGTTACCAGCGTACCCCCACCGGTTTTGACACCGTGACATGGAGCTTCATTTCCGGCTGAGGGGTAGAAGGGGGATTTCGCATGTCTGGGCTGCGGGAGCGATTTCGGATGAGGAGGGAGTTCTCGCGCGCGTCCAAATTTTGGGATAACAAGGCGCGGTGCGGGTTGAAGAAGCGGGAATTTCAAAGCAGGTGAGACAAAAGATACTCGAGCTTGAAAATTTCGGGATAACAAGGTGCGGATTCCTTGTTTGGCAGAACAAACTTAACGTGTAAAAAGACAATTCATACAAGACACAAGAGAGTCATGTGCCCTTTTACTATATTGCTATAGATGCCATTGAAAAAACTACAAGAAAAATGTAAAAAAAATGGGAGAACAAGATTACCCTGCACAGTACCAAATCGATTCGCACTTCCCTCAACAAGAACAAAAAACAAATCAATTCCCACCAAAGAAAGAGTAATGTCCCTTTTTATATGATTACAAATGCCATGATCTCGAATTTCAGTTTTTGAATCCACGTTACGTTGAATTCGAATATATCGTTAGGTGACGTTGCGGTTTATAATTGATGTAGTCGTACATTTTGATCTTCCATCATATATGAACATTTTACTCCACCATGTGAACATATATATTGTTGTCTACCATATGGACTAAATTTGAATCAATTTTCCTTATTTGAATACGATTGTTGTCAAGTTATACAATAATTTAAATATTATCATTTCAGTATGAACTACATGTACCATACGCTCTCCAATTCAAATATTTGTATCCATTTTATGTTGAATTCAAATCATAGTACATTATTGGTCTAGGTAGCGAGATGTTTGGGATAATCTAAACCCTGTTTTCATACGTATAATTTTTGGCTGAATTGGGACAAGTTTTCGTATAAGCCTCTTGCAAAACTGTAGATTCTCTCAACAAGCCTCGTGGTTCCGAGAGGGAACGTGACACCTTTGTGTGCAAAACAATATACGCTGCCTCCCCCCTGATTTTATTTACAGAGGCAACATAGAACTATATGAGTGCCCTGTTAAATTTTGGAATTATTTCAGGTTCATTTGGCCTTTTTATACATTAATTGAGTTTCTGTACTTTTAATGTGCATAATCTAAATATGAATTGCATGCACATGCTCCGATGCACCAAAGTGGGTTGAAAAATCACATGTGCGTCCTTGGTTGAATTTCTAGGTCCCATGGAAGAAATGAGACTGAAATTCAAACATCTGGGCGTCATGACTCGGCCGAGAACATCGAGAAACTTTGATTTTAAATTCATGTAAATCCAAAACTCGCCTGGAAATCATGAAACTTGGCATGGTGTCATGTCATGGCACTAACATGTTGTGGTAAAAAATTGGGCTGATTTGGAAGCTCGTGGTTCTAAGAGGGAACGTGCCACCTTTGAGTGTGAAACGATATACGCTCCCCCCTTGAGTTTCTTAACAAAGGCAACATAGAACTACATTACTGCCCTGTTAAATTTTGGAATTATTCCGGGTTCTTTTGTCGTTTTTTATAGATTAATTGAGTTTCTGGTCATTTAATGTGCATAAGTCAAATTTGAACTACAAGCACATGCTCTCGTGCACCAAAGTTGGTTGAAAAATCACATTTTGTCCTCGGGTGAATTTCTAGGTCCCATGCAAGAAATGAGAATCAAATTCAAACATCTGGGCATCGTGGCTCGGCCGAGAACATTGAGAAACTTGGTTTTAATATTCTTGTAAATCCAAAACACGTCTGAAAATCATGAAACTTGGCATGGATGTCATGTCATGGTACTACCATGTTGTGGTAAAAAAATTGGCCGGATAGGAACAAATTTTGGTATAAGCTTCTTGCAAACCCAAGCTTCTCTCAAGAAGGCTCGTGGTTCTGAGAGGGAACGTGCCACCGTTGAGTTCGAAATGATATACGTTCTCCCTCTTGAGTTTATTTACAAAGGCAACATAGAACTACATGAGTGCCGTGTTAAATTTTGGAATTATTCCGGCTTCGTTTGGCCTTATTTACACACTAATTGAGTTTTTGGTCATTTAATGTGCACAATTCAAATTTGAACTACAAGCACATGCTCCCGTGCACCAAAGTTGGTTGAAAATCGCATTTGTGTCCTCGGGTGAATTTCTAGGTCCCATGCAAAAAATGAGAATCAAATTCAAACATTTGGGCATCGTGGCTCGGTCGAGAACATTGAGAAACTTGGTTTTAAAATCATGAAACTTGGCATGGTGTCATGTGATGGTAGTACCATGCCGTGGTTAAAAAATTGGCCGAATAGGAACAAATTTTGGTATAAGCTTCTTGCAAATCAAAGATTCTCTCAAGAAGGCTCGTGGTTCTGGGAGGGAACGTGTCACCTTTGTGTGCATAATTCAAATTTCAAATATAAGCACATGTTCTAGTGCACCAAAGTTGGTTGAAAAATCACATGTGTGTCCTCGGGTAAATTTCTAGGTTACATGCAAGAAATGGGAATGAAATTCAAAATTCTGGGCGTCGTGGCTGGGTTGGAAACATTGAGAAACTTAGTTTTTTAATTCCTATAAATCCAAAACACGCATGAAAATAATGAAACCTGGCTTGGTGCCATGACATGGCACCAACATGCTGTGGTAGATTTGCAGTCCGATTTGCGAAGGCGCACACATTAACAATCAACAAAGTCATTTTGGAACAAGTGTTGTCACGTTACAATCGGAAACACAAGTATTGTTGAAACCATGGGCGTTCTACTTACTAGTACCATTTACGTGCCGCCACGCGTCCCCATTTTTTATTAGCTAGGAGGCGCCGTGCAGGGTAGCTATTTGAGTAGTACGAGAGGCGTGCGATCAGACCCCTGCGCGTGCTTATCGGGAGGAGAGCCCTTTGACCTCCATCTGCCGTCCACCTCTCTCCCAAGGCCTCCATTAATGGCGCCCGAGCCTCTGTTTAATGGTGTGGCTATGTCTCACTCGACTGAGATTTAAGAGAGAAAAAAGAAAATCTGAAAGCACGGATCTTGATGTAAGATCCGACGGACCTATATAGCATCTACTGCGACTTATAGCAAGACTGATGAATATATAAGGACGATTAATTTTTTTTATCAAAGAAGGGCTTGTCCCTTCCAGTTTTCATTACTGAAAACCACCACAATTCACAAGAAGTTCAGCACAACTCCAGCCTAACACGAAGGACTAAAAGCTACCAGATTGAAATCGCAACATCCCAAGAGGCCAACAAAGGCCAAACATCCATGCTAGAACCCAACATTACAACCGACGACACAATCCACAACCTAAACCGATTATTACATCAAAAGAAACCAGGAAACTGAAGGAAGCCCAGCAGCAACTAGAACAACAGCAACGCCAGGGTCGCCACAGCAAGAGTTTTCTTCATCCCAGCCTCGCAACATTGATCTTCCATAGAAAGATAAGGACGATTAATTGTCTTACATAATTAGAAAGATAATTAAAAAATCCACATGCGGCTATGCCCGAAATACACAAGGGCCGAAGAAGAAGGAAGACAAGGATCTGGCTCACTGATCTCTACTTTCTTGATGCGTTGCTGCAGGCCGCCGGAACTAGTCTCCGCGGCGAGCGGCGATGAGCTCTTTCGTGTCCTCAAAAGGCTGCTTGAGAACATCCACGGATTCCTCCACCAGCCTTTGGCGCTCGTTGCGGAGCATATCATTCTCGTCCATAAGTTTCTTGACGATGACGCCGGTCCTCTTCAACAAGGCACTGGTCTCCTCCTGCTGGTCTGCACTTCGGACGATCTTCTCCCTCAGCAGGTCACGCTCGGCCCAGAGCCTCTCATTGCCCTCCCTTAGGGCGCCGATAGCCTGTTCAAACGAGGCTTTCATGTTGTCCTGCAACCTCGCAAAACGGGAGATCTGATCCATCTGGCCATGGACGATTGCATGCATGCGCCTGTAACAGTCGTCGCCTGCACGTGAGAAATTTTCCCAGGCCGCCGCGGCGCGGCGGGACATCTCTGCCGCATTCGTGGCGCAGCGGGACATCTCTGCTCTGCAGGGCGGCCGGACCAGTCTGCTGCATCGACGGTGCGGCGGAACCTCCGTGCTGCTTCAGCGGCACGGCGGGACCTCTGTGCTGCTACTTCCGCGCGGTGGGACATGTCGGTTGCACTCGCAGTGAGGCGGGACATCTCTCGTGCTTCCACTTCCATGCTCGCCTCTCCCTGGTGGCAATCTCTCGACCCAGAACTCACGCTGGCCATGGCAGACGCAAGGGAAGGATGCTGAATGGCTTGTTTGTTTTTTTGGATGAGGAGTTGAGGAGGAATGCGCAGTCATCTTGGCATACTAGTATTTATAACCGAGTACTATTACGCTCCTAAGTGGGAAACCGTTTAGGTTGTGATCGGTGTGAACAGGTTTGCAATTCAATATAGCGTGGAATAATTTGGAATGTGACGAGACGCAAGCTCAAAATTTATTGATGGTTCAAGTTTTGAAGTGCGGCACTATTCCCGGATGGAATACTTCTTTTTCTACTCTCTCCTTTCCGGTTTTATAGGGCTTATCTCAAAATTTTAGTTTTCCCATTTTATAAGGCTCAATTTGGTTGTTCCCCAACACATGTTCATATTCCAAGGTGCATTAAATCATTGCATGCAAGTATTAAGAGAAAATTGACCAATGCATGTACTTTATGCATGCATGCATTGCAATTAATGCATTGATAAACATATTTTTTATCGCCACCAAAACCCACCATTTCTTAAGCTAAAGTAGACCAAGGTAATCCCTGTATTAGCATATTACTAAGATAAACAGAAGGAACTGTAGAAACATTTAGGACGTGAGCTTGTCAATCTGAATATGGAGGGACACAAGCTTAGCCCCAGCCAACAGCTTGGGCGGAACTGTCAAGAAGGTCAGCTCCTGCACGTCGACGTCGCTGGGATCCTTGCTTCTTGTCACCTCCATTTCCACCTTGACGGCGTGAGTCGTGCCTTTGGGATCCCCCGGCGGGCCATTCGCCCATAGCTTGGCCACGTAGTGCGGCAGTGGAGACGCCCCCGCTCTAATGCAGACGACTGACACAACGATAGGTGCGTCGATGTCGAGCACGTCGCTGACCAACAAAAACGCGCGGCGGTCCTCCTCCGCGAACAGCAAGAGCCATGGCTCCGATAGTGGCACTTGCAGCTGGAGCACCTTGCCGTACTGGATCCTGTGCACGGGCATGGGATGCGCAGTGCTGATGTGGTGGTAGAGCACCGGTGGCGGGCCTTCCTAGCCGCAGACGGGCACGGGGCATTTGCAGGGCGCGAGCGGACACAAGCTCTGGTGATCGCCGAGCTTGTGGTAAGTGACGTAGAGCCCACAGCCTTCATGCAGGCACTCCACCCTCACCGACGAAAAGATGGAGTCCACCGCCGTGTTCCGCACGTCAAAGCCACCGCCGTGCTCGCACTTCTGGCACTGCCGCTGGTTCCCGGGGCGCTCGACGCGGCAGTCCGCGCAGGCCAGGTGCCCTCACTTGCACTGCGGAAATCAATCGAACAGCACATCAATCAAGAAACCTGCACCTTGCTCAATCAGCCGAACGGACGAGGTGTATTCGAACCTCATACACTAGAGGCGTCAAGGGGCGGAAGCACAAGGGGCAGTGGAGCATGATGAGGTCCATCGAGACCTTAGAGAGCTCCATCGTCGGGTCCTGTTCGGTCTGCATGATCTCGCCCTCCTCGTGCACAACCATCTCTCGACTTGGGCCGGGGTATTACAAAGCTTTGCCATCACATATTTTATACTACTTCAAGGTGCATTAAATCAACACATGCAAGTATCAAAAGGAGAGTCACGACATGCATGCATGCATTGTAATTAATGCATCGGTAAACGCAAATTATAGAAATATATCGAGTGCAGTGCTTTGATGTGTCGCGTCAACTCGTACATCAACAAGAAGTTTGATTATCCTCTCCCTCGCCGACTTAACTGCACCTGCCTTTGGCTGTATGACAGGTTGGCCACACACCTGTCGGGCCCACCTATCATACACGCAAAGGCAGGAGCGTCCCTCCCTCGCCCATGAGCGTGGTGGCTGGCAAGACTAGTAGAAGCTTTCGCTACACGCTCTCCCTCCCGCACGCGGTGGACATGCAGCAGTTCAATCGGTGTCAGATGGCCAGAAGCGTACTGTAGTACTCCTCCAGTGCATTAGTACTCCATCATTGTTCGACTTCCCGAAGAGGCGAAGAGCCAACCGCAGCCCGGACGCTCGTGTGGCAGTTTCATGTGTAGAGTAGTCTAGGATAGCGTGTACCGTGCCTGTAAGCTTAAAATCGTTGGGGTCGGCTCCATGCTATGTGGCCGTCTTGAAGTTTTTTTAAAAAAGTAAAATAGTCTTCTGGCCCTACCTGACACCCTGGTGATTGTAGTTTGCACGCTCATCTGGTCAAGACAGGAATATATATATATATATTAATATTTTTTCTTCGAAAAGGGGTGACTCCCCGGCCTCTGCATCAGAACGATGCATACGGCCACATATATTTTAATTTGTGGTGGGTAAATGTTAGAGGTTGCAGCAAATATATTGTACACTGCGGGTCTTTCAGACTACTCACAATGGGAGTAACATTGGTAGTAACATCACACATATCTAGGTTAAATAGATGATGTGGCATGCAATAAATGAAGAAAGAGATGAAAGTAGTAACATAGCTAGTTACTACTAGTATGAGTAACATCACACATATCAAGACAAGATGTGTCTATAGACTAATAAATGAAGTGTTGCATATTACCACACATATGTTACTCCCCACTACAGGGGTAGTAACATAGACTAGTAACATGCCCATGTTACTAGTCTGTGTTACTACCCATTGTGGCTAGTCTCAGCCAAGTTTAGAGGCAAGCATGTGGGGCCAGTGCTATGATGTGTCGCGTCAACTCGTACAACGAGGAGAAGCTTGATTTTACTACACGCCTTCTCCCTCACCCATGCGCGCGGTTGCTCGCAAACGAGGACAGGCTTTTACTTAGTAGTACTTCTACAACAAGCTATCCGTCCCGCTCGCGGTGGACGGACATGCAGTAGTGGATTCGACACTGTAGAAGCAGTAGTAGTAACATCATTGTTCGTCTTCTCGAAGAGGCGAAGAGCCAAGCGCAAACCGAATGTTGCAGTTGCGAACATTGGAGCACACATATAGCCAGGCTCTTGCATGAGACAAAATTGCTATGTGAGCCCACTATTGTACTAGTACGTACAACTACTTGCTAGTATAGCCCTGTAAACCAGAAAGGAGTATTTGCCCTTCTAGAGATTTCAACAAGTGACTAGACTACACCGAGACAGAGTACATATGGAGCAAAATGAGTGAATCTGCACCGTAAATAAATACTCCCTCCGTCCCATAATATAAGAACGTTTTTGACACTAGTATAAGAGCGTTTTTGACACTGCACTAGTGTCAAAAACGTTCTTATATTATGGAACGGAGGGAGTACGTACTAGTTCTATCGTTTTCCTCTCCGAGGTGCACAATATTGAGTATAGTGACTAGTCTCTTTTTGACACGCATTTATGTTTTTTTACACAGTACAGACGCAAGCGCTCATATACACGCGCATACACTCACCCCTATGAACGCACACACGCACGGCACTATCATCTTGAAATTTATGAAGTCGCCATAGGCACCTCGTCGTCGATGGGTCCATAGGTGCTTCAATGCCAAGGAGGGAGAGGGTAGCGGTTCCCGAGACGTTCAACGGTCAATGATGCATCCTCAATTACATGCAGAGGGAATTAATTGGAGAAGCAGAATAGAGCCAGCACGATGTGATGCAACCGAGTTTGGACTCTCATATAATAAAGGCGCCCCACCACTCCAATCCATCGACTCCCAAGTCTCTGCGCAACACTACTCACTCCAATCCAAGACCAAGTGACCAGAAGCCACAAGCACCTATGGAGGCGATGGACGCGGGCGGCAGTCGGCTGTGCCAAATCATCCAAGGCGCCGGCCTGTGGCCCGCACCGTGCAGCGTTTCCAGACGGTGCTGGCGACCGCAGGCATCGTAGCCCTCGCCGACGCCAGCTTCACCTCTCGCATGGACGACATGATGGTCAACTCCATCCGCAAGTTCACCGCCGTCAAGAAGCGCGCGGATGACCTTGCCGTACTGCTCCAGCCCGCGCACCCAGGCTCCTCATTGCCTGCTACCCTCATCGGCCTCCATGGTGACAAACTCTTTCAAGCCCTGGTGGCCCTGCAGGTGCCGGAGGTCGCGACGAAGAATGTGCACCTCGAGGCCGCGCTCGCCGCACAGCGCCTCGCCATGCAAGAAACCGTCGACCTGCACATCCACGTCTACGAGGAAATCGTCTACATAGGCCACTACAAGGCAAGCGAGGATAGAAAGACGTTGGCCTTCTTCCAGCGGCTGGAATCTTTGGACGCCATTGTTCAGAAGCACGTCGACCTGGCCACGAAAGCCGCTGCTACTTAGGCGCTGTTCGTTGGGCCGGCGCCCTGAGTCGAGGAGGTGGACGTCGTCGATGGATGCATCTCTTCTTCTTGCCTCCTGTAACCAGCACTGCATCACCTCGTGGCCTTAATGTTTTATTAGTATAGTACTCCCTTCGTTCCCAAATATAAGTCTTTCTAAAGATTCCAGCAAGTGACTACTACATACGGAGCAAAACGAGTGAATCTACACTCTAAACTATGTCTACATACATCTGTATGTTGTATTCCATTTGAAATAGTATCTAAAAAGGCTTATATTTATGAACGGAGGGAGCATATGGCATTTTTATTCCAGTCGTAACGTTTTCACTGTGAGGTGGAGCCGCAGTTGAGCAAACCCACCCCGCCCACCGGGCGTCGGCCAAGTTTAGAATTACTCCCTCCGTCCCATAATATAAGAACGTTTTTGACACTAGTGTAGTGTTAAAAACGTTCTTGTATTTTGGGATAGAGGGAGTAGAAGAGAGAAACAAGGGAGGAGAGCTAGTTGTAGCACGGACGCTGTTGTCAGATGGGACTCGTGTTTATAGAATAGGAGTACTGAGCACTCGTGCCTCTTTTTTTTCTTTTTTGAGGGAAAAATAGTCGTATGTCTAGTACCACTAGTTGGGTGCGTGCGACCTATAGCTGTCATCACTTTAGGTCTCCTTTTCGAACCACGGCTACGCTTCACAGTACATATTATTTCACACATTTATCCTCCTATATGTACTCCTAGGCTATTTCCACGTGCTCCCATTCGCCGACATGTGGGACATAGAGCATCTAGGTCGTAGTGCATGCACGACTCGGAGCATATGCCAGGGTAGTTTACATTTCAGACCTCACGACTTTCATGCAAACCCTCCGCAGAAGAATAAATAAATGAATAAATTACTACATGAAACCGGATTATTTTCGTGGAAACCAGAGCACGTTCATTAAATTTTGGACACAACACATTTATAAAGAATGACCGGACCGAAACCAGTCTAAGGGCCTCTTTGATTTTTCCGGCAAAAAAAGGGCCTCTTTGATTCGCAGTATACTGAAAACACAGGAATGAGGAAAGTATGATGGCGATGAACCGAGACGAGGAGAACTCTAACTCAGTTAGAGGTTAGAGTTAGATTCTAACCCTGAACTAACTCTAAACCAAAGAGGTGTGTGGATGGTAGGGTTAGATTGACAATAAATGCTCTATCACAATCATTTGACTACTTTGGACCCTATTTCCTGCCGGATTTGGAGGGTGCTTGGATACGTTTTAGTTCCATGACTAAAAGTAGTGAGACTAAAACTTGCTAGCCTCACCCATGCTTGGGTCCAAATACTAAAGAGACTAAAATCAAGTTAATCAGCATTTATTATCCTCCAAACCCTCCAATCCAGAACTTGCCTATGTTAAAGGAGAGGAGTTAAATGAGGAGAGAGATGACTAATCCACATTTTAGTAGGGGTACCCCTGACTATATTTTTTTAGTCTCAAGACTAGTTTTAGCCCCTCTTTAGTCAGGAGTGCTTGGAACTTTTAGCCTCTTAAAGAGACTATTTTTAGTCAGACTAAAATAAGTCCCTTGGATCCAAGCACCCTCTTGGTGTGGTCGGCTCTTCAGTGGCCTCCTCCCGCTCACAATTGACATAAACGAACCATCTATACAAATCAAGCATGCAAAACATGATAATTTTTACTTTGTCCATACAAATGAGATATCCCACTTAAACATACAAGTCGTCAATCAAGCTTCACAAAATAAAAAGACACTTCATGAAACAAAGAATGAGCTAACTCATCACGGAAGTCATTCACGATAGGGAGGGAGCCCGGAGCCCCTCACGCACCGAGGGAGGAGCTCTCCATTGTCGCTCTGGAGGAAGGCTCTGTAGAGCCCAAGCCCCGGGAACCCCTCCGACGCCGGCCCTTGTGAGTTGAGGTCGACACCGACATGGGTAGCAGGGCCGCTTGCCGCCGACTGGGAACTTAATCTTTGGGCCTCTAGAAATAATGCAAGCCTATAACTAAAATACCTAGAAAGGTGAACTGAATCTTTGGGCCTCTAGAAATAATGCAAGCCTGAAACTGAAATACCTAGAAAGGTGAACTGAATCTTTGGGCCTCTAGAAATAATGCAAGCCTGAAATTGAAATACCTATAAAGGTGAACTGAATCTTTGGGCCTCTAGAAATAATGCAAGCCTGAAATTGAAATACCTAGAAAGGTGACATGAATCTTTGGGCCTCTAGAAAGATTTATTACCTCCTCAAGCAGCATCAAACAATTCCATGCGTGCACCACAAATCTATACCATGTTTGATCAGGATCTACTTTTCCAAATTAGAATTAGCGCTAGAGCAAGCAAGATCAATGATATGGCCGTTAGATAGAGAAGAAACGAACAAACTCACCCCTCTCGTGACCTCCCTAGTAGATGTGCCGCCGCCGCACACGAAAGAGGGAGAAAAACGACTGGTGAAGGGGGAGCGGGGCGACCTTCGAAGACCGGAGGGAGAGGGCGGCCGGAGTAGGGCGGCGGAGGCCGGAAGGAGAGGGCGGCCGGAGGAGAGAGAGGGCGAGCGACCCTATGGGGAACAGAGAGGAGTCATGTGATAGGTGGGGGGAGCGATCTGGTGCGAGAAGGGGAGATTTTTTAGTTCTCTTCTAGTGGGCCCGAGGATAACTAACCCAATTAGAACCTCTCCACCGGGCTAGTTTTTTTAGCTGGGTTAGAGCAAACTAGCTCAAACTAACCCCTCTTGTTTCGATAATTTGAGGCTATTTCAACCCAAACTAGCTCTAACTCAGGGATCCAAACAAAGAGGAGTGTTAATGTACTTGCTACAGTGTGGACCGTAGCACATTGTTTTTTATGGCCATATCACCATATTGTTTTCTACTGCTGGTTCACTGGGCTACCGTGGTTCGCACTGCTGGTTCACTGGGCTGCGTGGTTCGCACTCCTCCGACCTGAGTAGTACTCCCTCCGTTCCTAAATATAACTCTTCGTAGATATTTCACTGTGGACCACATACGGATGTATATAGATGCATTTTATGTGTAGATTCACTCATTTTTCGCCGTATGTGGTCCATAGTGAAATCTCTCCAAAGACTTATATTTAGGAACGGAGGGAGTAGTACAGTACTAGTATATACCGCATCATTCTTTGCTCCTTCTTACTACTCCCACATGTGGGAGAGCCAGCATCCGGGTCGACGTGTCATGCGCCAGGTTAGAGTGCGGAATGGAAGGGGGGCATCACCCTGGTTGGAGCGCCAGTAATTCATGAATATAGTGAGTGGTCATGTCACAAGTCTTTCCAGCAGTAACGCGTCATCAAATCGCACAGCCCCACTCGCTCACCCTCCTCGCCTCTCTGTCAAACCGCCTACCCGAAAACTGTCGCGCGTACTGCCTGGGAAAAGCCCCGCCCTCAACTTTTAACTACGCGAAAATAGTTCGAGCTTGTTCGTTCTATATAAATACAGTAAGTACTGTATGTTTATTCACCCGTGGGGTTGTTCAATGAATGGAGGGGCGGGGATCACAAGTGAACAATACTGTAGTAGTACTACTAGTAGTAGTAAGTAGGAGTCATACAGTAGTCGCCTTAAATAGAGAGTTTCTTTTCTTTAATGCCACGTACACAAATTGAAACGCTTGTTGTGGAGAGAAAAAAGATAATCATTCCACTATATATGGACGCAGGGGCCTGAGCGCTTGCTTTACTAGGGTTGCTCTCTTCATTCTCTCATCCTCTCCAGATAAAACAAGACAGCGGTAGCGACATTTTCTCTCTGCTCACCGCTGGTCGCAGATCCGGCCGGATCCCTTCGGCCGGTGTGTGTAGAGGACTAAAAGGTGCATCGTTCACGCGGTCATCGCCGCCGAGGGAGGAAACCCACAGCTGCCGGAGGGGCCCTATCCTCTGCCCATGTCGTTCTCTCCGACACTGTGCCGGCTCGGGAGGTCCTCCGACCCTTCTTCCTCCCTACCGTATTGTCCGCAGATCCGACCTGCCGCCGCTGACATCCCGGCGACCCTCAGGTATAAGTTCTTCGAAAGCGGCCTTGCTCTATTGCCCCAGCTCCCCACGTGTCTGCATGTGCATCTTTCTCTACTCCCATCAGCTCTTCCAAAGCCACCTAAATTTTTAGTATTATTAGAGGTAAAGCTACTTCATGCATTCGAATCTAGGGCTTTGTTCAAACAACGAAGAAAGGGGGAAAGTTGTAGCATGAATCTAGGACTTGATTCAAAGAGGAAATAATATGGTGAAAGTAGTAGAGACCGGATACCAAACCGGTCTCTTGGCTGAAAAGGGAAATAATGGGAAAACGTAGTACAAACTGGATAAGGAATAGATCTATTATTGGTTGAAAAAAGGATAGAAAGTGGCGGTTGGTGGACAAGTCAACAGAGTATGTCCAGGATTAGATTTGCTGCCATCACATAGTGAAAGGTCTCCAGGATTAGATTTGCTGCCCTCACATAGTAAAAGGTCTCAGGATTAGATTTGCTACCTTCACATAGTAAAAGGTCTCAGGATTAGATTTGTTGCCCTCACATAGTAAAAGGTCTCCAGGATTAGATTTGCTGCCCTCACATAGTAAAAGGTCTCCAGGATTAGCTTTGCTGCCCTCACATAGTACAAGGTCTCCAGGATTAGGTTTGCTGCCCTCGCATAGCATGAACAAACTCGGCATCACCACTTTATGCCTCCTTGTAGGTACATTGTGCTGATGCGTCCACTGTTGCATGTCCTTATACCAACCTTTTGATGTTGTTAATGTAAGGGCGCATGTAAAATGAAGCGATCACATTGTTACCTTAGGAACATGTCTAACCAGTGTTATTGTTAATCTAATGCCTCCAGTGATAAGATGCAATTAAACTGTGTTACAAATGGCACTCCTGTTGTTTTCCCCAGTATGATAAGTAAGTTGCTCCTTTACGCTGCTGAGTGTCCTGGTGTCCCCACGGTCCCATGCCCTTAAACCAACTCTTTAGCTACTGTTGATTTACTATGTCTAGTAAACAAGCAATGCCACCATTAAAGTAATCCCATATTTGAGGAATCTCATTGTTGATCGTAATGCTTCTGGTAACATGAAGCATTGCTCACGTTTTAAAATTTTCTACTGTCCTTGCATGATTGCCATGAATATAATTAAGATGCTTCTTTTCATTTTGTATATGTTTCGTATATTCTTATTGACCAGTAACTATTTACTTTCTATCTTTTTGTGCAGATAGGGATATCCATTTCACCTTGTTGCTATTGTGACCTTTTGGTGAACTGCACAAAACACTTTTTTTGGAATGAGTGTCTTGTGCAGTTCAACTAAAATGTCACGTGGGCAACATCTCTCAATTTTGGTGGAAATGCACAAAATGGTGATTGGAGTTTCCAAAATCTCCATCTAGTTCTGCTGGTAATCTCGTGCAACATTTTATTAGCCTTTGCAAGATGAGCCGTCACTGTCACCACAATGGCACTTTATTTTAGTGGAACTGCACAAAAGAATAACAAAATTATAGTTGCACCTTACATGAGCCGGACAGCCAACCTTAATGTTCCTCAATTTTAGTGCAACTACTAAAGAAGAACCTGCCAGCTCACGAGAGCAAGTACTTCTTGCTAGCTGAATGATGCAATCTTTGCTTCATTTTAGGTGAACTGCCAAAAAAGGCGCATGAATTGAATCATGGAAGTCCAGGCAGGCTTCATCTGAGTGGAGCTGTAGGTTGAGTAAAGGAGGCCACTATTAAAGTGAAATCATGATCTCCTGGTTTGTGCTATGCAAACAGGAATACTCAACTACAGATGTTGTGACGGTCAAGAGCATTTGCCAAGTTCTTCGATTGTATGACATGGCTAGCGAAGATGGATTTAATCCCGATATTCACTTTATCAAAAGGCTCTAATGGGTTGGTTCTGAATCTTGCAAGCTGGGAATCAGTGAGATGTGTAGGCATCTTTGTTGTACTTATTATTTGAATCTTATTTGTTGGTTCTGAATCTTGCAAGCTGGGAATCAATGAGATGTGTAGGCATCTTTGTTGTACTTATTATTTGGATCTTATTTGTCGGTTCTGAATCTTGCAAGCTGGGAATCAATGAGATGTGTAGGCATCTTTGTTGTACTTATTATTTGGATCTTATTTGTTGGTTCTGAATCTTGCAAGCTGGGAAACACGGCATGATGATGCAGAGGACAACAACCATAACAAACAGTTCAAACTTGGTAGTATTATCTTTGTGAAAGTGCGACAAATGTGCTGATTGTCAGGACCCCGATCCTAAGCCACATCGATCCAGCATGTAACACATCATATCACTTTGCGGCCTCACGCACGGTACTCCCACGGGTGCCACCTTACCTGGCCAGGGACCGTTTGCGCCTTTTGGCTCACGTATATGATAGTGTCGCTAGCATCCATATGACAGAGAACCCGGGCCGACATGGCTAGTCGTGAACCCAAAGCGGCGCTAGCCTATGAGGACAGGCATACATGAATCACATCGAGCATGTCGGTCATCAACGTATTTATCCGGGCTGTAGCGCTGGGCTAACACGACTCCGGTAACCCGGGCTGTAGCAGGCTAGGCAGGACTCCGGATAACAGCGCGTGACATTTCCCCGAAGGGACAGACACAGGAACGACGTGAAACACATGCCGGCCAGTCAAGTGTTCCGAGCAGTAGTGCTGGGCTAGCAGGACTCCGGTGAACCGGGCTGTAGCGGACTACTATCGCTCAGAAGCACTAGACTTACATTTCCTCATATGAAAGGCTGCCAAGGATAAACAACTAGATAGTCGGATCCCACTCATACCAAGCATTTCAATCATACACACAATATGCCCGATATGAGTAAATACAACATGGCATCACAACATAACTCTACGACTCAAAGTATTTATTCATTAGGCTCTGAGGAGCGAGATATTACAAACATAGGTCTCATGACCCAACATTCAGAGCATACAAGTCAAAACACATGCGGAAGCTAAACATGTCTGAGTACAGACATCTACAAATGGAAAAGGCTGAGAAGCCTGACTATCTACCAGATCCTGCCGAGGGCACAAGATCGTAGCTGAGGTAACAAGCTAAACGTCGAAGTCCAAGCGGTACTACTAGCGAGACTGAAGTCTCTCTGCAAAAACATAAAATAGGCAAATGTGAGTACAATTGTACTCAGCAAGACTTACATCAGAACTAACTACATATGCATCAGTATCAATAAAGGGGGTGGTGGAGTTTGACTGCAGCAAGCCAGCTTTGACTCAGTGGCTAACCTGAACTACGACTGCAAGCGACTCTTTTGAGGTGGCGCACACGATTCCACATATTCACCATCCAATACACCACTATGGATCCACTTCCGTCTCCCTATGAGAAGGCCATCCATAGCACTCACGCTTATCTTGCGCATTTTAGAGTATCCACTTTCACTTGTCTATGAACTAATATAGGCAACCCAGTAGTCCATTTCCGCGGACACGGCTATTCGAATAGATCATTTATAACCCTGCAGGGGTGTACTTCTTCACACATGTTTCCACCACTTAGCGTATGCACACGACATGTGCTCGGCAGACTTCAAGCGAAAGCCGACGTGGGTGTAGACCACGACCTAACCAAGCACACAAGTCTCTAGTCCAGGTTTATCGCCTATTCGGGTTCCATCCATGAGGAGATCCGGCCGGAGTTTCGCTCACAGCCCCAAACGATGTGAACAGGGTTCCCGGGACACCAAACGGGCGCCCGGTACACCGTGCCACGTGCCTACCGCAACACAGCCCACCCCTACGGTCAGCGCTGCGTGCGGCCCCCAGCATACTACAAACACCAGAAACTACTTGCAACTCCTGGACAGAGAACGAGAGGGGTCGGTAAGTCGAGCGGGGTCATATTTCAGGGCCCAATGTGTGGTAGTAACTGTATCATGGATCACAAACACAGAACTCAGTTCCTGAGGACGGCTTCAATGAGACAACCCACCATGTACTCCTACATGGCCTCTCACCAATACCTTTACCAAATCGTGTTCACACACTTAGCTCACACATAGTAGGACATGTTCAACACCATTCCGATTCATACCCGATGAATCAGACCCGACTCAACTCTAAGCAGTAGCAGGCATGACAACAACATGAATGAGCAGGCACATCAGGGCTCAAAACAACTCCTACTCATGCTAGTGGGTTTGATCTATTTACTGTGGCAAAGACAGGTCATGCAAAGGATAAAGGGGTTCAGCTACCGCAGCAAGTAACAGTTGAATCGTTGTTGTCCTAATGCAGTAAAAGAGAGCAGGAGCGAGAGAGTGGGATTGTATCGAAATGAACAAGGGTGTTTTGCTTGCCTGGCACTTCTGAAGATAACATTGAGTCTTCATCAGTGTAAACGATCACATCGTCGGAACCACGTCTATCGAGAGGGGACAAACACCGGCAACTGAGAAAGAACACAATCAATGCAATGCCACAATATGATGCATGATCATGACATGGCAATATGCTGTGATTTGAGCTAATGCATCTAGCTATGATTTAAATGAAGTTGGTTTGAATACATGATTCAAAATCCAACTCCATATATGATTATTTAATGTCCTTTATTTGTTTTGTCCAAAACAGAGGACAAACATTGTTCAAACATGCATGAAAATGGTACAGATGGATTCCTTGAATTTTTCTGATAATTTTTCATATATAAATCTTTTCATTTGGAGCTATAGATTAATTTCTATGATTTTTCAAAGTTTTGGATATTTTCTGAATTAAACAAATCATTTAAGATTTATTTAAATTCCATAAAAGGATTACTACGTCAGCCTGACATCATCATGACGTCAGCAGGTCAACGGGGCGCGGTCCAGGTCAAACCTGACCAGTGGGGTCCAGGTGTCAGTGAGAGAGGGGGTTAGTTAGTGGCGTCATTAGCCACTAATGACGGCGCCACGTCAGCACGCCGGAGTTTGGCCGGCGACGACCACATCCCGCGGCAGAGGCTCGCCGGAGTTGCTCGGTCTCGCGCTACAGAGGACCATTTCGTGCGCGGTTTGCGGCTACGGAGAGCTGGCGGTGGGGCGCATCCAGTGGTGGTGGCAGCTGGAGCTGGGGCGGCCTACAGAGGCACCGGCGACGAGCTATGCGGCGGCCGGAGCTCGGGCACCTGCGGGTTTTGCGTTGTAGCGCACGGAAGGTGAAGCTGGTGTGTGGGTTAGGCTCCTGGTGAGGTGTGGAGCATGTTGCCGTGCTCGGGAGTTAGCTTCGGTGGCACTGGCCTCGTCTGCGTCATCGCTGGCGGCGAGGAGCTCACGGCCCCGGCGAAAAAGGTGGCTAGAGTGCGGGAACGAGCGCGAGAAGGAGGGGGAATGGTGGAGGAGCTCACAGCAATCTCAACGGAGAACTCAGCGGGCTCGGGGAGGAGTCGGAGCAAGCGGGGCGACGAGTCGGGTCTCCGGCGACCCGAGGAGGATGAAGGGGTCGGGGACGGCGCTTCGAGGCGTCCGGCGGGGCGCGGCTCGGTGGAGAGGAAGGGGGCGTCATGGCGGAGCCTCAGGGCGCGTCGGTGAGGCGAGGAGGAGGCGGTGGCTGCGGTGGTGGCGAATGGCGGCGGCTCTCTGTTCGGTGGCGCCACGAGAGAGAGAGAGCAGGGGAGGGGAAAGAGATCCAGGGAGAGAGGGGAGAGGACGAGGGGGTCGGGGGGTGTGCGTGGCGTCGTACAGCGCGTCCAGGGCGTCGGCGGCAAGCAGGAGCTGGCGAGGCGCGTGCTCGCGAGCGGTGGCCACGCGCCCTTCGTCCTCCTGGCAAGAGGAGGAAGACGACAGGGGAGGTGGAGATGGGCTGGCTTTGCCCAGCTGGGCGGCTACAGTGCCAGGCCAGGTGGCTTCCCAGGTAAGTTCCTCTCTCTCTCTTTTAATTTTGTTTTCTATTATTCTGTAGTCTTTAGGGCTTTATTAAAAATACTTAGACACTTCCATAAATCATGAAACTACTCATGATCACTGTTGGGAATATATCCTTCAGTAAACATTTTAGTTTATGATTATTTGAGCATTTAAAATATTTAATAGCATTTACATGCCCAAATGCAAATAGAATATGATTTAATCCAGAGCCCAAATATGTCATGCTAAAATGTGCATCACCACTGGTTACTGTTTCCAGCTTTTTCCAAGAATGATGAACATTTTTGAAAGCCATTTGGATTTACTGGAAATATTTTGGTTGAACCTAGTGAGTTCCTTTAATGCTAGGGTTTAGGCAATCCCCATTTCAAGTTTCTTTCAAAGTTTAAACATGATGCACACATGAGGTTACCCTAATGCAATGCCAGAAGCTAGGGATGTGACAACTCACCCCCACGAAACAAGAATCTCGTCCCGAGATTCAAGTCGTGAGGTAAGAAGTCAGAGGGGGCACAAGCTAACTTGATCTTCATGATCCCACTTGCACTTCATAAGGTTGTTGATTTGTTGCATATGTTGGTCGTGACATCCTCGCTTGAGGTCTTCATCCACGCGATGACGATAGAAAGAAACTATACTAGGATTGATCTTCTCAAAGATCGAGCTATACAATCTCAACTCGCGGAATGAGATGTTGAAACATCTCGAGTTGAGACGCAAAACACATCGAGAGGAATGGAAGAACAAATGACGGAGTTTGATTTGGTGGGCAACAATCCCACACTTAGAAAGATGGTGGATGGTGTCAAGGTGGCGAGGAAAGAGTTGCTGTGATCCCGTAACGGGGCACCTTGGAAAGGTGACTCATTGGGCTGTTCCCTTAAGTGGCAAAAAGAATTACTTTTGATCCATAGATCATTGAAACTCTTTATACCAGCCTAAGGCAACCCACAACAATCGATAGTTTGGCGGAGTTCGACTGGATGAGGTGGACTACCTTGTTGAAGACAACGCAATGGATGATTTTGCTTATCATCGAAAATGGATGGGACCATGACAAGTCCACTCTTGAATATGATCCTGGACAACAAATATTGAGGTGCAAGCTGGGAACAAAATGCAAATGCTGGGAATGATTCTGGTAACTGGGAGATAACTCAACAGTCGAGAGCAATTCCACTGTTGGAATGGTTATAGCATAATCGAGGAATACTAATAGCACAAGGATCCCTAAGGAACAACTTCTAAAATAAGTCGCACGAGATCCTCATGGAGAAGATGGTCAACTAGTTCAATCAAGATACTACCATGATAGCTCTTCCGGCTAGGTGTGTCGGCCAGACATCAACCTTGTCGGGACCTACGTAATAGATCTTGGAAAAGTTCCAACCATCACATTTGCCTGAGATTCAGATCTGGTTGGTAACAGGATATTTCAGACAGCATGTCCGGAAAAGGAAGTTTGCAACACAAACCGACGAGATGACGTTGCGAGATTCTCAGGAAATGAACTACGATAGCAAGCTCCAAAACATGAGCCGGTTCTGCTACAAACCTGTGAACACACTGTCTTAGACAAGCATGACCACATGGTAGTCTTATAATAAAACACTACCGAGTTCTGGTTGGGAACCATCATCGAGGATATCGAAGTCTTTTCATAAGTCCGGATTAGCTCTTATGAAGGGACTCCTTCTCCTTGAGCAAATCAGTCAGTGGCTTGGTGTGCTAGGAACACATATGGAGTGGAGGCGGCCAACCTATCAAACCACAGAGCACTTCGCACGTGCATGACTGACCTGGGATGGTACCAGGGGAAACAAAAACAATCTTTCTCGAACTCATGGCGGCAACTTGCACCAAATGCACATGAATTCGAGGAAGTCACTTCTTCCACCCAAGCATAAGCTTCATGAACGGAACATGAAGGCATTGCTTATAAAAGTTTCCAACACTATTTAGATGTTCGACATGAATCATGGGGGAGACAAAATGCTGCTGATGGGCTCAACAACAGTTCATCGGAATTACCATATCACTGGACTTCCACCATCATGTGAACACGGTGATAGCATTGGTCAGACCAAAAGATGTAATGGTGTATGCTCGAGGGATCAACCACGAGTAAGACAACATTACGAACATCGTTGGTTCTGATTTGACTTGACGATAGCCCATACTCAAGTCAAAGTTTTGACAAGACAATACATCCAACAACTGATCACGAGGACCAATTGGTGAAGATATCATCTTTCTTCAACACACACCACAAAAGATATCCCTTAACATGAACTAAGTCAGACAAGCTTTATCTTCCAACTCTCCAAGTTGTTGTCTAGCTCAACCAACTAGCTCAGGGATATCTAACACAGATTCTTGGAGAAAGGGTGGTTCACAAGGAACCAACTTGATCACGAGCTCAACATAACAGTCTGAGGACAACCTGGTAATACTTCCGAGAAGATATTCGGAAAATCACGAACCACCGATATGTTGCTAAGCTCGAGAACAATCTTGCTTTTCAGAGCAAGATGATATGATCAAATAAGCAAGGGATTGAATAATCCTCACTCATTGATCGAGGAGTGCACCAGAAATAAGGACTTGGTAGCACGACCAATCTTAGAATGATGATTTAATAACCAACACGCTAAGAATGAGAATATTGTCCATTAACTACCAGGCAACACGGTTGCTAGGAGTATTGATTTCACACATCATGGTTCACGCGACGGCATTCCGGTTGTGACAACACGGGACCGAGGAAAGAAAAATGATGGCAAGAAGTATCACTGCGTCAAAAATTCATGAGAGATGGTGCAACTCTCATGACTCTCTTGACATAAAGATGGTAACACTCCAAGGTAGAGCAGAGCAGAAGCTGGATTGGCATTTCGATCTGCAGGATACAATTACTTTGACCCAATCCTAGAAATGGATGAGGCACTGGAGTTTGTTTCTCCTAGTCATTCTGGAATAGAATGGCTGGACGGACCATAAGAATAATAGGCATCGATAACACGAATGCTCAACTACTCTTGACCGACAATTGACAGACGAAGGTCAGAAACAACTAAGGAGAACAACTCAGAAGAACATATCACTTTCTGAGTTGTGGATGCATAGATTAGTATATCGAGCAAAGCTCAACATTTCTTCCGGATAACCCATGCAGAAGAGGAAGAATTGGCAGAGTCACAATATAGAATGAAGTACTCATCAAGAGCACTCTAGTTGTGATTTTTGGTTCAACAATGAACTTCTGCCATAAGTAGTTCATGGTATTGGAAGAAGGATTTACCATGGACCTCGAGGCCTAATGCAAAGGTTACTACTATCCTAATGGAACTAGCAAAACACTATCAACAAGAAGTGAGTAGAGTGAATCTCGGGTTCGAGAACCCAGGAGTAGAATACCTACTACTAAGCGGCATCATGGGATGCTTTCGAGAATGGTGGCTAGAATCATCACACCGGGAACACAAGACATGAACAGATTACTAGATGGTTTCATAGGACACCTAAGGTCATAATAGTAGCTCCAACATATATGTCGAGGCAACGGAGTACCTCACAGACCGGTGGTGTGCTTAATCTGGCCCAAAAGGACATCGGGAACGGAAAGAAAGGATTTGCAAATGCTTCAGACTATTTAGAAACCTGGGATGACTCGGACAGCATAACGGCTGTAAATGCTCAAAATTATTTGAGACATCCTGCGAAATTTGTGGCATAACCACGCAACACCACAATATCAAGGTTCTGAGATCAACTGACAACATACTAAAAGTAGTAGAAACTGAACAGAGGCTTGAACTCAACAATCCTAGGCAACTACGGTTTAGTAACACGTCATCCTGAGAGATAGGAGAGAAGCCTAGTTCTTAACCCCCGTAGAAGAGAAGAGGTTGACTCAGATCAGAAGGGCATGAGGTATAAGGAGTAAAAATAGCCTTACGTTCCCTTCCACAATCAATTCCCTTACATAACTAAAGCATTTCTAGACACAACTTCGACCAGTTTGGCTTGGTAATCCTACAGGCAGTCAGGCTCTGATACCAACGCTGTCAGGACCCCGATCCTAAGCCACATCGATCCAGCATGTAACACATCATATCACTTTGCGGCCTCACACACGGTACTCCCACGGGTGCCACCTTACCTGGCCCGGGACCGTTTGCGCCTTTTGGCTCACGTATATGATAGTGTCGCTAGCATCCATATGACAGAGAACCCGGGCCGACATGACTAGTCGTGAACCCAAAGCGGCGCTAGCCTATGAGGACAGGCATACATGAATCACATGGAGCATGTCGGTCATCAACGTATTTATCCGGGCTATAGCGCTGGGCTAACAGGACTCCGGTAACCCGGGCTGTAGCAGGCTAGGCAGGACTCCGGATAACAGCGCGTGACATTTCCCCGAAGGGACAGACACAGGAACGACGTGAAACACATGCCGGCCAGTCAAGTGTTCCGAGCAGTAGTGCTGGGCTAGCAGGACTCCGGTGAACCGGGCTATAGCAGACTACTATCGCTCAGAAGCACTAGACTTACATTTCCTCATATGAAAGGCTGCCAAGGATAAACAACTAGATAGTCGGATCCCACTCATACCAAGCATTTCAATCATACACACAATATGCCCGATATGAGTAAATACAACATGGCATCACAACATAACTCTATGACTCAAAGTATTTATTCATTAGGCTCCGAGGAGCGAGATATTACAAACATAGGTCTCATGACCCGACATTCAGAGCATACAAGTCAAAACACATGCGGAAGCTAAACATGTCTGAGTACAGACATCTACAAATGGAAAAGGCTGAGAAGCCTGACTATCTACCAGATCCTGCCGAGGGCACAAGATCGTAGCTGAGGTAACAAGCTAAACGTCAAAGTCCAAGCGGTACTACTAGCGAGACTGAAGTCTCTCTGCAAAAACATAAAATAGGCAAACGTGAGTACAATTGTACTCAGCAAGACTTACATCAGAACTAACTACATATGCATCAGTATCAATAAAGGGGGTGGTGGAGTTTGACTGCAGCAAGCCAGCTTTGACTCAGTGGCTAACCTGAACTACGACTGCAAGCGACTCTTTTGAGGTGGCGCACACGAGTCCACATATTCACCATCCAATACACCACTATGGATCCACTTCTGTCTCCCTACGAGAAGGCCATCCATAGCACTCACGCTTATCTTGCGCATTTTAGAGTATCCATTTTCACTTGTCTATGAACTGATATAGGCAACCCAGAAGTCCATTTCCGCGGACACGGCTATTCGAATAGATCATTTATAACCCTGCAGGGGTGTACTTCTTCACACATGTTTCCACCACTTAGTGTCTGCACACGACATGTGCTCGGCAGACTTCAAGCGAAAGCCGACGTGGGTGTAGACCACGACCTAACCAAGCACACAAGTCTCTAGTCCAGGTTTATCGCCTATTCGGGTTCCATCCATGAGGAGATCCGGCCGGAGTTTCGCTCACAGCCCCAAACGATGTGAACAGGGTTCCCGGGACACCAAACGGGCGCCCGGTACACCGTGCCACGTGCCTACCGCAACACAGCCCACCCCTACGGTCAGCGCTGCGTGCGGCCCCCAGCATACTACAAACACCAGAAACTACTTGCAACTCCTGGACAGAGAACGAGAGGGGTCGGTAAGTCGAGCGGGGTCATATTTCAGGGCCCAATGTGTGGTAGTAACTGTATCATGGATCACAAACACAGAACTCAGTTCCTGAGGACGGCTTCAATGAGACAACCCACCATGTACTCCTACATGGCCTCTCACCAATACCTTTACCAAATCGTGTTCACACACTTAGCTCACACATAGTAGGACATGTTCAACACCATTCCGATTCATACCCGATGAATCAGACCCGACTCAACTCTAAGCAGTAGCAGGCATGACAACAACATGAATGAGCAGGCACATCAGGGCTCAAAACAACTCCTACTCATGCTAGTGGGTTTGATCTATTTACTGTGGCAAAGACAGGTCATGCAAAGGATAAAGGGGTTCAGCTACCGCAGCAAGTAACAGTTGAATCATTGTTGTCCTAATGCAGTAAAAGAGAGCAGGAGCGAGAGAGTGGGATTGTATCGAAATGAACAAGGGTGTTTTGCTTGCCTGGCACTTCTGAAGATAACATTGAGTCTTCATCAGTGTCAACGATCACATTGTCGGAACCACGTCTATCGAGAGGGGACAAACACCGGCAACTGAGAAAGAACACAATCAATGCAATGCCACAATATGATGCATGATCATGACATGGCAATATGCTGTGATTTGAGCTAATGCATCTAGCTATGATTTAAATGAAGTTGGTTTGAATACATGATTCAAAATCCAACTCCATATATGATTATTTAATGTCCTTTATTTGTTTTGTCCAAAACAGAGGACAAACATTGTTCAAACATGCATGAAAATGGTACAGATGGATTCCTTGAATTTTTCTGATAATTTTTCATATATAAATCTTTTCATTTGGAGCTATAGATTAATTTCTATGATTTTTCAAAGTTTTGGATATTTTCTGAATTAAACAAATCATTTAAGATTTATTTAAATTCCATAAAAGGATTACTACGTCAGCCTGACATCATCATGACGTCAGCAGGTCAACGGGGCGCGGTCCAGGTCAAACCTGACCAGTGGGGTCCAGGTGTCAGTGAGAGAGGGGGTTAGTTAGTGGCGTCATTAGCCACTAATGACGGCGCCACGTCAGCACGCCGGAGTTTGGCCGGCGACGACCACATCCCGCGGCGGAGGCTCGCCGGAGTTGCTCGGTCTCGCGCTACAGAGGACCATTTCGTGCGCGGTTTGTGGCTACGGAGAGCTGGTGGTGGGGCGCATCCAGTGGTGGTGGCAGCTGGAGTTGGGGCGGCCTACAGAGGCACCGGCGACGAGCTATGCGGCGGCCGGAGCTCGGGCACCTGCGGGTTTTGCGTTGTAGCGCACGGAAGGTGAAGCTGGTGTGTGGGTTAGGCTCCTGGTGAGGTGTGGAGCACGTTGCCGTGCTCGGGAGTTAGCTTCGGTGGCACTGGCCTCATCTACGTCATCGCCGGCGGAGAGGAGCTCACGGCCCCGGCGAAAAAGGTGGCTAGAGTGCGGGAACGAGCGCGGGAAGGAGGGGGAATGGTGGAGGAGCTCACAGCGATCTCAACAGAGAACTCAGCGGGCTCGGGGAGGAGTCGGAGCAAGCGGGGCGACGAGTCGGGTCTCCGGCGACCCGAGGAGGATGAAGGGGTCGGGGACGGCGCTTCGAGGCGTCCGGCGGGGCGCGGCTCGGTGGAGAGGAAGGGGGTGTCACGGCGGAGCCTCTGGGCGCGTCGGTGAGGCGAGGAGGAGGCGGTGGCTGCGGTGGTGGCGAATGGCGGCGGCTCTCTGTTCGGTGGCGCCGCGAGAGAGAGAGAGCAGGGGAGGGGAAAGAGATCCAGGGAGAGAGGGGAGAGGACGAGGGGGTCGGGGGGTGTGCGTGGCGTCGTACAGCGCGTCCAGGGCGTCGGCGGCAAGCAGGAGCTGGCGAGGCGCGTGCTCGCGAGCGGTGGCCACGCGCCCTTCGTCCTCCTGGCAAGAGGAGGAAGACGACAGGGGAGGTGGAGATGGGCTGGGCTGGCTTTGCCCAGCTGGGCGGCTACAGTGCCAGGCCAGGTGGCTTCCCAGGTAAGTTCCTCTCTCTCTCTCTTTTAATTTTGTTTTCTATTATTCTGCAGTCTTTAGGGCTTTATTAAAAATACTTAGACACTTCCATAAATCATGAAACTACTCATGATCACTGTTGGGAATATATCCTTCAGTAAACATTTTAGTTTATGATTATTTGAGCATTTAAAATATTTAATAGCATTTACATGCCCAAATGCAAATAGAATATGATTTAATCCAGAGCCCAAATATGTCATGCTAAAATGTGCATCACCGCTGGTTACTGTTTCCAGCTTTTTCCAAGAATGATGAACATTTTTGAAAGCCATTTGGATTTACTGGAAATATTTTGGTTGAACCTAGTGAGTTCCTTTAATGCTAGGGTTTAGGCAATCCCCATTTCAAGTTTCTTTCAAAGTTTAAACATGATGCACACATGAGGTTACCCTAATGCAATGCCAGAAGCTAGGGATGTGACACTGATCGTGTGCGTCCTGAGAATAATAATTCTAATTGTTGTGCATGTTGATCCTGTGGCACTGATAGAACGAGCGAATGCATTGCTTGTTTTAAGTATAAATTTCTATTAGAGCTAATTAAATTTAAGTAAAGTGACCACTAACTCATGTTATTACAGTACCAATACAGACCCGCTCGTGAACCGACGTGTGGCCGAGGGTGCATCTTCTGCCGGGCGTGCAGCGGACGAGGTAGGGGTAGTAACTGTTGTCGCATGTACACACTTAGCTTACTGTTGAATCCAGTTCCCCAGAAGCTGAAAATGAACTGCTGCCGCCGCCTACACACTCGCTCACTCGAAGAGACTCCAATGGCGATCCAAGGGGTGAGCCTGCTGGATATGGACTTCAGCAAGGAGTTCCCCTTTGAGTTCGCCGTTCAGTCCTATGGCTGCACCAAGTTGAATGTGATGTACACCAACGATACGGACTCGGTGAAGCTCTGCCTCACCTCAGTCCTATGGCTGCACCAGGTTCTCGAGCATTCACTCGTTTCATCGGCAGCGCCGACTGCACCTTCGCTACGGTGGAGAGAAGGAAGAACGCGACGATTCGGCCATATGGTGCAACAAGCTTGTCGACATCCAGAAGCAATACAAGATCATCAGCAACGGGTAGGACAAGGACTCCGTGGTTGACCTTGCTGAGACCATCATCGACCCTTGATATGCCAACATGAAAGAAGATGACCTGAACACGTGGGAGGTACCTTTGAATCTAGCCTACATAACCTACGCGGCCAAGGACGCATACGCATGCTACGACATGTACAGGCAGATCTTGGACATGAGGGCATGTTTGCTTCTCGTAACCGACGAGTACACGGACAGCCGCAGAGTCATGATCAAGCGTGCCAGGAAGGTCTTGATGTTGTACTTTATCTGTTTATAAGCACCTTTATCATCTGAGTGTTTCATGCATTAGCCTATGTCTCGTAATTATCTGTTTTGTCTGAAATATTTCTTTTAAGAACCCATTAACCTGATTGCTTTTTTAGTGGCTATTTGCTTATGTATGTAAACTAGTTCACTTGTCCGTAAAAAAAACTAGTTCACTCGGCTGCCGTGCTTTGAATCTCCTTCCTCCCAACATATGCCCCTCCTCAGGTGGACCCAGCAGGTCACTGAATTTTCTCCCACTTTCTTTTTCGATGTAAACTAAGTTTTCTCCCAGTACTTTCCCCTAGAACCAACTCAACTATCCCACGTCTAGCCTAAAAATAATAATACCCCACGTACTAATAACTCATCAAATTAAAATGATATTTTATTTCGTAAGTTGAAAGTTCTTACAAAATAATAATAATAATTGTTTATATATAACTTGGCAAGTTAACTCCTAGTGATTGCGTACATAAGCTTGAAAAGATTTTACTGACGTGCAATCATGTGTTTATGTTTTCATAACATTCCTCCGTCTAGCCAAACATGATATTTTCACCCAGCCCAGCAAGTTCGCGGATTTCGAGAAAAATGCAAATGGGATTTAAACGGGCTGCATAGATGCTACATCATTGTTTCACCCAGCCCACCAAATGGACTAAAAAAACGTTCCCCCACTGACAGGTCGGACCCACCAACTATATCTTTGCACGCAAGGAAGTGCCTCCTTATTACGCGCAAAATAACGATGTCCATCCAACGGCCGTAGTGCTTCTTCAACCTCTGGTGTTCTTGCTCCAGCCGCCCAAAGCAGCGCCGGTCGTGTCGCATGCTCCTGCCTCCTGTGGTCGGCTGTGCTGCCGCGGAGACCTCACCGCCCCCTACTATTCCCACCACTGGCCAGGCCCTGTGGCGACGGCAGCCTCACACCGCAGCTGTCGGATTTCGGATTCCGGCAGACCCTTAAGGTTCGAACTCTGGGGTGCGTGCGGAGATTATGCCCTCTACCTCTCTGTCTTGCTAAGATCTAACTACTGAAAGAACAACACAAAAGACACAGGGTTTATACTGGTTCGGGCCACCGTTGTGGTGTAATACCCTACTCCAGTGTGGTGGGTGGATTGCCTCTTGGGCTGATGATGATGAACAATACAAGGAAGAACAGCCTCGCGAGGGCCTGTTCTTAGCTGGGACGATAAACTGCTAGGGGAGTTCGGTCGCCCTTCTCTCTCTCTGTGTGTGTGTTCGTCCCTTTCGATTCTTCTCTTTCCGATCGTCCCCCCTACTCTGGAGGTGGCTAGTCCTATTTATAGGCAAAGGCCCTGGGCCTCTTCCCAAATATTGAGCAGGAAGGGCACCAACAATTGGCCAATTTGAATGGGAACATCTGGTACACTTATCCTGACTAAAGTTGGTCCTCGCCTGCCAAAGGCCCTGTGGTGACGCCGTTCTGGGCTCCACGATGACCTCCTTCCCACCGTTGGACTGGTCTTGGTCTCGTTGCACCGAAATGGATGCCTTTGCTTGATCCTCTCGCCTGCGCTTGCCCCCTTTGCACCAAAGAGGAAAGGGAGACACTGCGCGGACTGGCGCCCGCCTGGCACCCTTGGTCGTCATGGCTTGCGTCATGGGCACCTCACGAGGTACCCCGCCTTGATCTCTCCGCCTCCTCGTGAGCCAGCCTGATGATGCCGCGCCTGAGGAAGCGTTGTGTCGTTCGTCCCGCGAGGCTTGGCCCCTCGCAAGGGTCTTGAATCCCGTGTTGATGAAGATGGGCCGTGCTGGGCCCCCTTTGAGCCACGCCGCAGGCCGCAGGCAGGCAAGTCTGGGGACCCCCATTCCCAGAACGCCAACAACAGCCAAACCATTAAACCCTCGTACTCCTCTCTGAGGGAGTCCTAGATTAGGGGGTGTTCGGATAGCCGGACTATACCTTCGGCCGGACTCCTGGACTATGAAGATATAAGATTGAAGACTTCGTCCCGTGTCCGGAAGGGACTTTCCATGGCATGGAAGGCAAGCTTGGCGATACGGATATGTAAATCTCCTGCCATTGTAACCGACTCTGTGTAACCCTAACCCTCTCCGGTGTCTATATAAACCGGAGGGTTTTAGTCCATAAGACAACATATAACAATCATACCATAGGCTAGCTACTAGGGTTTAGCCTCCTTGATCTCGTGGTAGATCTACTCTTGTACTACTCATATCATCAATATTAATCAAGCAGGACGTAGGGTTTTACCTCCATCAAGAGGGCCCGAACTTGGGTAAAACATCGTGTCCCCTACCCCCTGTTACCATCCGCCTAGACGCACAGTTCGGGACCCCTTACCCGAGATCCGCCGGTTTTGACACTGACATTGGTGCTTTCATTGAGAGTTCCTCTGTGTCGTCGCTTTTAGGCCCGATGGCTCCTCCGATCATCAATGGCGATGCAGTCCAGGGTGAGACTTTTCTCCCGGACAGATCTTCGTCTTCGGCGGCTTCGCACTGCGGGCCAATTCGCTTGGCCATCTAGAGCAGATCGAAAGCTACGCCCCTGGCCATCAGGTCAGATTTGGAAGTTTAAACTACACGGCTGACGTCCGCGGGGACTTGATCTTCGACGGATTCGAGCCACGGCCGAGCGCGCCGCACTGTCACGATGGGCATGATATAGCTCTGCCGCCGAACAGTGCCCTGGAGGCCGCACACGCATCGGTTCCAACCCTCGATTCGGAACCAACTGCGCCGATCGAGGATGAGTGGTTGGACGCCGCCTCGGGGGCTGCGATCCCAACGGCGATCGAGCCGAACACCAGCCCCGCACTCCGCAAGGCCCATGACTCCGAGGGGCCGGACTCCGAGCCCTCCGCGCCCCTGCCGATCGAATCCGATTGGGCGCCGATCATGGAGTTCACTGCCGCGGACATCTTTCAGTACTCGCCCTTTGGCGATATCCTGAAGTCACTAAAGTCTCTCTCTTTATCAGGAGAGCCCTGGCCGGATTACGGTCAGCAAGGTTGGGATACGGACAATGAAGAAATTCAAAGCCCACCCACCACCCACTTTGTAGCCACTGTCGATGATTTGACCGACACGCTCGACTTCGACTCCGAAGACATCGACGGCATGGACGCTGATGCAGGAGACGATCAAGAACCAGCACCTATAGGGCACTGGAAAGCCACCTCGTTGTATGACATATACATGGTGGATACCCCAAAAGAAGGAGATGGCGATGGAACAGCGGGGGATGACCCCTCCAAGAAACAGCCTAAGCGCCGGCGTCAGCGGCGCCGCTCTAAATCCTGCCAAAGCAACAACAGTGATTCCAGCACAGGAGATAATAATACTCCGGATAGCGCCGAAGAACACCCCCTCCAGCAAGATTCAGCACAGGAGGATGGAGAAGCCAGCCCTCATGAGAGAGCGGCAGACAGAGAGGTCGAGGATGAAAATTATATGCCTCCCTCTGAAGACGAAGCAAGCCTCGACGACAACGAATTCGTCGTGCCAGAGGATCCCATCGAACAAGAGCATTTCAAACGCAGGCTTATGGCCATGGCAAGCAGCCTCAAGAAAAAACAGCAACAGCTTAGAGCTGAGCAAGATTTGCTAGCCGACAGATGGACTGAAGTCCTTGCGGGCGAAGAATATGAACTCGAACACCCCTCCAAGAGCTACCCAAAGCGCAGGCTGCTACCCCGATAAGAGGAGGAAGCACCTAAACCTACATCACCAGTGCATGATATGGTCGATCGGCCACCTCGCGGCCGCGACAGAGAGGCCTCTCGGCCCTCCACTCAAGCCGCACCCCGGCGCCGCTCAAAACATTCTAAGGCACGGGAAAATGCGCCAGACCTGCGAGACATATTGGAGGACAAGGCAAAGCAAACAAGATCGATCTACAGATCGCGCGGGCGCCCCACGGCACATGACGGTGATCATCACTCCGGATATAATAAATTCGGCCCGGCCGAACACAATAGACAAAGCTCGTTTGAGCTGCGTCGTGATATAGCCCAATACAGAGGCGCCGCACACCCCTATGCTTCATAGATGAAGTAATGGATCATCAAATCCCTGAGGGTTTCAAACCCGTGAACATCGAATCATACGATGGCACAACAGATCCCGCGGTATGGATCGAGGACTATCTCCTTCATATCCACATGGCCCGCGGCGACGATCTACACGCCATCAAATACCTCCCACTCAAACTCAAGGGACTAGCTCGGCATTGGCTTAACAGCTTCCAGGGCACCTATGTGCGACCACCAGACGCCGATGACCTAAGCCACATAATTTAGCAGCCATAGGAATCGGCCAGGCAATTCTGGACACGGTTCCTAACAAAGAAAAAGCAAAAAGTCGACTGTCCGGACGCTGAGGCCCTAGCAGCCTTCAAGCATAATATCCGCGACGAGTGGCTTGCCCGGCACCTTGGACAGGAAAAGCCGAAATACATGGCAGCACTCACGACGCTCATGACTCGCTTTTGCACGGGAGAAGACAGCTGGCTAGCTCGTAGAAATAACTTGACCAAGAACCTTGGTAATTCAGACACCAAGGACAACAGTGGCAGGTCGCGTCGGAACAACCAAAAGCGCCGCGTTAACAGCGACAGCAACGAGGATACGGCAGTCAATGCCGGATTCAGAGGCTATAAATCCAGTCAGCGGAAAAAGCCATTCAAAAGAAATACTCAGGGCCCGTCCAGTTTGGACCGAATACTCGACCGCTTGTGCCAGATACATGGCACCCCCGAAAAGCCAGCCAATCACACTAACAGGGATTGTTGGGTGTTCAAGCAGGCATGCAAGTTAAATGCCGAAAATAGAGAAAAGGGGCTGCGTAGCGATGACGAGGAGGTGCCCCGGTCGCCGAACAACAGTGGACAGAAGGGTTTTCCCCCACAAGTGCGGACAGTGAACATGATATACGCACCCCACATCCCCAAGAGGGAGCGAAAGCGTGCGTTAAGGGACGTATATGCGATGGAGCCAGTCGCCCCAAAGTTCAACCCATGGTCCTCCTGCCCGATCACCTTCGATCGAAGGGACCACCCCACTAGCTATTGTCATGGAGGATTTGCCGCATTGGTTCTAGACCCAATTATCGATGGATTTCATCTCACAAGAGTCCTTATGGACGGCGGCAGCAGCCTGAACCTGCTTTACCAGGATACAGTGCGGAAAATGGGCATAGATCCCTCGAGGATTAACCCACCAAAACGACCTTTAAAGGCGTCATACCAGGTGTAGAGGCCAACTGTACAGGCTCAGTCACACTTGAAGTGGTCTTCGGATCTCCAGATAATTTCCGAAGCGAGGAGTTAATCTTCGACATAGTCCCGTTCCGCAGTGGCTATCACGCACTACTCGGGCGAACCACATTTGCAAAGTTCAATGCGTTGCCGCACTATGCATACCTTAAGCTCAAGATGCCAGGCCCTCGAGGAGTAATCACGGTCAATGGAAACACCGAACGCTCCCTCCGAACGGAGGAGCACACGGCGGCCCTCGTAGCGGAAGTACAAAGCAGCCTTTCAAGGCAGCTCTCCAGTCCGGCCGTTAAACGTCCGGACACTGTCAAGCACGCCCGGAGTAACCTACAACAAGACCGCCTGGCACATTCCGAGCAGGCGTAGCAACGCAGCCCCAACCCTGCCCTTGCGAAATAGCGATACCAGTGCTTCGCGTACATAACTACGCTCTTGAAATACCATGGGCACATGGGGAGGGGCACCATCACGGCACGCCCGAAACACGGCTTAAACCGCACTAGGGGCTGCCGATTTCTTTATTTTCTCTTACTTTCAGGACTCCATACTTCGGAAGACCTGTTCGGCAATCCAACTGCCGCACAAACGATGCAAGAACCAGGGAAGCAGAAAAGCTACGCCACATTATAAAAATCCCAGGTGGTCTCTATCACGAGTAGTATACCTGTTCTGCATACTATTCCGCAGCCTGCCCCTGGAAAGGACATGTTAAATAGTCTCGCTTCTGCTTATCGCACTATTTGTATCGTTCTGCTTCGATTGCAGCCTTTCTATAAACAATGCATAGCTTTTGTCTATTTTTGCATTACTCTTTTTTACAAATATATGTTCATTAATGACATGCTGCACCCGTACACTTTGGTACGGTCAATACTCCAGGGGCTTCAGTACCCCCCCCCCCCCAATATGGTGTGAGAAGTCCGAACACTTTAACAAGTACGGCACCCCGAACTTATAGCATTATATACATCGGCTCCGAATCATGTCTTGGGTCAATAGTTGGGTTTGCCCGACTCCTATGTTTTGGTGCCTTACGTTCCGTTGTATCGGCTAAGGTAGCACTAGGAGAACTACTGCGATTGTGCCCCGGTTGAGCTGGGCGGAGCACCTCAGTAGAGAAAGCTAAATGTAACGCCCTCGATGCGGCTATATCTCCCACGTGTCGGAGCACGACTTAGAGGCATAACCGCATTGAAAGCAATGTCGCAAGTGAGGTAATCTTCACACAACCCATGTAATACATAAGGGAAAGAGATACATAGTTGGCTTACAGTCGCCACTTCACACAATACATGAATAAACATCCATCATCCAAATTACACTCAAGGTCCGACTACGGAACCAAAATAAAAGAAGACATGAATAAACATCCATCATCCAAATTACACTCAAGGTCCGACTACAGAACCAAAATGAAAGAAGACTACCCCAAATGCTACACAGATCCCCGAATCACCCCAACTGGGCTCCACTACTGATCATCAGGAAAAGACACATAATAACAACCACGTTCCTCGTCAAACTCCCACTTGAGGTCGGTTGAAGCATCTGCACTGGCATCGTCGGCACCTGCAACTGTTTTGGTAGAATCTGTGAGTCACGGGGACTCAGCAATCTCACACCCGCGAGATCAAGACTATTTAAGCTTATAGGTAGGAAAGGATTGTGAGGTGGAGCTGCAGCAAGCGACTAGCATATATGGTGGCTAACAACGCAAAGGAGAGCGAGAAGAGAAGCAAAGCACGGTCGTGAAGCTAGAAGTGATCAAGAAGTGATCCTAGAACAACCTACGTCAAACATAACTCCAACACCGTGTTCACTTCCCGGACCCCGCCGAGAAGAGACCATCACGGTTACACACGCGGTTGATGTGTTTTAATTAAGGTCAACTTCGGGTTTTCTACAACCGGACATTAACAAATTCCCATCTGCCTCATAACCGCGGGCACGGCTTTCGAAAGATAATACCCTGCAGGGGTGTCCCAACTTAGCCCATTATAAGCTCTCACGGTCAACGAAGGATATTCCTTCTACCGGGAAGATCCGATCAGTCTCGGAATCCCGGACTACAAGACATTTCGGCAGTAATAAAACAAGTCTAGCAAAGCCGCCCGATTGTGCCGACAAATCCTGATAGGAGCTGCACATATCTCGGTCTCAGGGCACATCCGGATGAGCAGTCCGTACAACTAAAACCAGACCTCATGTTGCCCCAAGGTGGCGCTGCAAAGGGCTCTAGTTTGGACCAGCAATCGAAGGAGAACTGGCCCGGGGGGGTTAAAATAAAGATGACCCTCGGGCTCGCGAAAACCCGGGGAAAAAGGCTTAGGTGGCAAATGGTAAAACCAATGTTGGGCCTTGCTGGAAGAGTCTTATTCAAAGCGAACTGTCAAGGGGGTCCCATAAATCACCCAACCGTGTAAGGAACGCAAAATCAAGGAACATAACACCGGTATGACGGAAACTAGGGTGGCAAGAGTGGAACAAAACACCAGGCATAAGGTCGAGCCTTCCACCCTTTACCAAGTATATAGATGCATTAATTAAATAAGAGGTATTATGATATCCCAACAAGTAAACATGTTCCAACAAGGAACAACAAGTCCATGTTCCAACAAGGAACAAACTTCATCTTCACCTGCAACTAGCAACGCTATAAGAGGGGCTGAGCAAAGCGGTAACATAGCCAATCAACGGTTTGCTAGGACATGGATGGTTAGAGGCTGACATGGCAATATGGGTGGCATGATATAGCAAGTGGTAGGTATCGCAGCATAGGCATAGCAAAAGAGCGGGCATCTAGCAAGCAAAGATAGAAGTGATTTCGAGGGTATGGTCATCTTGCCTGCAAGGTTCTCAGAGTTGCCGAAAGCTTGGTCCTCGTAAGCGTTCTCAACAGGTTCCTCGTTCACGTACTCGTCTCCCGGCTCTACCCAAAACAAGAGCACAAGCAAAGGAACACTATCAACCACGATGCTATGCACAAACAATATGATGCAAAACATGGCATGATATGCGAGATGTGATATGCAATGCATATGCATGCTCCGGAAGGAAAAAGATGAACAAGGCATAATCTTGGCAAACCAAGCATGTCACTGTAAAGGTGAGGTGATTTCGGTTGAAATCGATATAAAGATCACCGGAATCGGATGCACGGTTTGCAAATGACAAGCAAAACAAGAATGACAATAATCTGTCATTAACAGCATGATGCTACTTAGCAAGCAACAAGAAATTAAGCTACTGCACCCAAACATATCAACAAAGCCTATGACAGTGATCTACTCAAGATGCTTGACAAAAGATGAACACTGAGCTACGGCTAAATCACACCACAACAGGTTCAAACAAGCATGGCAAAAGTGCAAAAGATAACAGGTTCACAGACGGTGAAAATACTATCATGCCAGAAATTAACATCAGGATGACATGTTTAGAGCAAGCAAACAACATGCTATAGGAACAGGAAATAGCAAAACAAGGCGTGGCATGAATCTAATCAAAACACTTAACAAAAGTCCCTTACTGACCATGAGCCAAAAAGTATCAGAAAATATAATAGCACCCATGTCAATTAAGCAAGTTTCGTTACAGTTTTCAGACTTAGCAGAAAACTGGACATGACACAAACAGATAACAAGTAGGCATGTTTACGAGCTTGATGCACTCACTACAGAGCATTGCATGATAAACTAAGCATACATTCATCAAGAATACATGGCATAGAAGTTAGACATGGCAAGAACAACATCATAGCATGCAAGGATCAACTACACCAAGCTTGGCAAAATCGAATAACATGTAAACAATCTGCCAGTAACATTTTATAGCAAAAGTAGAGCTCGATTGACTCAAGCTATGGCACTCCATAATTACAAAAAAAGGAATGGATGGATAGAGCAAATCCATATGCTCAAAGCACTCTTACTCATCATGCTCAAAAGAGGCATAGATCTCTCTGAAACAACATGAACACATGGCATAAAAATAACAGCAGAACATGACTTGGTGAAAATACTAAGTCCCTGAAATCAGTAACATTATGTACCCTAGTTTGCATGCTTGTGCTAGTCATCACAAAGATCACAAAAATACATGGCATAAACCTCTGGAAAGATAGCATGGCATATTTCAAAACACATGTAGGACTCAACTTCATAGGGTGCACACATCAATCATGGCAAGAATGACAAAAGTGCATGTTATGAAACAGATCTGAAACTAACATCACATAGCCCTCTTCTAATAGCATTTCGGGCATCAAGGTGAGCACAAATGAAAATGATGCAATGACATGAAATGATGTAATCATCGAGGCGAACAATTTGATATGCTATACGCCCAAAACAGAGCTACGGATGCGGAGATATCGCTGCTCAAGGTTAGCACAAAAATTAGGGTTCGGGAGCGGAAAGTCAACCGAAATCTTCAGATCCAGATCGGGATCTCGCGGGTCCCGAGGTTCGACGTCGCCGGAGCCGGAGAGGAGAAAGCCGGCGGGTGTAGGCCAGATCCGGGGCGGCGAGGGGCGGAGGCGCCGGCGCACCGCGGCGGCGACCGGCGATGGCGCGCGCGGCGGAGGCGGCGGGGTCGGCGACGGCGGGGCCGGCGCGGGAAGAGGACGGCGGCGCGGGCGGCGCCGGCCGGTGAGGCGGCGACCTGGCGGCGGCAGAGGAATGCCGGCGCGGGAGGAGGCGCGGGCGGGCGCCCACGGGGCGGCGGCGGCGGCGACCCGGGCCGGGGAGGGCCCCGCGCGGGCCTGGGCGGGCCCCGGCGGCGGCGGGTGGCGGCGTGCCATGTGGCGTCGCGGGACAGGTGCGGGCGCGGTGGCAGGGTTTGTCCGGTGGCGGCGGACTCGTCCGGGCGCGGAGAGGGAGCGGGACTAGGGTTTTGGACCCGAAAATGGAGGAGGGGGGCACATATTAATAGGTAGAGGGGGCTAGGAAGCTCCAAATGGAGTGCGGTTTTCGCCCACACGATCGTGATCGAACGGCGATGGACATGGGAGTGACTTAGATGGGTTGTTGGGCTGTTTTGGAGGGGGTTTGGGCTGCAACACACACGAGGCCTTCACGGTTACCCGGTTAACCGTTGGAGTATCAAACGACCTCCGAATGACCCGAAACTTGACAGACGGTCTACCGGTGCTATACCAAGGCCGCTTGACAAACCTTGGTCCATTCCGAGAAGGTTTAATACCCGCTCATGGAAAAATGTAAAAGGGGACGCCGGGGAACATAGGAGCGCCGGATTGCAAAACGGACAACGGGGAAAAAGGTCGGATTCATGAGACGAACACGTATGCAAATGCGATGCACATGATGACATGATATGAAATGCATGACATGAACAAAATGCAAAATGACGGGAAAACCCAACCACGGAGGGAATATCATATCACATTGCCGAAAATGGCAAGAGTTGGAGTTACAAATATGGCAAGTTACATCCGGGGTGTTACACTAAAACTGACTGTCATGATGAAGGGAGAGACTAGTCGTTGTTCGAGAGGTTTTTTGAGTCCCTAAAGACTTATGCCGCTTAAAGCGAGGAGTCGGCTTTGTCCGGCTAAAGGCGTGGATAGCACCCCGAACTCGGTCTTCCGAATACTAGGGGCTTCGCCGAAATTTAAAATTATAGAATTCTATGGCTAAGTGAGAGTGTTCAAGCATTATAGTCCGATTGCTTTGTTCGTTATGCTGAGCGCCTCCCTCGAAGGACCCAAACATGGGGAAAAGAGCGCTTAGGTTTATCCCGAACACCCCAACACTAGTGGCACGGGGGCAGAAGCCGACCACTGGCCATCTCTCAATTTTGATAAACAGCCGCACAGAAAGTAATATTTTAAATTCAAAAGGCATTGCTTAGCGCATATGAACAAGTTTTCAGTGCACAGGACAATACGAGCGAGTTTTACTCAAAAATTACATCCCTGGAACATTCATCCGCCATAAGGCGGGCACCCTTCAGAACGTCCTTATAATAGTTTTCGGGCTTGCGACGCTCTTTCCCCGGCGGTGGCCCGTCCTTCACAAGCTTCTCACCATCCAGCTTGCCCCAGTGCACCTTAGCGTGGGCAAGGGCCCTACGGGCACCTTCGATGCAGACGGAGCGCTTGATGACTTCGAGCCTTGGACAGGCCTCCACCAGCCGCCGCACCAGCCCGAAGTAGCTCCCAGGCAGAGCCTCTCCGGGCTACAGCCGAACTATAAGGCCCTTCATGCCCTGCTCGGCCACCTTGTGGAGCTCGACCAGCTGCTTCAGCTGGTCGCTCAGGGGCACTGGGTGTCCGGCCTCAGCATACTGAGACCAGAACACCCTCTCCGTTGAGCTGCCCTCCTCGGCTCGGTAGAACGCGGCGGCATCGGACACGCTATGGGGAAGATCTGCGAATGCTCCTGGAGAGCTCCGGATTCGGATAAGTAACAAGAAGCTCACTTTTACATGTTTGCTTTGCATAAAGAATGCCATACCCGCCGCTATCTTTTTCACCGCATCCAACTCCTGGAGGGCCTTCTGGGATTCGGCCTTGGCAGACTTGGCACTTTCAATAGCCGCTGCGAGCTTGGACGCTCGTGTCTTTGAGTCAAGCTCCAAACTCTCATGTTTTTCCATGAGAACCTGGAGCTCTTGCCGTACCTCGCCAACTTGCACCTCATATTTCTCCCGCTCGGTGCGCTCCGCGGCCGCTCTCTTCTCGGCCTCGGCCAGCGCTTGCTTAAGGGTCGCCACCTCAGTTGTGGCCCCTACAATAGCCATGTTAATCCTTTCATATTTTTGCAATTGCGCTTTTGTATTTTTGTTTTTTATAAGGTATCTCTTACCTTCTTTCTCCTCAAGCTGCCGCTTGGCAAGGCCGAGCTCTTGCTCGGACCACTCGAGGCCCTGCTTTAGTGTGCCCACCTCCGCAGTCAGTGCGGCGGTCACCAGCAGCGAACCCTGCATACACATATTGACTCTTTTTCTGTTAGACTCCTGCAGATTTTATTAGATCCTCTATTCGGCTTTTCTTTCCGAACACCAAACAGAGCATCAGGGGCTACTGTCTATGCGGTGATATTTTTACATATTCTGTACTTACCTTCAAACCTGTTAGAAGGCTGGCGCAAGCTTCAGTCAGTCCGCTCTTAGCGGACTGAACCTTCTGGATCACCGCACTCATAATAGTGTGGTGCTCCTCGTCGATGGAGGCGCCGTTAAGCACCTCCAGTAGGTTGTCCGGCGCCTCCAGTTGGACGGGGGCCGCCGGCTCAGTAGGCTTGCTCCTCTTGGAAGGAGTTCGCCTACCGCGGTCCGGAACCGTTGATGATTCCGGCGTGGTGTCCGGCTCAAAGCCGGACTTGGAGCCCTGGGGGGTTTTATCCCCTTCATTCCTGGAGTCCGGGAGGTCGCCTTGTGGCGCCTCCAGGACCACCTCCTCTTGGCTTGGAACCTGTTGGGACAACACTTCGGCGTCGTCCGTAGGGCGGGGGGAGGTAGCCGTCGGAAGTGAATTCACATCCGACGAATCCAGGGAGCCACTCGACGGCTCGTCGAACCTGGCCTTGGGCAGACTGCATGATCATATTCGACATAAGGAAAGGTTGTGCCATAAAAGAGTACTATAAATTACTCCGGCATCCGAATAACTTACGATCTCGCCGGGCGCTTGGCCCTGTGTGGCCACTCCTCTTCGCCGTCGTCGGCGTCGGCGAAGTAGTCCGGAGGAGGGGTCCTTCCCTCTCTGGACCCCTCGGCCTCCCCTGTTGGGGCGTCCTTTCTCTTCTTTCCTCCCCCCGCTGGAGGGGGAGAGGGTTCTTCTTCCTCCTCCTCGTTTTCACGGGAGGAGCGCGTCTCAGATTCGTCGGATGATGAATGCAACACATCCAGGCACTGGGAACTCTTTTGAGTCCCTGTGGCCTTCTTCTTGGCCTTCTTCTCCGGCACCACATAAGGTGCCGGAGCCAGCAGCTTCGCTAGGTGAGCATCGGCTGGGTCTTCGGGCAAAGGGGCCGGACAGTCGATCTGTCCGGACTTCGCCAGCCAATCCTGTCAAGGGAAAGGGAGTTTAGCTCCCGCATAGAGTCAAACTATGGAAAACTAACATCCTGTAAAAGGTAAAAATAGCTTACTGCACCAGCGTGACGCTGCGTGCTGAATCCGCAGTCCTCGGAAGCGGATGCGGGAGCCTCGGCGCCTTTGAATAGCACCTTCTAGGCATCTTCGTACGTCGTGTCGAAGAGCCTGCTCAGGGTTTGGTGCTGCGCCGGGTCGAACTCCACAGATTGAAATCCCGTTGTTGACACTGGAGGATCCGGCGGACGAGCATAACCTGGACTACACTGACAAGCTTGAGATGCTTGTTCACCAGGGTTTGGATGCATTTTTGCAGTCCGGTTACCTCTCCTTTGTTGCCCCATGATAGGCCCGTCTCTTTCCAGGATGTGAGCCGCGTAGGGGGTCCGGACCGGAACTCGGGGCTGCGACCCACTCAGGGTCGCGCGGCTCGGTGATGTAAAACCACCTCGATTGCCACCCCTTCAGGGTCTCCACAAAGGAGCCCTCGAGCCATAGAACGTTGGGCATCTTGGCCGCCATGGCGCCTCCGCACTCCGCCTGGTTGCCGCGCACCACCTTCGGCTTGACATTGAAAGTCTTGAGCCATAGGCCGAAATGGGGGCGGATGCAGAGGAAAGCCTCGCACACAACGATAAACGCCGAGATGTTGAGGATGAAGTTCGGGGCCAGATCGTGGAAATCCAGGCCGTAGTAGAACATGAGTCCCCGGACGAATGGGTGGAGAGGAAAGCCCAGTCTGTGGAGGAAGTGGGGAAGGAACACTACCCTCTCATGGGGCCTTGGGGTGGGGAGGAGCTGCCCCTCTTCGAGAAGCCGGTGCGGATGTCGTTAGACAAGTATCCGGCCTTCCTCAGTTTTTTGATGTGCCCCTCCGTGACGGAGGAGACCATCCACTTGCCTCCCGCTCCGTACATGACTGGAGAAGGTCGAGGTGGGGAATGCGGGCTTGGGCGCTAGAGCTTGAGTGCGCAGAAGATGGATAGGCAAAGGAGGAAGAAGGCGTAGGTGAAAAGGTGGATCCTTATCCCCTTATATGGGCGGATGTGGCTATGCGTCCCCACCAACCTGATAAAACTCGCTTATCTCCCAAGTGCCATAGTCAATGGCGCGGTTGGGTTACCCACGTCCGTATTGATGAGAATCCCATAAATAAAGGGGACACGATCTCTGCTTTGACAAGACGTGCCAAGGAAACCGCCTCGCAAAATGCGCTGAGGTGGGGGAGTAAAACCGATTCGACTAAAGACTTGGCCGTGGTGTGGTGTCACGCTACGGAATACGTCAGCAGATTAGATTTGTGTAAATATTATTCTCTCTATGGCAACATGTGGAAACTTATTTTGCAGAGCCGGACACTATCCTTAGTGTTCAACATCTTCTATGAAGTATTTGGAGGAATAACCCGCCTTGCAATGCCGAAGACAATCTGCGCGCGGACTCATCGTCATTGAAGCCTGGTTCAGGGGCTACTGAGGGAGTCCTGGATTAGGGGGTGCCCGGATAGCCGGACTATACCTTTGGCCGGACTCCTGGACTATGAAGATACAAGATAGAAGACTTCGTCCCGTGTCTGGAAGGGACTTTCCTTGGCGTGGAAGGCAAGCTTGGCGATATTGATATGTAGATCTCCTACCATTGTAACCGACTCTGTGTAACCCTAACCCTCTCCGGTGTCTATATAAACCGGAGGGTTTTAGTCCGTAGGACAACATATAACAATCATACCATAGGCTAGCTTCTAGGGTTTAGCCTCCTTCATCTCGTGGTAGATCTACTCTTGTACTACTCATATCATCAATATTAATCAAGCAGGACATAGGGTTTTACCTCCATCAAGAGGGCCCGAACCTGGGTAAAACATCGTGTCCCTTGTCTCTTGTTACCATCCGCCGAGATGCACAGTTCGGGACCCCCTACCCGAGATCCGCCGGTTTTGACACCGACACTCTCCGCGCGGGCTTCCACTGCCGCTTCGTCCCCTTCCTAGGCCTCGCCGTCGTCCACCGCCGTGGTGCTCTCCGCACGGCGTGGTCAACATGGTCAAGGAACGACTTCCATCGGATGAGTACTGTACGTGGAGAGTCTGACAGCTGGGTCCACGGCCACACCCTAGTTTTTTTGTGATTTGCCAAGCAAGTCGCTTTGTCAGGACTGTTGGGCTGCAAATCTTTCAAGAAGAGGAGAGCTTTCATTCGGCTGGCCGAGAATATGGCCCATCAGTAATGAGAAATGGGTTGTACATTTTTAAAACACATCAAACCGGCAGTTAGTTTCAAATATCATTTCAAGATTTTAAATTGCATTAATTTTTATGCGTGGAGAATTTGTTGGATTTTATATTGATATACATTTATTTTTAAAACCAGTTTGAATGTGAGTCGAAATTTCGGGATCAAAAACAGTTCTGACCGCACCGAAATATGCAAAAATTCGTATAATTTTTTAACCGTGGCCACAATTTGGGCTGTAATGCTAACAAAAAGAATATGGGCTCCAAAAAAACCTTAAGAATTAGCAAATGGGCTGAAAATTATTAGAAATAATGGCAGATGGGCTGTATGCTGTTTTCCACAGATTTGAGGCTTTCCTAAAAAAGGTTGACGCACAAGCAGTGACTGTTGGATGTCCATCCAACGGCCGTCGTGCTTCTTCAATCTCTGCTCTTCCTGCTCCAGCCGCTCAAACAAGCGCCGGTGGGACTACCTGCTCCCTCCTCCTCGTGGCCGGTTGTGCTGCCGCGCAAGCCTCACTGCCCCACCGTACTCCCATCGCTGGCCTAGCCATCCGTCTACTCACCCACACCTCCTGTTATTCTCCAGCGACGGCAGAAGAACCAGTAAACCCTCGTATAGTCGTACTCCCCTCCGCGTGGGAAACAAAAACAACGGTCGAGTCTTCCCTGCCTCCGTATCGTTCCCTTCCTAGGCCTCGCCGTCGTCCACCGCCCTGGTGCTCTCGGCGTGGCATGGTCAGCGTGGTCAACGACCGACATGCATCTGAAGTGGAATGTATGTGGAGAGGCTGACAGCTGGGTCCATGGCCGCACGCAAGGAAATGCCTCCTTATTACGCGCAAAATAATGATTTCCTCCACCTGACATCTCGGACCCACCGAAACGGCCTCCGTATTTCACAAAAAAAACGTTCCCGCCGCTGACAGCTCGGACCCACCAGCTATATCTTCGCACGCAAGGAAGTGCCTCCTTATTACGCACAAAAAATGAATACTCCCCCTGCTAGCTGGGACCCAGTATAGTGGGCCTACTAAGTTGACGGGGACGAAGGGCTTTGTCAACTTAGTCAATATGCACGATTCTAGCTCGACTGACCGTACGATGTCCATCCAACGGCCGTAGTGCTTCTTCAACCTCTGGTCTTCTTGCTCCAGCCGCCCAAAGCAGCGCCGGTCGTGCCGCCTGATCCTGCCTCCTGTGGCCGGCTATGCTGCCGCGGAGGCCTCACCGCCCCCATACTACTCCCACCGCTGGCCAGGCCATCCCTCCACTCCACTCACCCACACCCCCTGTTTTTCTGCGACGACGGTAGCGCAGTCGAACCAGTGAACCCTCGTACTCCTCTCTGCATGGGCATCCACTGCCGCGTCTTCCCCGGCTCCGCGTCGTCCCCTTCCTAGGCCTCGCCGTCGTCCACCGCCGTGGTGCTGTCGGCGCGGCATGGTCAATGTGGTCAACGACCGAATTCCATCAGAAGAATATTGTACGTGGAGAGGCTGACAGCTGGGTCCATGGCAGCCGCAAGGAAGTGCCTCCTTATTACACGGAAAATAATTATTCCTCCACCTGACAGCAGGGACCCACCGGACGCCCACCAGTATATCGCGAAAAAAGCGTTTGCCCCTGGCTGCTGGGACCCACCCGACGGGCCACCGTATTTCGCGAAAAAAAAACGTTCCCCCTGCTGTCAGCTTGGACCCACCGGAAGTGCCTCCTTATTACGCACAAAAAAATGAATACCCCCCTGCTAGCTGGGACCCACCTTGGTGGGAGGCTGACATGTGGGCCTACTAAGTTGACGGGGACGGAGGGCTTTGTCAACCTAGTCAATATGCACGATTCTAGCTCCAGTGACCGTACGATGTCCATCCAACGGCCGTAGTGCTTCTTCAACCTCTGGTCTTCTTGCTCCAGCCGCCCAAAGCAGCGCCGGTCGTGCCGCCTGCTCCTGCCTCCCGTGGCCGGCTGTGCTGCCGCGGAGGCCTCACCGCTCCTACTATTCCCACCGCTTGCCAGGCCCTGCGGCGACGGCAGCCTCACCCCGCAACTGAACGAATGAACCCTCATACTCCTCTCCGCGTGGGCATCCACTGCCGCGTCTTCACCGGCTCCGCCTCGCCGTCGTCCACCGCCCTGGTGCTCTCAGCGCGGCATGGTCAACATGGTCAAGGAACGACTTCCATCCGACGTGGACTGTACGTGGAGAGGCTGATAGCTGGGTCCACGGCGGTAGCAAGGAAGTGCCTCCTTATTACACGGAAAGTAATGATTCCTCCACCGACAGCAGGGACCCACCGGACGGGCCACCATATTTCACGAAAAAAACATTTCCCCCTGAGTGCTGGGACCCACCAGCTACACCTTCGCATGCAAGGAAGTGTGTCCGGGCAAAAAAACGATTCGCCCCCCTGACTGCTGGGACCCACCAGCTACATCTTCGCAAGCAAGGAAGTGCCTGACAGTCGGGACCCACCTGGTCGAAGCGTACGTAGCGATGTCATTCTGGTCGTGAACGTGTACGTACATATATACTGGTCGATGTAGAGGCGCGCACATGTTGTAGTAGAGGCGCGCACGTGTTGTAGTAGAGGCGCGCACGTAGCATGTACACGCACGTACAGCGGCCAGGGTGCAAGAAAGAAAATACGGCCACGTATGTGTACATACGGGCGGGGTCTCGAACACCTACTCGCGCATACGTATGGCGAGGGCTCGTGTACATGGCTGGGTCGGAACGGAGAAACAGCGTTGTCATCGTGTTCATGGGTCGGAACGGAATGCGTGGTCGTGTTCATCGGGAGGGCTTGGACGGAAGAGGCGATGGAAACGAGGCCTGGCGTACCGCACAACGGAGGAAACGGACCTCCTACGGTCGAAACAGGGGTCCTATTGATCGGGAGGGGTGTGGCGTACCACAAAACGGAGGAAACAGACCTCCTACGGTTGAAACGGGGGTCCTGTTGATCGGGAGGGGTGTGGCATACCGCAAAACGGAGGAAACGGACCTCCTACGGTCGAAACAGGGGTCCTGTTAATCGGGAGGGGTTTGGCGTACCGCAAAACAGAGGAAACGGACTTGTGTTGGAGCGCTACGGTCGAAACGGGGGTCCTGTTCATCGGGAGGGGTGTGGCGTACCGCAAAACGGGACTCCACGGGATATTGTTCATCTCCACCGTTGACCCCCTCCAGCCTCCACGAGCTACTGTTCATCCACCATCGACCTCCTCCAGCCTCCACGGGCTCCTGTTCATCCAACCTCTACCGCGCGCTACTCCACCGGCTACTGTTCAACCACCCCTCCACCATCTACTGTTCATCCAGCCCTCCACACCACAGGGTCCTGTTCAACCACCCCTCCACGGGCACCCCTCCACCGTCTACTGTTCATCCTGCCCTCCACACCACGGGGTCCTGTTCATCCACCCCTCCATGGGCACCCCTCCACCGTATACTGTTCATCTAGCCCTCCACCACACCACGGGGTCCTGTTCATCCAGAGGTTACGCCACCGCTGTCGGGGGAAATCTGCCTCCACGAACACCTATGGGGACCGAGCCCCTTTCTTGGTTCGGCGGGGGGCGGAGGTCGCGCGAAGAGCGGATCGAGGCGATGCACACAAGGGGTTTACCCAGCTTCGTGCCGCACGGATGCGTAAAACCCTACTACTGCTTTGTGGTTTGTATTGTGTTCTTGTTCGGGAGCGCTGAGTGCTACAGTACACTCAGGCGACTAATCAGACCAAGCGTGAGTGGCCTCCTTCCCCCCTTTACGTTGCGCATGGGGCCTCCTTTTATATGCGCAAGGGGTTACCCACAGGTGGCAACGTAGGTGGGGGTAAAACTGGAAAACGCTGTGTTGGGTACAGCTGTTTACACAGTGCTATCATACCTAACTCTGACGGTAGGGGACAAGGGCATTAAATGCCCGTCTGGGTCGCCCAAACAGTGCAGCAAAGGGACCGTCAGGGGCGCCACCGTTTGCCACGACGGCTACCCTGTCAGCGTTGCTTCGCCATGGCATGCCCCTGGCTGCGCAGCCTCTCGCCACGTACGCCTAGAACGGCCCCAGAGCGACGCATGGGTGGATGAGCTGGAACGCAGGCGTGGGGTGGTGACTTGCCGTGGCAAGCGCCTTGCCGCGGTTGATGCCTTGTCGCGCCTGGGAGCTTGTTGCTCACCGGTCCTTGCCGGGACGCGTGGCGCGTCGTAGCATGTCTCTTGCCGTGCCTTGGTCGGCCTTCCCGGCAAGCTCCTCTTGCCGGGACCTTGTGCTTCGAGCGCCCGTCCCGGGAAGCTCCTCTTGCCGGGGCCTTGCTCTCTTCGGGTGGCCTTCCCAGCAAGCTCCTCCTGCCGGGGCCTTGGCTCAAATACTTTGTTCTTGGATGGCCCAAAAAGGGACCATGGAGAGTTTTGGCGATCGCCTGGCAAGCCTTGCCGCGGGGTGCTACGACTGCCCGTGCACAAGTTCGGGGTACTAAGGTACCCCTACTTTAGTACACCGACAGGAGCCCCCGGGTCTGGGCCATACACGGTGCCGAGCGTTGTTGGGCCAGGCCCAAAACAATGCACGGGCGCGCGCAGCCTGGGTCACGCTACATCTTCTTTTGCATCCACCATGTCCTCCCCGAATGGCACGCGTCGAAGGCGGCATCGTGGGGAGAGGCGTGCGTGACGTGGCCGGCGTGCGCGGGACTGAGCCCCGCGGGCATGCGTCACGTCGCAGGTGATTTGTTTATTCGGAAAGGCGGAACGCCCCCCCTCCCTTCCTCCCCCTTATAAGCAGGGGAAACAGGGGAAGTCCGCCCACCCGCCAGTTGCGATTCCTCGAAAATCTCCGCCACTTCCCAAGAGAAGCAGCGTTCTGCCCCTTCCGTCGCCACCAGTGCTACCGACGCCGTCGACCTCCCTCCCCGCTTCCGCCATGGCCCCGAAGGGCGACAAGGGGAAAGGGAAGGCTGTGAAATCGGCCGAGGCGCAGCGGCTTGAGGCGCTGCGAAAGGAGCAGGCAACCTTCCCCCCTGAGCTCGACGCGTTGGACCTGAGGGAGGAATTCTACCTCTTCTGGTCGACGGGGACGCGAGCGCATCCGCGCACGAGGGTTCTTCCCGCCGCCGCCCAGAAGGAGTATACGACCGGGTATCCCTTCTTTCCTTTGCTCTTCTATTGCGGGCTCTGCCCGCCCTTCTCTGAATTTTTCTGCGACATCATGAACACCTACGGGTTCCATCTCCTTGATTTCACCCCCAATGTTGTCCTGACCATGGCAATTTTCGCACATCTTTGCGAAAACTTTGTCGTAGTCTATCCAAACGTAGCCCTCTTCCACCACTTCTTCACGCCTCGAGTGGAGAGAGGAGAGCCCATCTCCGGTGGAATCGCCTGGATCTCGAAGCCCGGCAAGAAGGATGCTTATCTGGAGGGATAGCTCCGCAGCAAATGGGAGGAATGGAGAGCAGACGGGTGCCTGATCGTCGAGGAGAACCCGCAGCCATTCCCTGTCGTGCGCCGAACTCCTGTGGTGCGTGGCAGGGATTGGAGCGACGTGGCTCCAGACGACGACAAGCTGCAGATTGCCGTTACCCGGATCTTGCGGCTTAGGCGTGTCGGGCTCACAGTTGGCGCCGTTGGCGCAGATTTCCTCCGCCGCCGCATCGCTCCCCTGCAGGAGAAAGGGAGACCCGCCTGGGAGTTCCAGAATGCGGCGGACATCATGAGGCTGTGCCCTGGCCTTAACTTCAATTTCACTGTCTTGGAGCTTGACGGGACGCTCAGGGGGCTGTTCAAGCACGACCCCGATCACCCCGAATGGTTCAGGCTGCCGCGAGGCGTCGTCCCGTTGTGCAACAATTCGTCGCTCAGCCGCATCCTAGCAATGATGCCGCTGTGCGACTCGCACGGGAACGACCCCACTTGGCAGGAGCCCACCGGCGATGTCGTGCGGGCGTTCTTCGACGACTTGGTGGAGGTGCCGGTCGACCCCGCCGAGCAGAAGGGCCTCACCCGGGACACCACCGACGAAGAGTTGGCGCGCATCGCCTCCAGGATGGAAGAGGCGGCGGCAGCCGCGGCCACGGGCGAATTTGGCTTCACATTGGCGGAGGCGGACGCAGCAGAGGCAGAAAGCCTTGCTGATCGAGCGGAGTTTGTCAGCGAGGAAGAGCCTGCCGGGCACGGCGTCGAGGCGGACAAGCCCATCGAGGACACGAGCGGCTTGCCGGAGGTTGACGCCTCTTCCTCCCGACCTTCGGGCAGCTCGTCGCAAGCGGAGCCCCCTGCTCAACCACAGAGGCGTCTCCGCAAGGCTGGAGACGTGGTGGGGCGGCAGACGAGCCAGCAGCCGCAGCGCCGCATGACACGCTCTGCTGTGGCAGCAGGAGCGGGGTCTTCGCGGGCCGCCGCTTCTGCTCCTGCCGCCCCTCGCGCCACGGCGGCAGACGGGGCAAGGCCATCTCAGGCTAGCGCCACCACTGCCTCCGCCAAGCGGCCGAGGGAGCCTACTCCTCCGCCTCCTCGCGCCAGAAGCGGGCCAGTCTTCGACTTCTCCGCGCTTAGCTCCGACGAGGAAGAGGGAGAGGAGTAAGATCCCCACTGTACTTGTATTTCTTCAATTCTTGCAGTTGTGTCTCGCATCTCATTTGCTTTCCTCTGAATTTGCTCCTTTTTAGGACTCTGGCTCAGAGGGCGGCAAAGAGAGCCAAGGTCCCGGTGGTCATCCTTGACGACGAGCCCACCGTGACGGCAGGGGGTGCGCCTGAGATGACCTTGTCGGACCCGCCAACTAATCCTCAGAGCAGCCCCCAGCGCAGCCCCCAGCGTAAGCATATGATTTGCTTCCTGCCGTTGGGCGCGCCCGGGTACTCTTCGTTTTTTTTGATATCTGACTGTTGATTTGCGTAGGAGCAGAGCAGACCCACCAGGAGCGTCCGGAGACCGCCCCCGACGCGTCACCGGCTGCAACTACACCGCCAAGGGGGAGTTCCCCGGCAAGGGAGGAATCCCCGGCAAGGGAGCAGTCTCCGGCAAGGGAGCAGTCTCCAGCGAGGGAGCGGTCCCTGGCAAGGGACAGCACCGGCGACCCCTTGGCGACGGAGACCGTGACCGCAGACCCTGGCGAAGGTAACCTTCTTGCCTCGAAACTCCCCTGGGGTTCTTCTTCTTTTGATAGTTGTTTGACTTCTCTCCCTCTTTCGGCCTTCAGACCCGCCTGCCACGGACCTGATGGAGACCGAGGTCGCCGTCGAGGAGGACGCGCGCGGCCATACCGACGACGTGGCCACCACCGGAGAGGCGGACGGTGCTGAAGATCTGGCCGGCGAAGAGGCCGCCAAGGCTGCCGCAGCGGCCGCCGGTGAGGGGGCCGGCGATCGTACAGACGGCCTTGGGCCCGCAGGGGCGCCAGGCGCTGCACCGACCGCCGATCCTGCTTCCGCCGGAGCGTCGGGCCCCGAGGAGCCCCAGCCAGGCGTCTACCTGAAGGCCGGCGATGATATCTTCATCAAGCTCCCCTGGGAGTCGACTTCCAGGGCGCCGGTCGAGGAGGAGACCTTGGATGGAGAGGTGCACGCCTCCGCCGGGCTGACGCTGGTTGATGTGCCAAGCAGCAGCGGCGGCGAGCCTGAGGAGGAGCGGCTGCTCCAGAAGCTGGTGTCACTCTACGGCGCCCGACAAGCCAAGGTGGAGCGCTGGGAAGCGCTTGTCGCTAAGGCAGGAGTGGACATGGAGAAGCGCGCCGAGGAGCTCCGGGAGCTCAACCAGGAGGCCCTCCGATCCTTGGTGGAGGAGCGGAGGCAACTCGACGAGGCGCGGACGGCCTTCATCCTCAAGAAGACCGAATCTGAAGAGCAGCAGAGGCTTGCCGCCGAGGGGCTGTCCGCGCGGGAGGGCGAGCTGGTTCAGCAGAGAGCCAGCCTCGCCAGCCACGAGGAGGAGGTCGCCGCGCGCGAGCAAGCGCTTGGCGGAGCCCTCAAGGAAGCGCAAGATGCTGCCGCGGCCGCCAAGGCCGCCAAGAAGGAGCTGGAGACGAGGGTGGCGCAGCTCGACACTGATCTTAAGGCGAGCGGTGAGGAGCTCGCCGCGCTCAAACAAGAGCGTGAGAAGGGTGCTTATACCCTCGGCGAGCTGCAAGGACGCTTCGCCGACAAGATCAGGGAGCTTGACGCTGCCAAGGGCTCCAATGCCGACCTCGAGATGAAGCTGGCCACCTTGTCCAAGACGCTGGACAGTGCCAAGGAGCAAGAGACGGCCTTGCGGAAGGAGATCGCGGACAACGAGGCGTTGTTGGAGAGCGCCGCAGTTACCCAGAACGACTTCAGGGTGGCGGTGGAGCAGTGGACGGAGGGCCTGGTGGACATCGCCGCCTCCATCGACAAGGAGTTGTCGCTGCTGGGGATGGAGGGTCACGAGTATCCCTCCGACGCGAACCTCCCTCCCAGCGCTAAGCTCACTTCGTTCTTCAAAGGCGTGGCGACGGCCCTTCAGGAACTCCGGGATGTGATCCCAGAGCGGATGGCCGACGAGACACGCGATGCCTGCGCTGGAGCCCTTGAGAAGGTGTTGGTGAAGATCGTCTTCCGCAACCCAGGCCTCAAGCTCACCAACGTCCTCATATCCCTGCCGGCAGACGCTGACCTTGAGGAGATCAGGGCCCTCGTCGCGCCCATTGTGGAAAGGGTGGCCGGGATCAAGAGGATCGAGGGCGACCGTCTGAATTAGGCCACCCCCTTTTTCTTTTCTTGTCGCCGCTGGCCGAGTTATGAAAGCAATTCATTAGGGCTGCGACAAGTTATCTTGTAATATAACTTTATCTTAGGTAGCGAGTGCACTGTTACTTCCTCTATTCGATTCCCTCCTTTGTATGTTATTGCCCTACGCTTTTAGGGAACTTGCCGGCGTAGGCACACTTGCTGAGTGCGGGACATCAGCAGCCCGCTGGCGGTGCCGTTGCCGGTAAGAAACCTTGTCGTGACTAGCTGCGGTTCACTTAAGTTGTTGAGCAGGCTCGAAACGAAATAAGGGCGCAACTGCAGTTGCGGCACACTCAAGTCGCCGAGCGAGCTCGAAACAAAGTAAGGGCGCGAGTCTGGTCGCAGCATACTTAAATCATTGAGCGGACTCGGAACGAAGTAAGGGCGCGACTAGCCACGAGCTGGTTCCTCCGCGCACAGGTTTTCCATACAAAGTATGGTCGTTCGAGGAAGATAACCTTAGAATTTAAAAACTTGATTGCTCAAACTTTGGCAACTTAGCTTTTCCGTGGCTCGCTGCCCGGCAAGGTCGCTTTCTAGCAAGGCGAAACATGAGGCTCGTCATCGCTTACCGGGGGCCAGTGCTGCACAGAGTGTCAGATAACGCATGCAAAGAATAAAGAGCATGAGATCGACAAGATGCACGGAACACATGAACTCAATCTGTGCCCAGGGTCTGCACCTGGCTCTGTACAAAGGATCACATGCAACAGCGGCAAGACTTTGTACAAAAGGGTGGTTGCCGGACGGGGTCCGACAACCGCGCCTTACGGGCGAAACTTACGAAGATGCCCAACGTTCCAGGAGTTGCTCACCGGAGTGTTATCTTCGGTCTCAAGGCGTACAGCGCCAGGCCTAGCGACTTGTTTCACCCGGTAAGGGCCTTCCCACTTCCTCGAAACTTCTGGCTCTAACTTTGCGGCTATAAAAACAGCGCAAAGCTTGCTGGTAGCGAGCAGCTCGCACAGCGGCCTAAAGACGGTCCTCCTCGAGGAGCAGCGCGTCATCTCGCCGCAGTTGCTCTTGCTCGAGCTCAGCCTGAGCGAGCACTCGAGGTGGCCCGTACGCGAGATCCGTGGGGCTAACTGTCCCCGCTCCATGGAATAGAGCGAACGGTTGCCTGGTCATACCAGGGCTTACCCACGCCGAGAGGTGTCGGCGTATGTTCAGACGCCGTGGCACCATGAGCTGGCTCGGTGACGCCCGTTCCGCCGTCGGTGCCGTCCCCACCACCCGTTTGCTCCAAGGGCGGTGGGTTCGACGCAGACGGACCAGCCACCTCCGGAGCCTTCTTCTTCGGTGGCATGTCGATGAAGACGATGGAGATCTAGCCTGTGCAGACGCCGGATCGGGTTCACACAACCTCGACGCCACCTACCTGGCACGCCAAAGATGTCGGGGGAAATCTGCCTCCACGAACACCTATGGGGACCGAGCCCCTTTCTTGGTTCGACGGGGGGCGGAGGTCGCGCGAAGAGCGGATCGAGGCGATGCACACAAGGGGTTTACCCAGCTTCGGGCCGCACGGATGCGTAAAACCCTACTGCTGCTTTGTGGTTTGTATTGTGTTCTTGTTCGGGAGCGCTGAGTGCTACAGTACACTCAGGCGACTAATCAGACCAAGCGTGAGTGGCCTCCTTCCCCCCTTTACATTGCGCATGGGGCCTCCTTTTATATGCGCAAGGGGTTACCCACAGGTGGCAACGTAGGTGGGGGTAAAACTGGAAAACGCTGTGTTGGGTACAGCTGTTTGCACAGTGCTATCATACCTAACTCTGACGGCAGGGGACAAGGGCATTAAATGCCCGTCTGGGTCGCCCAAACAGTGCAGAAAAGGGACCGTCAGGGGCGCCACCGTTTGCCACGACGGCTACCCTGTCAGCGTGGTTTCGCCACCGCATGCCCCTGGCTGCGCAGCCTCTCGCCACGTACGCCTGGAACGGCCCCAAAGCGACGTGTGGGTGGATGAGCTGGAACGCAGGCGCGGGGTGGTGACTTGCCGCGGAAAGCGCCTTGCCGCGGTTGATGCCTTGTCGCGCCCGGGAGCTTGTTGCTCACTGGTCCTTGCCGGGACGCGTGGCGCGTCGCAGCATGTCTCTTGTCGTGCCTTGGTCGGCCTTCCCGGCAAGCTCCTCTTGCCGGGGCCTTGTGCTTCGAGCGGCCGTCCCGGCAAGCTCCTCTTGCCGGGGCCTTGCTCTCTTCGGGTGGCCTTCCCGGCAAGCTCCTCCTGTCGGGGCCTTGGCTCAAATACTTTGTTCTTGGATGGCCCAAAAAGGGACCATGGAGAGTTTTGGCGATCGCCTGGCAAGCCTTGCCGCGGGGTGCTACGACTGCCCGTGCACAAGTTCGGGGTACTAAGGTACCCCTACTTTAGTACACCGACAACCGCTCACTGTTCATCCAACCCCCCCCCCCACCCCCGCATCCCTCACTGTTCATCCCATCGATCGGCTTCAGTTAGCAGCAGTAGCCAAGGAATCGCTCGATCGGGTTCAGTTAACAGCCATCGATCGATCGCTCGGGTTCAGTAACGCGTAGCCTGCAGTGCAATCGCTCGGGTTCAGTTAGAGCCAACGCCTCGCACACACGCGCGTACGTGTATGAGAGAAACGTGCATCGCTCGGCCCCCGACCTCCCACCGTAACCGGGAACTCCCCGAAATTTTCCTCCCCCTCGCTTCTACCACGGTTTTTTTCCGTCATGGACGGCCCAAAGAATATCATGCAGCTGCATCTCCGGCCCGCCCAGGACGAAAAGCCCATTTTCTGTCAAGATTTTTTGTCACAGAAGTAGGAGCCCACCACATCTACGATGATACCGGGTTTTGTTACAATTATCATCGTAGAAGTGTCATATGTATGACAGAAAAAACAATCGTTCGGCCCAAAATGTCACGTATGTGTCTTTTTTTTTGTAGTGGCATACAGCCCATCTGCCATTATTTCAAATAATTTACAGCTCATTTGCTAATTCTTACGGGTTTTTTTGGAGCTCATATTCTTTATGTTAGCATTACAGCCCATATTGTGGCCACGGTTAAAAAATTATACGAAATTTTGCATATGTCGGTGCGGTCTGAACTGTTTTTAATCCCGAAATTTTGAGTCATGTTCAGACTGATTTTAAAAATAAATGTATATCAATATAAAATCCAATAAATTGTCCACGCATAAAAATCAATGCAATTTAAAATCTTGAAATGAAGAAAATATATTTGAAAATAATTGTCGGTTTGATGTGTTTTAAAAATGTACAACCCATTTGTAATTACTGATAGGCCATTTTCTCGGCCAGCCGAATGAAGCTCTCCTCATCTTGAAAGATTTGCAGCCCAACAGGCCTGATAAAGCGACTTACTTGACAAATCACAAAAAAACTGGGCTAGCCATTTTCAGAAAGAAAAAAAACTACTGGGCTGGTCTATGGTAAACATAAAAGAAAAGGTTGTCTAGACAGGCCAGACTGTCCCGCACAGCCCAGTTGACACCCTGCTTCCGTCTCAAAAACAAATTAGATAAATGCCACTCCAATTATGGCCATTCATAAAAATGCCATTGCAATTTCCAAACTTTGAAAAATGCTACTGCAATTTTTGCAACCTTTGAAAAGCGCCACTGTAGTTTGCAAGCTTTGAAAAACGCCACTCCAGACTTCGAAAAATGCCACTAGAAATGGCATGAAATGGCATTTTTCAAAGTTTGGAAATTGCAGTGGAATTTCTCGAATACACCAGATTTGGAGTGGCATTTATCAAATTAACCCAAAACAAAAAAAACTGGGCGAGCTGCTGGGTCCTTGGTGTAAGCCGCTCATTGTGCAATTCTCTCGTTTATTGACTACGTTGACAATGGCATGGGACCCAGATGTCAGAAATCCACTAGGAGGAGCCATTTTTTATTGGCTTGAAATAAGGAGGCACTTGCTTGCATACTTTCATGACCTTGCCGGGTCCCTGCTGTCATCCTCTCCACGTACAATCATCTCCTTATTGTGTGCGCGTCAACTTCCTAGGCCCACAAGTCAACCTCTAAACCGTGGAGGACAAATACAACCCATTTAAAAAAATAACAGCCCATTCCATCCGTTCAAACGGAAAGTTCAACATTCAGAGCAAAGTAATAGGTCTGATCCACATATAGAGTACTGAACTTCCACGTTGACAACCATCATAGCCAAGTTAACTATCTACTCCCACTAACACTCTAGTAGCGTACAAGTACTAACTTACTCTTAGCTAACTAGACGATGCCGGCAGCCATCTGTTGTCCATGCTAAACGCCGGCACCGGCATCCTCCGCCTCGCCTCGTACTTGCCATAGGTGCGATAGGGTGCGTTACTTGCGCGCGTTGGCCCTTTCCATGCCGGCGTGGTCCACCGAAGCTTCGGCTTCCAAGCTAGAAACCCACTAGACGAGCTGGTAGTAAAAATCGGCGTCGTGAACGCGTGCGTGCCCGACAGCCTCCAGGGCTATTTGCCGGGCGCCGGCCTCCACGTAATCGGCCCAGTTGTGGCTGCTCTGCTCACGACTCAAAGCGTCGATGCGCTGCTGCTCCATGTCCCGCTGGTGGCGCAAATCGGCGATACGCTGCTCCTCCGCCAGGCGGTCACGCTCCAACAACTCCTGCTCCTCCGCCATGCGGTCACGCTCCAACAACTCCTTGATCTCCGCATTGCCGTCTAAAGACAGATAGAATGCCTCCTCCCTCCGTCTGCCTTCCGGTGAAAACCCGAACACTAGTTCCGGCGGTGACCGCCTCCGGCGTCGCCTACCGCGGACGGGCGGGGGCATGGCGGACGTGGCGAGCGACGTCGGGCCGGTGGGGGCTTATGAGGATATGGCGAGTTGGGTCACGGTGGCACCTGAGAAGGCCGAGAAACAGTACTTATAGGCGGAAGGTAGCGCGACGGTCATCGAAATTCAATGCATAATGGCTTAGCGCGCCAGCTTGCCATGGAAAACTAGAGAAACTAAAATTATGACTGTGTTGTCCCGTCTCGTCTGGGTCGCACGCCGGCATGGTGGTCAAACGAGTGCAGTCGAATCATCTCTCTCCTTATCAATAATGATTCCACAGATTTAAAGCGTATCTTTTTTCGCATTAGTTAGCTACCTTAATTACGACCGGCTGCATGCAGGCACTCAGAATCGCTCGCAGGCAGTACGCGAAGCAGCATGCAGCCATTTCGCATTTTTATCCGTGTAGGATCGATAGTGTAGCTTGTCAGTTTCTTCAGAGGTAGGCATTTTTATTCAAAAAGCTGCCACTTCGCATCTTGCATCGCAAATAAAACTGCCAGGAGCACATTTGTAGGCTAGCTAGTGATCGATCACTAACTTGTAAACACTGAGCGAACAGAAATAAGTAACTGTTAATGCATCTCAATGATTCACAGATCATATACAAATATGTAGCTCCAAAAGCAAAGATCAGCCACTTCGGATCTTGTGTCATAACTAAAACTAACTAGTATGATTCCCATACATAATATCAACATGTTAATGCATCTCAATGATTCACAGATCATATACAAATATGTAGCTCCAAAAGCAAAGATCTAGAAAAAACATTTGTTCTTCCTACTAACATGGATGCTTCTCTTGGCCAACATTCAGTACAGACTGAAAGACAAATTTGTTTGTGAAGTCAACAATTCCTCTTGCAAACGTAAGTGGTTTCACCAACAGCTGGAACCATGAGAATGAACCACACATGATGGAGGAACATCCACTGCAATATGATTTGGTCTTCTTTCGATCACACGGCGAGACTATTTTCGGAATACAAACTTTAACTTAGGCAAAATGATGCCCATTGTATAATCAGACCAAAGCAATGAAGCACCTAGTGTTGGCCAATAAATAGTACAGTACTACTTTTCTGCAGTCCATGAAGTGACTCTCCAATCTTTCTATGTCTATTTTCAAATGGCACCGCATGCAGTGACTATACTATTCTCTTGTGCAGTTCAACCAAAATTGCGGGCACTTTGTTTGTTTGCCAAATAGCAACGGGCAGACATCTCTGTTTGCACAAATATCAAGCAGCTAGTAAACATATACCACACCTTGTATTTTCGGTTTAAACATGTCTGTTCCGCTTAGCATCTGTCATGTTCTGCACTGGACAATCTGATGCAGTTATGTTTTGCCCTGGACAATTTCATACTGAATTGATTTGCTGGTTCAGAGCAGAAATATAGCGCCTATTCTTCATCAGACCAAGGATATCCATGTTCGCAGTGATGGAAGAGGTGAAATCGATACAACCGAAATTGAGCATCCAATCATTGAATCCTGTCCTGCACCTCCAATGTAGGTCCACCCTGCCAATAAATTCACATGCAAACCACTAGTATTACTATATAATGACAGTACAAAAAGAGTAGCAAGATAGTAGCAAACCATGTACCTTCGCAATGAACAGCTCATAGTGCCACCAATTGGATATAAAGGTTTGGAAAAAAAACATGCTCCTAATGTTGAACCAGTTGGACTTTTTGTGTAGTTCCACTAAAATCGAGCATCCCTATTTGCATAGATATTGAAAGTGTGATTACTATAAAAGTGGCACTAGTTGAAGCATAGACTCACAAATATAAGCATTCCAATTTCTTAATGGGAAAAGGTAGCAAGACTGTTTCTAACCACCTGTTTGAAGGAATAAATAAAGCAACAACGGCTGATGTCAGGAAGGCATACATAGTTTTTTCTGGAAAAGTGAGCCATTCCTGACCTTTCCTCTTCTTTTAAGCAAATTTTGTGCAGTTCTACTAAAATAAAATGTCATCACCGCCTTGAGAATTCAGTGACACTGTACAAAAGGAAATGACTTAACATTACATCATGATGTCAGGTATGTAGTCGACAGGCATTAGAGACAAACATACAGACCTCCTCAAGAGAACGGCCGGAGGAGGAGGTGCCCACTCTTGAACTTTCCTCTTGTCTTCATAATTGTCTGTGCAGTTTAACCAAAATAAAATGACATCAGCGCCTTGGCATTTTGGTGACACTGTACAAAAAAATAACTTATCTCATGAAAGTGAGGTATGTAATCTATACGCATTAATAGTGCAAAAATCTGAAGGTAGTAACAAGTTTCATCGTTGGTATACTGGCTCTGCAACAGCATTAGAATGCCTTAGCTGAAAAATCTTTAATACATCCACAATCAACAGCTAACCCTGAAATAATCCAGTGACATTAAATGGCATTGCTTAAATTTATGGGTGGCATTAGACTAAGAGTGGCATTAGATAAATGTGGCATCACTTTTGCAGTAGCATTGCTTGACTTGACTGCTCGCGTTATACTAACAGCAAAAAAAGTGGCAATAAGAGCATGGGAGGCCCATTCGGACAGTGGGTGCACCAGTACGATGTACCTCCACGGACGCAGAGTGGTGAGGGAGGTATGGTTGCCTAGAGCAACAAATATCCAGGCAGCACATGTGGATTACGTCCCATTTTTGTTTTCTTTAGCCACCTTTTTCCTACGCGAGGACAACAAACCGATCGACCTGGTCATTCTCTATTGCGTTGTCATGCCTTTCTACCCTTCTTCAACCAAGAGACACGAGACTCGTTCCTTAGCTACTGATTTTCCCCTTCTCTACCTAGATGCGGGTTCGATGCCTACTCTCTTGGACAGTACAGTCTCCCTTCCTTTCCTTATTCAACCCAAACATGGATTAGTCTGCATGAAGTAGGGTTTCCTTTAATAGTGCAAATTATGGTTTTCTTCTGCGTGGCCAGCAAAGTAGAGGATAGCAAATTGGGAAGATGGTGGAGTGAAAAAAGATCCACATGCAACGACGTAGCAAATGGGGCAATAGAACAAGGTTATGGCTCGAAAAGAGGTAGCATACCTGAGGGTCGGCGGGAAGTGGCTTCGCTCATGGTCGCCGTCCTCCGCACACACTACGGCAGCGAGCTTGGGGACGGAGGCCATCCCGCACGGGCGCTAGATCTGAGAGGACGGCCTTGTCATCAGTGCGTGACCTCGCTCGCCGACGACGAGTGCGTCAATGCTGCACGTCCTTTTCTTCCGCGGCGGATCTATGACCATCGGTGAGGAGGGAGAGAGGGGCCGTCTTTTTTAGATCTGGAGAGAGGGTGGTAGTGTGAGAAGCAAGTGGGCAGCCCTTAGCAAGAAAGCGCTGAAGCTCCATCATATATATCTTTTTTGTACTACTAGTACTGGAGGTGGGGTAGTGGTAGAGTAGTTTATATTTTCTCTGCGTACAGTACCAGTTAGTCGTGCTTCAAAACTGCTCGGCACGCCATTAAAAAAATAAAGGTCGATAACTAATGCGGCACCTCGGGCCAACGCGGCCAGATCGCATTTTGCACGAGAAATTACACACCATGTTTCGTTGACATGTGGTCCCGTTCCAACATATAAGTGAGACGATAGCGAGTAGTAGGAGTATTTCCGAACGGACGTGTAGGCCGGGGCGCCTCTTCGTGAACCGTGGCAAACTCGCAACCGTCCACCAACTCTTCGCCTTTCCCTCTCGATTTGGAACTGCTGTCGCACGCTCTTCCTCTCCCTCCTCCATTTTCCTTCAGCCCTTCACCCTTTCTTCTGCCATTGTTCGATCGTCTTCTCCATGGAGGGAATAGGCCGGAAACGACCCCGTTATTCTTGCCCCGATCTGAAAGATGACGTGGTGGAGGAACTAATTGATCGGTGCGACGTCATCACCTCGGCTAGCATGGCAGGTTCGTTCAAGCCCATTCTCGACTCAACTAATAACATCATTGCAAGGAACCCAAGAGTCAAGGAGGGGTTTGATCTCCCCTATCTTCTTCGCCGTGACCCTGATGACTGGCGCCGGCACGACGGAGGCCTCGCCCTGTGCAAGTTGATGTCGCTTGATAATGATACGTATGATGTTAAGATGCCATCGCTTGAGGGCAAGGCTTGGGCGGGCGCAAATGGAGATTGGGTTGTTTACATTGGGTCCAACTGTGAGTGGGAACTTGTGAATGTGTACACTCGTCACCGGGTTCCACTTCCAAAGACAGCACACTGCCCAGAGGTTGAGCACATCGGTAATGTACGCACGTTCAAATATGATCATGGTGATTGTCTTCTACGGAAGATAGCAATTTGTCGAGTTCCCAACCGCTCTTGGAATTACAAAAACTACGATGTTGTTGCTATCTTCGACAAGCTTGTTTCCGTCTTTGATGGTTTCACTCGATGGATATTGCTCAAAAATCAGTTTCTGTACACGGATGAGTACCGTGATGCAATTCAATACGATGGCCTTGTGTTTGCTGCCACCACTCATGGCACTGTTTTTGCATGGCATCCTCGTAGTTACGGTACGTTTGTCTTCCACCGTAATTATAATTGTTTCATCCACATGCATGCGGGTTAGCAAGTTTCCCTTTACTAATTAACCTTCTTCTTGTGTTTCCAAGGTCCTGTGAACATCCCACCACCTATACTTGAAAATTTTATAACCAAGGGGGAGATGCCAATGGTGATGATCACGAGCAGCGCCCATATACTCTGTGGCGCCTGGCAACTAATTCCGATGGATCACCTCTTCTTGTGTGTATACAGCCCACTGATGATGTTACTGCTAAGGAAGCACGTGTCTCCCATGGTCGCACTCTCCGGACCTATTCCAACACCCGTTGCATGGTATTCGGGATGGATACTAGTGTGCTAGCGCCAACTCCTTCTCCCTGGCACAGAATTGATAGTCTTGGAGAAAACTTGCTCTTCCTTGGACAAAACTATCTGATGATGGTGAAAGGCGATCCAACTGTTGTTGACACATTTATGAGAAGCAATTGTGTCTATACCTCGGACATTTGGGTGGTTCCCTACCCTGGTACTGATATAGTAGGCCGCTTCAGCCTGGATGATCAGTCCTGCGTTGGTCTCCAGATCGACAATGGATGGCCCGTCCCAGAGAATCACTTGTGGTTCAAAGCAAGCGTTTCCAACGCCGCGGAATGGTTGAGTTGAAGTTCATTTCATGGCTTGTTATTTGTTGTGTGGTGAAAACTTTAGTATTTATAATGTATCCTCGTTGTTGATGTGGGTTGATGACTTGTTGTATGTAATAAAATGGTATGACTGTGATAAACTTACTAAATTTATGAATGGCTTTTGAGTCGCTTCTCTGAGTGAGTGGTGCGACGAGGAAAAAATAGTTTCCGAATACATAATTGTACGTGCATTGCAATAGGTTGTCGGATGAGGCCAATCAATAATAGTAGTACACTATTTGTACTAGCTTCACATGCTTCGCGCGTCGGGCGGGTGTTTTTACTGTAGCCATACGTTAATGTGTTCGTTGTACGTAACCAGCACCTCGAATCCTCGATACTAGTACACTATATAGTAGGAGTAAGTAGTAGGAGTAGTAGGGTGGCATGGGCCAGAACAAGCATTCACGTCCAGGAGTACGGCACACGCCACCACCACGACATCCATCTGACACCATATTATTTCTTGCAGTCTGTGCTAGAGCAATCTCTTCAACCTCGTCGTTTCTCTAACTTCGGCCATCGCGCAGTGGGCGAGGTGGGGGTTTGCCGATAGTCGGTTTCCTTAACTGCGGTCCCACTTATAAGGCCAACTCCAATGCACGACCCCAAACGCACCTCCGTTTTGCACGAACTCCAACAATAATTTTGACTAGAAAAGCAAGACCAAAGAAAACAAGAACCACAAGAATACATTTTACTACTCCTGTAAGTTGGATTAGTGCCTTCTTGATGCATTCATTGTTGATCTGCGGAGGCTCGATCTTGCGTCTGTGCTAGCTAAAGTGATAGAACATCTACTAAATTGCGCTCTATCTATATATGGATGTACTCTTCTTCCCAGTACAAAAACTTGCATCCATTCTACTCCCTCCGTTGCACAATACATGCCTTATATTTGTCAAAATATATATATATCTAGACATGTCTTAGTATATAGGTACATCCATTTTTGAACAAATGGAAGTCAAGTATTTTGGAACGGAGGGAGTACACAATAAAATTTTTAAGTTAGCACAACTAGTCTAATCCGAGAGCAGAACCGAAGATTTGGTCGGGTTCTTCCTCCTTTTGCCGACACGTGGGACATCCAGCATCCAGGTCGTGTCATGAAAGAAAATAGAGTGGTATTTGAAGCCACGAGATGTGCATCTTGGGTTAAACTGTAAATAGAATCTTGCTACCCTTGAGTAACTCCAAAAGCGGCCACCAAAGATCTTTATTGGATTTGTTTTTCATCACCAGCACGTCGAGGTGAAAGATGTGCAGGTTCAGTGGGTCCTCCTACGTTTTCACTAACATGTGGGGCCGCATGTGAGCAAACAGACAATGGGCTCCGCGCGTCCACTGGCTGGCTGAGAAGAGAGATAGAGGAGGGCTGAGCACGGACTGCAGGAAATTTGTTCTACGTACCTCGATATAGGCTCGATATAGTGGGGTGGCATGGGCCATAACTAGCATTCACGTCTAGTAGTACGGCACATGCCACCCACACGAGTCCCATCCGACACCAATTTTCTTGGAGTCCGTGCTACAGCCATCTCTTCTCCCTCCTATTTTCTCAGCCATCGCGCGGTGGGCGGGGTGGGGGTTTGCCGATAGTCGGTTTGCTCAATTGCGGTCCCACTTGTAAGTGAAAATGCAACACCGCATGCATTCCCGCTTGAGCGGCGTGCCGGACCAACCGTGTGGGGGTGCGACGCGAACACGGCAGGCTTTTCCTTTTGAACTCGTAACTTGTAAAATTTGGTTCTGCTCCATGGCGCGACCGATAGATAGAAAATAATGATTTTGCCTAGAGTAATGAGAAGTTTGGTTCTGGCGCCGTTCATGCATGGAGTACGTATGAAAATTATGAAGTTGATGCGAAAGGTAAGATAATTACTGTAGTATCATATACTACTACATGGATTTGACGGAAAGATAAAAATACATACGGATCCATCAACGTTCAATGACATCCTCACGCCCTAGTGCGCCGGGTCACCAACCGACGTGTGAGGAGCAGCGGTGTTGGCGGCGAGCTCAACGTGCTTCTGAACAGTGTCGTCCAAGGTTGCCCTGCGCTCCAAGAAGGCCTGCGTCCTATCGTCCTCCTCTTGCATGCAGTAGTCCTTGTGGACGATTTGCGCGTAGACGTGGGTGATTATGTTGATGGTGTCTTGCTGCGCCAGGCGCTGCGCAGCGAGCGCAACCTCGAGGTGGACATTCTCCGGCGCGATGGCGGGCAGTCGCAGGGCCACCAGTGTGTCGAAGAGGTTGTTACCATAGTGGCCGTTGAGGGTGGCGGGCATCGCAGAGCCTGGGCGTGTCGGCTGGAGGCTTACGTCAAAGTCGTCCACAAGCTTCTTGACGACGGTGAACTTGTCGAGTAAACCAACGAGGACCTCGTCGAACAAGGAGACGAAGCTGTCGTCCAAGCGGCCCCTCGCCCTGACGGCCTCAAGCAATACTACCTGGAGACGTTCCTCGGTGCCGGGCCGCAGGCCGTCGTCGTGGACCATCTGGCACAGCCGGCTGATGCTCGCGCTCATCGCCTCCATGGGTCTAGCGTAGCTTCTAGTCAACTGATCTTGCGATTCGAGTGATCACTCAGCCCTTGGTTAGCGTGCGTAGGTGCATAGGATTTTGTACTACTCCTCGGCCCTCTACTGCACCTGCCTTTGGTTGTATGATAGGTGGGCCAGCCACCCCCTGGGGCCATGTGTCATTCACCCAAAGTCAGTTGCCGTAAGTCAATGAAGTTGCGTCCCCCTCCGTGCCGGTGCAGTATAGTCATCTCACCGGACCTCTAGTTGGGGCCAAACGAGAGAAGTTTGATGTTTACTGGTTTATTGGTCCCCTTTGCATTTTGCGCCAAGTTTTGACCTTTGATTTAACTAATAAAATGTTAATGCATATAAACAAAAATGTTGTGTAAGTCACCTTACGAAAACCAAATAATCCCAAAATACTTAGGCACGGTGCATTAACTCCCTCCTTGTTTCTTATTTCGTGACATATCAACCAATGAGAGATGTGTGCCATGCATACTTTCAATGACTTGAGACTACCAAACATGACATGCAGTGTTTAGTTCATTGCATGTAATCCTATTAGTACTCTAGTTAGCAAAAAAACATTAAGTTCTCTCGTCGATAGGAATAAAACACCGTGTATTTATTTACAGAGGGAGTAGTACATTTTTGGTGACATGCATTACTAGATATTGCTAATCAAATACTAAAATCCAGATGGACGTGGTAGTACTCCTAAATCCAAATGGTGGTGCTACTAGTACTAGTAGTAGTACTACCAATGTAGTAGTAGGAGTACTAGCACTGTACTACCCGTTGGTCAAATTATTACGTGCTGCTCCTCACAGTGAAGTGACAAGACCCTGCGCCGGAGATGACACCTGAGTATAGGCGCCGTGTTCGGCATACCATAGTCAGCCTCACCGTCTGCAGTCACTATCATCATGGCTGTAGAGCTATCCTGCTTACAACTAGCCATGTTCAACATAATTTCCCGTGCGTAGATTCCCGTGCATTGCACGGAACACGAAGATTGGGGGTGGACGGCTCCGGCAGCGGCCATCGCGCCAGATTTTTCCACGACCTTCTACTCCTAGATGTGATGGGGAGGAGATGAGGCTGATTGTGAGAGACAAGGAGTTGTTTGTAAATAGGGAACAAGTGCGGGCATCTTTTTGCAAAAATGGAGAAGCTTGGTTTGTATGCGTCAGATCTAGATCCGACAGCTATTGGTGAAAGATGGGAGGCAGAACATCATCACCAACTCAGGACCTGTTTGATTTGCAGGATTTTGAAAACACAAGAATAGGACACGGCAATATTACAAGTTTCAAACTGATATTACAAATGTTAGGAGTAATGTTGCACCTACGAAGAGGGAATTACTAGGAAGTTTATGTAAGAACTTTCGTTACTTTAGGTGGATGCAGCATTATTGTACAAACTAAAATCCACCACCCTGACAATTCACTAATGGGCAAATAAGTTTTCGAGTCTCTGGCCACTTGATGTTTCAAAAACAAATTGAGCTTCTGCGGAGACTTTGTCATTTAGGCTTAGACGCTTGCGGTGATCAGCACGCCATTCATTGTTGCGCCAGAGAATGCCAAACCACATTACCTTGAGCACACTTGCCTCCAGAACAAAGAACCTAGCCAATTTAATCTCAGATGTGCTGCCTTGGTAGTCGATCAAATCAATTTCTGTAAGATGGAGATCAAGGCATTCGATGAGATTGTTATAGTGCAGCACATTTTTCACTTTCGGGTCTTTTTTTATCTGCAAAAGAAGAGAACATATTAGAGCAGCTGGCTGCATAAGATTGCCGTGTCATCAAGAGGTACCAATATCATTCGCTCATATGATAGAGTTGGTTGGCTAGTGATATTTTTTCACTCTCTCTCTCTCTATGTCTCTTTCTTTCTGTTTCCTCTCATTTAACTAGGAGCACGTGAAGAGATTGGCATTTGTTGCCTTCCACTATGTGGTCGATGCCATATTTCGCAAAAGTATGCCACATAACACGCATCGATGTCAAATCAAAAAGATTTTGGCACCGCTCTCGCGATGTGAGAGAGTTGGCACCGCTATGCACACAGACCCACATGTATGAACAAATCAATCAAACCAACTACACCAGCCTCTCTCTCACTCTCCAGCCGGTCAACTAAACAATATACGGAGCTATACGCTGACACAGTGAGCGTATAATCCGTCGGTATAGAGAGTTTGAGTGAGAGGGGAGGCCCGTGAGAGATAGCAGAGAGAGAGAGAAAGAGCTACTCCCTCCGTTCGATAATGTAGTTCCAACATTTTTTTAAGTCAAACTTTTGAAACTTTGACCAAGTTTATAAAGAAATTACTTATATCTACAATACCAAAGATAAATGATAGTATGAAGTAAGTACATGTTGTGATGAATCTAATGATCGTTCCAGATGTAAATGTTTTTCTCCACATATACCTGGTCAAACTTTTCTGAGGTTTGACTTTTCAAAACATCCATATGCTTATGGACGTGACAGAGTCCCTAACAAGAGAGAGAGAGAGAGAGAGAGAGAGTGAAAAAAGTGTGTGTGCGTGTGTGAAAGAGACATGGACAACACACGATAAAAGTAGAGAAAAAGCATGCGTGTCTTATGCAAACATATCACACATGCATCTTCGACAACAGAGGCAAGGTGAGGAGATAGTGTGTGGTTGTTTGGAACCGAGAGAGCAAGACCCCTAGCACATGGCCAAGAGGGGTCTGACAAACAAGGGAGAGAGGTCGAGAGAGACGTATGGAGAAAATGCAGACATGGGGAGGAGAGAGTGTATGTTTGTCATAGAGAGATCCCTTGGAGATCGTGATGGGACTACATGGGTGGGAGATCAAGTGACAAGGTGTGTGCGCGATAAAAGATGCCCCGAGAGATATCGAGATAGACGTATGGATGGAAGGAGACAATACGTGTGTTCCTAATGGCTAGTAAGAGATAATCATACTTAGGAGGGGGAGTGCTTGCGCCTATGATGGATTGAGGGATTATGGTACTTAGGGGGGTGCGTGTCACATGGAGAGAGAACAAGGGCGGAGAGTGTTGGATGGGTCTATATGTATAGCGCGAGCGAGACATGTGTATGTGTGAACCAGGGAGATATAAGGCCAGTTTGGCTTGCGTCCTGAGTATCTTTTGCCTGGCCTGGGGTTGTGGCTGGATTTCATGCATGCTTGTTTGGTTGCTACCCTATGAAAAAGAAAGCCCGCCTGGCCTGGGTTCCCTTGCACTTTAATTAGCCTGGCTGAACTCCAGACACTGCAAGTAGCCTGGCCTAAGCGACCGATTTCGAACGCCTGGTCGTGCCTGGTCGTGTAGCCACGAGGCTAACAGCAACATGGATGGATATTAGCATTAAATAATTGATTCATGGATTGATTGATGGGACGTTGATGCTTTGCCTGGCCCAGGCATGAACCAAACGCTTCAGCACCACACAAGCCTGGCCAGGCAGAAATATTTTACATCTCACGTCCACACCAGACAGTACCGGCCATCAAGGCATGAGGGTCAGGTCACGAACCAAACTGACCAATAAATTTTGAGAGAGATTGAGGAGCCACGATAAGGCTGAGTGGTGCGTCAGATAGCTGAGAGGGGGAAAGAGATATTCCATCCGCTTGATAATGCAATGCATTTTTTAGAAGTCAAACTTTGGAAACTTTGATCGGGTTTACGCAAATGTTATTTATATCTACAATACCAAAGATACATCATACAAAACTACATCTCATGGTGAATCTAATGGTATATGTTTGCCGTACTAGATGTAATTCTTTTTCTCCACGTACATGGTCAAACTTTGTGATGTTTGACTTTTCAATAAATCTATATGCTATGGACCGAGGAGAGTGCCTCAGTCGAGATAGATCAAGTGCGTGTGAAGGAGAATGAGTAAGTGTGCAAAAAGAGTATGTGTGTGAAAGAGAAAGTGACAACAAACGATAAATTAGAGAGAGTGTGTGTTTTTTCGTTTCTTATGCGAACATATCATGCATGCATCTCCGAGATGGAAAAGCGAGGCAAGGAGATACACAAAGATAGCTCGTGTGTGATTGTTTGCAACGGAGAGAGACACCCATGTAGCACATGTCCAATAGAGGTGTGGCCAACAAGGAACAAAGGTCGAGAGGGACACATGGATGGCATGGACGCATGGGGAGGGAGAGTGGGTGTGTTTGTGATAGAAAGATCCCGTCGAGATCGTGAGGGGGCTATATGGGTGGGAGATCGAGGGAGTGCGTGCGTGATAGAAACATTCCCCGAGAGAAATCGAGATAGACCACGCACATGTTTGTGATGGAGACTAAGATTAGCTAGTCATATACATATAGGGGGGACTGCGTGTGCCTACAATTGAGTGAGAGACCATCATACTTGGCTAGTTGGGCATGAGATTGTGTGTGTGCGTGTGTGAGATGGAGAGAGAACGAGGGGGAGAGATAGAGTTTTAGATGGGCCTATTGAGTGCGAGTGAGATATGCATGTGTATGTGTGACCCAGGTGGATGGATAGTTTGAGAGAGGGAGGGAAGAGCTCCGAGACGACATAGTGGTGCGTGAGAGAGTTACAGGCAAAGAGCTAAGGAATCTGTGTGCGTACAATGAGTGCACCCAAGATATCTAGCTTGGACTAGCTAGAGTATCACATAGTGTGCGAGAGAGACCTATAGATGGTGTATATATGCATGCGAACTAAAAATACCCCCCCCACACACACACACACAAAGAGAGAGGGAGATGGAGAGAAAGGGAGAGGGACCAACAAGGTTTTTGTGTCGGGTGCGTGCGACAGAATTGAAGATTGTCGGAGAGAGAGAGAGAGAGAGAGAGAGAGAGAGAGAGAGAGAGAGAGAGAGAGAGAGAGAGAGAGAGAGAGAGAGAGAACAGGAGTCAGGGAGAGGGGGAGGTCGCGTTTTATGCATCAAAGACTGATATAAACCATGTTTCGATATAAACTTGCATTCAAATATTTAAATTGGAGAACATGTTGTCTGCAATCCACACATGAACGGATATATGCGTATATCAAACAAGTTCATTAATTTGACTTTGAACATGTTCATGGAGTACTATAATACTGTACAACATGCTACTCGATTGAGGTGTTCAATTTTGGATTTAGTTCACTATTTTGACCTACTGAACGAGCTATTTCATTGAATCGAGATATTTCATTTTGGGTTTGATTCACGTTTTTGAGTGGTTCAACTATTTGTCATATAGTAAATCGCTAGCAACGAGCATGTAAAAACACATTACTCCTGAGCATCATCTCTCCATCTAAAAAAGAAGTGGCAAGCTAATATTTCAAAATTTGATCCGAATCGACTTGGTAAGGTAGACGTCAATGTTGGGGATATCGCTTATCGGGAACTTATCAGTCAACCCATGATAAGGGGTAAATCGGCTAATTTATCGGCATATCGGCCGATTTAACGCCATATCGGCTGATTTATCGGCCGATTTATCTTATTGGTCAGACAGCGGTAAGCGATAAATCAACCGATTTATCGGCATATCGGAAGATATCTTGAACAATGCGTGGATGCTCGTTCTCCCAAAATTTGAACGAACCGTTAAACATCCTCTCTGCTCGGTGGAATTCGCCCGAGCAAATAAATGGGAGACGCGAAATTACCGTCCTATGTGGGACACGCATCAATTGGCTCGTTGTACATCGAGGGTAGGTTCGTAACTTCATCCAAGCGCGCCTTCTCCTCGGCCGAAATGACATGTGCCGAATAATTCATAAACCATGGTCGGCAAAACACGCTCTCCTTGCCCGAAATAGCTCGCGCCCACTATTTCAAAACACGCTCTCCTCGCCCGTAATCGCTCGCGCCCACTATAGTTCAAAACACGCCCTCCTCGCCCGAAATCGCTCCCGCCCAGAGAAGCAAAGTTACTCTACTATCCCCGACCCTCAGTACACAGACCCAAGCCGAGAAGCCTATAGGCAAGGGTAGAACTGTAACTCCCCCTCACATTTCAGACAAATGCGTCCGTAAGACATGGTTCCACTCCCCTCCCAATTCCCCCCCACCCCCCCCCCCCCCCCCCCCGCCCCCATTCATACCTCGTGGGCGCCAAATCACCATCTCCCCGGGAAGCTCCCTTCTCCCGAGCCGCGAAACCTCAGCCCCACCTCCATAGCGCCCCCCACCGCACCAATTTCACAGCCGCCCTCCTCCCTAATGCCGGAGACACTGTCCATTTGCCGTCGTGCACTGGGCCGTGTGCCTCTTACTCCGTGATGCTGGTGCTGCCTCGACGACGACCGCGTGAACCGTACCGGAGCCGATTGACCCCCGCCGTTGTTCACGGCGCCGGAGCGGCTCCAACTTTGGATCCGTCCAGAGTCCTGGCACTGCTTCGGCGTAGCCGTCGACCGTCGCGACATCGCTCTTTCCCTGCCGCTGGTCACCACCGCAACCGTGCCGGCCTCACCGACTCGGCAGCTGGACCTGCCTACTTCACCATGCCGCCAGATAGGTCGCACCCTCATCTCAAATCACTTTATTTAGGCGTCAGTTGTCTGAATTTTTATTCTGGGCCAATCGATTTGCAATGGGAAGCAGCACCCCTCGAGGCGGCGGAGCTCCTAGGCTGCCGGTTGGCTGGTGTCTAACGTAAGGGTGCGGGGCCGCAAGTTCACCGCGGAAGCAGCGCTTAGATGGCTATCTTTTAGAGTTGCGTGGGTTGATGGTATTGCCGCCACCGGATCTGGATGACGGGGAGTCTTTGTGGATTGGCCCGGGGGCGGCGCAACCATGGCAGTGCGGTGGGGCGGGGAGCGGGGTTTTGGCCGGGGCCACGGATGGCGGAGGCAGGCTGCTCTGCCGTTGGTCACTGGCTCTTCGGGGAAGATTCTGAACAGTGTCAGCCGAGAGGCACAAGACGACCAGCCATCCGGCGTAGATCGGACAGTACCAAAATAAAATAAAATCGTGTGACCCCAATTTAGTCTTCAGTCAACAAACGTGTGACCACTCTCATACCTTGATGTTGATCTCTTAGTGTATTTCTTCAGATCAAAGAGATATGTCGTTCTTAACATTATGCGTTATCTGCATCTTCAGACACACCATCTTCCGACTCACCGCTGCTGCTCCAACAAGGGAAGCATACACCAGAAGGGAGCTATAGTCCCCACTCAACAGTTCCCTGCATCAAATGCACGTTCCCGACATGCACAACCACAACAACTGCAGGGCCATCGACAATTCAGCACATGATGCTCACTCCTATGGATGGCAGCCAGATAGGTTGTACCCTCATCTTACTTGTGTGCAACATTTATGGCTTTGTTATTCATCTAAGCATGGAAAATAGATCATCACATTTCACTGTATATTGATGCTGATCTCTTACGGGTCTTGTTCAGGAGTTAACGATGTTCCATAGTTCAGCTAAGATACTTGTTCTTTAGGTAACACTGTTCCATAGTTATCATCCATCAGCCAATGCTATCCCACAGGCTGGTGATTATAGTATTATACCACTTCTAGTATATCCTATGTTGTTCTTTAATACTTTTGTGTGCCATCTAGTTAATCTCGAGTACAAACGATACATATTCTGTAGCTTTCGTATGTGTTCTCCCTTTAGTTTATGAGACCTGTTGCTACTAGTTAACCTCAGTCCTACTATTTATGTCGTCTCCTACAGGCACTCATTACATAAATCTAACTACTAGTTGTCTTCCATGCATGTCAGATATAATTGCACACACTGATATATCCACAAGAACCTCACGGAGCAATGTAAAGGCCAATAAACTTGATGTCAATGATACCCAATATGATGGACCATGTAAAGGCAGTTCTTCAGAAGACTTGTAGAAAGATGATGAATCCTCTTCACCCCACAAGGTCCTTGCTCTAACTTGGCCTGTGATATGGGTACAACATGCATATAATGTCCTTGAGTGTATCTACTCTATTGCAATGCCATGTGCTTAGCATGCTGATCATGCATGTAAATATGTCATGCCTTCCTGTTTTTTAGTACCTATTCCATTCATGATAACATGTTTTCAAATTCAAGTACTGTCATTCTACTCTATAGCAGTGCCATCTGCTTAATTTGGACATCATGCTTCTGAATATCTTATGCATTGTTATTCATCGGTATGTACTTCATATGTCTACCATACCATGTTTTTTTACATTGAAGTGTTGTTCTAGTGCTCTGTTGCAATGCCATCTTATTTTCCCAATCATACACGTGTATGTTGCCTTAGTTATTTCTATACGTATTCCGCTAGCATACAGTTTTACATTCAACTAGTGTTTTTTTATTGTGTTGTCCTGTCGTATTCCTAGCTCTTACACCATACTCCCTCCGTCCGGATTACATGTTGCCGAAATGGATAAAAAAGGATGTATCTAGAACTGAAATACGCCTAGACCAATCCATTTTTTTCTGGATGGAGGGAATACATGTCAATATGTCATGCCTTTCTATTCTTCAGTACCTATTCAATCTCTCTGTTGCCGCATGTTTTATAATTAAAGCACCATTCTTCTATACAAGGCATGCAAGGGGAAGACGACTATGTTAGAATCTGAAGGGTTACAAACAAGGCCTTTGCAAAAGATCCAAACGCCAGGAGATAATAAACCAACTCGAGTTTTTGTAGATACTACTCCAGCACAGAGAAACCCAACTCCTACTGATAATAAGCAGATTCCAGTGGCCAAAGAACTAGTCTGCTCCAGTCCAGCAAAAATATGTCAACTCAATTCTAAGAAGCGTGTGCGTATCCTTGCATCATGAAATTTTATAGCATGTTGATCATATTTTCTACATGTTTCTTACCCATCTCTCTTTTAGAAAATAAGCTTAACAAATAGAAGATTTTCTGCACTGGTATCGTTTATGAGGAAAGATTCTTGCAGGAATTCTCTGTGCTCCAATGTAGATGTAAGTACCTGTTGTATATCACTATATTTTTACATCAGCATGTATTTTGTTAATCGGTGTGAATCCAACCTTTATCTGATCTAAATTTAGTTATAGCAAAATGTATTATTAAAGGGCACAATGTTGATTTTTGCAAGGAAAACTGCCTAGTAGTTTTGCATCCTGAGCTGCATGAGTGTACTATCTCATATCAGTGGGTTTGAATACTTTGGTTCTGCAGTGGGTTTTTCAGTGTTTTTTTACTGTTTTGTCTTGTTGTATCCCTAGATCTTACAGTATACTCCCTCCGTCCAGATTAAATGTCGTAGAAATGGATAAAACTGGATGTATCTAGAACTGAAATACGCCTAGACCCATCCATTTATTTCCGGATGGAGTGAATACATGTCAATATGTCATGCCTTTCTATTCTTCAGTACCTATTCCATCTCTGTTGTAGCATGTTTTATAACTGAATCACCATTCTTCTATATAAGGCATGTAAGGGGAAGACGGCTATGTTAGAATCTGAAGGGTTACAAACCAGGTCTTTGCAAAAGATCCAAACGCCAGGAGATAATAAACCAACTCCATTTTTCATAGATACTGCTCCAGCATAGAGAAACCCAACTCCCACTGATAATTAGCAGATCCCAGTGGCCAAAGAACTAGTCCGCTCCAGTCCAGCAAAAGAATGTCAACTCCATTCTAAGAAGCGTGTGCGTATCCTCGCATCATGAAATTTTATAGCATTCTGATCATATTTTCTACATGTTTCTTACCCATATCTCTTTTAGAAAATAAGGTTAAACGATACAAGACTTCCTCCATTGGGATCGTATTCGAGGAAAATATCTTGCGGGAATTCTCTATGCTCCAGTGCTGATGTAAGTACCTGTTTTATATCACTATATTTTTACATCAGCATGTATTTTGTTAATCGGCATGAATCTAAACTTTATCTGATCTAAAATTAGTTGTAGCAAAATGTTAAAGGCGCCAATGTTGATTTTCTAAGGAAAACTGCCTGGTAGTTTTGCGTACTGAGCTGCATGAATGTGCTATCTCATATCATGCACATTACTGAATTGTAGTGCTTCACTGGTTGTCCATTCATTCATTGTGTCAATGTTGCTTTCGTATTACCTTACATGGCTATGATAGTTGTGCCATATTGTGTTAATTTGGAGTAGGCTAGTTGCCCAAACGTTCGTTGTGTCAATGTTGCTTTCCTATTATCTGACTTGGCCAATGATAGCAATGCTAGTGTGTTAATTTTGTGCAGGCTGCTGAAGATAAGAAGACAAACTCTGAAAACAGCAAGGCAACCCCATTGTTTCTTTCAGTAAATCTAGGCCAGGTAATATGGCAATAACTCATGATTAATCTGTTTGGTTCCCGTCCTAATTTATGTTATGATGCAGTGGTCAAGACACTCTCCACTATCAATAATACAAGCCTGCCAAAATCGCCATCTGAATCTGTTCAGTATCCTCTGTCTCGAATGCAACGGAATAAATGTATGTTTGTGAACCAATTAATGGCTGAAGAAATGATGGAAATGGTGGATGAATCAGAGGTGCAGAGTCGTGCGACACAACAATTGATTAATGTTTTCAGAGACAGTGTGGCAAAGCAGCAAGAACTTGCCCACATGCTTATGGGCGTCATCTGTGCTGAGGTTGCAGATTGTGACGTTGTAGATTGTTAGGTTCTGCTCATTTATTTGCACTGGCATCCATCTTTGATTACCCAGTGGATGTAATTTCCTGTAATATATTTTGGATGTGCAACGTTATTCCCTGTATGTCGTACCTTTGCTTGTCGTAATGGGCTCAAATTATCTAATTTGGCCTAAAGACATGAACAAACTTTAGTGGGCCCAATAAGTTAATGGGCCGTTACTAGGCCGAAAGTTAATGGTCGGCCCTCTTACCTCCCGGGTCGTTAACAGGCCGACATCGAAGCGGGCAACAGGTGGCCCCAATTTATTTCACGGGCCGTTAACAGGCCGTTACTAAGTTTGGGCTACATATGGCCCAACTATACTGTAGGCCTTTAGCAGGCCGAAAGAGATAGCAGGCTTGTATTGGACCATGAAGAGCATGGGCCGCTAAGAGGCCGAAAGTCAGGTCGTATTGTAAACGTCCCAACTGTGTTGTGGGCCTTTAGCAGGCCGAAAGAGAAACTGGGCTGGTATTGGACCATGAAGGGCATGGGCCGTTAAGAGGCCAAAACTAATGTCCGACTACAAATGGCCCAACTCATTTATGGTTCGTTAACCGGCCGAAAGGTATATAGGGCCGGGAATTGGCCCAACACTTAAATGGGTCACTAAAAGGCCAAAACTCAGGTCCGACTACAATTGGCCCAACTGATTTATGGGCCGTCAACAGGCTGAAAGTGACACCGGGCCAGAAATTGGCCCAACACTTAAATGGGCCGCTAAAAGGCCGAAACTCAGGTCCGACTACAAATGGCCCATCAGATTTATGGGCCGTCAACAGGCTGAAAGACACACCGGGCTGGAAATTGGCCCAACATTTAAATGGGTCGCTAAAAGGCCGAAAGATGTACATCCTAAAAATTGGCCCATCCATTAAATGGGTCGTTAACAGGCCGAAATCTCATCGGGCCGATATTGAGCCCAGGTATATAGAGGGCTGTTAACAGGCTCAAACTGACGATGGGCTGCAATGGTGTCAAATCTTTAACGGGCCGAATTGGCACATCTCGTATGGGCCGTGGGCTTAAATGGACCTGACACAAGTAGGCCTTTTATGGGCCGGCCTGCTAATTTTTACTGGGCCGGCCTTTTTCACCGGAATGGGCCACTATTGGGCCGTGCCACGTGTCGACCTATCATAGGCGCCTCCTGCCCAATGAGTGGATGACATCTGTCCCAACGATGAGCCGACACGTGTTTTCTCTAGCCAATGATGATTTTACACGTGCAAAATCCCCATTGGTCGGGGCTGTTAACGGGTTATCGGATCCAAAACCCAACCCGATAGCTTAACGGCATTCCGTTACGGTGGATGCCACATGTCGGTCACCCTTGACGAAAGCACTTCTGTGACGCGCGATTTATCGTCATGGAAGTGGACACTTCCGTGATGATAATGTTGGTAATGTCACGGAACACTTCTACGACAGCACAGGTATGACTATCTTGATTCTGTCATAAATTTGTCATGGATGTACATGCATGACAAAAAACGCGCCCTACTGTGACAAACATGTATCATCACGGAAGTGTATTTTTTGTAGTGTTTTGTTAGGGTTTGATCCCTAGTATCCATTATGTTCTGAGATTGATGTTGCTATGACTTTGCTATGCTTAATGCTTGTCGCTAGGGCCCGAGTGCCATGATTTCACATCTGAACCTATTATGTTTTCATGAATATATGTGAGTTCTTGATCCTATCTTGCAAGTCTATAGTCACCTACTATGTGTTATGATCCGGCAACCCCGAAGTGACAATAATCGGGACCACTCCTGGTGATGACCATAGTTTGAGGAGTTCATGTATTCACTATGTGCTAATGCTTTGTTCCGGTTCTCTATTAAAAGGAGGCCTTAATATCCCTTAGTTTCCATTAGGACCCCGATGCCACGGGAGGGTAGGACAAAAGATGTCATGCAAGTTCTTTTCCATAAGCACGTATGACTATATTCGGAATACATGCCTACATTATATTGATGAACTGGAGCTAGTTCTGTGTCACCCTATGTTATGACTGTTACATGATGAACCGCATCCGGGATAATTATCCATCATCGGTCCAATGCCTACAAGCTTTCCATCTACTAGTTTACGCTTATTTACTTTCCCGTTGCTACTGTTACAATCACTACAAAACACCAAAAATGTTACTTTTGCTTTCTCTACTTTTGTTACCGTTACCACTACTATCATATTACCTTGCTACTAAATACTTTGCTGCAGATATTAAGTTATCCAGGTGTGGTTGAATTGACAACTCAGTTGCTAATAGTTGAGAATATTCTTTGGCTCCCCTTGTGTCGAATCAATAAGTTTGGGTTGAATACTTTACCCTCGAAAGCTGTTGCGATCCCCTACACTTGTGGGTTATCAAGACTAATTTCTGGCGCCATTGCCGGGGAGCATAGCTCTATTCTTTGAGTCACTTGGGATTTATATCTGCTGGTCACTATGAAGAACTTGAAAGATGCTAAGACAACAATTTATCCCTCAACTACGAGGGAGGTAAGGAACTGCCATCTAGCTCCGCACTTGATTCACCTACTATTATGAGTAAGCTTGCGACACCTAAACCTGCTTCTGTTAATCGTTCTGATATGTCGCATGTTATTGATGATGCCACTTCTGCTATGCATGATACTTATGATGAAACTACTTCTATGCTTGATATTTCGGTGCCACTTGGTGAATTTCTTGATGAACAAATTGCTAGGGCTAGAGAGAAAGAAATTATTGAAAATGATACTGTTGATGAAAGTGATGATGAAGATAGGCCTATATTCCTGAAGGTTAGTATTTTGATATGGAATCTTCTGCCGCTATTCTAGCTTGCAAAGATAGATATGAACTCAAGAGGTTATTAGGTGAATGGAATAAGCAGTCTCTTAGAGATAGAATGAAACCTGACCCTGCTTTTGCTACTTCACCTATTTGTGTTGCCGATAAGGATTATGAATTCTCTGTTGATCCTGATATAGTTACTTTGGTTGAATCTAATCCTTTTCATGGTTATGAATCTGAAACTGTTGTGGCACATCTTACTAAATTAAATGATATAGCCACCCTGTTTACTAATGATGAGAGATCATGCTACTTTTATATACTTAAAATATTTCCGTTCTCATTAAAGGGTGATGCTAAGATATGGTTTAATTCTCTTGATCCTGGTTGTGTGTGTAGTCCCCAGGATATGATTTATTACTTCTCTGCTAAATATTTCCCTGCTCATAAGAAACAAGCTGCTTTAAAGGAAATATACAACTCTGTGCAAATTGAAGAAGAGAATCTCCCACAAGCTTGGGGGAGGCTTCTCAAGTTACTTAATGCTTTGCCTGATCATCCTCTTAAGAAAAATGAAATACTTGATATCTTTTATAATGGACTAACCGATGCTTCCAGAGATTACCTGGATAGTTGTGCTGGTTCTCTTTTCAGGGAAAGAACACCAGATGAAGCTAAAATTCTATTGAATAATATGTTGACAAATGAAAATAATTGGGCACTTCCTGAGCCAGCTCCTGCTCCAATTACTGAGCCTATTCCTAAACCAACTCCGAAGAAGAGAGGTGTTCTATTTCTTAGTCCCGAAGATATGCAAGAGGCAAAGAAATCTATGAAAGAAAAAGGTATTAAGGCTGAAGATGTTAAGAATTTACCTCCTATTGAAGAAATACATGGTCTTAATTTACCGCCTGTTGAAGAAACATATGATCTTGATCCATTACCTATTGAAGAACCTCTCGATCTTGATAACCCGACACAGGTATTAAAGGTAAATTCTCTCTATAGATTTGATGAAGGTGATATTCCCCACTATAAGTCTGCTAGGCAATGCTTTGATGAGTTTGATAATTTCATTGTCAAACAAGAAAATTTCAATGCTTATTTTGGTAGACAATTAAAACAAAATAATTATATGATTAAACACTTGGGTGATTATATGGCTAATATTAGATGTGAACTTAAACTTGTTAGCAAACATGCTTCTATGGTTACCACTCAAGTAGAACAAGTACTTAAGGCTCAAAATGATTTGCTCAATGAAATGAATAGTAAGAAAAATGATTATGCTGTTAGAGTGGCTACTAGAACTGGTAGAAAGACTCAGGAACCTTTGTATCCTGAAGGCCACCCTAAGAGAATTGAGCATGATTCTCAAAGAAATAATATTGATGCACCTAGTTCTTCTAAAAGGAAGAAAAAGAAAAATGATAGGACTTTGCAAACTTCTAGTGAACCTATTGCTGAACCACCTGAGAATCCAAATGATATATCTATGTCTAATGCTGAAACACAATCTGGTAATGAACATGAACCTAATGAAAATGTTAATGATGATGTTCATGATGATGCTCAACCTAGTAATGATAATGATGTAGAAATTGAACCTGCTGTTGATCTTGATAACCCATAATCAAAGAATCAACGTTATGATAAGAGAGACTTTGTTGATAGGAAACATGGTAAAGAAAGAGAACCATGGGTTCAAAAGCCCGTGCCTTTTCCTCCCAAACCATCCAAGAAAAAGGATGATGAGGATTTTGAGCCTTTGCTGAAATGATTAGACCTATCTTTTTGCGTATGCGATTAACTGATATGCTCAAAATGAATCCTTATGCTAAGTATATGAAAGATATTGTTACAAACAAAAGAAAGATACCGGAAGCTGAAATTTCCACCATGCTTGCTAATTACACTTTTAAGGGTGGAATACCAAAGAAACTTGGAGATCCAGGAGTACCTACTATACCATTCTCCATTAAAAGAAACTATGTTAAAAACTGCTTTATGTGATCTTGGAGCCAGTGTTAGTGTTATGCCTCTCTCTTTATATCATAGACTTGATTTGAATAAGTTGACACCTACTGAAATATCTTTGCAAATGGCTGATAAATCAACTGCTATACCTGTCGGTATTTGTGAGGATGTACCTGTTGTGGTTGCAAACGTTACTATTTTAACGGACTTTGTTATTCTTGATATTCCTAAGGACGATAGTATGTCTATTATTCTTGGAAGACCTTTTCTGAATACTGCAAGGGCTGTTATTGATTGCAATAAATGCAATTTCACTTTTCATGTTAATGGTAATGAGCATATGATACACTTTCCGAGGAAACAACCTCAAGTTTATAGTATCAACTCTATTGGAAAAATTCCATCCATTATTATTGGAGGTTTTGAATTTCCTCTTCCTGCTGTCAAGAAGAAATATGATATTCTTATTATTGGGGATGTGCATATCCCCGTTGAGGTAACATAGTGTTGTTCAAAATTTCTCCGGTTTCATGTTATTCGGAATGAGTTTGTTAACAAGACCTGATCAACCTTGTTAGTGGATTCCTTTTGATGAGCATGAGATGGATGAAACTAGAAGGCACAACCTTCTGTACCCTCTTTATACTTTCTGATATTTAGATGAAATAAGGTAAAAAAAATAGTATTTTTCTGTCTGTTTCCTGATTTATTCGTGCATTATAAAAATACCCCAAAAATAAAAGTCCTCCAAATGCCATGCCAATTTAATATGATTTTTTCGGGAATATTTGAGGATTTATGGTACTGAAAGCACCGCGGGGGGAGCTTCCACCTGGCCACGAGGGTGGAGGGCGCGCCCTACCCCCCAGGGCGCGCCCCCTGCCTCGTGGGCCCATGGTGGCCCTCATCCACGTATTCCTGCACCCATCCTCTTCTTCTTCCTCCCACAAACATGAATAACCAGCTCAAGCATGAGTTCTAGCTCACTTTGCTGTGATTTTCGATCTCCTTGCTCAAAGCACCTCTCACAAAACTGCTTGGGGAGATTGTTCCTTGGTATGTGACTCCTCCATTGGTCCAATTAGTTTTTGTTCTAGTGCTTTATTCTTTGCAAGTTTGTGTTGCATAGAGGTGACCATGTTCTTGAGCTTGCATGTCAAATTTATATGGTTCCAAGTAGTTCTAATGCATGATATAGACTCTAGGCACTTGTAGGAGTAGTTACTATCAATTTTGTTGAGCTTGGTTCACTTTTTTTTGAAGTTACTAAAAATTTCAGAAATTTTTCAGAGAAAAGCAATATGCTTAGGAAAATGTTCCAAGGTGGTTCTTCAAGGAAGCAAGGATCCAGGCTTGCAATGCGTGATGCCGATGAGGAGCCTCCAAGGGACGCTCCAGTGCGGCCCTGTGAATGGCCGTCGGAAAATTTTATGGATCGAGCGGGAATCAAAGAGGAATTTAACGCATATTTGCGTAACGCCGATCTTGTGGACTTTGAGGCAGACAAACACCCACAGTACCATCAACTCACTAGCTCATTTGTGAGGAGGTTTGAATTTTCATCTTCGCGTAATTCTCCTACTGTCATGTTTGATCTTTATGACAAATCTTATACCATGGACTTAGAGGATTTTACTTTTGCTTGCAAACTTCCACAATGGGGTAGTGCTAGTGATCCCCGTAAATCTGAATTTAGAAACTTTCTTGCTAGTATAACTGTAGGGGAATCTAGAGATATAACACAAGCTACCATAGGGAGCATTCACTTTCCTGCTATACATTATTTTGCTCTCTTCATAGGTAGGTGCATAAATGCTAAGGATGAAGCATGTCACGTGTGTGTCTCTGACCTTAGCATTCTCAAGAGTGTTGTGTTAGGAGACCAATCTTATCATATGGGAGCCATTGTAGCACGTAGGTTGCATCATAATAGATATAATGGAGATTTCTTTGGAGGAATTTATGCAACCCACTTAGCTAATTTTCTTTAGGTGGATGTTCGTGAGGGTGATATGGAGTTGCCTCCTACTTATTTAGATTTTAATTCTATGGCCTCCCACCAGTTTGTCGAAAGGAATGAATCACCTCTCTTATATCGACTAATCTTTGACAAACGTGGTGTTGTCCGTATTACTCTCCCTGCTCCTGCCTTCTTTGATTCTCAGACAAAAGGAAGATATGTTATTACCAGAGAGGAGGCAGATGAGTACGAGAGGAGAGCGGAGGCAGCCTGAAGCCACACTGCAGCTCAGGAGGCGATAAACGCTGCATCTCAGTATGACCCCAGCTACACCTATGGGTATCCGCCAGGCTATCCCTGGCAATAAACCAACTTAGGCCAAAAGCCTAAGCTTGGGGGAGTACGTATTTCTCACCGACATTACATTTATGTTCACACACTCATTGCTAGATGTTGGTGCACATACTCTTTCACTGTAATATCCATGCTAGTTTATTTTCTTTTTCCTGCTTTCTTCTTGTGTGTTTAATAAACCTTAAGAAAAGAAATTAGTAGTAGTTTACTTCTCTATTGTAGTAGTAACAATTAAAAAGAAAACCCAAAAATATTTCTCGTTCTTCTTTTGCTTGTTGAGAGCTTTCCCGTGTAAATAGTTTTCATTTCTTTTCTTTTCTTTGAGGGTCGATAGGAGAAGACAATAATTAAATTGTTGAAGTGGCTCTTATATGCATTATTGTTGATTTAACCAAGAGCCCATATTGCCTTGTCTTCTCCTGTTTATTGAATGCTCTCGCAGATTCCAGCTTAGTCCAATGCACGTGCATTCTTATTATTATTCGCATCGTTCGGTCGTGCAAGTGAAAGGCAATTATGATGATATATGATGGACTGACTGAGATGAGAAAAGCTGGTATGAACTCGACCTCTCTTGTTTTTGTAAATATGATGAGTTCATCGTTCCTTATTCAGCTTGTTATGAATAAACATGTTTGCAAAGACAATTAGAGATCATAGTCACCCGTGCCATGCTTGATTAGCTTGTTGGGCAACGTAGCAGAATTTCAAAATTTTCCTACGTATCACCAAGATCTATCTATGGAGAAACCAGCAACGAGGGGAAGGAGAGTGCATCTACATACCCTTGTAGATCTCTAAGCGGAAGCGTTCAAGTGAACGGGGTTGATGGAGTCGTACTCGCCGTGATCCAAATCACCGATGACCAAGTGCCGAACGGACGGCACCTCCGCGTTCAACACACGTACAGCCCGATGACGTCTCCCATGCCTTGATCCAGCAAGGAGAGAGGGATAGGTTGAGGAAGACTCCGTCCAGCAGCAGCACAATGGCGTGGTGGTGGTGGAGGAGCGCGGAATTCTAGCAGGGCTTCGCCAAGCACTACGAGAGACGAGGAGGGAGAGAGGTAGGGCTGCGCCTTGGGAGAGTTCATCTCGTGTCTTGGGCAGCCCCAAAACCTCCACTATATATAGGGGCAAGGGGGAGGGGGAGGCGCCCTAGGGTTTCCCCTAGGGGGGGCGGCGGCCAGGGCAGATGGGATCTCCCCCTTGGGTGACTTGGCCCCCAAGCCAGGAGGTGGGAACCCTTGATGGGGCGCCCCAAACCCCCTGGTCACGTGGGAATAGGTGAGGGGGGCGCACAGCCCCTTAGTGGGCTGGTTTGCCCCCTTCCCTTGGCCCATGAAGCCCCCCAACACTTGCCGGGGCTCCCGAAACACCTTTCGGTCATGCTGGTCATCACGCGGTACCTCCTGAACACTCCCGGACTCCAAAACCCTTCGTCCAATATATCAATCTTACCTTCGAACCATTCCGGAACTCCTCGTAACGTCCGGGATCTCATCCAGGACTCCGAACAACATTCGGTAACCGTGTACATACTTTCCCTATAACCCTAGCGTCATCGAACCTTAAGTGTGTAGACCCTACGGGTTCGGGAATCATGCAGACATGACCGAGGCACCTCTCCGGCCAATAACCAACAGCGGGATCTGGATACCCATGTTGGCTCCCACATGTTCCACGATGATCTCTTCGGATGAACCACGATGTCAAGGATTCAGTCAATCCCGTATACAATTCCCTTTGTCTAGCGGTATTGTACTTGCCCGAGATTCAATCGTCGGTATCCCCATACCTTGTTCAATCTCGTTACCGGCAAGTCTCTTTACTCGTTCCGTAACACATCATCCCGTGATCAACTCCTTGATCACATTGTGCACATTATGATGATGTCCTACCGAGTGGGCCCTGAGATACCTCTCCGTCACACGGAGTGACAAATCCCAGTCTCGATTCGTGCCAACCCAACAGACACTTTCGGAGATACCTGTAGTGCACCTTTATAGCCACCCAGTTACGTTGTGACGTTTGGCACACCCAAAGTATTCCTACGGTATCCGGGAGTTGCACAATCTCATGGTCTAAGTAAATGATACTTGACATTAGAAAAGCTTTAGCATACAAACTACACGATCTTGTGCTATGCTTAGGATTGGGTCTTGTCCATCACATCATTCTTCTAATGATGTGATCCCGTTATCAATGACATCCAATGTCCATGGTCAGGAAACCGTAACCACCTATTGATCAACGAGCTAGTCAACTAGAGGCTTACTAGGGACATGGTGTTGTCTATGTATCCACACATGTATCTGAGTTTCCTATCAATACAATTCTAGCATGGATAATAAATGATTTATCATGAACAAGGAAATATAATAATAACCTATTTATTATTGCCTCTAGGGCATATTTCCAACAGTCTCCCACTTGCACTAGAGTCAATAATCTAGTTCACATCGCCATATGATTAACATTCACAGGTCACATCGCCATGTGACCAACATCCAAAGAGTTTACTAGAGTTCATAATCTAGTTCACATCACTATGTGATTAACACTCAATGAGTTCTGGGTTTGATCATGTTGCTTGTGAGAGAGGTTTTAGTCAACGGGTCTGCAACATTCAGATCCGTATGTACTTCGCAAATCTCTACGCTATATTTGGAGCCATTTCAAATAACTGTTCTACTTGGAGCTATTCCAAATTGTTGCTCCATTATACGTATCCGGCATCTCTACTCAAAGCTATCCGGATAGGTGTTAAGCTTGCATCGACGTAACTCTTTACGTCGAACTCTTTATCACCTCCATAACCGAGAAACATATCCTTATTCCTCTAAGGATAATCTTGACCGCTATCTGGTGATCTACTCCTAGATCACCTTTGTACCCTCTAGCCAGACATGTGGCAAGGCACATGTCAGGTGCGGTACACAGCATAGCATACTATGGAGCCTATGTCTAAGCATAGGGGACGACCTTCGTCCTTTCTCTCTGTTCTGCCGTGGTCGAGCTTTAAGTCTTAACTTCGTAACTTACAACTCAGGCAAGAACTTCCTTCTTTGACTGATCCATCTTGAACACCTTCAAGATCATGTCAAGGTATGTGCTCATTTGAAAGTACCATTAAGCGTTTTGATCTATCCCTATAGATCTTGATGCTCAATGTTTGAGCAGCCTAATCCAGGTTTTCCATTGAAAAACACTTTTCAGATAACCCTATATGCTTTCCAGAAATTCTACATTATTTCTGATCATCAATATGTCAACAACATATACTCATCAGAAATTCTATAGTGCTCCCACTCACTTCTTTGGAAATACAAGTTTCTCATAAACTTTGTATAAACCCAAAATCTTTGATCATCTCATCAAAGTGTACATTCCAACTCCGAGATGCTTACTCCAGTCCTTAGAAGGATTGTTGGAGCTTTGCATACTTGTTAGCATCTTTCAGGATCGACAAAATCTTCTAGTTGTATCACATACAACCTTTCCTCAAGAACAAGGAAACAATATTTTGACATCCCATCTGCAAGATTTCATAAATAATGCAGTACCTGCTAATTCCAACAGACTCTTAGCATCGCTATGAGTGAGAAAGTCTCATCGTAGTCAACTCCTTGAACTTGTCGGGAAACACCTTAACGACAAGTCGAGCTTTCTCAATGGTGACACTTACCATCATTGTCTATCTTCCTTATAATATCCATATGTACCCAACAGCCTTATGACTATCAAGTAGTTCTTTCAAAGTCTACACTTTGTTTTCATACATGGATCCTCTCTCGGATTTTATGGCCTCGAGCCATTTTTCGGAATCCGGGCCCACCATCACTTCTCCATAGCTCATAGGTTCATCGTTGTCCAACAACATGACCTTTTAAGACAGGGTTACCACTTAGAAGTTGTACACACCCTTGTCAACATATGAGGTTCGATAGTAACTTGATCTGAAGCTCCATGATCATCATCATGAGCTTTCTCTTCAACTGAGGCAGGGGCCACAGAAACATTTTTCCTGTGCTTGCGCTACTCTCTGCCTGAAGTGAAGGTTCAACAACCTTATCAAGTTCTATCTTCCTCCCACTCAATTCTTTCGAGAGAAACTTTTCCTCGAGAAAGGACCCAATTCTAGAAACAATCCCTATTGCTTTCAGATCTGAATTAGGAGGTATACCCAACTGTTTTGGGTGTCCTATGAAGATGCATTTTATCCGCTTTGGGTTCGAGCTTATCAGCCTGAAACTTTTTCGCATAAGCGTCGTAGCCCCAAACCTTTAAGAAACAACAGCTTAGGTTTCTCTAAACCATAGTCCATACGGTGTCATCTCAACAGATTTGTGTGGTTCCCTATTTAAAGTGAATGTGATTGTCTCTAATGCCTAACCCATAAACGATGGTGGTAATTCGACAAGAGACATCATGGTATGCACCACATCCAATAGGGTGCAGTTATGATGTTCGGACACACCATCACACTATGGTGTTCCCGGCGGTATTAGTCGTGAAACGATTTCTACAATGTCTTAATTGTGTGCCAAACTCGTAACTCAGGTATAAATCTATATGATCATATCATAGACATTTTATCCTCTTGTCACGACGATCTTCAACTTCACTCTGAAATTACTTGAACCTTGCAATAATTCAGACTTGTGTTTCATCAAGTAAATATACTTAACATCTACTCAAATCATCTGTGAAGCAAGAACATAACGATATCCATTGTGTGCCTCAGCACTCATTGGACTGCACACATCAAAATGTATTACTTCCAACAAGTTGCTTTCTTGTTCCATCTTACTGAAAACGAGGTCTTTCAGTCATCTTGCCCATGTGGTATGATTTGCATGTCTCAAGTGATTCAAAAACAAGTGAGTCCAAACGATCCATCTGTATGGAGTTTTTTCATGCGTATATACCAATAGACATGGTTCACATTACTCAATCCTTTTTCAAAAAATGAGTGAGTCCAAAGATCCATCAACATGGAGCTTCTTCATGCGTTTTATACCAATATGACTTACATGGCAGTGCCACAAGTAGGTGGTACTATCATTACTATCTTATATCTTGTGGCATGAACATGTGTATCACTATGATCGAGATTCAATAAACCATCCATTTTAGGTGCAAGACCATTGAAGGTATTATTCAAATAAATAGAGTAACCATTATTCTCCTTAAATGAATAACCGTATTGCGATAGACATAATCCAATCATGTCTATGATCAACGCAAACACCAAATAACAATTATTTAGGTTTAACACCAATCTCGATGGTAGAGGGAGCGTGCGATGTTTGATCACATCAACCTTGGAAACACTTCAAACACTTAGCTAGTCTCCGTTTATTCCGTAGCTTTTATTTCGAGTTACTAACACTTAGCAACCGAACCGGTATCTAATACCCTGATGCTACTAGGAGTACTAGTAAAGTACACATTCACATAATGTATATCCAATATACTTCTATCGACAGCCTTCTCATCTACCAAGTATCTAGGGTAATTCTGCTCTAGTGGTTGTTCCCCTTATTACAGAAGCACTCAGTCTCGGGTTTGGGTTCAACCTTGGGTTTCTCCACTAGAGCAGCAGCTGATTTGTCGTTTCATGAAGTATCCCTTCTTGCCCTTGCCCTTGTTGAAACTAGTGGTTTCACTAACCATCAACAATTGATGCTTCTTCTTGATTTCTACTTTCGCGGTGTCAAACATCGCGAATATTTCAAGGATCATCATATCTATCCCTGATAGTTCATCACGAAGCTCTAGTAGCTTGGTGGCAATGACTTTGGAAAAACATCACTATCTTATCTTGGAAGATCAACTCCCACTCGATTCAAGTGATCGTTGTATTCAGACAATCTGAGCACAAGCTCAACGATTGAGCTTTTCTCCCTTAGATTGCAGGCTAAGAAAATCGTCGGAGGTCTTATACCTCTTGACGTGGGCATGAGCCTGAAATCCCAATTTCAGCCCTCGAAACATCTCATATGTTCCGCGACATTTCAAAAATGTCTTCGATGCCTTAATTCTAAACCTTTTAACATTACCGAACTATCATGTAGTCATCAAAATGTGTATGTCAGATGTTCGCAACATCCACAAACCACGTTCGAGGTCCAGCACACCGAGCGGTGCATTAAGGACACAAGCCTTCTACTGTCCGCATAATTGCTACTATCAACTTTCAACTTTATTTTCTCTAGGAACGTATCTAACACAGTAGAACTTAAGCGTAAGCTATGACATAATTTGCAAAGTTCTTTTGACTATGTTCAGGATAAACAAGTTCATCTTATGAACTCCCACTTAGATAGACATCCCTCTAGTCATCTAAGTGATTACATGATCCGAGTCAACTAGGTCGTGTCCGATCATCACGTGAGATGGACTAGTCATCATCGGTGAACATCTTCATGTTGATCGTATCTACCATATGACTCATGCTCGACCTTTCGGTCTCTTGTGTTCCGAGGCCATGTCTGTACATGCTAGGCTCGTCAAGTCAACCTAAGTGTTTTGCGTGTGTAAATCTGGCTTACACCCGTTGTATGTGAACGTAAGAATCTATCACACCCGATCATCACGTGGTGCTTCGAAACGACGAACTTTCGCAACGGTGCACGGTTAGGGGGAACACTCTCTTGAAATTTTAATGAGGGATCATCTTATTTACTACCGTCGTTCTAAGCAAATAAGATGTATAAACATGATAAACATCACATGCAATCAAATAGTGACATGATATGGCCAATATCATATTGCTCCTTTTGATCTCCATCTTCGGGGCTCCATGATCATCATCGTCACCGGCATGAGACCATGATCTCCATAATCGTGTCTTCATGAAGTTGTCTCGCCAACTATTACTTCTACTACTACAGCTAACGGTTAGCAATAAAGTAAAGTAATTACATGACGTTTACGTTTGACACGCAGGTCATAAATAAATTAAGACAACTCCTATGGCTCCTGCCGGTTGTCATATTCATCGACATGCAAGTCGTGATTCCTATTACAAGAACATGATCATCTCATACATCACATATATCATTCATCACATCCTTTTGGCCATACCACATCACATGGCATACCCTGCAAAAACAAGTTAGACGTCCTCTAATTGTTGTTTACATGTTTTACGTGGCTGCTATGGGTTTCTAGCAAGAACCTTTCTTACCTACGCAAAACCACAACATGATATGTCAATTGCTATTTACCCTTCATAAGGACCCTTTTCATCGAATCCGATCCGACTAAAGTGGGAGAGACTGGCACCCGCTAGCCACCTTATGCAACTAGTGCATGTTAGTCGGTGGAACCTGTCTCACGTAAGTGTACGTGTAAGGTCGGTCCGGGCCGCTTCATCCCGCAATGCCGCCGAATCAAGATTCGACTAGTAACGGTAAGCATATTGAACAAAATCAACGCCCACAACTACTTTGTGTTCTACTCGTGTAAAGAATCTACGCAATAGACCTAGCTCATGATGCCACTGTTGGGGGACGTAGTAGAATTTCAAAATTTTCCTACGTATCACCAAGATCTATATATGGAGAAACCAGCAACGAGGGGAAGGAGAGTGCATCTACATACCCTTGTAGATCGCTAAGAGGAAGCGTTCAAGTGAACGGGGTTGATGGAGTCGTACTCGCCGTGATCCAAATCACCGATGACCAAGTGCCGAACGGACGGCACCTCCGCGTTCAACACACGTACAGCCCGGTGACGTCTCCCATGCCTTGATCCAGCAAGGAGAGAGGGAGAGGTTGAGGAAGACTCCGTCCAGCAGCAGCACAACGGCGTGGTGGTGGTGGAGGAGCGCGGAATTCTAGCAGGGCTTCGCCAAGCACTACGAGAGACGAGGAGGGAGAGAGGTAGGGCTGCGCCTTGGGAGAGTTCATCTCGTGTCTTGGGCAGCCCCAAAACCTCCACTATATATAGGGGCAAGGGGGAGGGGGAGGCGCCCTAGGGTTTCCCCTAGGGGGGCGGCGGCCAGGGCATATTGGATCTCCCCCTTGGGTGACTTGGCCCCCAAGCCAGGAGGTGGGAACCCTAGATGGGGCGCCCCAAACCCCCTGGTCATGTCAGAATAGGTGAGGGGGGCGCATAGCCCCTTAGTGGGCTGGTTTGCCCCCTTCCCTTGGCCCATGAAGCCCCCCAACACTTGCCGGGGCTCCCGAAACACCTTTCGGTCATGCTGGTCATCACCCGGTACCTCCTGAACACTCCCGGACTCCAAAACCCTTCGTCCAATGTATCAATCTTTACCTCCGGACCATTCCGGAACTCCTCGTAACGTCCGTGATCTCATCCGAGACTCCGAACAACATTCGGTAACCGCGTACATACTTTCCCTATAACCCTAGCGTCATCGAACCTTAAGTGTGTAGACCCTACGGGTTCAGGAATCATGCAGACATGACCGAGACACCTCTCCGGCCAATAACCAATAGCGGGATCTGGATACCCATGTTGGCTACCACATGTTCCACGATGATCTCATCGGATGAACCACGATGTCAAGGATTCAGTCAATCCCGTATACAATTCCCTTTGTCTATCGGTATTGTACTTGCCTGAGATTCGATCGTCGGTATCCCGATACCTTGTTCAATCTCGTTACCGGCAAGTCTCTTTACTCGTTCCGTAACACATCATCCCGTGATCAACTCCTTGATCACATTGTGCACATTATGATGATGTCCTACCGAGTGGGCCCTGAGATACCTCTCCGTCACACGGAGTGACAAATCCCAGTCTCGATTCGTGCCAACCCAACAGACACTTTCGGAGATACCCGTAGTGCACCTTTATAGCCACCCAGTTACGTTGTGACGTTTGGCACACCCAAAGTATTCCTACGGTATCCGGGAGTTGCACAATCTCATGGTCTAAGGAAATGATACTTGACATTAGAAAAGCTTTAGCATACGAACTACACGATCTTGTGCTATGCTTAGGATTGGGTCTTGTCCATCACATCATTCTTCTAATGATGTGATCCCGTTATCAATGACATCCAATGTCCATGGTCAGGAAACCGTAACCACCTATTGATCAACGAGCTAGTCAACTAGAGGCTTACTAGGGACATGGTGTTGTCTATGTATCCACACATGTATCTGAGTTTCCTATCAATACAATTCTAGCATGGATAATAAACGACTTATCATGAACAAGGAAATATAATAATAACCTATTTATTATTGCCTCTAGGGCATATTTCCAACATAGCTATGAGTTATAATGGTTTACCTTGCGTGTCAACATGCTATTAAAATGGTTGTGATGTGGTATGATAGGGTGGCATCCTCCTTTGAATGATTTAAGTGACTTGACTTGGCACATGTTCATGCATGTAGGTGAAACAAATCAACATAGCCTTCATGATATTTACGTTCATGGTAGATTATATCCTACTCATGCTTGCATCCAATGTTCATTAATTTTAATGCATGTTCATGGCTGTTGTCGCTCTGTAGTTGGTCGCTTCCCAGTCTTTTGCTAGCCTTCACTTGTACTAAGCGGGAATACTTCTTGTGCATCCAATCCCTTAAACCCCAAAGTTATTCCATATGAGTCCACCATACCTTCCTATATGCGGTATTTACCTGCCGTTCCAAGTAAATTTGTATGCGCCAAACTCTAAACCTTCAAATAAACATTCTGTTTTGTATGCTCGAATAGCTCATGTATAACCTAGGGCTGCCCTTATCTTCCATGTTAGGCGCGTTAATCTCAAGAGCAGTGGACTCCGCTCCTCACTCACGAGAAAATGGCTGGTCACCGGGATGCCCAGTCCCATGCTTTATGCAAACTAAATCAAATTAACTGCAAACAAAACTCCCCGGGGACTCTTGTTAGTTGGAGGCACTCGTTGTTTCAAGCAAGCCATGGATTGATGCTTGTTGGTGGAGGGGGGTATAAACTTTACCATTCTGTTTGGGAACCGCCTATAATATGTGTAGCATGGAAGATATCGCCATCTCTTAGTTGTTATGTTGGCAATGAAAGTATGCCGCTCAAAATATTATTTATCTCTATTTCAAAACCGAGCTCTCGCACCTCTACAAATCCCTGCTTACCTCTGCGAAGGGCCTATCTATTTACTTTTATGTTGAGTCATCACCCTCTTAATAAAAAGCACTAGCTGGAGAGCACAGCTGTCATTTGCATTCATTACTATTAATTTATATTGGGTATGACTATGATTGGATCTCATTTACCATGAATTACAATATCTAGTCAGTCCTTGATCTTTAAAGGTGCTCTGCATTTATGTTTTGCGGTCTCAGAAAGGGCTAGCGACATACCATCTTGTTATATCATATTATGATTGTTTTGAGAAAGTGTTGTCATCCGAGATTTATTATTATGGCTCGCTAGTTGATTATGCTATTGATATGAGTAAATATGAGACCTGAGAATTATTGCATATATGGTTAGTCATAATCTTTGCTGAAAACTTGAATGCTGGCTTTACATATTTACAACAACAAGAGCAAACAGAGTTTGTAAATTTTTTTCTTTATCACTTTCAGTTTGTCAACTGAATTGCTTGAGGACAAGAAAAGGTTTAAGCTTGGGGAGTTGATACGTCTCCGTCGTATCTACTTTTCCAAAAACTTTTGCCCTTGTTTTGGACTCTAACTTGCATGATTTGAATGGAACTAACCCGGACTGGCGATGTTTTCAGCAGAATTGCCATGATGTTGTTTTATGTGCAGAAAACAAAAGTTCTCGGAATGACTTGAAACTTCACGGAACATCTAGTTAATAATAATAATAAATCCTTGCCAAAGATGAAGACAAAGGGGCCCACACCCTGTCCAGTTGGGTGGGGGCGCCCCCACTAGGGCATGCCCCCCTACCTCGTGGGCCCCCTAGAGCTCCTCCGACGCCAACTCCAACTCTATATATTTGCTTTTGGGGAGAAAAAAATCAAGGAGAAGAAACCATCATGTTTTACGATACGGAGCCGCCGCCAAGCCAAAAAACCTCTCGGGAGGGCTGATCTGGAGTCCGTTCGGGGCTCTGGAGAGGGGGATTCGTCGATGTCGTCATCATCAACCATCCTCCGTTACCAATTTCATGATGCTCACCGCCGTGCGTGAGTAATTCCATCATAGGCTTGCTGGACGGTGATGGGTTGGATGAGATCTATCATGTAATCGAGTTAGTTTTGTTAGGGTTTGATCCCTAGTATCCATTATGTTCTGAGATTGATGTTGCTATGACTTTGCTATGCTTAATGCTTGTTGCTAGGTCCCGAGTGCCATGATTTCAGATCTGAACCTATTATGTTTTCATGAATATATGTGAGTTCTTGATCCTATCTTGCAAGTCTATAGTCACCTACTATGTGTTATGATCCGGCAACCCCAAAGTGACAATAATTGGGACCACTCCTGGTGATGACCATAGTTTGAGGAGTTCATGTATTCACTATGTGCTAATGCTTTGTTCCGATTCTCTATTAAAAGGAGGCCTTAATATCCCTTAGTTTCCATTAGGACCCCACTGCCACGGGAGGGTAGGACAAAAAATGGCATGAAAGTTCTTTTCCATAAGCACATATGACTATATTCGGAATACATGCCTACATTACATTGATGAATTGGAGCTAGTTCTGTGTCACCCTATGTTATGACTGTTATATGATGAACCGCATCTGGCATAATTATCCATCACCGGTCCAATGCCTACGAGCTTTCCATCTACTGGTTTACGCTTACTTACTTTCCCGTTGCTACTGTTACAATCATTACAAAACACCAAAAATATTACTTTTGCTTTCTTTACTTTCGTTACCGTTACCACTACTATCATATTACTTTGCTACTAAACACTTTGCTGCAAATACTAAGTTATCCATGTGTGGTTGAATTGACAACTTGGTTGCTAATACTTGAGAATATTCTTTGGCTCCCCTTGTGTCGAATCAATGAGTTTGGGTTGAATACTTTGCCCTCGAAAGCTGTTGCGATCCCCTACACATGTGGGTTATCACCCGCCCCAATAGGGTGTGGTATCCGCTGTTGAAAGGGGCCACTTGGAAAGTTATTTCTTCGGACCGATAGTTCTCCGGCGTGCCGAATACTACGTCAAGTGTGATTTTGCCCGCGCACCTCGCCTCCCGACTGGGAATAATTCCTCGGAAGGTTGTGCTACTTTGCTTTATGCGGCTCCTGTCTATTTCCATTTTATGGAGTGTGTCCTCATAAATTAGGTTTAGTCCGCTGCCGCCGTCCATGAGGACCTTGGTAAGTAGAAACTCGTCCGCGATGGGACTGAGGACTAACGCGGCTGGCACTCGGACGGTTCTGTACTTCGGTTCTTCATCGCATTAAATGTTTTAGCCGTGTCGTTCCAAGGGTTTATTGCAGCGATTTGGCAGACTTCTGTGAGGTCGTGAAGTGCCCTTTTGCGCTTGTTGTTTGAAGCGAATGTCTCAAAGACTGTCAATACTCTTGTGTCGTTGTCTTCTGGGGGATGTTGTTATGGAGTGTCCTTGATAAGGATGTCCTCGCCGCTCTTGGCTACCTGCCGTAGTATCCAACATGCTCTAAGGCTGTGGGTTGCCACGGTATCTGGTGTTGTATGTATTTTGCATGGGCCATCGAGCCACCCCTCCAGAACGGTGTTGTGCCGCATAGTGGTTTTATGTTTCTAGACTGTTGGACTGGGCGTGCCACGGGGGTGCGCCCTCTTCGCCTGTAGGGGGAGTTAAGTTGGGACCGACGGTTCTTAGCGAGCTGCCTGAGTTTTCCAGGCGCACTCCATCGCGATGTACTTTTGTAGGGTTGTTGCTAAGTCGGCGAATTTCAATATGCGGCGACGATTGATGGAGTTGAGGATTCCTTCGTCCGTGCAATTGTTCCAGAATGCCAATATTGCATCCTCGTCACGGCAATCTTTTACCTTGTCCTTGACAAGGAGGAATCTGGCCCAGAAGTGGAGGACCGTTTCCTATGACTGCTGTTTTATGCTCATGAGAGCGTCTATGTCCGAGTGGGTGGGTGGAGTTAAATCCGAACCCTAACCTGACCGGTTATCCGGAGTCTGAAGACTGATAACCCACAAGTATAGGGGATCGCAACAGTTTTCGAGGGTAGAGTATTCAACCCAAATTTGTTGATTTGACACAAGGGGAGCCAAAGAATATTCTCAAGTATTAGCAGTTGAGTTGTCAATTCAACCACACCTGGATAACTTAGTATCTGCAGCAAAGTATTTAGTAGCAAAGTAATATGATAGTAGTGGTAATAGTAACGAAAGTAAAGAAAGCAAAAGTAATATTTTTGGTGTTTTGTAATGATTGTAACAGTAGCAACGGGAAAGTAAATAAGCGTAAACCAGTAGATGGAAAGCTCGTAAGCATTGGACCGGTGATGGATAATTATGCCAGATGCGGTTCATCATGTAACAGTCATAACATAGGGTGACACAGAACTAGCTCCAATTCATCAATGTAATGTAGGCATGTATTCTGAATATAGTCATACGTGCTTATGGAAAAGAACTTGCATCACATCTTTTGTCCTACCCTCCCGTGGTAGCGGGGTCCTAATGGAAACTAAGGGATATTAAGGCCTCCTTTTAATAGAGAACCGGAACAAAGCATTAGCACATAGTGAATACATGAACTCCTCAAACTATGGTCATCACCGGGAGTGGTCCCGATTATTGTTACTTCGGGGTTGCCGGATCATAACACATAGTAGGTGACTATAGACTTGCAAGATAGGATCAAGAACCCGCGTATATTCATGAAAACATAATAGGTTCAGATCTGAAATCATGGCACTTGGGTCCTAGTGACAAGCATTAAGCATAGCAAAGTCATAGCAACATCAATCTCATAACATAGTGGATACTAGGGATCAAACCCTAACAAAACTAACTCGATTACATGATAGATCTCATCCAACCCATCACCGTCCAGCAAGCCTACGATGAAATTACTCACGCACGGAGGTGAGCATCATGAAATTGGTAATGGAGGATGGTTGATGATGACGACGGCGACGAATCCCCCTCTCCGGAGCCCCGAACGGACTCCAAATCAGCCCTCCCGAGAGGTTTTAGGGCTTGGCAGCGGCTCCGTATCGTAAAACGTGATGATTTCTTCTGCTTGATTTTTTCTCCCCGAAAGCAAATATATAGAGTTGGAGTTGGCGTCGTAGGAGCTCCAGGGGGCCCACGAGGTAGGGGGTGCGCCCTAGGGGGGGCGCCCCCCACCCTCATGGACAGGGTGTGGGCTCCTGGTCTTCATCTTTGTCAAGGATTTTTTATTATTTTTAACTAGATGTTCCGTGAAGTTTCAGGTCATTCCGAGAACTTTTGTTTTCTGCACATAAAACAACATCATGGCAATTCTGCTGAAAACAGCGTCAGTCCGGGTTAGTTCCATTCAAATCATGCAATTTAGAGTCCAAAACAAGGCCAAAAGTGTTTGGAAAAGTAGATACGACGGAGACGTATCAAAGACCTTCCGGACTCAACAGTCCGGGCTCCTGAGTATCTTCTGATTGTTTAGGACCGCTGTCCGATTCTATGTTCGGAGGGCTGGTCGCATCCTTTCGTTGGAGGGTATCCGGTTCCTCCTGATCGGCAGTCCGGACATAATCCTGCTTCGATATCAAAGAAGACTCGTCATCCTGCTCCTCGACCACCGCTATCTGGTGGGTGACCGGTGGAGTTTCGGTTTCTCCCTGATCGGTTTTAGGCCCGATCTGATCGTAATCTGTGGCGATTCCCAAAGCGATGATGTGATCTAGGAGCTCTTTTAAGGACGAAAACTCTGCTGGATCCATCTGCTTGGAGTATTCGAAGTTGATGCGAAGGGGGTTTTCGATGGCCCGAGAGGTCATCGTCGGCTTAACGGCCGAACGGGCGATCATAGTAAAGCCGCCCAGCCGGAGGGTTTGGCCTGGGGCCAGAACTCCCCCAGAGGTGATGTTGTCTTTAAGGACAAGGCGAGCCATCGAGCATTTCATCGACGTCACAGGGAACTCTCAATGAAAGCACCAATGTCGGTGTCAAAACCGGCGGATCTCGGGTAGGGGGTCCCGAACTGTGAGTCTAAGATCGATGGTAGCAGGAGACGGGGGACACGATGTTTACCCAAGTTCGGGCCCTCTTTATGGAGGTAATACCCTACTTCCTGCTTGATTGATCTTGATGAATATGAGTATTACAAGAGTTGATCTACCACGAGATCGTAATGGCTAAACCCTAGAAGTCTAGCCTGTATGACTATGGTAATGAGTATATCCTTTCCGGACTAACCCCTCCGATATATATGGACACCGGGGGGCTAGGGTTACATAGAGTCGGTTACATAAGAAGGATTCTTCATAGTCGGTCGCCAAGCTTGCCTTCCACGCCAAGGAGAGTCCAATCCGGACACGGGTACAATCTTCGGCCTTCATGTCTTCACAGCCCATCAGTCCGGCCCATGGATAACAGGTCGAACGCCCGGGGACCCCTTAGTCCAGGACTCCCTCAGTGGGCAAGGAGGGAATTGGGTTTGCACCCAAGTCCAAGAACAAGAAGAAGAATGACAAGGCCAAACGACCTCCTCCTCTCATGCAAACTTTTGTGAAGGAGGGAGAGGGTGATCCTAAGGAGAAGAAGAACAATGTGAAGGGTGGTGGCATCAAGAAGGGCAATGCCACCCCTTCCAACAAATCCGACGACTTTAACCCTTCTTATGTGTTATGTCGTGCTAGTGATGGGCATGTTTATGCCAAATTTGTTGGTTCTCCTCATGAGTACATTGAATGGTCTATTTGGGTTCCCAAGACCCTTGTTACTAACATCAAAGGACCCATTACAAAATGGGTACCTAAAACCAAGCATTGATCTCTTGTAGGTGTTTGCTTCCGGTGGGGGATCATGGTTGCTCGATAGTGGAGCCACAATTCATATGACCGGAAGCAAGGACTTGGTGATGGACGTGCACAAGATTTCATCTATGCCCACCAATGTCGAGTGGGGTGATGCCTCGTCTTCTAAGGTATTGGGTCTTGGCAAGATTGGCATTTCTCATGATCTGGCAATCGAGAAAGTCATGCTTATTGAGTCCCTTGAATACAATTTACTTTCTGTTGTCAACTTGCACTCATGGGCTTTGATACTTTATTTGATATTGATACTATGGCCCTCTGAGGGAGTCCTGGATTAGGGGGTATCCAGACGGCCGGACTATAACCTTTGGTCGGACTGTTGGACTATGAAGATACAAGATTGAAGACTTCGTCCCGTGTCCGGATGGGACTCTCCTTGGCGTGGAAGGCAAGCTTGGCAATACGGATATGTAGATCTCCTTCCTTGTGAATGACTCTGTGTAACCCTAGCCCCCTCCGGTGTCTATATAAATCGGAGGGTTTAGTCCGTAGGACACAACCAACAACAATCGTACCATAGGCTAGCTTCTAGGGTTTAGCCTCTCCGATCTCGTGGTAGATCTACTCTTGTACTACCCATATCATCAATATTAATCAAGCAGGAGTAGGGTTTTACCTCCATCGAGAGGGCCCGAACCTGGGTAAAAACATCGTGTCCCTTGTCTCCTGTTACCATCCGCCTAGACGCACAGTTCGGGACCCCCTACCCGAGATCCGCTGGTTTTGACACCGACATTGGTGCTTTCATTGAGAGTTCCACTGTGTCGTCGCCATTAGGAAGGATGCCTCATCTCGTCTTTAAAGACGGCACTGTTGCTGAGGGAGCTTTGGCTGTCGGCCAAACTCTCTGGCTAGGTGGTTTCCTCATGACCGCCTGTTCGGCCGCTGCGCCGACGATGACTTCTCGGGTCATCAAAAGCAGTCTCAACGTCAACTCGTAATTCACCGAGCAGTTAGATCCAATGGAGCTCTCTTCCCTAAACGAGCTCTTGGATCGCATCGCCTCCCTGGGAGTCGCTACGGACTATGATCAAATTGGGCCTAAACCCGATTTGAGAGAGATTAACTCTCCCCGGGTCACCCATCATGTTGCGGTGGTGGAGGAACAATGCGGCGATCCTTCCTCTATCTTGAGGACTAGTTATGTACGGATTCCCGAGCTCTCCGAGATGGATACCCGTTTGCGGGAGGACATCACCCAAGCCCTGAACCTAGAGTCAGGCAGCGGGCCAGATTCATCGGGCAACATCCAAGAACCCGAATTTCCAAGATTGGAAACTCCTTGGCCCTCGGATCTCCGATTGGGTGAGGTTTCATATTCGATTACACCCACCCACCCAATCATAAGAGATCTCTCCCACATCAGGCAAGAGCCCCAGGAAACAGTACATCATTATTGGGCCAGATTCCTCCTTGTAATGAACAAGGTCAAGGACTGCCGTGAGGAAAACGCAATCTCATTATTTTGCAATAATTGCATCGACAAGGGAATCCTTAACGCCATAAGTCGCCATGAAATTACACGCTTTGCCGACTTGGCGGCCATAGTACGGAAGTACTGTGCGATGGAAAGTGCCTGGAAAACCGAAATAAATTTTTGGGACAATCCGGCTCTAAACACAAACCCAGTCCGAAATAAAAGGGTGCATTATCACAAGACACCCAGGTTAACTACCAAAAAGCAAAAACCCTCTACAGGGCATGGAACCGTACTGGAGGGATGGCTCAATGGACCCTGTAAAATTCATAGTACACAGGGCGCCATACCAACACATAGCCTTAGAGCATGTTGGATACTCCGGCAGGTAGCCAAAAGTGGCGAGGATCTTCTTATTCCAGAAGCCACAAAGCACCATCCCAAGGATAACAATACGGTATTAACAGTCTTTGAGACCTTTGCATCAAATAATAGGTGAAAGCGAACACTCTGCAGCCTTGCCGAAATCCACCACGTGGCAACAATAAATCCATGGAGTGACACGGCTATTACTTTCAACGCCAGTGACGAACCTAAATTGCGAACAGCCCGAGCACCAGCCGCATTGGTCCTCAGTCAAATTGTGGACGGCTTTCGACTCACCAAGGTACTCATGGACGGCGACAGCGGATTAAACCTCATCTATGAGGAAACCATTCAAAAAATGGAAATAGACTAGAACCGCATCGAGCGAAGCAGCACAACCTTTAGAGGAATAATCCCCAGTCGGGAAACACACTGTACAGGCAAAATCACACTAGATGTGGTGTTCGGCACGCCGGAGAATTACAGGTCAGAAGAGGTTACATTCCAAGTGGCCCCGTTCAGCAGTGGATACCACGCCCTTCTAGGGCAGGAGGCATTCACGGTCTTCCAAGCCATACCCCATTACGGGTACATGAAGCTCAAAATGCTCGGACCCAACGGAATCATCACTCTTGTTAGTGATCCGGACACAGCACTCCGCGCCGAAAACAAGACAGCCGCACTGACCCTCGAGGCATTATCCGAAGCCCTAGCAGCCGAGGAACTGACTGCGCTGCGCTCCACGCTGAACAGGGACGATGTGATACTCGATAAGAGATCCAAGTCCACCTCCTTTAAACCGGCGAATGAAATAGTCAAATTCCAAGTCCATCCAACGGACCCTACAAAAACAGCCTCCATCGGGGCACAATTAAACCCCGCCGTAGATGTCGCACTACGAGAGTTCCAGCACGAGAACTGGGACATTTTCGCCTGGCATCCGTCAGACATGCCAGGAATCCCACGCAGGCTGGCCGAACACAGCCTCAATATTCAAAAGGGGTTCAAGCCTGTCAAGCAGGCTCTTCGGCGTTTCTCTGAATCTAAGAGACAAGCCATGGGAGAGGAACTAGCCAAGCTATTGGAGGCCGGATTCATTAGAGAAATAAAACACCCGGACTGGCTAGCAAACCTAGTGATGGTACCAAAGAAGGACAAATCCTGGCGCCTGTGCGTCGACTTCAAGGAACTCAACAAGGCTTGCCCAAAGGATCCCTTCCCCCTCCCCCGCATCGATCAAATTATTGATGCTACCGCAGGACACGATTCATTGTGTTTCCTCGACGCATACTCCGGCTACCACCAAATTAAGATGGCGGAGTCCGACCAAGCCGCAACGGCATTCATCACACCATACGACCCCTTCTGCTTCAACACAATGCCCTTTGGGCTCAAAAACGCTGGAGCAACATATCAGCGCATGATTCAGACATGTCTGGCAAACCAGATCGGCAAAATAGTGGAGGCATACGTAGATGATGTGGTCGTCAAAACCAAGCATGTCGACTCTCTAGTAGATGACTTAAGGCTCACATTCCATAACCTCGGAACATATGACATCAAGCTCAACTCGGAAAAATGCGTTTTCGGTGTACCAGCCGGAAAGCTCCTGGGCTTCATTGTATCCGGCAGAGGAATCGCAGCAAATCCGGCCAAGATCCGAGCCCTGTCACAGTTGGATATCCCAACGGACCTCAAACAAAACTAGAAATTAACCGGATGTGTGGCGGCTCTAAGCCGCTTTATCTCCCACCTGGGAGAAAAGGCATTACCCCTTTACCGCCTCCTACGGCGCACCAAACACTTCGAGTGGACGGATGCCGCCACAACCGGATTGGAAGAAATAAAGGCCATACTAGCAACCAACCCAATCGTGGCAGCACCAAACATTGGCGAACCTATGCTGCTATACATTGCGGCAACCCATCAAGTTGTGAGCGCAGTGCTCGTCGTCGAACGAGAAACGGATGGACATAAATTCCCCCTGCAAAAGCAGGTCTACTATGTATCCACTATCCTTACTCCATGCAAGTCACGGTATCCGCATTATCAAAAGATAGCATACGCGGTATTCATGGCATCCAGGAAACTGCGACACTACTTTCAAGAGTGTTCAATAACAGTAGCCTCGGAAGTACCACTCAATGATATTATAAACAACCGCGACGCCACGGGCCGGATTGCCAAATGGGCCATTGAGCTCCTCCCGTTCGACATAACTTACAAGCCGCGGCGAGCCATTAAGTCGCAAGTATTGGCCGACTTTGTCACCGAATCGACGGAAGTCGAACTCCCTAAAGAGGACGGCGCATATTCCAACTGGATCATGCACTTTGACGGCTCCAAAATGCTGGCTGGTCTGGGGGCTGGCGTTTTCTGACGTCCCCAACCGGAGATACAGTTCAATATGTACTCCAGATAATGTATACAGACTCCAACAACGCAGCCGAATACGAGGCCCTTTTACATGGTCTCCGGATGGCAGTATCCATGGGCATTCAACGCCTGGAGGTGCGAGGGGATTTGAACCTCTCCATATCCGAAATAAATGGAGACTTTGATGCCAAGGATCCAAAAATGGCGGCATATCGCAACGCCGTCCTAAAAATGTCAGCTCGGTTCGAGGGGCTCGAATTTCACTATGTAGCCCGAGAAAACAATCAGGCGGCAGACGTCCTTGCATGCATCGATGCAAAACGCGATGCGGTCCCCCCAACATCTTTTTGGAGAGGCTTTTCAAGCCATCCGTGGCATGGGAAGGGGACACTGGTGTCAACAGAACGGACCCAACCGCAATGCCCGATACTGAACACTCTGACATAATCGGAGGCCCAGCCACCGAAATAACATCTTCAGCCCATGTTATAATGGCCGTCATCGCCTCGTGGACAGAACCATTCCTGGCCTACTTAACTAAGAAGGAACTCCCTGAGGACCAAAACAAGGCACGCTGCATAATACGGCGATCTAAAGCCTACAGAGTCCATGAGGGAGAGCTTTATAAGAAAAACACCACCGGAGTCCTTCAAAGGTGCATCTCCGAAGAGGAAGGGCGGAAGCTCCTGGCAGAAATTCATGCCGGACTCGGCGACCACCATGCCGCAGCCCGGGCCCTTGTAAGCAAGGCCTTCTGTACAGGTTTTTACTGGCCTACGGCACGGGCAGACGCACAGGACCTGGTCCAACGCTGCGTTGGGTGTCAGCTCTTTGCAAACCAAAGCCATATGCCACCCACCACCCTCCACACAATCCCCATTACCTGGCCCTTTGCGGTATGGGGGCTAGACATGGTTGGACCTCTTAAAGGAGGAACCCACAAGAAAAAATACTTGCTGGTCATGGTGGATAAATTCACCAAATGGATAGAAGCCAAACCTGTTAAAACGACCGAATCCGGACCAGTGATAGACTTCATATCCGGGGTTGTTTATGGCATCCCCCACAACATCATAACCGATAACGGCACGAACTTCACCGCTGATGAGGTAAAACTCTGGTGCAAAACATGGGCATTAGGCTCGATTATGCTTCCGTCTATCACCCACAAACTAACGGTCAGGTCGAGCGAGCAAATGGTCTTATCATGAGCGGCATCAAACCCAGATTAGTGTGGTCCCTAAAGGAATCTAACACGCACTGGGTAGAGGAGCTCGACTCCGTACTCTGGGGGCTGCGGACCACGCCGAATCGTACTACCGGATACACACCCCTTTTTATGGTGTACGGCGCAGAGGCGGTCCTACCCTGCGACATAATCCATGACTCACCTCGAGTGCGCATGTACGAAGAAAGAGAAGCCGAGCTCGATCGGCAGGACAATCTAGACACCCTAGAGGAGGAGCGCGACATGGCAAAAGCCCGTTCCGCATTCTATCAGCAACAGGCTCGAAGATACCAAAGCAGAGAAGTACGGGCCAAAACTTATAACGTTGGTGAACTAGTTCTACGCCTGCCGGAGAAGAAAAAGACCAAACTCGAGCCCAAATGGGAGGGTCCATTCATCATTAACCAAGTTCTGACCAGCGGAGCGTACCGTCTGCGGGATGCATCTGATAATCGGCTTGAGCCGAACCCATGGAACGCAGCAAGGCTCCAAAGATTCTACGCTTAGCGTTGGACTCTGTGTTCGTATCCTTCCACTGTCCATTTTTTATACACATTATTTGTCCTTTATTTCTCTCTTTCTCCTCTTATTTTTCCCAACGCCTTCAAAGGCTAACTTGTGCCTTGCTTGCACATCATGGACGCGCTAGCCGCGCTAATTATACCTGGGGGCTTCTTTCATAGAAGCTTACTTATTTATCCGGGCTTCATGCCCAGCACATGTGTCATCCTTCCGCGTGTACCTTTTCTTCACCATTATATGCATCGATATGACTTAAGTTTTGGCCAAGCTGGGTTGCCCGGCTCTTGTATTTATGCCCTATGTTCTCGTTAATTCGGCTAGGGCATAAGGGGAGCACCTCTACGATTGTTACTGCCGGGTCAGCCGGATGTGTACCTCAGACTGGGTGAAGCCGAAAGCTAGCGTTCTTAAGGGAATATTCGGTCGGTGAACAAAAGATGATTCTTCACTTATTTATTTTTCATATGTGCCCCCAGATGCCTTTTCTCTCTGCGACTCTTTTCGCAGTCCGGACATGCACTTTAGGGCATGCATACCCAGGGAAAGGAACCCCTAACGGAACTATTCTCCCTGGAAGATGTTTCTTACTAACCATGTAATATAGCATAACTAGTTGGGCACTTGTATGTTCAAGCACTAATGACCCCTACGCCTGGTTTCCATGCATGCCCCGGTGTTTACATAACCGATAGGGTATTCGGATTCACTCCGGACTATCGGGTCCAGAGGTTGAAGCGAAAAGGTCCGCCATGACAAATGATCTACAATCCGGCTAGAAGGCATTATAAATGTCACTTCAATTACATAGTCACTTTGACTGACTAAACTCTTCCTCTATACCATCCAACAGGCTGTCTAACTTACAATCCTGTTGGGAATACTTTGCGGCCAATTCTACTTGTCCGTACACTAGACTAACAGGGATCTCTTTCCCATCGGGCCCCACAGGTCCGACCTCGGCCATGTGGTTTGGGTCAGCCTTGATATACCGCGTCTTCACCATGGCCCAGGCTTCCCTGGCACCTTGACGGCAGGCCGATATCTTCCATAATCGGAAGCGCTGCTGCACTCCCTTCAGCTTCTCCACAAGCTCTCCAAGGCCTTCGGGCACAGAGATGGATGGCCATATGTCGGTGTACTAAAGTAGGGGTACCTTAGTACCCCGAACTTGTGCACGGGCAGTCGTAGCACCCCGCGGCAAGGCTTGCCAGGCGATCGCCAAGACTCTCCGTGGTCCCTTTTTGGGCCATCCAAGAACAAAGTATTTGAGCCAAGGCCCCGGCAGGAGGAGCCTGCCGGGACGGCCACCCGAAGAGAGCCATCCTCTTGCCGGGACGACCGCTCGAAGCACAAGACCCTGGCAGGAGGAGCTTGCCGGGAAGGCCAACCACGGCACGACAAGGACCTTGCCACGGCACGTCCCGCGCTCCGGCAAGGCCCGGTGAGCGACAAGCTCCCGGGCGCGACAAGACATCCATCGCGGCAAGGCGTTTGCCGCGGCAAGTTACCACCCCGTGCCTGCGCTCCAGCTCACCCACCAACGTGTCGCTCTGGGGGCATTCCAGGCGGGAGGTTGTGCAGCCAGGGGCATGCGGTGGCGAAGCGAAGCTGACAGAGTAGCCATCGTGGCAAATGGTGGCGCTCCTGACGGTCCACTTCCCTGCACCGTCTGGGCGACGCGGACGGGCATTTAATGCCCTTGTCCCCCGCCGTCAGAGTTAGGTATGATAGCACTCTACAGCCACTGTGCAGGCAGCTGTACCCACTACTGCACTCTCCCATTTTTGCCCCCCACCTGTGCTGCCACCTGTGGGTAACCCCTTGAGCATATAAAAGGAGGCCCCATGCGCACGTAGGAGGAAGAGGACACCCATTGCCACGCTCGGTATCGCCAGCGGCTCGTGTGTACTGTAGCACCACGCGCTCCCGAGCAAGAACACAGTACAATCCACAAAGCAGCAGTAGGGTTTTACGCATCCTTGCGGCCCGAAGCTGGGTAAAATCCCCTTGTGTGCAGCGCCTCGATCCGCTCTTTGTGCAACCTCCACCCCCCGCCGAACCAGTAAGAGGCTCGGTCCCCATAGGTGTTCGAGGAAGCCGATTCCCCCCGACATCTTTGGCGCGCCAGGTATGGGGGCGTCGAAGTTGTGCGAACCTGATCCGGCGTCTGCACCAGCTAGATCTCCATCATCTTCGTCGACATGCCACCGAAGAAGAAGGCTCCGGAGGTGGCCGGTCCGTCCGCGTCGAACCCGCCGCCCTTGGAGCAAACGGGCGGTGGGGACGGCACCGGCGGCGGGACGGGCGTCGTCGAGCCAGCTCATGGCGCCACGTCATCCGAACATGCACCGCGCCCCTCTCAGGAGGCACGGGACCAGCAGCGTCTTGGCGCCCACGGTACCATACGCTTGCTGGACCCAAATCAAGCCGGCGGATCCCAGGGCGCTCAGGGCCAGCACTCACACCAACGTGCTGGCGCGAACATGGCGCGGCTGCCTGGTCCGGGTGTTGCTCCTTCTAACGTAATTAGAAGTTCGAGCACATCCCGCTCCACGCGCCATTCGCCACCACTGCCCACCACTCCAGCAGAAGCTCTGGCGCGAGCTCAACTGCTCCTAGACTACCCTCCAGCGGCGGACAAGCTCGACGACTGGAGGGCCACAATACAGAGCCTCATCGGTTTCGCCAACGGCGACACCCCGCGGCAGCACAGCGCGTCGCAGCCGCGGCGGGACGGCCAGGCGAGAACCGATGGCGCCAGGACCGGCGGGGGTGCGACCACCGTGCATTCCCCGCCCCAGAGGCCGAGGTCGCCGACTCGCCGGAATCATCACGACAACGACTCCACCGCGTCGTCGAATCCGCGAACTCGTCGCGATCAACGCCAAGTTCTTCACGAGCGAGAGCAAGAAGACGCTCGTACTCGGATCGAGCGTCGGAGAGAAGCGCGGCGTCAATCAGACCACCGCGCTGGGCCCTCTGTCGACATGCATGCACCAGGGGAACCAGGCGACCTGCCGTACGCGATGGGCTGCCCTGCGTTCACCCGTGAGCTGCGGCAAGTCCAGTGGCCCAGCACGAAGAATTTCAAGCCAGACGTACCAGAGAAGTACGACAGCAAGTCGCATCCGTCGGAGTTCCTCAGCATCTACACCATCGCGGTGCAGGCTGCTGGAGGGCGAGACGACAAGATCCTTGCCAACTACTTCCCACTGGTACTCAAATCCAACGTCAGATCCTGGCTCATGCACTTGCCGGATAACTCCATAACCTCCTGGACAGACTTGTGCCATCAGTTTGTTGGCGCCTTTACGGGCGGCCACAAACCCCATGGCCAAGCGAGCGGCCTTCATCTGCTCGTCCAGAAGGAACGGGAACCCCTGTGCAAGTTCATCCAGAGATTCAGCCGTGTACACTACAACATCCCAGACGTCCATCCCGCCGCGGTCATCAGCGCGTTCCATCAGAACGTGCGTAACCGCAGGATGCGGGAGGAGATGGCGATGTGCAAGATCAAAGACGTCAGTGAGCTATATGCCCTGGCCGACAAGTGTGCCCGCGCTGAGGAAGGGAGGAAACTCCCCGGAGAGAACACTGGAGTAGGAGAATCTAACAGTGAGGATACCGCCCCGGCAAGGAAGGGCCGGCGGCGGAGCAACAGGAAGAAGAAGAGCCAAGAAGTACTGGTTGTTGAGCAGTCCGGCGATGAAGGCGCCGCCAAGAAGGCCCAGGCTGGTAGCTCTGGCAAGGAGATTGCCGGATGCGCCCACTGCCAGGCTGTGGCGGTCGCCGACAAGCGGGACGACACCAACAAGCAGTACTGCAAGATCCACCGCACCAAGGGCCCTGACCTCCAGAGCTGCAAGCAGGTCGAGCGGCTCGTCGAGCTGCAAAAGGCCGAGTATGAGCGGCGCGACAAGGAGAGAGCCCGGGGAGGTGGCGGAGGATCAGGCACGAAGCGCCCCGGCCAGGGAGGACGCCGCGACAAGGACAAGCAGCGGCAAGCGAACCGACCTCCTCGCGGCCACGACGAAGACGAAGACATGGATGACGTCGAGACCAGTGAGCAGGAGTTTCAGAAAGCCACAGAGGTCTTGTGTGTAGACGGCGGTGCTTCCCTGCATACTTCTCACCGCCAGCTCAAGCAGTGGGCGCGGGAAGTCAATGCAGCGGAACCACCCGTCGAGTCGCGCAAGCCTCCGAAATGGTCCAGCACGCCTATCATCTTTGATATTGAGGACCACCCTGATCGCACAACCGCGATCGGGTGCTTGCCGATGTTGGTCTCGCCAACAATCCGCAACCTCAAGGTCACTAAGATGCTAGTTGACGGTGGGGCCGGCTTGAACCTGATCTCCTCCGCTGTGCTCCGGAAACTCCAAGTCCCCGACAGCGAGCTCAAAGAGACCGGCACGTTCCAAGGAATCAACCCGGGAAGGAGCAAGCCGAAGGGGAAGATAACGTTGCCAGTGACATTTGGCAGCGAGCTGAACTTCAGGACAGAGAGGATCACTTTTGACGTTGCCGATTTTCCATTGCCCTACAATGGAATCCTCGGCCGTCCAGCGCTCGCCAAGTTCATGGTGGCCTCTCACTACGCCTACAACATGCTCAAGATGCCAGGCCCGATAAGCGTCATCTTTGTCCCCGGCGACAAGAAGGACGCCCTTATCTGTGTCGACAAGATCTACCGGGAAGCAGCAGCCGCAGTGGATCACAAGCCGCTTGCCGCTGAAGCTTCCGGAGGGAAGAAGAGGACCAAGCCCGGCAAGTGCTCTGGCGCCCACTCCGGCAAGCGCACCTCTTCGGAGTGCTGCGCTACCGTCGAGGACGCGCCATTGAGCTCCACCGGCAAGAGTAAGAAGACAATGGCAGCTCCGCCAACGACCAAGAAGGTGCCCGCCAAGGAGGACGGCACTGGTGGTACCTTCACCATCAGTGCCACGCTTGACCCCAAATAGGAAAGCGCGCTCATTGCTTTCCTGCGGGCGAATGTTGATGTGTTTGCCTGGCAACCATCTGACATCCCCGGCGTTCCCAGGAAAGTGATTGAGCACCACCTCGCCATTTGTCCTCACGCGCGGCCCGTCAAGCAGAGAGTCAGGAAGCAAGCAGTGGAGCGCCAAGAGTTCATTGCAAAAGAGATCAAGAAGTTGGAAGCGGCAGGCCTCGTCAGAGGAGTGCTCCATCCGACGTGGTTGGCCAATCCTGTTGTCGTGCGCAAAGCAAATGGGAAATGGAGGCTTTGCATCGACTTCACTGATGTTAACAAAGCTTGTCCCAAAGATCCCTTTCCCTTGCCGCGCGTTGACCAGATTGTTGACTCCATGGCCGGATGTGACCTGCTTTCATTTCTTGACGCTTACTCAGGATATCATCAGATCTTCATGGCTGAAGAAGATGAAGAGAAGACCGCGTTCATCACTCCATGTGGCACGTATTGTTTTGTACGGATGCCTTTCGGACTGAAGAACGTCGGTTCAACATTTGCAAGGGTTGTCCACACCGCTTTTGAGCCACAAATCCATAGAAATGTGGAGGCCTACATGGATGACATAGTGGTCAAGAGCAGAGATAGGGCAACCCTGATTCAAGACTTAGAAGAGACCTTTGCGAACCTGCGCAGGATCAGCCTCAAGCTCAACCTCGAGAAGTGCGTGTTCGGAGTCCCTTCCGGCAAGCTTCTCGGGTTCTTCGTGTCTCAGCGAGGAATAGAAGCCAACCCAGACAAGATCAAGGCCATCGAGCAGATTGAAGCACCAACACGTGTCAAGGACGTACGAAGGCTTGTCGGCTGCGTCACGGCTCTCAACAGGTTTATTTCCAAGTCTGCAGAACGCGCCCTGCCATTTTTCAAAATTTTGAAAAAGGCGGGTCCAGTAAAATGGACTCTGGAAGCAGAGGCTGCGCTGCAGGACCTGAAGAAATACCTGTCCTTCGCTCCAATACTTGTCGCGCCTAAACCACAAGAGAAGTTGCTGCTATACCTGGCGGCAACCAATCAAGTGGTTAGTGTTGCGTTAGTAGCGGAGAGAGAGGCAGATGATGAGCCAGCAACCACGGCAAGCACGTCCAACGACAAGCAGGGGGCTTCCCCGACAAGCTCTGGCCCCGACAAGGATGAATCTGTGCAAGAGCAAGTGGAGGTGCAGAAGAAGAAAATGGTGCAGCGCCCAGTTTACTTTGTCAGCTCCCTTTTGCAGGGGGCTAGGTCAAGGTACTCTGGTGTGCAGAAATTGCTTTTCGGCCTCCTCATGGCCTCGAGAAAGCTGCGCCATTACTTCCAAGCACACGAGATTACAGTTGTCACCCGCTTTCCGCTGAAGAGGATACTGCAGAATCCAGAAGCAACAGGCAGGATTGTCGAGTGGGCACTAGAGCTATCGAGCTTCGGTCTCCAGTTCGAGAGCACCTCGACTATCCAAAGCAGGGCATTGGCGGAGTTCATAGCGGAGTGGACACCGACACCGGACGAAGATATCCCAGAGACGAGCATCCCCGCCAAAGAAGCAAGCAAAGAGTGGCTGATGTACTTTGATGGTGCTTTCTCGCTGCAAGGCACCGGTGCTGGCGCGTTACTCGTCGCGCCCACCGGAGAGCACCTCAAGTACATGGTCCAGATGCACTTCCCCAAGGAGCAAGCAACCAACAATACTGCAGAGTATGAAGGTCTGCTCGCCGGTCTCAGGATCGCGGCAGAACTTGGGATCAAGAAGCTCATTGTCAGGGGTGACTCGCAGCTTGTCGTCCGCCAAGTGAAGAAGGATTACCAGAGTCCGTTGATGGAAGCGTACGTTGATGAAGTGAGGAAGCTGGAAGAGCACTTTGACGGCCTGCAAATGGAACACATTCCAAGAGCTGAGAATGACATCGCTGATGGCCTGTCGAAGTGCGCAGCATTTAAGTTACCTGTGGAACCAGGAACCTTTGTGCTCAAGCTGACTCAACCATCCGTAACGCCATCAACCAGATTGAGCAAGAAGAGGAGGTTGGTCTCCGGCGACTATCTTCCGGCAGAGCTCCCCGGAGCCGCCGCCAAGAAGGTCCCCAAGATCGACGCCAAGAGCGCTGAGGAACCGTCTGCCCCGGAAAACCCCAGGGTTTGTTCCGTAGAAGCAGGCGCTCCCGACAAGCTTTGCCCCGGCAAGCTTGCCGGGGGACGTCCAGCTCCGGCTGAGCCCCAAATCCTCGCCGTAGAAGCGGACGTTCCCGCAGCAGCAGAAGTGCCTTCAGTCCTTGTTGTCGAGCCGCAGGCTCCAGCATGGGCGCAGCAGACTGTCCATTTCCTCCAGCACGGAGAACTTCCCGAAGAGCAAGAAGAAGCGGAAAGAGTAGCCCGGCGCTCGAGTATGTACCAGTTCGTCGACAACACACTGTACAGAAGAGGGTGCAATGGTGTGAAATTGAAGTGCATTCCCCGGGAAGACGGACAGCAGCTGTTGGCAGAGATACATGGAGGCATATGTGGTCACCACATCGGTGCAAGAGCACTCGCCGGCAAAGCGTTCCGGCAAGGTTTCTTCTAGCCGACAGCCCTCCAGGATGCAACTGCACAAGTAACCAAGTGTGAAGCGTGCCAGTTCCATTCCAAGCAGATACACCAGCCAGCTCAAGCTCTCCAGACGATCCCTTTATCCTGGCCATTTTCGGTCTGGGGGCTCGACATCCTCGGCCCCTTCCCCTGAGCTGTCGGGGGCTTTGAGTACTTGTACGTCGCAATCGACAAGTTCACAAAGCGGCCGGAAGTGGAACTAGTGAGGAAGGTGACAGCACAGTCAGCCATCAAGTTCTTCAGGTCGATTGTCTGCCGCTTCGGGATCCCCAACAGGATCATCACCGACAACGGCACACAATTCACGAGCCGCGCCTTCATGCAATACGTCCAAGATCTCGGCGCCAAGGTCTGCTTCACTTCTGTTGCTCATCCCAGGAGCAACGGTCAAGCTGAAAGGGCCAACGCCGAAGTACTGCGCGGGCTCAAGACCAGAACTTTCGACAGGCTGCACAAGTGCGGAAGAAACTGGATCGAGGAGCTGCCGGTGGCTCTTTGGTCGATCAGAACGACGCCAAATCGAGCCACTGGCCAGACACCATTTGCTCTAGTCTATGGAGCAGAAGCAGTTACCCCCACGGAACTCGTATACGGGTCACCTCGAGTGCTCGCTTATGATGAGCTTGAGCAAGAGCGGCTGCGTGAAGATGACGCGCTGCTCCTTGAGGAAGATCGTCTTCAGGCTGCTGTGCGAGCCTCTCGCTACCAGCAAGCTTTGCGTCGCTACCATAGCCGCAAAGTTAAAGCCAGAAGCTTCGAGGAAGGCGACCTTGTTCTTCGGCGCGCCCCGTCCGCCAAGAATCATAACAAGTTGACGCCAAAGTGGGAAGGCCCTTACCGGGTGAGACGAGTCACGAGGCCCGACGCTGTCCGCCTCGAGACCGAAGATGGCACTCCGGTGAGCAACTCCTGGAATATTGAGCATCTTCGTAAGTTTTACCCGTAAGGTGCGGTTGTCGGGCCCCGCCCGGCAACCAACCTTTTGTACAAGTCTTGCCGCAGTTGCATGTAATCCTTTGTACAAAGCCAGGCGCAGACCCTGAGCAGCAGAAATGAAGCGCTGGCGCCCTAAGTTTTAGCATGCATGCTGAGTCGAGTCTCGTCCTTGGTTAGGGTTGATAGTGCCTAACAGCTACTAGCCCCTAGCTTAGAGGTCGAGTCTGCGTCCTTTTTCCGGTTCCTTCGTTTCCTTTGGTTTGCAGGGTTTTGCATATCCTGGCCAGGCCGCTTAAGGACGAAGAAGAGAAGAAGGGCGGACCAGCATCTGGTCCCCGGCAAGCCAGTATTGTCGGAGGCTGCAAGTACGAAGATTCGCCCGCGGCAAGCCAAAGTTGCCGGGGGCTGCAATCCCAGATAAGTTTTTGCATCCCTTGTCATGCATTCTCTTATGAACTGTGGAATACGAAAACCTTGTTTCCCCCTAGAAGCTACCGTGCTCCCTTAACGACAGGCCCCAGAGCGCGTTCCTGGGGCCCATTTTGGTAGTAGTCGCGGCGGCAAAGGGGCGGAACAAGGGGCCCGAACCCGCTTCATCCCTTCCTCCGCCAAAGGCGTGAGAGAGGTCGAGTGGCGCGGGAAGACGGCAGGGCCTGTTGCCGGGCAAAGAAGTGCTTATCTTAACGATATAAAGGATTCGTTCCTTGGCGTGGGTTTTACCCACGGGACAAATGGCCCGGCAAACATCCCCCTTTTCATTAAAAACATTCCGCTCATGTACAGTTCAGAGAGAATGAAAAACATGAAAAGATGGGATTACAAGTTTTAAACACAGCTAAGGCCCGAGGGCTTACAGATTGAAAAAAGATAAGATGCCCGTAATCCCTTTCTTGTCTCTCTCCTCAGGAGGTAGGAGCAGGGGGCGAAAAGGGCAAAAGGAGTGCCTAGGCGAGCTACGGGTGGCAGAAGACACCAACAGAACGCCCAGAGGGCCGCCGGGGGGCTCCGGAGGCTGGATGGTGGCGGCGGCGCCGGAGATGGAGTTCGAAGATGAGGCAGCGGGACTTCAACACGCTGTCGGGGGCACCTAGCCCTCGTACTCCGAGTTGACGGCTTTGCCGCCAGTCCTCCTCCTCTTCCGCAGCCTCGCCACTCCAGCCACCCGGGAAGACAACCCCGAGAAGCTCAAGGAGCCGGCGACGCGGATAATGGGGTCGCCGGTGCCACACGGAGCTGCGACCGGCGCCTAGTCGGACCCGTCATCCCAACGATCGCTGCCCTCGTCGTCGCTGTCGCTCCCCTCCTCGTCACTCTTGCTCGAGGAGGAGCTTTCACTGTCGGAGGAGCTATCCACGCAGCACCGGGCCCGGGTCCCGAAGTCCCCGAAGGCCTTGACGAAGAGGAGATCGCCCTCCATCAACTTAAAATGGAGGGTGAACCCCTCCGTCAAGGTGTGGATGCGGGTGAATGTCTTCCACCCTCAGCCAAGATACACTACACCGGGGGTTGGGAACTCGACGTGGACCCGCGTGCCGCTGATCCCGCAGCCCTTCATGCGCAGCCTTAGCGTCTCGGGTTGCTCCATCTCCATCACGCTTGCGAAGGGAGCCGGGAGGCAGAGGCAGCGGCGAGGCGCCCGGCGCAGCCTGACGAAGAACTCGCAAGGATCGTCCTCGAGGTGGACCGCCATGGGAAGAGGGGCTGCTGGCGGAGGCGAGGCCGGCGCGTCGCCCCGCCCGCCTCTTCCCTGAGCGCCGCGGCCTCGTCCACGCCCTCATCCACGACCTCGCCCCCTCCCCCTTCCCCTTACGGCTGGCTCCGCCACCGCGGGTGCAAGGGGAGGAGGGGCGCGCTGCCTGGCGGCAACCCTCGCCGCCACCGATGAAGGACCCGGATTCCCTTTCTCCATGGCGAATGGAGAGAGGGGGTCAGAAGATGAAGAGGAGAAGAGATGGAGGAGTGTGGGTTCCCGTCGCCCCCTCTTGCTCTTTATAAAGGAGTAGGGTGGGGGCTCGACCGCCCCGCTCAGCCAATCAAGACGCAGGAAGGCCAGGCGACTGGGGCCGACCTGCTGCCCCGACCCGCGACGGCCCGGTCCCCTGACTCCACCGTCCGCAACCCCGGGTGCATGGAAGCCGCGTGGCTGATGCGCAGGACCGAGGTGACGGATGAGGCGACCTCTCCCCACCCCGTGATCGTGGGGAACGGGCGCCTCGGAAACCGTGCCTCGGCCCCGTCCAGCGAACAAGCCACGCCTCCACGCCTCCCTCCACTTATGGGGCTAGCGCGAACCGTCCCCCCTTTATGGCGACGTGACGCATGCCTGTGGGGTTCGGCCCCGCGCACACCGCCCACGTCACGCATGCCTCTCCCCACGATGCCGCGTTCGACGCATGCCTTTCGGGGAGGACGTGGTGGGCGCAGAAGCAGATGCAGCGTGACCTAGGCCGCGCGTGCCCGTGCACTGTTTTGGGCCTGGCCCAACAGCGCTCGGCACCGTGTATGGCCCAGGCCCGGGGGCTCCTGTCGGTGTACTAAAGTAGGGGTACCTTAGTACCCCGAACTTGTGCACGGGCAGTCGTAGCACCCCGCGGCAAGGCTTGCCAGGCAATCGCCAAGACTCTCCGTGGTCCCTTTTTGGGCCATCCAAGAATAAAGTATTTGAGCCAAGGCCCCGGCAGGAGGAGCCTGCCGGGAAGGCCACCCGAAGAGAGCCAGGCCCCGGCAAGAGGAGCTTGCCGGGACGACCGCTCGAAGCACAAGACCTCGGCAGGAGGAGCTTGCCGGGAAGGCCAACCATGGCACGACAAGGACCTTGCCACGGCGCGTCCCGCGCTCCGGCAAGGCCCGGTGAGCGACAAGCTCTCGGGCGCGACAAGACATCCACCGCGGCAAGGCGTTTGCCGCGGCAAGTTACCACCCCGTGCCTGCGCTCCAGCTCACCCACCAACGTGTCGCTCTGGGGGCATTCCAGGCGCACGTGGCGGGAGGTTGTGCAGCCAGGGGCATGCGGTGGCGAAGCGAAGCTGACAGAGTAGCCATCGTGGCAAACGGTGGCGCTCCTGACGGTCCACTTCCCTGCACCGTCTGGGCGACGCGGACGGGCAATTAATGCCCTTGTCCCCCGCCGTCAGAGTTAGGTATGATAGCACTGTACAGCCACTGTGTAGGCAGCTATACCCACTACAGCACTCTCCCATTTTTGCCCCCCACCTGCGCTGCCACCTATGGGTAACCCCTTGAGCATATAAAAGGAGGCCCCATGCGCACGTAGGAGGAAGAGGACACCCATCGCCACGCTCGGTCTCGCCAGCGGCTCGTGTGTACTGTAGCACCACGCGCTCCCGAGCAAGAACACAATACAATCCACAAAGCAGCAGTAGGGTTTTACGCATCCTTGCGGCCCGAAGCTGGGTAAAATCCCCTTGTGTGCAGCGCCTCGATCCGCTCTTTGTGCAACCTCCGCCCCCCGCCGAACCAGTAAGGGGCTCGGTCCCCATAGGTGTTCGAGGAAGCCGATTCCCCCCGACACCATAAGGCCTGGGCAATGCCTTGCATCACCTACCGAACTCGTTCGTGCAGTTGTGAGAGCTCGGGCAGAAGATCACCCGCAGAACCGGGCATTTCCTTCGCGGGACGTCCTGTTAGCATACCTATAGACATAACTCTGTTAGTTGACTTCTTCGCCGAACTCTTCTTAAAAGTTCGTTCAAGCACTTACTGAAAATGCCGCGTCGAAGCCGCTGATTCTCCTTCACGGAGTCTGACAGCTGGGCACGGACATCCTTTAGTTCCACGCTCAGCTGGGTGTTGGCATCCTGGAGATCATTCTTCTCTTGCCTAACCCTCGTAAGCACGCTCTCGTCGGCCTCTAGCCGGCGTAGGAGATGTTGCTCGTCTGGATTCCCTCTGGTGTTATCTGCAATTTTACTGTCAGATTTGCATATAGGCCGCACTCTACATGATACCTATCATTCAACACATGTATTACCAGAGGGGGTCTTCTTGGACTCCTCTTCTGCGGCTAGTGCGGCTTGAAGTCGGGCTTTGCACTCTTCAAGCTCACGGGACAATTGGGTATTCTTTTCTGAAAGAACCTGCATAACAAATGATCCTTAAATCAGTTATCCTAACTGCTTCAAGTCTCAGGGGCTACTACTATATATAATCATCAAATTCTCTCACCCGTATATCCTTTACATATTGCTCCGTGGCTCTGGCTAGACCATTTTGAGCAGCACGGAGGTATGCGTCTCCCGAGTTGAAGGCGTCAAATGCCTCTTGGGAGAAGCAAGCGTCACGGAGAACGGCTCGACGACGCCTGTGGTTCATGGCGCTCTCCACCTCAGAATTTGTGGCGGACATTCTGTCTGCATCCTCTGTCGGAGGAGCATCCGGCGTACGCCTTGTATTTGCTTTTGCTTTCGTGTCTGGCCTTGGAGCCCGGCTGGTTGAGGCGTGATTGGCGACCTCTCCAGATATAGTCCGGCGAGCATTCTTCTTCCTAGAAAGCACGGGTGTTAATATGTCTTCGAAGACGATACCATGGAGTGAGGTGGCACGCCATACCTCTGCGCCGGTGTTTCAGTCCGGACTGCGTTCCTTTTTAGCCTGCCCGGCCTCGGAGCCCCTTGTTGGCTAGTCGTCGCGGGCTCGGCACGGCATCCCAAGGGCCTTCCCTGTAAAACACCGTTGGTACATGGTGAGCAAAGTGCACAAGGACGAATCCTTTTTTAAATGTTGGGACTTTTGTCTCAGTCACCTGCGAAGCTGGGAGCAGCCCAGGGTAATCGGCTGTAATGGCCAGCAAGGCATCATCACTGCTTAATTGGTAAAATACCCTATTGATCAGCTCCACGGATATGTCTGAATCCTCTTCGAAGGCCAGGTCGAGGGACCGCTCAGGATCCTCTGGTTGTGGAGGTGGGCTATTGATCTCCCTAGCTGCCTTACGCAGCTCTTGCTTTGAATCCGCAAGGTAAAATATTTAACTGTGGGAATATGGAACGGATGGGCGCAAAAAGTGTTGACTTACCCAGCTCGGAGGATTGTACATAGAAAATCCGCCCTATGGATTGACGTGGAGGAATTCCTCCTCTTCTCCCTTGTATAAATCAGACAAGATTTTTGCTAGAGCGGCGGATGAGTCCGGCCCCTTGCGGCCACAGCGGGTGGCATCATCCTCCCCGTTGAAATCCCGCATGGGGTAGCCTCGATATTGAAGCAGCTGCACCCCCCGCATAATGCATATTGCCATGACGTCGATCATGGTCGGTCCTGATTGAGCCAATACCTTTATCCGGCCCATCAGGTAAAGGACGTCTCTGTCATCTTCCTCGTGGGGGCTTCGTGGCCGCCAGCTCAGACGCTTCTTCAAAGGAGCACCATCAAACTCGGGAAGGCCAATCCGAACAGGATCCGATAGAGGGACGTCTTCCACATAAAACAACTCTGAAGGCCAGTCCTCGGACGCCTTCTTCGGGGTTCCAGATAGGTATCCGGTCCCGGCGATGCGCCATACTTCGGCTCCGCCCACCTGATATATCGACCCCCTCTGTGAGCGGGGCACCAGGCAGAACAACTTCTTCCATAGTGCGAAATGAGCCTCGTAGCCCAAAAACAGCTCGCAAAGGGCTACGTATCCAGCGATATGTAGTATGGAGGCAGGAGTAAGGCTGTGCAACTAAAGGCCGTAGAACTCCAGAAGCCCTCGGAGAAACAGATGAATTGGAAAACCGAGTCCCCTTATTAGATAAGGGACAAGGCATACCCGCTCTCCCTTAGAGGGGTTGGGAAAGCTCTCTGCTTGCTCTCCGCCATTATAGGTGGCGAGCCAGACTCGAACCGGGACCATATATGCTGGGGGGAGAAGTCCCTGGGTCTGAAGCTTTACTAGTTGACTGTGTGGGATGGAACACCTCTCCCAATCTCCGGGCTTGGGGCTGGAGGAACGAGAGCAGGAGCTGCGCTGACCTGCCATGACAGAATGGATTCTTTCGGGTGCACTCCGATGAATGCTCGCTAAGAGAGGATGGTGTGGTTTGGATCTGAATCCTCGTCTCTTTAATAGACATCTCATTTGCGTAGCTAGGGGGTAAATGTAAAAATACCCTGGCTCCTCACATTCACTCGTCACATGGAAGGTGACCATTATTGGGCGTGGAAGCCAAGGAGTGCAACATTTACAAGAAGCCAGACACTATTTAGCAGGTATTCGGAATTTGGAGAAGAACCCGCCTTGCAATGTCGAAGACAATCTGCGCGCCGGACTCATTGTCATTGAAGCCTGGTTCGGGGGCTAGTGAGGGAGTCCTGGATTAGGGGGTATCCGGACGACCGGACTATAACCTTTGGCCGGACTGTTGGACTATGAAGATACAAGATTGAAGACTTCGCCCGTGTCCGGATGGGACTCTCCTTGGCGTGGAAGGCAAGTTTGGCAATACGGATATGTAGATCTCCTTCCTTGTAACCGACTCTGTGTAAGCCTAGCCCCCTCCGGTGTCTATAAACCGGAGGGTTTAGTCCGTAGGACACAACCAACAACAATTGTACCATAGGCTAGCTTCTAGGGTTTAGCCTCTCCGATCTCGTGGTAGATCTACTCTTGTACTACCCATATCATCAATATTAATCAAGCAGGAGTAGGGTTTTACCTCCATCAAGAGGGCCCAAACCTGGGTAAAAACATCGTGTCCCTTGTATCCTGTTACCATCCGCCTAGACGCACAGTTCGGGACCCCCTACCCGAGATCCGCCGATTTTGACACCGACACCCTCTTGTGGAGAAAGACTCTTAAAGTAGCCTTTGTTGGGCATGTCGAGAATGGTCTTTATGTGATTAACTTTTCGGAGCGACCCACTAAGACCGCGACATGCCTAATGGCTAAAGTTGACGTGGGATGGCTTTGGCATCGCCGTTTAGCCCATGTCAATATGGGATCTTTGCAAAGTCTTCTCAAGGGGGACCATGTCCACGGACTAACAAATGTTAGTTTTGCCAAATATCGTGCTTGCAGTGCTTGTATCAAAGGAAAGCTACATGAGAAGGGTCACCCTCTCACGACTATCATCTACTCGAAAAGGCCCTTGGAGCTCCTTCACTTGGATCTCTTTGGACCTCCATCCTTTGATAGTCTTGGGGGTAGAAAGTATTGCTTGGTGATTGTGGATGATTATTCAAGATACACTTGGGTATATTTCTTCAAGAGGAAGAGTGAGACCCAACAAACCATCATCGACTTTGCAAATGAAGCTCAACGCCAACACAATGCAAAGATCTTGACGATAAGAAGTGACAATGGCACCGAGTTCAAGAACTACACCTTGGATGAGTTTCTTAGTGATGAGGGGATCAAGCATCAATATTCCGCACCTTACACCCCCCAACAAAATGGTGTAGCGAAGAGGAAGAACCGGACATTGATGGATGCGGCAAGGACCGTGATGGCGGAGTTCAAGTCTCCGTACAACTTTTGGGCCGAAGCCATCAACACCGATTGTCATGCATCCAATCGGCTCTATCTCCGCAAAGGATTGAACAAGACTCCATATGAGATACTCACCGGCAACAAGCTGATACGTCTCCGCCATATCTATAATTTTTGATTGTTCCATACCAATATTATACAACTTTCATATACTTTTGGCAACTTTTTATACTATTTTTGGGACTAACATATTGATCCAGTGCCCAATGCCAGTTCCTGTTTATTGCATGTTTTTTATTTCGCAGAAAACCCATATAAAACAGAGTCCAAACGGGATAAAACTTGACAGAGATTTTTTTTGGAATATTTATGATTCTTGGGAAGAAGAATCAACGCGATACGACGTCCGAGGGGGCCACGAGGCAGGGGCGCCCTGGACCCTCGTGGCCACCCCGTAAGGCGGTTGGAGCCCTTCTTTCACCGCAAGAAAGCTAATTTCCGGATAGAGACCGTGTCCAAAATTCATCCCAATCGGAGTTACGGATCTTAGGGAATTGAAGAAACGGTGAAGGGCCAGAAAACAGAACGTAGAAACAAAGAGACAGCGAGACAGATCCAATCTCGGAGGGGCTCTCGCCCCTCCCATGCCATGGAGACCATGGACAAGAGGGGAAACCCTTCTCCCATCTAGGGGGGAGGTAAAGGAAGAAGAAGAATAAGAAGGAGGAGGGGGCTCTCTCCCCCTCGCTTCCGGTGGCGCCGGAGTGCCACCGGGGGCCATCATCATCACCGCCATCTTCACCAACAACTTCACCGCCATTATCACCAACTCTTCCCCCTCTATGCAGCGGTGTAAACTCTCTCTTACCCGCTGTAATCTCTACTTAAACATGGTGCTCAACGCTATATATTATTTCCCAATGATGTACGGCTATCCTATGATGTTTGAGTAGATCCGTTTTGTCCCATGGGTTATTTGATGATCAAGATTGGTTTGAGTTGCATGTTTTATTATTGGTGTTGTCCTATGGTGCTCTCCGTGTCGCGCAAGCGTGAGGGATTCTCGCTATAGGGTTAGCAATATGTTCATGATTTGCTTATGGTGGGTGGCGTGAGTGACAGAAGCACAAACCCGAGTAAGTAGGTTGTTTGCATATGGGATAAAGGGCACTTGATGCTTTAATGCTATGGTTGTGTTTTACCTTAATGATCTTTAGTAGTTGCGGATGCTTGCTAGAGTTCCAATCATAAGTGCATATGATCCACGTAGAGAAAGTATGTTAGCTTATGCCTCTCCCTCAAATAAAATTGCAATAATGATTACCGTTCTAGTTATAGATTGCCTAGGGACAAATAACTTTATCGTCACAAAAAGCTCTTTACTAAAACTAATTTAGTTGTGTCTTTATCTAAACAGCCCCTAGCTTTTTATTTACGCTCTCTTTATATTCTTGCAAGCCTTTCCAAAAACACCTACAAAGTACTTCTAGTTTCATACTTGTTCTAGGTAAAGCGAACGTCAAGTGTGCGTAGAGTTGTATCGGTGGTCGATAGAACTTGAGGGAATATTTGTTCTACCTTTAGCTCCTCGTTGGGTTCAGCACTCTTACTTATCGAAAACTGTTGCGACCCCCTATACTTGTGGGTTATCAAGACCTTTTTCTGGCGCCGTTGCCGGGGAGCAATAGCGTGGGGTGAAAATTCTCGTGTGTGCTTGTTTACTTTATCACTCTAAGTAATTTTTATTTGTTGTTCTTAGTTGTTTTATATCCTTCGTTATGGGTAGGAAACGCAAAATACCAAAAAAATAGTTGTACCTACTGAACCAATGGTTGAAGAACCTCTCAAAATTTATCACACTCCTGAAGCTTTTTACTTGGGTCATCTTCGATCCTATGTGCTCGTGCTGAAACCCCAACTAGCTTAGTTGAGGGCAAATCTTTAGATGAGCATGCTTGTTATGTGCGACACCGTATATCTAAAAAAAGGAAAATTTTACTGGGTCAAATTCATCGTTTGCAATGCTATGCTTGGAATTTATGTTATACGTATGATGTTACTTGTTGTTCTGAAAACCCTAAGAAACACCTTCCCTTCCAATGTGAGTTTATTGATAATGGAATCTTATCTTCTTATGCTAAAGGTGTTTATAATTACTATGATGTTCAAAAAATTGAAGAATTTGTTGCTTTTAAGGGTGCTTATGAAATTGCTTCTTTGATTGGAACGTATGATGCTACTCTTTACAAATCTGAAAATTTTGCCATACTTCAATATTGCTATGATAATTATGCTTCTAATGCCTATGTTGAACCATATATTGAGGACTACTCCGCTGTCCAAGAAGAGATTAATATTTTGCAGGAACCTATGGAAGAAGAAATTGATGAAACTGTGAGCTCATTGGATGAAAAAGATGATGAGGAGAGCGAAGAACAAAAGGAGGAAGAGCGGATTAGCTACCCGTGCCCACCTTCTAATGAGAGTAACTCTTCAACTCATACATTGTTTAATTTCCCTTCATGCTTACCGAAGGATGATTGCTATGATGACTGTTATGATCCCGTTGATTCTCTTGAAATATCCCTTTTCGATGATACTTGCTATGCTTGTGGCCAAGATGCCAGTATGAATTATGCTTATGGAGATGAACTTGCTATAGTTCCTTATGTTAAACATGAAATTTTTGCTATTGCACCCACACATGATAGTCCTATTATATTTTTGAATTCTCCAAACTACACTATATCGGAGAAGTTTACACTTATTAAGGATTATATTGATGGGTTGCCTTTTACCATTGCACATGATGATTTTGATGAATATAATATGCATGTGCTTGCTTCTCCTACTTGCAATTATTATGAGAGAGGAACTATATCTCCACCTCTCTATGTTTCCAACACGATAAAATTGCAAGAAACTGTTTATACTATGCATTGGTCTTTACTATGTGTGCATGAATTGTTCTTTTATGACATGCTGATGCATAGGAAGAGAGTTAGACTTCGTCATTACTTGATATATGTTGCTTTGTGCTCACTACTAAATGCTAAATCTTTGCTAATTAAAATTGGCTTTGATATACCATGGGATCCGGGTGGATTCACTACTTGAGCACTATATGCCTAGCTTAATGGCTTTAAAGAAAGAGCTGCCAGGGAGACAACCCGGAAGTTTTAGAGAGTCATTTATTTCTGTTGAGTGCTTTCATATAGTTTAAAAACAACAAAAATAAAGAGGGGAACCCAAAACTTTTTCAAAAAGGAAAGTGAAAGTGAGAGAGACAAGCATTGTTGAAGTGGGAGCTAGCCTTGAACTTTGTTCATGCTCACGGAAACTTTGTAAATCTTGATTACAGAAACTTTTCAACAAAAATAATTATCCCCTTGTACAATTCCATTGTATTATAAAAATAATGTGCCAAGGTTTGCCTTTAGGATGTTTACAATGCTTGTTGGTTTGTGCGGTGCAGGACAAAAACTTTGGCTGTAGTGCGCGATTTTACATTTTTTACTGGAACGTCAAATGGTTTTGATTCTTTTTGCACTGTCTTTATATACAAATTTTTTATTTTTCCTAATTTTGGCAGAATTTTTGAAGTATCAGAAGTATGGTGAATATTCAGATTGTTACAGACTGTTCTGTTTTAGACAGATTCTGTTTTTGATGCATAGTTTGCTTGTTTTGATGAAACTATCGATTTATATCAGTGGATTAAGCCATGAAAAAGTTATAATACAGTAGACACAATGCAAAAAAATATTAATTGGTTTGCAACAGTACTTAGAGTAGTGATTTGCTTTATTATACTAACGGATCTTACCGAGTTTTCTGTTGAAGTTTTGTGTCGATGAAGTGTTCGATGATCGAGAAGGTCTCGATGTGAGAAGAAAGAAGAGAGGCAAGAGCTCAAGCTTGGGGATGCCCAAGGAACCCCAAGTAAATATTCAAGGAGACTCAAGTGTTTAAGCCTGGGGATGCCCCGGAAGGCATCCCCTCTTTCTTCAACAAGTATCGGTATGTTTTCGGATTCGTTTCGTTCATGCGATATGTGCAATCTTAGAGCGTCTTTTGCATTTAGTTTTCATTTTTATTTTATCCACCATGCTGGTATGAGATGGTCCTTGGTTGATTTATAGAATGCTCTTTGCACTTCACTTATATCTTTTGAGTATGGCTTTATAGAATGCTTCATGTGCTTCACTTATATCATTTGAAGTTGGATTGCCTGTTTCTCTTTACTTAGACAACCGCCATTTGTAGAATGCTCTTTTGCTTAACTTATATTTGTTAGAGAATGGGCATATCTTTTGTAGAAAGAATTAAACTCTCTTGCTTCACTTATATCTATTTAGAGAGATAACAGGAACTAGTCATTCACATGGTTAGTCATAAAATCCTACATAAAACTTGTAGATCACTGAATATGATATGTTTGATTCCTTGAAATAGTTTTGCGATATAAAGATGGTGATATTAGAGTCATGCTAGTGGGTAGTTGTGGATCGTAGAAATACTTGCGTTGAGGATTGTGATTCCCGTAGCATGCACGTATGGTGAACCGTTATGTAACGAAGTTGGAGCATGAGGTATTTATTGATTGTCTTCCTTATGAGTGGCGGTCGGGGACGAGCGATGGTATTTTCCTACCAATCTATCCCCCTAGGAGCATGCGTGTAGTACTTTGTTTTGATGACTAATAGATTTTTGCAATAAGTATGTGAGTTCTTTACGACTAATGTTGAGTCCATGGATTATATGCACTCTCATCCTTCTACCATTGCTAGCCTCTTTAGTACCGCGCAACTTTTGCCGGTACCATAAACACACCATATACCTTTCTCAAAACAGCCACCATACCTACCTATCATGGCATTCCATAGCCATTCCGAGATATATTGCCATGCAACTTCCATCATCATCATATACATGACTTCAGCATTCATTGTCATATTGCTTTGCATGATCGTAAGATAGCTAGCATGATATTTTCATGGCTTGTCTGTTTTTTGATATCTTTGCTATGCTAGATCATTACACATCCCGGTACCCACCGGAGGAATCCATACAGAGTCATACTTTGTTCTAGACATTGAGTTGTAAGTAAATAAAAGTGTGATGATCATCATTATTAGAGCATTGCCCCAGTGAGGAAAGAATGATGGTGTGACGCCCAGGTAATTAAGCTACAGTAATTCTTTGCGAATGATGCCACGTCACTTCGATTACTGTTGTTAATCTCACGTTAGTTCAAAACCTATTCAAATTCAAATTAAAAAAAGGCAAACAACAAAAGTTTTCAAAAATTAAAACTAAAATGTTCGGGTTGTGTCAAATAAATCATAGGTGATTATGGTGGAGAAACCACACTTTTATAAAGTGTTTAAATGCACTATAATAGATAAACAATGACAAAACAGTTATTCGAATGCTTTTAAAATAATAAACAATTCCAAAACTATTTTATTTCAGTGCTAAACTGTTTGTGGCAGTGGCATAAATTGTAACACTATCTTAGGTGCCACTTTTATATTTTATTGGAACTAGGCTAAAACAGAAAAGAAATAAATAAATAAAAGTAACAGAAAACAAAGCAAAAAAAAAGGAAAAAAGAGAATCCCCACTAGACTTTGGCCCACCGGGCCGCCTTGTCGGCCTAATCGGCCCAGCCCACCCCGCTGGCCTATATGGCCTACCGCGAGCCACCAGGAACCCTAACCCTATCCACTCCCCCCCACTCTCTCTGGCTCTCCCTCACCCCCGATCCAGATCGGATCAGGGCATCGACGACTCGCCGCCGCGCCGGTCGCCCACCGCCGCGGTCGTCGCCCATGGCCACGCCGGAGCAGCCCCTTGCTGCAGCCGCTCGCCTCCCCGTCGCCCTGTCGTCCCCGTCCCCCTCCCCGAATGGCCTCCACGCGCCCGACGCCGACGTCCTCTTCGTCGTCGACATCCTCTCCGTCGTCGTCCCCACCTTCCTCCTCGACACCCGCTGCCGTTGCCCTACGACCGCCGGTGAGGCCCTCGGCCTCCTCTTCCCTCTCCGCTGCCTCACCCCCGCGGTGAACGCGCCGCGCACCCGCCTTCCCTGGCCATGCCACGCCGCACGGCATGCGCCGCTCACCTCGCTCCTGCACTGGCTGCTGCTGCACGCCACCACGCCCGGCCACCACCTCGCGTCCTGCCTCGCACACACACGCACCGCCCCACCTCGCTCGTTGGTGTCGTCCCGCGCCCAAGCACACGCTCGCGTGGCCTCACGCGCGCCCGTCTGTCGCCTCTCCAGCGATGCTACCGCCCCCACATGGTTGCGCCCTGCCTATGCCCCCGCATCGCCACCGCGTGCGCCACGCCAGTGCCTCGGTTTCACCATGGTGCTGCGCTCATCGCGCCCCGCATTGTCGCCCGTCCACCGCCTCCCCTGCTCGTCGTCGTGTTGTTCCCGCTGCCGCCCGCCGCCGCACTCGCCCATCTCTACTCACCGCGTTGTGCGCCTGCCAGCGCGCGCTTCCCGCACCGCATGCCGCCCACGCGTGCCCAGGGCGCACCCCTGCCCTGGTTGGCCGCCCTCCTCCGCCCGCATGCCGGCGCCCGCTCGGCCCTCGTACGGGTCAAGCACCCGCAGTTCCCCAGCACCCGCACCTATACGCCAGTTCGCCCGACCCGCTATGGCCTTGGGCCGCTGCCAAACGGGGCCCAGCGCCCTGGAACGTTTTAAGTAAAAAAAGAAGAATATTAAATAAATAAATAAATAAATAAATAATAAAATTAATTAATTAATTAACTTAATTAGTTCTGATTAAATTAACCAATTAAGATTAATTAACCTAATGATTAATTAACCTAATTAACTACTGTTAAATAGCTAATTAACTAGTATGACAGTGGGGCCCACTCCCCTAATTAATTTTGATTAGTTTAATTGGTCTGTTTAATTAATATGTGTCACTGACCAGTGGGACCCACTGGTCAGGTTGACCAGTCAACTTTGTTGACTGCTGATGTCAGCATGACATCATGCTGATGTCATAAATCTAATTTCGAATTAAATTAAATAATTAATTAAATTCCAAAAATTAAAAAAATCTTTAGAAAATCATATATTTTAATCCGTAACTCGGATTAAAATATTTTCAACATGAAAGTTGTTCAGAACGACGAGACGAACCCGGATACGCAGCCCGTTCGTCTGCCACGCACCCCTACCATATCAAACTCGCAACTTTCCCCCTCCGACTCCTCTGCCCGAAAACGCGAAACACCGGGGATACTTTCCCGGACGTTTCCCCCCTTCACCAGTATCATCTCATACCGCGTTAGGGCACCTCTAGCACCGATACTTGTCATGTCATGCATCGCTATGCATCTGATTGCTTAAATATTTATTATTTGTTCCCCCTCTTCTCTCGCTAGACACCGAGACCGACGCCGCTGCTACCCAGTACGACTACGGAGTTGACGACCCCTCTCTCTTGCCAGAGCAACCAAGCAAGCCCCCCCCTTGATCACTAGATATCACCTACTCTACTCTCTACTGCTTGCATTAGAGTAGTGTAACATGTTACTGCTTTCCGTTATCCTATTCTGATGCATAGCCTGTCTTTGCCACTATTGTTGTTACCTTTACCTGCAGTCCTACCTGCTTAGTATAGGATGCTAGTTTACCATCAGTGGCCCTACATTCTTGTCCGTCTGCTGTGCTATACTATCGGGCCGTGATCACTCGGGAGGTCATCACGGGTATATACTATACTTTATACATGATACATGTGGTGACTAAAGTCGGGTCGGCTCGAGGAGTACCCGCGAGTGATTCACGGATTGGGGGCTAAAAGGACCTTTGTCCCGACGGCCCGGTGTGTGGATCTTTGTGGTGTAGCGGCAGGGCAGGTTGAGACTACCTAGGTGAGAGGTGGGCCTGGCCCTCTCGACGTTCGCGGATACTTAACACGCTTAACGAGATATTGGTATTTGGTCTGAGTCTGGCTACTGGCCTATACGAACTAACCAACTACGTGGGATAGTTATGGGCACTCGACGTCGTGGTATCAGCCGAAGCACTTCGTGACGTCAACGACTGAGCGGCGCACGCCAGATTGGGCCGCGTAACGTGACTTCCGTTGTACTGGAGGTTGCTAGGTCTGCTTCCGGCCGCCCTCGCAACGTGCAGGTGTGCTCAGGGCGATGGGCCCAGACCCCTGCGCACTTAGGTTTAGACCGGCGTGCTGACCTCTCTGTTGTGCCTAGGTGGGGCTGCGACGTGTTGATCTTCCGCGGCCGGGCATGACCCAGAAAAGTGTGTCCGGCCAAATGGGATCAAGCGTGTTGGGTTATGTGGTGCACCCCTGCAGGGAAGTTAATCTATTCGAATAGCCGTGATCTTCGGTAACAGGACGACTTGGAGTTGTACCTTGACCTTATGACAACTAGAACCGGATACTTAATAAAACACACCCTTCCAAGTGCCAGATATAACCCGGTGATCGCTCTCTAACAGGGCATCGAGGAGGGGATCGCCGGGTAGGATTATGCTATGCGATGCTACTTGGAGGACTTCAGTCTACTCTCTTCTATATGCTGCAAGACGGAGGCTGCCAGAAGCGTAGTCTTCGACAGGATTAGCTATCCCCCTCTTATTCTGGCATTCTGTAGTTCAGTCCACTGATATGGCGCTTTACACATACCTCCATGCATATGTAGTGTAGCTCCTTGCTTGCGAGTACTTTGGATGAGTACTCACGGTTGCCTTGTTTCCCCTTTTCCCCATCTCTCTACCCGATTGCTGCGACCAGACGATGGAGCCCAGGATCCAGACGCCACCGCCGATGACGACTCCTACTACACCGGAGGTGCCTACTACTACATGCAGCCCGCTGACGATGACCAGGAGTAGTTAGGAGGATCCCAGGCAGGAGGCCTGCGCCTTGTTCGATCTGTATTCCCTTTTTGTGCTAGCCATCTTATGGCAACTTGTTTAACTTATGTATGTACTCAGATATTGTTGCTTCCGCTGACTCGTCTATGATCGAGCACTTGTATTCGAGCCCTCGAGGCCCCTGGCTTGTATTATGATGCTTCTATGACTTATTTATGTTTAGAGTTGTGTTGTGATATCTTCCCATGAGTCCCTGATCTTGATCGTACACATTTGCGTGCATGATTAGTGTACGATTATATCAGGGGCGTCACAAGTTGGTATCAGAGCCGACTACCTGTAGGAATCCCCCTTCCAAACTCCTTGGCCGAAGTCGAGTCTAGTCAATTGCAAAACTTTTACTAACATGGTTGTGTGGCTTACGGGCCCACGTCGCTATTGGGTGGTATTAGGATCTTTTATTCCTCGATCCATACTCTGGGACTCTGATCTCTCTTCTATTCGGGTTAAAATGATTTTACTAACTCTTCTAGGTTCTCGCATCTACTTCCTCCCGGAGAGCCCCTTATTACAGATAATCACCTGTTGTGCCAGAAGATTCCGAAGATACTCTCCGATGTTTTCCCGAGACCCTGGTGCCTTTGCCGTTGCAATCCCTACCGCTGATAAATCGTAATGGATAACTACCTGCATTTGTTGTTCATACCTTCATCCCCAATTGCTCTTGTTATTACAAGATTTCCTGAAACATTCCAATACCTCGAGAATCCATTATGCATGCTGCCTTGCAGCTCCATTTCTGCTTTAATACATATCCAGATAATGGCTTCCACTTGCCGAGTATCCGCTCATCCCTAGTTGTTCATGTGTTTCACAAAAGTCCTCGAAATACCATTCGATTTTCTGAAAATTTTGAGCAGTCCATTGCTCTTGATTTCCTTGCCTTCCTGTATTATGGTTAATTCCATACTTCTAGTAAACTCCATTGACATCCTCTGTCATTATCATTTCGAGTCACTTAATTCGATATGTTGTGAATGCTCGCAATCCTCAATCAGATCCTAGAATTCATCATTTCGGCTCAGTCGTCATTTTAAACATGAGCTGGATCTCGACCAGTCAAATTGTCATCGATTGTACCCCTAACAATACTCAACTTATCCATCCTTGATCAGAGCGTTGCTACTGATCCCCTGATTTGGAAATCATAATCCCTTTGCATTTGAGCTTTGGATTAGTCAGTTGTTTCTATAAACCAATGCCCTTGCATTGTTTTCTTCCTCTGATGGTGTGTCGATGCTCACATCAGCTCCGTTATGGAATGTCAGATCCTTTGTTGAATTTATTATCCGAAGCGTCCTTAATATTCAACAACCTTGTGAGCCTTCCCTCGGATACATAATGCCTTTGGTAAATTGTATCATCTACTTGCTCAACCTTGCTCTACTTTCGAGCTTGTGATATTTACTCTTGAAACTTGTGGTATATGTTTCTAAGAAGCCCCTATGGGTTGAACATATGCCTCCTCTAAACCGTGTGAACTCGAAAGTTTTCACGGTTCATACTCCTCTGGTATTTCACCAGGTAGCTCTTCACACTCAAATCATTTTTACTAGAGCAGTGAATGAAAGGTTATGCATTGGAGAAGTGGGAGTCGACCTTGAACTTTGTGTTCATGCCCATGGACACGATGTAGATCCTATCATGGTAGCTTCTTGTAATAATAACTAATTCCTTGATATAATATCCTTTGGTATCAGTGAATTGATCATTTGCAATCGTGGTTCCGACCATATGTTCCTCTTGGATCCCATTTCTCGGACAAGCTGAAGTACTTGTCTTCTGCAAAGCAATACCCCAGTCCAACCTCTACTTTGATCTGTCTTCGAGTATTACCCCCTAGTATCTTGAGACTATCTTGGAACTACATAACTTCCTATGAGTTTTTCATCAAGTACTACATTCTCACTGATTACAATTTTTCATGGGCTCTGAGTTATTAAACACTCAAAGACACCGATAACTGAACCGAGTCCGCACTCTGATTCAATAACTCTAAGTAATCTTTGTTGCTTATGAGTTAAATAATCCTTCAAGTCATTCCTAGCCTGATTGGCTATATCATTATCGTGCCAAATTTTAACTGTGCTACCTGGTCCTTCTCGGAGCACAATTTCCGACGATGAGCTAAGCTTACGCCGTTCTTCCTCGTCTTACCGTTTCTCCTTGAACAACAAGCTTGATTTCGAGTTTGTGTTGTATCCGTGGTTCCAAAAACCTTTCGCTTTCATCATTCCTTTGACTTGATGTCATCGTCGATCGTTTACATCTTCTTCAAACCTCTCGACAAATTTGTCGTGATCATTGTCAACAATTTGACTTCTTCCAAGATGTTGTCGAATTCAGGAAGAGAAATATCATACTTGCCCCTCGATGAATTGTGTTATCATCGACCACATTCTTGCCTTCCCCCAACACAAACCTTTTCGTGTTTTGTCTTGTATCTTGATTTCCTTGCTATCTAGCTTATGATATGTTCTACCTTGGAGTTTTACCATCTGTTATGTCGAGGATGTTGAGAGAATTGCTCCACCTCTTAAGAATTCTTGGTATAGTGATACTTCTCCCTGTCATCATTCTTTCTTGGTCCCTGTGTTGGTTCTAACCGGGGTACCAACAGGTGAACGGTGCTGTTTGGATTCTGCACTTCTAGCAACCCTATTGCTTTGAAGTTAATGATCGATAATTCATTTTTAGCCTATCGGTTGCTGAACCACCATTCTAACGTTGATCATGCTACTATAAGCCCACATTTCGGGTGCACCTTTTCAACCAATGTTTAATCGTGTATGTTTTCCTCGAGCATACATCATTATATCATTTGATCTGACTAATGTTATCTCCTTGTTCACATGATTGTGGAAATCCATCATTTTGGAAATTTTGATGAATTGTCGCTGAGTCCATCAGCCACCTACTCATCCTATCCTTGGTTTAATGATGAACTCTTGTTTCGGAACTCGCTTCCATAGTTCATTTCCCGAGGATCTTACATTGTCATCTCGTCAATTTGTGTTGCACCTTTTCTTCTCAGGCGTCCCGAGTCTGAGGTATCCTGGCACTAATCAGATCTGAATCTCGGTCAGATATGATGGTTGGGACATATTTCCAAGAGTTATAACATTGATCTTTTAAGACCCGGTAAGGTGATGTCATGCCCAACACACCTGGCCGGAGGACCTATTGTTATCGTTTCCTTATTAGCAAGGTTATCTATTCTTCCATGAGGAAATTGCAAGACTTATTCTATAAGTTGTTCCCGATGGATCCTTCCTGTATCCAAAGTCTGAGCTTTGCTTGAAGACCATGTCAATGCTATCTCGAAACATGTCTGTGGTAATCCGATTTTCAATAAGAGCATTTGAAGAACAATGCTAAATTTTCCTTATCATTTATCCTAACACCGTTGTGTGGGTAATGTCATGAAATTTCTCTCCTCTTATGTAAAGGGTTTTCTACATTATATCATGTCTTGGATATCATCCTCTGCTTGACTTTGGGAAGGCTATACCCCTGATATATGTGTTTAAACACATTTTCCTTTCCGTTGTTTTGTTCAAACTTTCTTATAATCTACTTAACTGAGCAGTGGTAATTCCCTGCTTAGGTAAGCACCTCATGGTACTACTCTGCCAGTAAGACCCTATTACTATAATTGATGACATATCGGTAGCCACCGATGGACGAGAACTTTGCCTAATGGTCTGCCTCGTTCAACGAGTAGGAAAATGGTTCTCTTCGTCCCTCGCCCTTGGTATCGACATTGATGCCAACATAACTGATAGGCTAACCTCTGACATGTCTTGCTATCATGACCGTGCAAGATATCAACGCTTTTCCTACTTTTAACCACATGGTGGGCCCATAACCCACAGTTGCACAGGATCGAAACCTGACTCTCCTATACACCCCCGGTTTCCAAAGTTATTCCTCGCGCTTGACTTCTTATGTAACTCACGGGCCACCTGCCAAGTGATATATTCGGGTATCAGACGCAATACTTATTCTCGTTGCTCTGAACCCCTTTCACCTTCTGATTAGGCATCGAACGCTTGCCTATCCATTTGAAACTTCTCATGGTACCTCCTTACTTTGCTCTCGATATTTTCGGAGGTTTCCATTCGAGAGTTACTTCTCGCCTCCCTCCCCGATATTATCTACCAGATAGTCAACCTTACCGAGGTCTGTTCTCCCGGGATGCTCCCCCTTTATTCTTTCGTAAGTACGATGGAGTTTTTGAAGAAAGGATGCCGACTTTATCTTAATGACCCGAAGCAGAAAGATGAAGACATCAATGTAATGGATCGACCAGTTCGAGAAGAGCAACCATGACCGAGAAGATCCGTTAAAATTTCGTAACTAGACCTTACCCCCTAGTCCCCCTCTTAAATCTCGGGATGAGATTTCTTTTAGTGGAGGAGAATTGTGACGCCCGGGTAATTAAGCTACGGTAATTCTTTGCGAATGATGCCACGTCACTTCGATTACTGTTGTTAATCTCACGTTAGTTCAAAACCTATTCAAATTCAAATTAAAGAAAAGGCAAACAACAAAAGTTTTCAAAAATTAAAACTAAAATGTTCGGGTTGTGTCAAATAAATCATAGGTGATTATGGTGGAGAAACCACACTTTTATAAAGTGTTTAAATGCACTATAATAGATAAACAGTGACAAAACAGTTATTCAAATGCTTTTAAAATAATAAACAATTCCAAAACTATTTTATTTCAGTGCTAAACTGTTTGTGGCAGTGGCATAAATTGTAACACTATCTTAGGTGCCACTTTTATATTTTATTGGAACTAGGCTAAAATAGAAAAGAAAGAAATAAATAAAAGTAACAGAAAACAAAGCAAAAAAGGAAAAAAGAGAATCCCCCACTGGACATTGGCCCACCGGGCCGCCTTGTCGGCCTAATTGGCCCAGCCCACCCCGCTGGCCTATATGGCCTACCGCGAGCCACCAGGAACCCTAACCCTACCCACTCCCCCCCCCCCCCACTCTCTCTGGCTCTCCCTCACCCCCGATCCAGATCAGATCGGGGCATCGACGACTCACCGTCGCGCCGGTCGCCCACCGCCGCGGTCGTCGCCCATGGCCACGCCGGAGCCACCCCTTGCTGCAGCCGCTCGCCTCCCCGTCGCCGTGTCGTCCCCGTCCCCCTCCCCGAATGGCCTCCACGCGCCCGACGCCGACGTCCTCTCCGTCGTCGACCTCCTCTCCGTCGTCGTCCCCACCTTCCTCCTCAACACCCGCTGATGTTGCCCTACGACCGCCGGTGAGGCCCTCGGCCTCCTCTTCCCTCTCTGCTACCTCACCCCCGCGATGAATGCGCCGCGCGCCCGCCTTCCCTGGCCATGCCACGCCGCACGGCATGCGCCGCTCACCTCGCTCCCGCACTGGCTGCTGCTGCACGTCACCACACCCGGCCACCACCTCGCGTCATGCCTCGCACACACATGCACCGCCCCACCTCGCTCGTTGGTGCCTCTCCGGCGATGCTACCGCCCCCACATGGCCGTGCCCTGCATATGCCCCCGCATCGCCACCGCGTGCGCCGCGCCAGTGCCTCGGTTTCACCGTGGTGCTGCACTCATCGCGCCCCGCATTGTCGCCCGTCCACCTCCCCCCTGCTCGTCGTCGTGCTGCTCCCGCTGCCGCCCGCCGCCGCGCTCGCCCATCTCTACTCACCGCGTCGTGCGCCTGCCAGCACGCGCTTCCCGCACCGTGTGCCGCCCACGCGTGCCCAGGGCGCGCCCCTGCCCTGGTTGGCCGCCCTCCTCCGCCCGCATGCCGGCGCCCGCTCGGCCCTCGTATGGGTCGGGCGCCCGCAGCTCCCCAGCACCCGCACCTATACGCCGGTTCGCCCGACCCGCTATGGCCTTGGGCCGCTGCCAAACGGGGCCCAGCGCCCGAGAACGTTTTAAGTAAAAAAGAAGAAGAATATCAAATAAATAAATAAATAATAAAAATAAATAATTAATTAACTTAATTAATTCAGATTAAATTAACCAATTAAGATTAATTAACCTAATGATTAATTAACCTAATTAACTACTGTTAAATAGCTAATTAACTAGTATGACAACGGGGCCCACCCCTAATTAATTTTGATTAGTTTAATTAGTCTGTTTAATTAATATGTGTCACTGAACAGTGGAACCCACTGGTCAGGTTGACCAGTCAACTCTGTTGACTGCTGATGTCAGCATGACATCATGCTGATGTCATAAATCTAATTTCGAATTAAATTAAATAATTAATTAAATTCCAGAAATTAAAAAAATCTTTAGAAAATCATATATTTTAATCCGTAACTTGGATTAAAATATTTTCAACATGAAAGTTGTTCAGAACGACGAGACGAACCCGGATACGCAACCCGTTCGTCTGCCACGCACCCCTAACATATCAAACTCGCAACTTTCCCCCTCCGGCTTCTCTGCCCGAAAACGCGAAACACCGGGGATACTTTCCCGGACGTTTTCCCCCTTCACCGGTATCACCTCATACCGCGTTAGGGCACCTCTAGCACCGATACTTGTCATGTCATGCATCGCTATGCATCTGATTGCTTAAATATTTATTATTTGTTCCCCCTCTTCTCTCGCTAGACACCGAGACCGACGTCGCTGCTACCCAGTACGACTACGGAGTTGACGACCCCTCTCTCATGCCAGAGCAACCAGGCAAGCCCCCCCTTGATCACCAGATATCGCCTACTCTACTCTCTACTGCTTGCATTAGAGTAGTGTAACATGTTACTGCTTTCCGTTATCCTATTCTGATGCATAGCCTGTCTTTGCCACTATTGTTGTTACCTTTACCTGCAATCCTACCTGCTTAGTATAGGATGCTAGTTTACCATCAGTGGCCCTACATTCTTGTCCGTCTGCTGTGCTATGCTATCGGGCCGTGATCACTCGGGAGGTGATCACGGGTATATACTATACTTTATACATGATACATGTGGTGACTAAAGTCGGGTCGGCTCGAGGAGTACCCGCGAGTGATTCACGGATTGGGGGCTAAAAGGACCTTTGTCCCGACGGCCCTGTGTGTGGATCTTTGTGGCGTAGCGGCAGGGTAGGTTGAGACTACCTGGGTGAGAGGTGGGCGTGGCCCTGTCGGCGTTCGCGGATACTTAACACGCTTAACGAGATCTTGGTATTTGATCAGAGTCTGGCTACTGACCTATACGCACTAACCAACTACGTGGGATAGTTATGGGCACTCGACGTCGTGGTATCAGCCGAAGCACTTCGTGACGTCAACGACTGAGCGGCGCGCGCCAGATTGGGCCGCGTAACGTGACTTTCGTTGTACTGGAGGTTGTTAGGTTTGCTTTCGGCCGCCCTCGCAACATGCAGGTGTGCTCAGGGCGATGGGCCCAGACCCCTGCGCACTTAGGTTTAGACCGGCGTGCTGACCTCTCTGTTGTGCCTAGGTGGGGCTGCGACGGGTTGATCTTTCGCGGCCGGGCATGACCCCGAAAAGTGTGTCCGGCCAAATGGGATCAAGCGTGTTGGGTTATGTGGTGCACCCCTGCAGGGAAGTTAATCTATTTGAATAGCCGTGATCTTTGGTAACAGGATGACTTGGAGTTGTACCTTGACTTTATGACAACTAGAACCGGATACTTAATAAAACACACCCTTCCAAGTGCCAGATATAACCCGGTGATCGCTCTCTAACAGGGCATCGAGGAGGGGATCGCCGGGTAGGATTATGCTACGCGATGCTACTTGGAGGACTTCAGTCTAATCTCTTCTATATGCTGCAAGACGGAGGCTGCCAGAAGTGTAGTCTTCGTCGGGATTAGCTATCCCCCTCTTATTCTGGCATTCTGTAGTTCAGTCCACTGATATGGCCCTTTACACATACCTCCATGCATATGTAGTGTAGCTCCTTGCTTGCGAGTACTTTGGATGAGTACTCACGGTTGCCTTGTTTCCCCTTTTCCCCATCTCTCTACCCGATTGCTGCGACCAGACGATGGAGCCCAGGATCCAGACGCCACCGCCGACGACGACTCCTACTACACCAGAGGTGCCTACTACTACATGCAGCCCGCTGATGACGACCAGGAGTAGTTAGGAGGATCCCAGGCAGGAGGCCTGCGCCTTGTTCGATATGTATCCCCGTTTGTGCTATCCATCTTATGGCAACTTGTTTAACTTATGTCTGTACTCAGATATTGTGTCTTCCGCTGACTCGTCTATGATCGAGCACTTGTATTCGAGCCCTCAAGGCCCCTGGCTTGTATTATGATGCTTGTATGACTTATTTATGTTTAGAGTTGTGTTGTGATATCTTCCAGTGAGTCCCTGATCTTGATCGTACACATTTGCGTGCATGATTAGTGTACGATTGTATCGGGGGCGTCACAGATGGAGACTATGATTCCCCCACAAGTCGGGATGAGACTCCGGACAAAAAAAAGAAAGGCCAAAAAATGGCTCAAAAAAGAAAACAAAAGAAAACAAAAATAATGATGAGAGAAAAAGAGAGAAGGGGCAATGTTACTATACTTTTACCACACTTGTGCTTCAGAGTAGCACCATGTTCTTCATATAGAGAGTCTCTTGAGTTATCACTTTCATATACTAGTGGGAATTTTCATTATATAACTTGGCTTGTATATTCCGATGATGGGCTTCCTCAAATGCCCGAGGTCTTCATGAGCAAGCAAGTTGGATGCACACCCACTTAGTTTCAGTTTGAGCTTTCACACACTTATAGCTCTAGTGCATCTGTTGCATGGCAATCCCTACTCCTCACATTGGCATCAATTGATGGCATCTCCATAGCCCGTTGATTTGCCGCGTCGATGTGAGACTTTCTCCTTTTTGTCTTCTCCACACAACCTCCACCATCATATTCTATTCCACCAATAGTGCTACGTCCATGGCTCACGCTCATGTATTGCGTGAAAGTTGAAAAGGTTTGAGAACATCAAAAGTATGAGACAATTGTGTGGCTTGTCATCGGGGTTGTGCATGATTTGAATATTTTGTGTGGTGAAGATGGAGCATAGCCAGGCTATATGATTTGTAGGGATAACTTTCTTTGGCCATGTTATTTTGAAAAGACATGATTGCTTTATTAATAGGCTTGAAGTATTATTGTTTTTATGTCAAATGATAGACTATTGCTTCGAATAACTCGTGTCTTAATATTCACGCCATGATTAGATACATGATCAAGATTATGCTAGGTAGCATTCCACGTCAAAAATTATCTTTTTTATCATTTACCTACTCGAGGACGAGCAGGAATTAAGCTTGGGGATGCTGATACGTCTCCGCCGTATCTATAATTTTTGATTGTTCCATGCCAATATTATACAACTTTCATATACTTTTGGCAACTTTTTATACTATTTTTGGGACTAACATATTGATCCAGTGCCCAGTGCCAGTTCCTGTTTGTTGCATGTTTTTTGTTTCGCAGAAAACCCATATCAAACGGAGTCCAAACGGGATAAAACTTGACAGAGATTTTTTTGGAATATTTATGATTTTTGGGAAGAAGAATCAACGCGATACGACGCCCGAGGGGGCCAAGAGGCAGGGGCGCGCCCCAGGGGGTCAGGCGCGCCCTGGACCCTCGTGGCCACCCCGTAAGGCGGTTGGATCCCTTCTTTCGCCGCAAGAAAGCTAATTTCCAGATAAAGATCGCGTCCAAAGTTCAGCTCAATCGGAGTTACGGATCTCTGGGAATTTAAGAAACGGTGAAGGGCCAGAAAACATAACGTAGAAACACAGAGAGACAGAGAGACAGATCCAATCTCGGAGGGGCTCTCGCCCCTCCCATGCCATGGAGACCATGGACCAGAGGGGAAACCCTTCTCCCATCTAGGGGGAAGGTAAAGGAAGAATAAGAAGGAGGGGGGCTCTCTCCCCCTCACTTCCGGTGGCGCCGGAGTGCCACCGGGGGCCATCATCATCACCGCCATCTTCACCAACAACTTCACCGCCATTATCACCAACTCTTCCCCCTCTATGCAGTGGTGTAACCTCTCTCTTACCCGTTGTAATCTCTACTTAAACATGGTGCTCAACGCTATATATTATTTCCCAATGATGTACGGCTATCCTATGATGTTTGAGTAGATCCGTTTTGTCCCATGGGTTATTTGATGATCAAGACTGGTTTGAGTTGCATGTTTTATTATTGGTGCTGTCCTATGGTGCTCTCCGTGTCGCGCAAGCGTGAGGGATTCCCGCTGTAGGGTTAGCAATATGTTCATGATTTGCTTATGGTGGGTGGCGTGAGTGACAGAAGCACAGACCCGAGTAAGTAGGTTGTTTGCGTATGGAATAAAGGGGACTTGATGCTTTAATGCTACGGTTGGGTTTTAACTTACTGATCTTTAGTAGTTGCGGATGCTTGCTAGAGTTCCAATCATAAGTGCATATGATCCAAATAGAGAAAGTATGTTAGCTTATGCCTCTCCCTCAAATAAAATTGCAATAATGATTACCGGTCTAGTTACAATTGCCTAGGGACAAATAACTTTCTCGTAACAAAAAGCTCTTTACTAAAAATAATTTAGTTGTGTCTTTATCTAAACAACCCCTAGCTTTTTATTTACGCTCTCTTTATATTCTTGCAAGCCTTTCCAAAAACACCTACAAAGTACTTCTAGTTTCATACTTGCTCTAGGTAAAGCGAACGTCAAGCGTGCGTAGAGTTGTATCGGTGGTCGATAGAACTTGAGGGAATATTTGTTCAACCTTTAGCTCCTCGTTGGGTTCGACACTCTTACTTATCGAAAACTGTTGCGATCCCCTATACTTGTGGGTTATCACAAGCCCAACCTCAAGTACTTCCGGGTGTTCGGGTGTAAGTGTTTCATTCTCAAGAAAGGTGTTCATTTGTCTAAATTCGAGGCTAGAGCTCATGAGGGCATATTTGTTGGTTATGCTACAAACTCTCATGCTTACCGTGTCCTCAACAAGTCCACCGGACTCATTAGGAGACGTGTAACATGGAGTTTGATGAGAATAACGGCTCCCAAGTGGAGCAAAGTGGTACTTGTGATGTAGGTGATGAAATTCCTCCCCAATCCATAAGAAGAATGGGTGTTGGTCATATCCTACCCATTGAGGAACCCCTTGTGGCCGAAAGAGAAGGACAATGTGTTGGAGATATTCCCTAGAGGCAATCATGTGATGATGACATTTCCATATGTATTCATGAGTCCTTTGTATTGTCCTTGAACATCATCAATGATATGTATCAATAAGTATGTGACTTGTTTGTGGAACTATGTATTGTATGATGATTATTCTAATGGTCCCTAGTTGATAAGGTTGTGCGAACACATATCATTGACTAGTATACGACTCGGTTGATGACTATGTTTCGCAAGTCATGTGCATGGAGATGCTAAACCGATAGTATGGGCTCGGGGATGGAGATCACCGAGCCGGACAGACCCACTTTGAGACACAACGAGATATAGTCATTTGTTAGTCTCAAGTGCAATGTCTATGACATGTCCTAGATCTGAGGTCCTCCCATGTTCTCGGGATGAGGATCGACTCACTTAGGGTCTATCAAACGCTACTCCGTAACTGGGTAGTTATAAAGGTAGCTTTCGGGTGAGTCGTGAGACATGCCGTGAGACATGCTTGACCAAGATGGGATTTTCCCCTCCTATTTGGAGAGATATTCTCTTGGCCCTCTCGAGTGATCAGATTCGGAAAGCATGGCCATGCGACTTGGGTTAAGTGTTAACCCAGTTCGGGAATCTGTATCATGGTTTCGAGAAGAGAGGTCGAGCTATCACAAGGGTGACAAGTACTCGCCTTGAGCTCGACAACAAATATCATGAGGCAAAAGGAATGTTGCATATGACACATTGTCGAGGTTCGTCAAACGACTTTACGCACACATGGGAGTTGGCACGTTCTGCTAGGAGACACTACCAACTATCGACTCTGGTCGTGTCCATGTGTTCGTGAACCTATAGGGTCGCACACTTAAAGGGGCCGCAGCCCATTCGGATTGGATCCGAGTGGAAAATGGATGTGGACTCCTAGTGGGATCATGTGTTGAGCCCACCTCGAAGGTCTATATAAAGGGGAGTGGGCACACCACTTAGGGTTGATCCGATTTTAACCCTGGTTAGCCACCGCCACTCCCCACGCCCATGCCGCGCGACCGGACCTAGCAGTCCGCCGCTCGACGCTGCTCCCCGCACGTGTGGATGCCTTGGAGGCATCGCATCTGCGGTGCTTGGACGAACCATTCGAGGGAACCACCAAGGTGCCGTTCACGGGAGATCACCGTTCACGGGTCTTCGCTGTTCGCGAGAGATCGGCAACGCAAGGAGGAGACGGCCCGGGAGATCGGCTACACACATCACCAACTCTACTTCCGTTGCGGTGATTGCGCGTCTAGTGGTAAACCCGATCCCGTGATCTATTTCCAGTAGCATGATCTTGGATGCGCGGTAGAAAATTTTATTTGGCGTTAGCGTAGCGTACCGCGTGTTCCAACAGAATGTTCCACTCAAGTGGAACCATCACCAACCCAAGACCCACATGCTTCCGAAGAACAAAGAGAAGGCCCTCAACCAAATGAATAAGATGAAGGGCAAGATCAACTTCAAGATGGTGGTGAACCACCAAGTGATTCCCAAGGTCAAGTTCTCACCACCGATCGAGTAAGTTCGAGATCAAGAGCAAACTCAAGATCAAGAACAAGCTCAAGATGATCAACCGCTCCTCAACTCACTCTTGAGGAGGAATTGGAGCGTCGTGCCGCACATATTGCACTCAAGCTGACTACCAAAGATCATCTCATGACGAATATGCTTGGAAGCTTAAGAGAGGGGGTAAGCACTCGTAGACAATTAGCAAACTATTGTGAACATCACGCATTTGTTTCTTGTGTTGAACCCCAAAAGGTCTATGAGGCGCTCGAGGATCCATAATGGCTTAATGCGATGCATGAAGAACTCAACAACTTCGAGCACAACAAGGTGTGGAGATTGGTGCCAAGGCCAACAGGGAACCATAATGTCATTGGAACCAAGTGGATATTCAAGAACAAGCAAGATGCTCATGGAGTTATCGTTCGCAACAAGGCTTGGTTGGTAGCACAAGGCTACTCCCAAGTCGAGGGTATCAACTACGGTGAAACCTTTACTCCCCTTGCTCGCCTTGAATCTATTCGTTTGTTGATTGTTTATGCTTCTCATCATAACTTCAAGTTGCAACAAATGGATGTGAAGAGTGCTTTTCTTAATGGTCCTATTAATGAGTTGGTGTATGTCAAACAACCCCCGGGGTTTGAGGATCCCGAGTTCCCCAATTATGTGTACCAATTCGATAAGGCACTCTATGGCCTTAAACAAGCCCCAAGTGCGTGGTATGAGCACCTTACCGAGTTGTTGCAAGATCGTGGGTTTGAAATTGGGAAAATCGACCCCACTCTTTTTACTAAGAAGGTCAAAGGGGGTTGTTTGTATGCCAACTATATGTTGATGATATTATCTTTGGTTCCCCTAACAAAGCTTTCAATGAGGAATTTGCCACTCTCATGACCTCGAAGTTCAAGATGTCCATGAACTTTCTCGGGTTCGAAATCAAGCACAGAATAGAAAGAACCTTCATCAACCAAGCCAAATACACTCAAGACATGCTCAAGAGATTCAAGCTAAGTGATGTCAAGCCGGCTTCCACTCCAATGCTCGTCAAATGCCAAATTGACATAGATCCCAATGGTAAAGCGGTGGATCAAAAGGTATATCGCTCCATGATTGGCTCCTTGCTTTACCTTTGTGCATCTAGACCGGATATCATGTTGAGTGTGGGAATTGGTGCACGGTTTCAAGCCGCACCTAAGGAAAGCCACTATGTGGCGGTCAAGTGAATCTTTCGATATTTAGCTCATACCCCAGACTTTGGCTTATGGTACCCAAGAGGAGCTAACTTCAACCTTGTGGGCTTTTCGGACTCGGATTGGGCGGGAGACAAAGTGGATAGGAAGTCAACTTCCGGAGGGTGCCAATTTCTTGGTTGCTCTTTGGTGAGTTGGTCTTCTAAGAAGCAAAGTTGTGTGTCTCTCTCGTCCACCGAAGCGGAGTATGTGGCCGCAGGTAGTTGTTGTGCTCAACTTCTTTGGATGAGGCAAACTTTAAAGGATTACGGTGTCATTTGTGACAAAGTGCCTCTTTGGTGTGACAATGAAAGTGACATCAAGATCTCTCTCAACCTGGTGCAACACTTCAAGACGAAGCATATTGAGATTTGATGTCACTTTATCCGGGATCATATTAGGCGAGGGGAGATCGAGCTCAACTAAGTCAACACTCATGATAACCTTGCAGATATCTTCACGAAGCCCTTGGATGAGGCGAGATTTCACGAGTTAAGGCATGAGCTAAATATCATTGATTCGAGCAGTGTGGCTTGAACCCTTGCACACCCCACCATACTCTTCTTGATGCCTTGTTTAGGTGTAGGCATGGGCATAGGGGGAGTGTTGTTCTCACAATGAACTCTCCCTCCCCCCATTTTGCATAAATTGATCAACTCTTTCACATTAGCCATTTTTATGGTACTTGTGCTTCAAAGACGAGTTTCGGTCATGGGCCCAAGGATAATTCTTCGCGGTGCCATACCAATTGACTCAAACATAGGTGGCTCCGGCCACCTCCCTCTCTTTGGAGAGGTGGTGTTTCGTGTTTGGTCCTTGTTGTCTTTTTCCTTCCCTTTGAGCCGCGTTTTTGTTTGAGTTGCGTCGTGTGTGTGTGCTCTTTTGCGTGTCCAGTTGCTTGAAGGTTGCATTGCAAAGGCCGTGTTTTTCTGTTTTGTCGAAACTTGCACTTTCTTGGGTTTACAGTACTACCGTGGCAAGCCACGATACTACCGCAGGAGATGGTTTGCCCTGTGCATGCACAGCTGCACCCCAGGCACGGTACTACCGCTTCTATCGCGGCAATATTTTTTACTACCGCTGGAAGAGCGGTACTACCGCCCTGTGTGCGGTACTACCGCGATGAACCGCGGTACTACCGCGCAGTCGCGAGGGCGTGGGGGTTAAGAGCGGGCAGGGGGAGTTCCAACTCCCCCATACCCATTCATCTCTTTTCCCCACCTCGTCTCTCTCTCTCCTGCCCAAGAACGGCGCCGAAGGACCTCGCCAGATCTCCTTCTCCGGCAGCTCTCCTCGCATTTCGACCAGTGGGATCGTTTCCCACCTCGCCCTCTTGCCATGGTCCCCGGTATCTCCCCTAGTCCCTCTCTTTTTGCTCCATTTTTGTGCTTCTAGGTCTTGGGGAGATGCATGTGTAATTCGCGTGATTTTCGGCTAAATCTTTACAAGAGGAGATTGCAGGAGAGTGCTGGTGCAGTAGATATGCTATTTGGTGTGATGCAACAATGTAGTTTTGATCAACGGTGGTACCGATCTACGTTTGCGGATGTTTATAGATCCGTAGATGTTGTTCTTGCGCGTTTTGAATCCGTGCGGTACTACCACTCCTCCTGGAGCGGTACTGCCGCTCGCTCGCCCGAGAACCGCCCCCGTGCGGTACTACCGCTCTGCTGGAGCGGTACTACCGCCCGGGGCGCGAAAGTAAAATTTTACTTTCCCTCCAGGCGCGGTACTACCGTGCCACCCCGGCACAGTACTACCGCGGCTAGAGCGGCTGTAAACTTTTACATCCGCACCCTGGCCTGGTACTACTGTGGAGTTAAAAATTACGTTGTTTTATCCTCCCAATCTCATTTCTACATGTTTCATTTGGTTTTGGCCCTAGTCTTTGCAATAATCCTTCTCGGTTTTCTCGTGTTTGTGTTGTGTGTCATAGGTGGTGGCTCCGGTTCCACTGTCCGGCGCTCTAATCCCAGCCGTGACACGAACTCGAAGCGCCTTCGCAACCAAGAGGCTCCAGAGGGCTCCAGTGCCCCACAACGCAGAACCAAGTCCATAGCTACCAAGACCAAGGAGCCAAATGTTGGCATGGATGAGATGCCTCAAGGGGAGTTTCTGATTCGAAGGAAGATCAACCCCTACGTCAACCCTAGGGAGATCTCAAGGGGCAATGATTTGTTTTGGACCAAGCAACATAATCTCATCTTCCTTGATGTGATCAAGGCCAAGCAGAACACCTATGTGCCAGTGCAGTGGATTGACATGCATCATATGAAGAAGGAGAGCAACCGGGCGTACTTTGGTGAGCCTCTGGACTTGGTGGAGTAGTTTGGCATTGAGGAGTTACTCACGTTCCACATGGACTATGACCCGAAGATTGTGGGTCAGTTCTTTGCTTCTGTCCACTTCCACACCGATGATGAGCGGACCATGACTTGGATGACTAATGGGAATAGGTTGTCTGCTAAGTGGAAGGAGTTCATGGAGTTGCTGCACGTTCGTGATGAGGGGCTCAATGTGCCCGTTGGTGTCCGCCCACATGCCAACCCCGAGTCGCCCAACAAGAACAAGCTTCTGCCCTACCTTGTTGAGAAGAAGCTAGCCAATGACAAGAAGACTTGGGTGCTGAAACCATTCCTTGACATCATGCACCGGATCTTCTGCAACTCACCCTTTCCTCGCGTAGGCGACAAGGACAAGGTGCATGCCTATCTTGTGAATATGATGCTCATCTGTGAGAAGGCGCGTCTCCAACAGACGACACCACTTGATGTCTCTCATATCACGTGGTCTGAGCCGCAGTCTACTGTGTTCAACCGTAAGGTGCCTATCTATGGACCTTACCTGTTTTTCTTGATCTAAAGACTTGGAAGAAGCTCTTTTCAGATGAAGAGCTTGTTGCTCCCAACTGGATTCGCCATGAGCCTATCAAGCTCCGCGTCAAGAGCAAGTGGGCTAACACCACTATCCGGTTTGAGGCAGAGGCTGCTAGGATGGATGTGGCTGAGGATGAGTTTGAGGAGGAGGAGGCGGCTGAGGACAGTTCTGAGGGATACACTCCTCCTCTACTGAGCCCATTTGGGTTAAGAAGCTCAAGGCCAAGATGAAGGCTCTGTTCTGCATGCAGGCCAAGGGATAGTACCGGGCTCGTGTGAACGCCAAGATGGCACGTTGTCGCGACAAGCCTATTATGAGGCAGGTTGGCCTTGAGGTCCAGGATGGCACCAACGGGAGGCAGGAGAACCCTAGAATGTAGTTTTTATTTTTGGTGTTCTTTATACTACTTTGCTGAATTGATGAGAAGTTTTGTCAAAAAAAAGAATACCATTGACATACATACCCCAAACCAAACATGGGAGTACCTAAGCATCCATACAAAACACAAACTTTGCATCACATGGCTCTCTGCACCAACATCCCGTGTGGACAGCTGAACTACATTCTCAACCCCAATACCCACACCGTTAAAATAATAAGAGCAACTCCAACGGGGCGACCCAAACGGACGTGCGCTTTGTCCGTTTTTTGTCCGCTTGGGTCGTCCAGGCGGACGTGCGCGTCCGCATTTTAAAATGGGTCGGCTTGACCGTCCAACGGGGAGGCCGATCCAAATGTGCCGGCGTGAAAAAATAAACAAGTTGCATGAAATAAACATAATTAAACATAAAGTGGTTGGTCAAACGCCGACCAAAGTCCACCTAAATCTAATAAAACATTAAATAAAACATTAAAAAGTTTGCGCCCGCCTGCTGCCGCCCCGCACGCTGCCCTAGACGTCGTCGGCCTTGCGCTTGCCCTCGATGCCGTCGTCGGTGAGGCAGGGCCAGCCCACCCGAACGCCGCCTGGTACGCTGCCAGGGCAGCCTCCTCCGGCGTCTGCTGGGGCGGCGACATTGCGGCAAGCAACGCTCCTCCTCCTCCTCCTCCTCCTCCTCGAGCCGGAGCGCCTCCGTGTTGCGTTGGAACATGGCCTCGTAGCGCATCTGCTCCTTGCCGTCGGCCTGCTCCTGGCGGAGCCAGTGCTCCTTCCATCGCTCGAGGTGGGCCGCCTCCTCCTCCGGCGTCGCGGCGAAGTGGACGGGAGGCGCGCTCACCCACTCGCGGTACTAGTCCGTCCACGAGTAGGCCTCCCTCCGGCCAAGTGGGTGGAGGCGGGGAGCGCTTATGCGACGGCTCCGGCTCCGGCTCCGGCTTGGGCTGGACGGGCGGCGACGGTGGAGGCGGCGACACGAAGAGCGGGGTGTGGACGGAGTCCCCCGCCGCCGGCAGGGCAAGGGCTTGCTCCAGCCCATCCCAGTGCGCGTCCTCCTCGATGCGGCTAGCCTTCATCGCGTGCTGCAGGGCCTTCTCGAGGGCGGCTTGGTACTCCGCCTCCGCCTCCGCCTCCATGTCCTCCGGCTCTGCCTCCGAAGGCGACGGTGGGAACGGCAGCGGGACGGCGTCGACACTGGAGCGTCGTTGCTTCTTGTGTTCGAGGGCGAATCAAGCCTCCAGAAAAGTCGGCGGCGTACTCGGGCAGCAAAACACGAAACAAACTGAAACCCTTCGCCATCCAGATTCCGGACCTCCAAACCACCGGATAAAGCCAAGAGTTTTTCTCCCCGCAAAACACGAAAGAAATAAAAACACAAAACGCTACTCTAGTCTAGAATTGCAGGCCCTCACATTCACGCCGAAAAAGTCCACCGTCCGCCCGCGTTTTCCCTTCTCCCCCACCTCCCCAACCCCAACCCAGTCTACCCAGTCTTTCTTTCCTACCAAGAACACCTCCAATCCCACACCAGTCCGCTCCAAATCTGATCTGCCTCCACCATTCCCCTCGTCTTGGCACGGGCTCGTCGGCCCCATCTCCCCGGATCGGAGGAGAGCCGGCTACGGCGCTGCTCGGCGCTGAATCTCCGCTCAGATTCGGTAAAATTCTCGGGCTCTCTGGGTTTGGGGTCAGGAGCAGCTAGGTCGAGGGAAGGGATCGGGTCGGGGTTGGGGTTTCGGGGCCTGGTGGATCTTGCCGCTGATCGATCAGGGGATTTCGTCTGATGCAGGATTAGGGTTTTTGGACGTGGTCGTCATCGTGGGTTTGCGCCGCCGGTTTGAAAATGTCGGCGGCCGTGGCTTGCGCAGAGAGGGCGACGAGCGACATGCTGATCGGCCCCGACTGGGCCGTCAACATCGAGCTCTGCGACATCATCAACATGGATCCCGGGTATGAACTGACTGCCCCTCTCTGTCTGCCTTTCATCACGAACATGATTTGTTTGGATTAATCTTCTGTTGTGCGAAGAAATATTGCTAATCTGCTAGTTCTTTCTAGCAGAGGGATTAAGTATGGTTCTGATGCTGGTATTTTTAGTTTTGATGGCGTTATTTGTTGCATTCCATCCTGCCCGACTTATGCTATTAGAGAAACATCGTGTAACCATGTGTTCTCTACAATATGCCATTGACAATTTGTTGCTCCGGTGTATCTGCAGCTTCTAGCCTTTTTTTGTTTTTGTAATTTATTAGGAATCTGGAATATTAGGTTTGTACGGTCGTTAGCATGGACGGTAAGGTGTGTTGTTAATTGATGAGTTTGTTGATAATTAGCTGGGCCAGTCACCAGTTTCAGAGAAAAAGTTGTGATGGATCAGTGGTATCTGTTGTTAACCTGTGGTTTTGATGTCCCATGATATTTGGCGATGAAGTATTTACAATGAGTACTCAAAGTCACATGGTATAAAACCTGTTTGTTACTCTTCCCTATCCTGGGGGTGAGTTGTAACTTCCGAAGTTTTATGGATAGTTGGAATTACCTAAGGCTCTCAAGAAGGTCAATATGCCTATAAAGGGTGATTTCAAACTTGTGACCTTTAATTAATGTTATAATTGAGATCTGTGTACTTACTGTGGATAATTGAAGCCACTCTGCTCTGTATTAATGATTAGTACTTTATAATTCGGTTCATGGTGTGAGTGCTGCATATTGCTTAGGTCAGTATATTGGACTGGATTGCTGTCATTGTTGTTTAGTCTTATACAGTGTTATGAATGCAGTATTTTTTGGCAGTGCCCTCCAATTTAACTTGCCATCTTCACGTGTTTTACACAAAGCATATTGATAAATGTTCGCTTAACCTGAAATGCAGGCAAGCAAAGGATGCACTTAAGCTCCTAAAGAAGCGCCTTGGGAATAAGAATTCGAAAGTGCAAATTCTGGCCCTTTATGTGAGTACTACGAAATTTCTTGTATATTCAACTATCGGGAGTTGTGGCTTGGTACAACATCTTCTAAATTTTGTTAAATGTGCCTGGTGTTGTTGTAATACACAAGTTCTACATATGTTCAGTTGCTAATAATGCATACATTTTCAAAAAATACATCTATCTGTTTGTCACTTAGTTTAAATATGTCGTCTCGTCTAAGTTTTATGTTTCCACGTTCATCCATTTGTTTTGAAAAGCACTGTATACATTTTTTCTTATGTGCATATCTATTTTGTTCGCTGATTTAATTATCTTGCCTTTTTTTCAGGTGCTAGAGACTCTAAGCAAAAATTGCGGGGATATTGTTTACCAACAGATCATTGAGCGTGATATACTAAGTGAAATGGTTAAGATAGTAAAGAAAAAGGTGCTGATACTAATTCAATGGTTAACTATTGTTTTCCTAGATTCAAGTCCCTCCGTTTTGATCCTATATTTATCTTTACAGCCAGACTTAAATGTTCGGGAGAAAATATTGAGTCTGATTGACACATGGCAAGTGGCTTTTGGAGGTCCTTCCGGGAGATATCCCCAGTACCACACTGCATACCAAGAACTCAGGGTACCTTCCACTTATGACTTCTTTATTGTTATCTATGTTGTACAATTATATAATTCTCAGCTTTTTGCTTAATAACTATTTTTCCCATGGACTTTGGTCTGCCCCATTTCACATTTTCACTGTATACTTAGTAGAAGTAGATATACAGTAATATGCTGAGTTACTAAGCAATTCCTTCAGTACAAACCATGATCAGGATGCCTTTCCTTTTCTTTCTGCAGGCAGCTGGTGTCGATTTTCCACCTCGCGAGGAGAATACAGTTCCACTGTTTACACCTCCTCAGACTCAACCTTTGAGGCAGCCACATCTGTATCCTCCAGGTCAAAGCTATGAAGATGTAGCTATACAAGCTTCTCTCCAATCTAGTACCCCTGCTGCACCTCCCCTGAGGTATTTATTTATTTGCATGCATATTTGATTTATGATTTGGTTCCTTTTGTTTGTTCACTTATTAGTGTTGCATGCAGTACTAGCATCATTCATCTTCTCTTATCCCATTTGTGTTTGCTTTGTCTTGTGTGCCTTGTTTTGTTTGTTTTGCTTCCCTCGATTGCACCCCCTAATTTCTAGTGACTGCAAACTTGTTTGTGATTAGCTTGACGTCTTGTTTATGTGAGTTCGTATACGCCGATAAAACAACAATTACAGAGTAGTCCTTATTTTGATTATTTTCATTGAAACAAGCATAGCTGAAAAGGGTTGCAAAACATGCACACATAACATCAAACCAATTGGATGGATCAAACACACTGCACCTCTCATAGCCACATTATGTAACTTAGATATTTCTTAGCGGTTAGCGCATATTGTTCTTGTACCTGGACCTCCACTCTTTATGGTTGGCACCATCCTCATTGGTTCTCACAGTAAACTCAAAAACATACAAGCTAGTAGCAATGAAGCATTGCTCCGGCTACTAATTTGTTTCTGGCTCCCTGTGCAACAAGGCTCATATCCATGCAACCAGGGTCATTTTAAATTTAAAAAGCTTTGGTAATTGCATAGGTATTTCTGGCGGCAAAAGACTAGGCTTTATAGTTTGCGGCACACACAAGATATTATTTACTCCCTCTGTATCAAAATATAAGACGTTTTTTGACACTCTTATATTTTGATACGGAGGAGTACTTTTGAAGGTCTCATTTTCATAATCATATTAAACAGTGATTGTATTCTTGTAATTGTGTTTATCTTCTCAACCCTGCAGAACTTTTTTAGTTTTGATCTGCCCTCATTTTTCTTGTCTAATGTGAATTACAGTCTAAGTGAGATTCAGAGTGCTCGAGGAATTGTGGATGTGCTGGATGAGATGTTAAATGCACTTGACCACAGACATCCCGAGGTGACCTTCACAAAAGCGTTGTGTTTGTGTTTTAGTGTAATATAATTGCAGGATCTTGCCTTTTCTTTCTGTTTTGCGTTTATTGGTTTCTTTTATTATGATTGTTATCTCTTCCAGACTTATAATTTTCTTGGTTCAGTAAAAAAATTAGGCATAAACATATGATTTATTTATTGTTTCACATCTTAATACTATATTCGAGAGATATGATTTACTATTTGTTGTTTTACATCTTAATACTACATTCGAGAGATAGTAAGTAAATCCACATCTAGATACATCCATTCAGCGACAATTAATATGGGACGGAGAGAGTACTTGTTTACTCAACTTCCAACTCATGTGGCATGTCTGGAGTACATTCCACCCATTTAAAGATTATTCATGCTGTTCAAACTTTATTGGCATGATACCCTTGATTTTATGATGGAAACCTTGGTTGCTAGCTCAGTTGTTTCCTGCAAGTTTAGATGATTGTAGGCATTCCATTTTGACCCGAATGAAACATTCTTAACATCATACCATCTCCAAGATACATGAATAAATACTCCCTCTGTCCGGGTTTATTGGAGCTCCTTTTATTTTGGGCCAAAGTTTAACCATAAATATGACCAATAAAACGTAAACTGTATGTCACAAAAATTATATCGTGGAAAAACCTCTTTCAAATACAAATCCAACAATACACTTTTTTGTTGCATATACTTTATATTTTGATACTCAAATAGATGGTCGAAGTTGAACCCAAAATACAAGGGGGGCCCAATAAACCCGGATGGAGGGAATATAAATTAATAGCCGTACTCTTTTCTTTAACTTATACATATGAATACTTGAATGTAGATTTCAGGAGAACCTAGCAGTCACCAGTTAAAGAGGGCACATGAGTGTTAATTCATCTACAAGGATTTGGCTCTCATTAGGGCTTCTACAAATAAACATTTAAAGCTTATCTAGACGCTTGAACAGAAAAAAAAACAAATACAAGAAAAATTAAAAAGCGCTAAGTGCTGTCTATTCCAATGCAAGGTGCTAACTAGCGATGCTAAACATCCGGACTGGAAACAGCGCCTTGTCTCAGCTCGTGACGGAAAAGGACCTAGCGCCTGGTTCCTTGTTTTGCGTAGAGGAAGCGGTCGATGCCAGGATTAATCCACGTAACCGCTCATTGCCTGGGGAATAAATCCTGGCACCCGGCTGTTAGCGCCCGCGTTGTAGATGCCCTAGTAGAATTATTATGTGAATGTAATTGTGTCTACATTATAAAGTGTTACAAAGTTTGATGATGGAAAGGAGAACGATACTGACGTAATAGTCTTCTGAAAATTGAATTGTTCTATTTACATTATGCTGGCCTGAATCGCTTGTACTTGATGTTTTGGCCTTGTATTTTAAGACAATGAACTGATATTCTTAGAAAAGTAGAACTTATGTTGATGTATGCCCTTTTGCTTCTCTGTTTAGTGTATTCATGAGATACATGAAGTGATATCCAGGAGAACTGATGTTTTGACGTTTTGGCTATTGATGTATGTCATTCATGTGCCAGTGCTGTTTACTGTAAATATTGATTTGATTGTGCTTCATGTTTTATAGGGTGTGAGGGAGGAGGTCATTGTTGACCTTGTTGGGCAGTGTCGTTCTTATCATGCTCGTGTGATGGATCTTGTTAGCGATACTGGGTATGCATTTTTTCACTCTGCCTTTTTGGTTCTGTGCATTTTACATTGTCATGTGACAGGACTTCTGGTATTCCCTCTGCAGTGATGAGAGCCTTCTGTTTCAGGCTCTAGGACTAAATGATGAGTTGCAGCGTGTTCTTCAGCGTCATGATGACATAGCAAAAGGAGTCCCTCCAAATATACCAGTGCCTATTGCTGGTAACATAAACCAAGGGACAGCCCCTCCTCGGCCTGCTGGGGCTTCATTTGCCCCCCTTCTTAATGTACACCATGAGGACGATGAACCAGAAGATGAGTTCTCCGTGCTTTCCCGCAGGTAAGCTGTATTCTTTTCCATTATATTTTTATTATTATCTTTTCATCCATGTTAGTGTTCCATGCTTTGGATAGTTTCTGTGACATCAAAACTAGTATTATCATTTTCTCAAATTGCGTTCCTCATGACTAAATTATAGGTCTGCAAGGGATGGCGCAGCAGCACAGGGCAACATGTCTTCTGTTCCAAGAAATGAAAGGCCATACCCAAGCCCACTTCTTCCTCCACCACCATCGACAAAAAGGCCTGTTTACACAGAGGCAAGCAGTGTCGACTATCTAAGTGGAGACTCCTATAAGTCTGAAAAAGTACCAGATGATTTTGTCAACCCAACGGCCCCAGCCAATATGTCTGCACCATCTCATTCAAAAACAGAAACAGATCGAGTGCCAAATTATGATAGCAGGTCAGAAAATGTGCCTGATGACTTCATAAACCCAACTGCAGCACCCAGTTTTTCCATGCCTTCTCGTCCTACGAGTGAGCCACCTGTGAATAAGCTTGAGAGCCTTCCTGATGATGACTTTATAAACCCCACTGCCCTTCCTGGTTTCTCTTCGTCTTCAACTAGTGAAGATCTTCCAAAAGCTCCATGGGAAGCTCAAGCTCCAGTTTCCCTACCGCCTCCTCCTGCAAGGTATGGCCAAAGACAGCAGTTCTTTGAGCAACAACATGGCTTTCCTGGTGAGAACAATGAAGGTGGCTACGATGAGATGCTGACGCGGACAGGAAGCCTTTCTCTTAATCAAAGGAACACTGAGAATGGGAAGAGCGCATCAGTGTCGACCGCATCCCGCCAGCCCAAACCTGAGGATGCCCTTTTCAAGGATCTTGTTGATTTTGCCAAGAAGAATCCATCTTCTCCATCTAAACCAGCCAACAGCCGCAGGACTCGCTGAGTGACGAGTGTTTCAGTCATGTAACACACATAATTGAGTTGCCAAGCTGCTGGTTTTGCTACAGGTTGGCGAATTAGATATACCATCAAATAAGAGGGTTCGGTCGGTCTGTTCTTTATTGCCTCGGGAATTATTTGGTTTGCGCATTGGACAATTAGAATCACAGGTGCCAGATACTGAGTGCGGTGTGTAGCAAGTTGCATTTCTCACCTTTTTTCTTGTGTGGTATTGGTTATCGATTCTGGCTTTATTTTACTTAGCTGTATATATTTCTCCATTTGACAGCAGTATTCTATAAATAGTTGAGTTTACAATTTGATCTTGTAAGACTTCCTCTGTACCAATATCTAATATGTTTTTGCAGTTCACTTTGGACTGCAAAAACGTCTTCTATTTTGGTGCAGAGGTAGTATTTCATAGTTTACTTTCAACATGGAGAAATTATGGACGCCCCAGTTTGTTCTTCTACTGAGCCGTTAGCTTGAGAATTCAAGTAGTTAGCTCTTTTTATCTTGAAAAAAGGGAAAATAATTTAACCTCTTTGCAGCTAAATTCTGGTACCGTTGGTAGAATGCATGGAAACCAATCGCTAATGGTTAACATTGAATTGTACCGTCGGCTTGCACGCATGCAAGAAGAGCGTCCCAGCCGTTCATACTCGCTGGAAGAACATGGACATTTGCGAGAGCTTTGCTTGAAATATTGGTGCTTGTTTTTCTTTTCCATGAATCGTCAAGTTTCTTTTGGAAAAGTTGGCAGCTGACCCGCTACCTTATTTTGTCCCGTGCTAGCTGCACATGCATCCACGGTCCTTGTGTACGCCATTTTTTTAGTATTGTAAAGAAAAACGCGTGCATCAGCTTGTAATTTTATGTTTTTTCTCTTCATTGAGAGAAGTGTCAATGATCATGTTAGACTATTTCGCGAGGAACTCATGTGGGTTTTCTATGGTACTTACCATGAAAATAGTTCATTGTGTCTGTAAATATAAGATGTTTCAGGTATTTCAATCTAAACCAAGTACTGATTGAAATGAGTGAATAAACACACTAAAACATGTCTATATACATTTAATTGAAAAAAATAGAACTTTGTATATATATATATATATATATATATAAATGGTGGGAGTAATTCCTTTTACCCTCGTCTACTCAGTACAAGCAAGAGGCATGCGACAAAAGAGCGTGACGATCTAGACACCTGCACATCGCAGTAGTTGGAGGCGAAAACCCGCGTGAGTTCCTCGCCGGAATCCACCGCACCCGCGCGCACGCTCGCCGTGTGAGTCGGGTCGGCGCACGCTGCCTCGGAAGCGCCATGGAACGCATGGCTCGCCTTTCGTTCATCTGCATGTAAACTCGTTTTTGCATGGATGATAGATGGAGGCGCCCGGGCCGTTGGAGACCCGTCCATTCGCTTGCATCACAGACAGCGCATAGCCTGCCAAAAGAAAAATGGACGATCGACGGGCGATGCCTCCTGTCTCGCTTCAGTTCAAGATTGGCCTCTTCCACACAAGAGAGTGAGACGACACACATGTCATTGTCACGGCTGTAATAACAGTACAAAAGGCACGTGTGCAACACAACAAGATTCACAGGTCATATCTTGTTGTTTTCTCCCAAGCTTTCCAGCTTGAGATGAGGCTTATCTCCCGTGCTCAACTACTCCTACAATGCATACAAGAAAAAAAGAAGAGAGGATGCATGCAACAAACAAACGTCTCAGCTTTGAGCTTGGTGGTGGATTACAGGCAGTGCAAACGCTTTTGCACTGCGGAGTTTGATGTCAGTTGCGCATAACACCAAGATTAGTGTTCCCTTGCACGTCGCATTTGGACCTTGTGTTGCACTTTTCAACCAATTTCAGAATTATTACCTATTACCGTTAGATGATCTTTTTCATTCGCACCGCATTTGGGCGAAGGTTGTTCGCAAAGGCGTCGCGACGATCATTTTGCACCGTCCACTAATCCATTTCTTTAACGAAACAGGAAATGTCGCATATGTCCAGTCTGCTAAAAGGACTCATCAGAAATGCAAAACACCTCAAGCAGTAATTATTATTATTTTGCTCAGTAGGGGGCAGTGCGTATACATGTTTGTGAACCTCTGCATTTGTATTGCGTTTCTAAAAAAGAAAGTATCTTCCCATGCATTTTTTGTCGACGTAGATGGGTAATGTGTGGCACGTAGAATCGGCCTACAGTATGAAACGAATCAAAATGATGCAGAATTACTGTGTTCCATGCAAATCATTAATCACCAAAGATACTCCAAATTTGGAACGAGTTAATTTCTTCATACATTTATACGCAGCGAATGAATGAATGATCTCCTCAGATAGGATGGAATTAATAATCTTCCAAACATAAATATTTCCGCCATATCTCCTAGTCCTGAACGGCAACAGTGCCCGGTGCCCGTCGGCTGAGCAGCCTCGGCTAATCAGGAGGCAGTGGACATGTCACTCACATGACGTGGCGCGCTGCGATTCGCCTGACCCCATCAGGGTACGTGTTTGCAGCCCACGTGTACCGTACACTGGCGGCGCACGAGCGTGACGTGGCGTCCCGGATCCGCTAACCCCTCCCTTTTCGAGTCACGCGGCATATTCTAGTTAATTGGATCAATACCCTCGGTAGGGACCTCATTGTAATTTATTAGCCTAACTTTTAGCGGCCTTAACACCTCAAATTGGGATTCTGATAGTAACAGGGACCTGAGTGCGAAATGTCCCAGTAATCCTCCCGTGATCTCTGTGGGCCGCGCCCACGGAGCCCTGGCCGTCGTGGGACCCGTGGACACGGTCCAGTCCACCGTGGACCGCGTCCACGTAGGAGACTCTAAACCCCACCTCTCGGCCTCTCCGCTCCTATTAAAACCCGTGGAGCACCGCGGCGTGGTCGTGTCCGCCCCGAGAAATCTCATCACTGCTTCCCAGTCCCTTCCGCCATGGCGATCTGCAAGGCCTGGATCTCGCTGCTGCTCGCGCTCGCCGTCGTCCTGTCCGCCCCGGCGGCCAGGGCGGAGGAGGCCGCCGCCGCCGAGGAGGCCGCCGCGGCCCCCGAGGCCGTGCTCACCCTGCACGCCGACAACTTCGACGACGCCATCGCCAAGCACCCCTTCATCCTCGTCGAGTTTTACGCCCCATGGTGAGCCCTCGACTCTGCTATCTATTCTTGTGGATCCGAGGAGTTTAGATCGTGGTCCGTTTGGAGGGGTCCCAGATGCGTCAGTTACGGGCGACGGGGGATCTGGCTTTGGTGATCGGTGCGTCTGGATCGCCGATTCCTCTGTAGTTTTGGTGTTGGGTTGGGTTTCCTGTTAGGATTTCACTGCGTCCAGCTTTATACTGTAATTCTGTATTGCAGATTCTGTCTGTTCGACTTATTTCAGTACAATCTCACTTAGTCTGGTCTGAATTTTGTCAAAGTCATTGCTAATTCTTTAAAATTGATTTGTTTCAGGTGTGGACACTGCAAGAGCCTGGCACCAGAGGTAATTCGTCTACATCCTTGGACCACTTACTTAGCACTAGTGTTATGCTTATTGGATTGATCTCATTCGTCGATGTGTGCTGTTGCAGTATGAGAAGGCGGCCCAACTGTTGAGCAAGCACGACCCAGCGATCGTTCTTGCCAAGGTTGATGCCAACGATGAGAAGAACAAGCCGCTTGCCGGCAAGTACGAGGTCCAGGGCTTCCCTACCCTCAAGATCTTCAGGAACGGAGGAAAGAACGTTCAGGAATACAAGGGCCCCAGGGAGGCTGAGGGAATTGTTGAGTACTTGAAGAAGCAGGTTGGCCCTGCTTCCAAGGAGATCAAGGCACCTGAAGATGCCACTTACCTTGAAGACGGCAAGATCCACATTGTAAGCTACTTATTTTGTCTGTTTTTACTGTCATATAGCAATCGTCATATAGACATGGTTGATGTTCTATGCCTGCTGACTAAGTAATCATGGCAATTTTATAGGTTGGTGTCTTCACGGAATTCAGCGGCACTGAGTTTACAAACTTCCTTGAGCTTGCTGAGAAGCTGCGGTCTGATTATGACTTTGGCCACACTTTGACTGCCAAACATCTCCCACGTGGTGATGCAGCAGTGGCCTCTCCACTGGTTAGGCTATTCAAGCCATTTGATGAGCTCGTTGTTGACAGCAAGGTTATACTTCGCTTGCTCTGTAAACTAATCATTACTCCCTCTGTTCATATTAGTTATTGCTTATTTAGTACAATTTAGTGACAACTAATCTGGAACGGAGTGAGTGTTCATCTGTGTTCTTCTTACTTCATACAGATTACTGAGTATTAACATAGTGATGTGACATTTTGCAGGATTTTGATGTTTCTGCTTTGGAGAAATTCATTGATGCTAGCAGCACCCCGAAAGTTGTTACTTTTGACAAGAACCCTGACAACCATCCTTACCTCCTGAAATTCTTCCAGACCAATGCTCCCAAGGTAATGACTGACACAACTTGCTTCTAGAATGCTTTATCGTTTTTTGTAATTGTATGAGTTCTGTATAGTTGCCTAATTTCTACTATATGCTTAGTCAGTTAGGTCTATGCCTCAAGTTTTTAACTAATTAGGCCATAATGTTGATCGCTGTATGTTGTTTCAATTGATTATCAGCCTGACTCTTGGTGTGTACAAAAACTTCTGCAATCCAATGATGGCTGAATTTGTCAATTTTTTCTTGAACATGTTGACATAAATGATTGATTAGTATATTCTAGTCATTTGTCGGCTCATTGAAGAAATCATCTTGCAAAGAATTTTTCAGCACATTTGGAGGATTACTAGTGTATTTAGTTTTGTTAGCCTTTTGGATCTTTGTGTTTTCAACTGCAGAGCCATAGATGTGATGATTGTTTGAGATGCAGAATATCATCTTTGGTGTTTTCAGTGCTTTGTCTGTAAAAACAGTTCAGATATATGTTTCTAGTGGTGAAGCTGCTTAGAGCATTAGCCTTTTCATTGTTTTTTAGTTATTGGTCACTCATTATTTTTCACTTCTGTTCTGACATCAAATGGTATGCAGGCCATGCTCTTTTTGAACTTCTCCACTGGACCGTTTGAGTCCTTCAAATCAGCCTACTATGGTGCTGTAGAGGAGTTCAGTGGCAAGGATGTGAAGTTCCTTATCGGTGACATTGAAGCGAGCCAAGGCGCTTTCCAGGTTGATTGCCTGTTTCCCTTTCTATTTCTTTACAGAGGTAGTAGTTATCTATACTGTTGTTTTTTCCTTGGTGCTAACAGATTTTTCTTTGAAACATAGTACTTCGGGCTGAAAGAGGATCAGGCACCACTTATCCTCATTCAGGACAGTGACTCTAAGAAGTTTTTGAAGGAACAGGTTGAGGCTGGCCAAATTGTTGCTTGGTTGAAGGATTACTTTGTAAGTAGCCATTCCTTGTTTCACTTGGTTGTAGGACTACAACCTTATTTGTTTGATCCCAGGTAGCAATTTCTTTAATGTTCATTCGTATTGTAGGATGGCAAATTGACACCATTCAGGAAGTCCGAGCCTATTCCTGAGGCCAACAATGAGCCTGTTAAGGTAGTTGTGGCTGACAACGTTCACGACGTGGTCTTCAAATCTGGCAAAAATGGTATTCATCTTTGTTAATCTTTTTTTCCTTGCTGTAATAAGCTAGTTGTAGCAAGTGACTCCGATTCCTTCTAACTGAAACAATGGTCTTGTATCACATTGGTGAAGTCTTCCTGTAAGTATGCACTCATTTATTTGCCACCTTATATTGCAGTTCTTATCGAGTTCTATGCACCCTGGTGCGGACACTGCAAGAAGCTAGCACCCATCCTCGACGAGGCAGCGGCCACCCTTCAAAGCGAAGAGGACGTTGTGATCGCCAAGATGGTAATATTTGTTGCCCTCTCCGTCGTTCCACCACTTCCAGCAACGAAATACAATTTACCTAACCACTGTTTCTCAACCTTGTCCACAGGACGCGACCGCGAATGATGTGCCCAGTGAGTTCGATGTCCAGGGTTACCCCACTCTGTACTTCGTCACTCCCAGCGGGAAGAAGGTCTCGTACGAGGGCGGCAGGACGGCCGACGAGATCGTCGACTACATCAAGAAGAACAAGGAGACTGCCGGGCAGGCTGCGGCGGCGGCGACTGAGAAGGCGGCGGAACCGGCTGCCACGGAGCCTCTGAAGGACGAGCTCTGAACATCAGTCTTGCTAGTAGCAGACAGGTAGAGGAGGGGGAAACATGTTTTGGCAAGGCAGCTTCCAAGGCCAGATTTTGCGAGGTGGGAACGAGAGTTGGTTGTTGGATGTGTTGGCCCCGGTTTTGCCTGATACTGTATCCCGTTGCGAGAAATACTGTAACAAATCCGTCAGTGGTGTACCTAGTTAAATTATCGAGAAGTGACATTAGAAATGGTCTGTGGAGAGCTCTGGTAATAAACGGTGCTTCTGTGCCTGGTAGAATCATCATATGCATGACTTGCTGTGGTCGGGTCGCCTGAAACTAATCTCCTATGCTTAGCCAGACGCTTGCGAGGGTGTTCTAGCAACTCTTGTATGCTGAGCGGACCTCTCTCAACATTGTGGATTTGAAGTCCGCAAACTTTGAGAGAAGCTAAGAGCATCTCCAAAAGATGTGGATGCAAAAATAACTAACTTTTGCATATCTGAGATCCAAAAACCTATCTCCAACAGGTTATGTGGATGCAAAAAATTTACATCACCGTCTTCTGTAATGTAAAAGCAGGAACCGTCCGTCCGCCGACACCAGTGACGCCGCGGCCTCCTCCTCTCTCGATCGCATCGTCGGGAGGCCTCCTCCTCTCTCGATCGCATCGTCGTCCCGATTCTGCCACCGCTCACTAGTTTTTACATCTTCATTTTGCATCATCTATTGGAGTTGCAATTTTACATCTACAATATATATTGTTTGTTGGAGTTGCCTCTTTTGGAGATGTAAAATAACACTTTTTGGATATGTAAATTTTTACATCTCCAAATTTGCATCTTCTATCTAAGGCAGCAGCCGGAGCAATGTGGGCTACATGAGAGGCGGGCGGAGGTTGTTGAACCTTTGCCGCGAGTGGTACACCACCCACATCCTCCTGAGCTTCTAAGGTGGTTGAATCATAAAAAATTAACTCTGATATCAATCGAAAGATACGCTTGACTAGAGGCGTGGTGACGAGGTGAATAGAAGATTACATATTTAAAGCTTAATTACCAATTTTAAGGATAAGGGATAAAATAGGTTCCCTGATAGCAACTAGGTGAAGACAACCTATATGGCAAGCAAGCGAGGTAAGGTAGTCAACAATCTACTCCCTCCGTCCGGGTTTATTAGGCCTCACGGCATCACAATCATGTCCTTTTTTATAAGGCCTAACTTTGGAAAAGTGCATACATGCAGTCACTTCATTGGTTGCATTGAAAGCCACTGTTGTTGGTAACTTGGCTGGGAAATTAATAAGCTGCATGCGTACTTTCTCATTGGCTGAATGCATGTGAGAGAGTGCATTGGGAGTGGAATGAAAGAATTAATGTGAGCAAATTACTATGTGCCTTGGTCCAAGAGAAGTTGTTTTTAGGCCTAATAAACCTGGACGGAGGAAGTAATTAGCAAGCCATCAAGCATACAAAGCAAAGTGCGAGAAATGATTAACCACAAGTGAGTCGAGCAAAGTAAAGTGCGGGAAAAACCACAGGTGAGTCGATGACGTAGATTTCATCCCCAAGTTCACACATCCTTGGGGAAGTGCTAATCTCCGTTGGAGCGGTGTCGGAGCCAAAGCTTCCGGAAGGTTCACCATACTCTCCTCGAGTCACCCCAACAAATGAGCCTGAAACCACTTGGGGTTGGTTTTGAAGGTGATCACCACACCCTTACATACGTCTCCGCAACACACCACAAGCAAGAAGGCTTCCGGAAGAACCTCTAACCGGCTAGGAGCCCAAGCCCAAAGAGTAACAAGTTGGTGAAGATGAAGGAGTTGGGAAAACAGAAAGGTTTGGTAGGAATGTAGATCGGGTAAATCTCCTCCAATCCCCAAAGAATCAAAGTGTCCGGGTGGACGGGGACGAAGATCTCAAGCTTTTAGGGTTTGGGAATGGAGGATTAAAGCTTGTAAGATTAGGGTTGAAGGTGGAAGAAAAGGGGTATACCCCATAAGGCTGAAAGAGTCGTTGCCCGCACACAACCTAGACATGAACTATCTGGAGGGCCAAGCACTTGGGGTCAAGGACCCCGGGCACCCAAAATACACGAGGATTGAAAGTGCTAGTTATCGACTAGGGGGGGGGTGAATAGGCGATTTTTATGAAAGTCTTCAAAACATGAGAGTTTCGAAGACAAACAAGAGAAATGAACCTATTGATATGCAGCGGAAGGTAGACTACACTAGACAAGCCATAGTCAAGCAAGTAATGAAGCTAAAGTACGAAGACTATTGGCAGCTAGGTAGTATGGATCAAGATGGAAGATAGTATGAAGCCAAACAACAATAGTCGCCACACAATGAAGTCAAGCAGATAAGACAAACAAGCAAAAGACTTCATAAAGACAAACTGTAAATAAGTGAAGGAAGAGATTGAACCAGTTGCTTGGTGAAGACAAAGGATTTGTTGGACCAGTTCCGGTTGCTGTGACAACTATACGTCTAGTTGGGGAGGCTGAGATTCAACTCAGAACACCGCGTCTTCACCTTATTCCCCTTGAGCTAAGGACACTTAGTCCTCGCCAAATCACTCTGGTAAGTATTCAAGGTAGACTTCTGAACCTTCACAGACTTTGTTCACCGGCAATCCACAATGACTCTTGGATGCTAAGAACGCGATGCCTAACCGGCTGGAGGATTCACAGTCCTCAAGTGTAACAAGTCTTCAGGTCACTCTTTGGCTCTAGGTGTTTTGAGCTTTGTCCTCGCAAGGATTTCTCTCTCTCAAAGGCTTCAAGGTGGGTTGCTCTCAAACGACAAAAGCCGTGCACTAACTCTGAGCAGCCACCAATTTATGGTGTAGGGGGTGAGCTATTTATAGCCACTAGGCAACCCGTCCTGATTTGTCCGAAATGACCCTGGGTCACTAAGGAACTGACACGTGTTCCAACGGTCAGATTTCAAACACACGCGGCAACTTAACTTGGGCTACAAGTAAAGCCGACTCATCCATCTTTGGATAAGATTTGCTCTCATTGTCTTCACTCGAAGACTTAGGATTTGGTTGAGCATCACTTCAGTCACTCTGACTTTGTTCACTTGGACCCCACTTAACAGTATGGTGGTTCCTATGACTCAACAAGGAAGAAAAGGAAACTATGAAACAACTATGTCTTCGCACTCCATAGTCTTCACGTGAATGTCTTCTCGAGTCATAATCTTCGTTGTGAATATCTTCACAAACCACCATTGTCTTTATTGTCTTCACACATTTTTAGGGGTCATCTCCGGTAAGTAAACCGAATCAATGAGGGACTACTACCTGTGTTATCCTGCAATTCTCACAAACACATTAGTCCCTCAACCAGGTTTGTCGTCAATACTCCAAAACCAACTAGGGGTGGGACTAGATGTACTTACAATCTTCCCCTTTTGGTGATTGATGACAAACTGGTTGAAGTTTTCAACGGGGATAGAAGTATGTGAAATTGTAAAGGATTAAGGTATTGTCTTCATAAGTAGCAAAAGGCTCCCCCTGAAGATGTGCATATAAGTATTTTGCTTTTGAATGCAAATGCACATGGCAGGTTGTACTTGTGGAGATCCTCTTCAACTTATGAAGACAATTTATCATGCATGAAAAGATATAACGAAGATAATGACATGCATAATGATAAATGGACGTCTGCAAAATGACTTCGTGCGGAATTTATCGTCGCACATGCGGAATTTATCATCGCATCACATAGTTGACAAAAAAGGTAGCAGACGACCATCAAGTTTAAGTGTTACAACTCAAAGAACCAAATGTATCAAAAGCGAGAGTTGTAAGCACTTGGCAAAAGTATAGCAACCGCCCATATGGACCCGCTTGAAGACTATCAACTTATATGCTTCTCCCCCTTTTGTCAGTAAGAAAAGGTTTGAAGACACAGAGCTTCTACTCGTCCCCATGAGGAGTAGGTGAAGCTTTAGGGTCGTCGTTGAGGTCCGGTGGTGCAGAAGAACTTGGTGCAGTGTCTATTCGAGGCGAAGTTGTAGCTGGTGTAGTAGCATCGTCTTCGTCATCAATGACTCTGGCATTGACAGTTGCCGCCGAGGATGAGTAGTCAGAGCCTTCGAGTGAGGGAGTCCGACGCAAGACAACATTCCTGGGAGGAGTGGAATCAAACTTGAATCTCTCTGTGAAGCCATCTTGTTGAAGATCATCTTCAGAGCTCAGCAATGTCAGACTCTTCCACGACCGCCGACAGGTTTCATGAGTGACAAAAGCATTCTTGGTGGCAAGGTTGCGAATGCGATTAACATCCACCAAGAGGCTTTGCATCTGACGCTTCAGCCAGTCGTGATGCTTATCCTGTTTTTGATGCAGGGCAACGAGAAGTTCTCGGTCATTGAGAACGCGAGATCGTTTCTGTCGTGGGTTTGTCACGGCAGATGTCCTAGTGAAAGGACTTAGTCGTGGAGCCATCGCAACGGGTTAACTCGAAGGGGTTAAAGCGGACGCAAGGACACAGAGTGTTATACTAGTTCGGCCCCTTCGATGAAGGTAAAAGCCTAGGTCTAGTTGTGATGGAATTGATGTGTTTTGAGGGCTAGGGAGCAATACGCTTCGCCTAAACCTCGAATTGTTGTCCCCTAAACCGTCGTCGGGTCGTCCCCTTATATACACGGGTGACGCCCGTCGGTTTACAAAATCCCAACCTCCGGTTCATAAACGTGCCCGGGTTGGTCTCTCTATTCCTAACTTACAATGCAAGTTTACCTCAGGCCGGTTCACGGCCATAAACCTTTAAACCGATTATAGGCCTTGGGCCCTTCTATTTCTCCTTGGGCTTTAACATCTTGGGTCCATTGACGGAGCTAACCCGGGCCCTGTAGGCCGGTTTACCCCAAATAGCAATATCCCCAACATTAGGCCCCAGATTGATTTGAACAGGTTCATGTCAATCCTTAATAAAAATTTCTGTCTTCAAATGTCTTCCAGTAATGGTCAAACCGCCGTTCCATCGTCTCCTCTTGCTGCTGTAAACCGATGTGACGTCAGCACAAAGTTACCGTTTCTTTTTACTAAATCCGCAATAATCAAGGTGACAGCTGGGCTCCCGAAATCACCGGCTCCCGGATTCGCGCGCCTGGCATGCTCACCGCGCCTTATAAATAGGACTAGAAGGCCATCTTCCTTTCCTCCCTTTCGTCCCCTTCTCCTTCGTCTTCCTCGCAACTCAGACTCCGGAGCTCCGCCGCCGCCGTCAACTACTGCATCAACTCAGGCCGCTGCATCAACCTGACCGGACCAGAGTACCGCGGCGACCCTCCGCATCCGTTTGGATCCAGGTAAGGCTCCTGTTCTTCTTGCTTTAGATCTGTTCTAGGGTTCGTCATCCCTACCCTGCCACTGTTCATTGTTCATCTCCATAGCAAGTTTTTGTGAACAGATTATAATACTTATATTGTGATTTGTAGTCACTCTCAGTATTCGCCATAGATCTGTACTCATCTCCTTAGATCTCACTCATTTCCCTGCTTGTCGAACTTGTGCTGTTCTGCTGCGAGCCAAACCTCATATTTTTACTTCTTTTTTGCCCTAGCTGTAGATCCATTGTTTTGAAAGAATCAGTACGGGATCTGTTTCTGCTTTCATATTCATAACTGTTAGATCTGGTCGGTTTAACTTTTAGCAGAGCGAACAACCCAAACTATATATCCATTAGTCCCCTTGATGAACCGCCAGATGATATCATTCTAGATAACTCCGGTCTATATAAGAGCATCTTCGGTTTACAATCACGCCTGTTCTCAAACCGGAATACCTTTGTCTTGTAGATTTCCTCATGGCAAAACAGATATACGAATGCAACTGGGTTCCCTCTCGCATCACCGAGACCCAATTAAACAACTTAGTTCTGACTGGCGCCTTGAGTAGCAAAAATGCCATCCATTGGAGGGTTCCAGGGAATGAATGTCCTCCTACCCCACAGGAAGGAGAAGTTGTTGTGTTTGCGGATCACCTGGCCCGGGGCTTTAATCCACCCGGTTCAAAATTTTACCGGGACGTCCTGGCTAATTTTCGGTTGCGCCCACAAGATGTTGGTCCAAACTCAGTCACGAATATCTGCCATTTTCAAGTGCTTTGTGAGGTGTACTTCCAGGAGGAACCTACTGTAGAGTTGTTCCGAGACTGTTTTCATTTGAACCGACATACTGAATTCACCGATGGCCCTAATATGGAACTGGGTGGTATGGCGATTCAAAAGAGGAAAGAAGTGACTTATCCTCACGCCAAGCTGCATAGTCATCCGCAAGAATGGAATCACACTTGGTTCTATTGCAAAGATACTTCCCCTGCTGAAGAAAATCCTCTGCCTGGCTTCCGTCCAGAGAGACTTAGCAATACACACCCCTTCCCCCCAAGGCTAACCGCCAAAGAGAGGAGTAAGTATGCCCCTCAACTGTCCAAGCTCAGAGCCTTCATGGCTAACGGTTTAACAGGAGTGGATCTTGCCCGTTGCTGGATTTCATGGAGTATCCTGCCCCTTAGTATCCGCTCCGGTTTAATGTGCAAATACACGGGCCGGGTTAATGATCCTTTGAGGCACTGCAACATTCAGCTGACGGAAGACGAAGTTACTGAAGCTGTGAAAAAGATGCTGAATGAACCGGAATATGTTTGCGCCCGAACCGGCCTGCTTCCCTTTTGTGCTACAAATAAACCACCTGCTGTAAGCATCTCACCTCTGTTTGTTATAGAATTTATGATCTCCTTATACGTATACTGTTAACTCCAATCCTTTCTGAAACAGGGAGATGATCCGTTTTGGAGCAAGAAGCTTCTTCAAGAGCCAACAGAAAAGGTAACCCGACCCAAAACAAGGGTGAAGAAGCCTGCTCAGAAGAAAAGGAACACCGCTTCCTCTACCCCGGAATTAGATGAGGATGATGTGGGTAATCCGGACCTTGAGGTAGACCTCGATTCAGTTGGCTTACTTTTTATATGCCTTATTGATGATGATATTTGTCAGGACGACGCTGAAGCGAGTAATGCTGAAGGCCCAGAGGTAACTATTCTTTCTTCTGATATAGTTCCTTTGCCTTTGAAAAAACCTCGCCAAGCAAACCGGAAAGTTAAATTTTCTCATCCTCTTGCTTACTTGGATCCCAAATTTCTTGTGAAGACCCAGCAACATGAAGCTCGTCGCACCACCCGGCACAGTGGCCAGGTAGTTACCTCCGCCGGTTTACCGAACAGCCCGGTTCGGAAACGCCGCTCAGAGGTCTCCGATTTATGCGTTAGCTTTCCTCCTAAAGCAGGTTTAATTCGTCAGCCTCTTAATCCATCTGACTCCGATTATCAGGTCACTTCCCATTCATCTTCTGGTGAATCTTCAGCCACTCAACTGCCATCGCTAAAGACAGTTATTGGGTAAGTTGGACCGATCACAACATTTTTTTTACACCGTTCTTCAATCTTTGGTTCTCTCCTCAGGGCTAAACCTAGACCGAGCAAGAAGGCTCGTCTGGATAATCCGGCCGAAGGAACTGCCGCCCCTGAACCGGAGAAAACTCCTGGTGCTGATGCTCTAGTTCGTGAAGACATTCAGAATTATCCACCTCCACAAGATGACGCCTATGCTGAAGAAAGGCCTACCAATCCTGCCATCCATACCGATCAGCCTGCCAGTCCTGTTCGGGTTGAGGAATCCATCCACCCTTCTGGAACTGTTGACAAACCGACAGTGCCAATGCAGAGCAGCTATTCCAAAGATGATGATGTTGTGATTACTGGCATTGGTCGCTCTGAACCGGGGAACTCTGCTACCTTAGCCAAGCATACTGCTAAGGAAGAAATCTCGGCCATAAAGGGCAAATGGGACGTTGATTCCTCAACGTATGCCGCTTTAAGCGCCCAAGATCTTTATTCTGGGTATCTGAACCGACTGTATACCAGTCGCGATTATGAAGCTGGCATGATCAGGATGATGAAAGAAAAACTTGAGGTAACTCTCTTGTGCTTCATTCTATTGCAACTTAGCTTCTCAATTTCTTCCAACCCGAGATGGTAACCCGAATCATGCTGCCTTGACAACCAAGGTCCGGTTTGATAAAAACAGGGCTTCAACATAGGTCGTAACCAGAAAACATCATCAAATAACCATTAGCCCCCAAGTGCCAAGTTTAAATACTTGTATTAATCTTGGGACTTTTGTAATGTAAAACATGCGTTAAGATCAAGTACGCATTAGCCCCCAAGTATCGAGCACATAACTTGCTTGTGTGGTTGATACTTCCAAACCGTGCAATATTTTCTGAACACTGCTGATGACCTACTGTAGGCGGATCTGAAAACCAAAGAGAAACAAGTCTCGGACCTTCAGGAAATCCTAAAAACCCAGCAGGCTGAAACTGCAAAAGCGAAGGAAGAATTGACTAATGCCTTAAACGTCATGGAACAGCTGAAAGAAAGCCGCAAGAAGGAACAAGCTGATTGGGCTACCGAAAAGGCTCTTTTGATTAAAAGGGCTGAAAATGCCGAAGCTGCTCTCAAACCGGTGGTTGATGAATTATCCACCGTAAAGCGACAAATACACTCCATGACCTCTGCCGTCTTTGGTAAATTTCTTTTGATGCCCTTCCTCCAATTTGCACTTTGTCTGCTATATCCTATGTCCGGTTTGTAATCCATCTTGAAACACTGCAGGCACACGTATTGGACACTTGGGTTCTGATGTGCGGATGAAACTCAAAGCTGCTTATACTTTGATTGAACAGTTGTATACCGGAGCACAGAGAGTTATCACCACTGCATCGCATAACAACCCCGCACCGTCTCTGATTCAAGACACGTTAAAAAGGTTATCCATGCTTCCTGCCCGGATTGAAGAGTTAAAAAGATCAGCTGCTCGAACCGGAGCCATCACTGCCTTGATCCGGGCCAAAGCGTGGGTACCAGACTTTGATCCTGTCGAAGCGGCACAAGGATACCCCAGCTTGAAAGAAGACGGTTCAGATTTCGGTGAAAATGACTTGAGGGCGATAAACCGGGCGGTGCGGCCCCTAGCTTGTCAATTGGCTGAAGAAGCAGATCTGACCCATTATCAGGCCCAATATGATAACCAGAACAAGCGAGTAGCTGCCCCGATCCCTGAAGCGGAAAACCTTATTCCTCCAATCCGTAAGCATACCTACGCCCCTGACATTGAACCGTCTTTGCTGATTCATGAAGAAGCTCTCTTTCAAGCGTTAATGGGAATCGACTGGACCACTGCTGATTTCCAGCCAATGGGTAGCCATGAGGAGGCTGAAGCGGCGCAGGATGATCCACAACCTTCGAACCGAGGCGGCGAACAGGCGTAATCAAAGCTCCGGTTCACCTTAATTGGTGACGTTAACCCGTCAAAAAACAATATATTCAGGCACTACACTGCCTTGTAATAAGATAGTTAATACCTCTGCCTTTGAATGCGCCTTTTGTGCACGGGTACTGATGCCCTTGCCATGACTTTTTCCAACTTGTGTTTCCTGTCTTTACTGGGTACAAAGGACGGTCTTTCGACCATACGAACCATGCTGCGCCTTTGCCAAACCGGGCAACTTGCCTCCGGGTTAAAAAACGGACCAGGCTGTGTCAGCTGAATCGGTTTAAAAGTATTTGTCGTTCCAAAGAACAAAGACACCACGAGAAGGAAGATAACAAACAACCAAATACGAGAGGAAACGCAATAGTAAAACGCGTGCAAATGGTGGTTGCTATGAACCGTTCAGAAGGCATTACCATCGTCAAGACAAAAAAAAACCAAGCCCCCAAGGGGTGTAGCTATGGTTTAAGTCGACTAGGTTCCTAACTGAATCGTGGCAAATATGCCGGTCAAATGGCATTGCATTGGTTCGGATTCGACCAAGCCCCCAAGTGACTCAGTGGCCTAGGGCCGATCAAGTGGCATTGCATTGGTTCGGACACGACCAAGCCCCCAAATGACTTATTGGCTGTTTAAAAGCCGATCAGAAGGCATTACCATCATCAAGACATGACCGAGCTCCCATAAGGTGTAACTACGGTTCAAGTCGATTAGGTCCCCAACTGACTTAGTGGCAAATGTGCCAGCCAGAAGGCATTACCGTCGTCAAGACATGACCAAGCTCCCCGGAGGTGTAGCTACGGTTCAGGTCGACTAGGTCCCCAACTGACTTTGTTGATCTTCTGTGAAGCGACCTCAAGGGGTAAACCGGAGGTTGCCCTAAAGCGAATCAACTCCGTGTAACCACGCATGATGTGAAGAAAAACAGAGACCCCGCTTTACTCGAGGCTCCGGTTAATTATATTGATCATAATATATACATGGTCATGATATGTACATAAGCAGAGCCCAAGGCTCATGTATAGTAAGGCCGAAGATGAGCTATGTTCCACGGTCTGCTGGTCTCCTCCTCTGATGTGCGTGAATCTTTGCGCTCTCGAATATCAATCAGGTAGTATGACCCATTATTCAGATTCTTGCTGACCACAAAAGGTCCTTCCCAAGGCGGGGATAATTTATGCATATCAGACTGATCCTGGATGAGCCGGAGCACCAAATCCCCCTCCTGAAAGGTTCTGGTTCTAACCCGACGGCTATGGTAACGGCGAAGATCTTGCTGGTAAATCGCTGAACGGGCAGCTGCTAAGTCACGTTCCTCATCCAACAAATCAAGAGCGTTCTGCCGTGCCTGCTCGTTGTCCGCTTCAACATAAGCTGCCACACGAGGTGAATCATGTCGTATATCACTTGGGAGAACCGCCTCTGCTCCATAGACCATAAAAAACGGCGTAAACCCCGTGGATCTGTTAGGCGTGGTGTTGATGCTCCATAATACAGACGGTAGCTCCTCAACCCAACAACCCGGCGTCCTCTGCAAAGGGACCAGAAGCCGAGGTTTGATACCTCTCAAGATCTCTTGATTCGCTCGTTCTGCTTGACCATTAGATTGTGGGTGAGCTACAGAAGAAACATCAAGCCGTATATGCTCACGTGCGCAGAACTCTTTCATGGCACCTTTGGATAGATTGGTACCATTATCTGTGATGATGCTGTGTGGAAAACCAAACCGGAAGATCACCTTCTTTATAAACCGAACCGCCGTGGCCGCATCACATTTACTGACAGGTTCTGCCTCCACCCACTTTGTAAATTTGTCAACCGCCACCAATAGGTGGGTCTTCTTATCTTTGGAACGTTTAAAAGGCCCAACCATATCGAGCCCCCAAGTCGCAAACGGCCAAGTAATTGGAATCATCCTTAATTCTTGAGCCGGTATGTGCGCTCGTCTAGAAAATTTCTGGCAACCATCACATAGCCTGACCAGGTCTTCTGCATCAGCATGAGCAGTTAACCAGTAGAAACCGTGGCGGAACGCTTTATCCACCAATGATTTTGAACCGGCGTGGTGGCCGCAATCCCCTTCATGTATTTCACGTATTATTTCGCACCCCTCCTCAGGGGATACGCACCGTTGCAGCGCTCCTGATACGCTGCGATGATGTAGCTCCCCTTTGAGAATGGTCATAGACTTGGACCGCCGTACTATCTGCCGAGCCAAGATTTCGTCTTCTGGCAACTCACCTCGGTTCATATATGCCAGATAAGGAAGCGTCCAATCCGGGATGACGTGAAGTGCCGCCACTAATTGAGCCTCCGGATCAGGAATAGCCAACTCCAATTCACCGGGGAGCTGTACCGATGGGTGATACAATACATCCAAGAAAACATTGGGTGGGACCGGTTTACGCTGAGAGCCCAAGCGGCTTAAAGCGTCCGCTGCCTCATTCTTTCTGCGGTCCACATGGTCCACTTGATAGCCTTTGAAATGCCCTGCCACCATATCTACTTCACGACGGTATGCAGCCATGAGCGGGTCCTTAGAATCCCAGGTGCCAGATACTTGCTGAGCCACTAGATCCGAATCACCAAAGCACCTAACTCGGCTCAGATTCATCTCTTTAGCCATCCGAAGACCGTGAAGCAAAGCTTCATACTCAGCCGCATTGTTTGTACAGGGGAACATTAAACGGAGGACATAACAAAATTTGTCTCCTCGTGGGGAAGTTAAAACGACTCCAGCCCCCGAGCCTTCCAATTGTCTGGATCCGTCAAAATGAATAGTCCAATATGTGTTATCTGGCTTCTCCTCAGGTGCTTGTAACTCTGTCCAATCGTTTATGAAGTCGACAAGAGCTTGTGACTTTATGGCCGTCCGGGGTACGTATCTTAAACCGTGCGGCCCAAGCTCGATAGCCCACTTGGCAATCCGACCGGTCCCCTCCCGGTTCTGTATGATGTCACCCAAAGGAGCAGAACTGACCACCGTGATGGGGTGCCCCTGAAAATATTGCTTCAGCTTCCGGCTTGCCATAAAAACACCATATACCAGCTTCTGCCAATGTGGATACCTTTGCTTGGACTCGATAAGCACTTCGCTGATATAGTAAACCGGACGCTGAACCGGATGCTCCTTCCCAGCCTCCTTGCGTTCTACCACAATCGCCACGCTGACCGCTCTGGCGTTTGCAGCAACGTATAACAGGAGTGGCTCTTTATCAACGGGGGCTGCCAACACTGGCGGATTGACTAACTGTCGCTTCAAGTCCTCAAACGCTTTATCAGCCTCCGGACTCCAGACAAATTGATCTGTCTTCTTGAGCATTTGATACAAGGGGATCGCCTTTTCACCGAGGCGGCTGATAAACCGGCTTAACGCAGCAATCCACCCGGCCACACGCTGAACATCATTGACGCATTTCGGTTTGGCTAGGGAGGTGATGGCTGTGATCTTTTCCGGATTGGCCTCAATTCCTCTATGGGACACTAAGAATCCCAACAATTTGCCTGCAGGTACACCAAAAACACATTTAGCTGGGTTGAGCATCATTTGGTACACCCTCAAGTTATCGAAGGTTTCCTTCAAATCGTCAACCAGGGTCTCCTTCTTTCATGACTTGACCACAATGTCATCCACATAGGCATGTACATTACGACCAATCTGTTCATGGAGGCAATTTTGCACACACCGCTGATAAGTAGCCTGCGCACTCTTGAGCCCGAAGGGCATAGAAACATAGCAGAAAGCTCCAAAGGGAGTAATGAACGCTGTCTTCTCCTGGTCCTTAACTGCCATCTTGATCTGATGATAACCCGAATAGGCATCCAAAAAACTCAAACGCTCGCAGCCTGCCGTAGCATCAATGATTTGATCAATACGGGGGAGAGCAAAAGGATCCGCTGGACAAGCTTTATTCAAGTCTGTGTAATCCACACACATGCGCCAGGTGCCGTTTTTCTTAAGAACCAGCACCGGATTAGCAAGCCACTCGGGATGAAAAACCTCAATAATAAAACCAGCTGCCAGGAGCCTGGCTACTTCCTCACCAATCGCTTTACGTCTTTCTTCGTTAAACCGGCGTAGGAACTGTTTTACCGGTTTATACTTAGGATCCACATTAAGAGTGTGCTCAGCGAGTCACCTCGGTACACCAGGCATGTCAGACGGCTTCCATGCGAAGATGTCCCGATTCTCACGGATGAACTCGATGAGCGCGCTTTCCTATTTTGGATCCAAGTTTGCACTGATACTGAACTGCTTGGACGAATCGCCAGGTACGAAGTCAACAAGCTTAGTTTCGGCAGCTGATTTGAACTTCAAGGCCAGATCGTGGTCCGTAGTTGGCTTCTTTAATGAAGTCATGTCCTCCGGATCAACATTGTCTTTGTACTGCTTTAGCTCCTCCGTAACACAAACCGATTCTGCATAAGTCGCATCTCCTTCCTCGCATTCCAAAGCGATTCGACGGCTCCCATGAACCGTTATAGTGCCCTTGTAACCCGGCATCTTGAGTTGCAGATATACATAGCAGGGCCGTGCCATAAATTTTGCATAGGCAGGTCGTCCGAACAAAGCGTGGTATGGACTTTGGATTTTAACCACTTCAAACGTCAGCGTCTCTGATCTGGAATCATGACTATCGCCGAAGACCACTTCTAGGGCTATCTTACCAACAGGGTACGCAAACTTGCCAGGCACCACCCCGTGGAACACCGTATTGGTCGGTTTGAGATCCTTATCCACCAGTCCCATGCGACGGAAGGTCTCATAATACAAGATGTTAATGCTGCTTCCTCCGTCCATGAGTACCTTGGTGAGCTTGTAACCTCCTACCTGAGGCGCCACCACCAATGCTAACTGACCCGGATTATAAACCCTGGGAGGATGATCTTCTCGACTCCATATGATTGGTTGTTCCGACCAGCGCAGATAGTGAGGCGCGGCCGGTTCAACAGCACTAACTGCCCGCCTCTGAAGCTTTCTATCCCGTTTATCCAAGCTTGTAGTAAAAACATGATACTGTCCACTACTCAACTGTTTCGGGTTGCTCTGATAACCTGATTGCTGCTGTTGCTGCTGGCTGTAACCACTTTGATTACCTTGATTATTTTGGCTGTTCTGTCCGCCCGGATTACCATTGAACCCTGGACCGGAATTTCCGCCGCCGTACCCTGATCCGGAACCTGAACCGCCGCCCGAGCCGTGATCATATTGGAAAATGTTTGAGCTTTTGAATTCCTTCATGATGTAACAATCCTTCCAAAGGTGGGTTGCTGGCTCCTCCTTTGTTCCGTGCTTCGGACAGGGCTGGTTTAAGAAAAAGTTCAAACGCTCCGGATTAGGACCGGGATTTCCGCGAAAACCTGGCTGTTTCCCCTTACGTCGCTGGCCCTTATTCTGTGCACTGGTGTTGGCCACAAAATCCACGCTCCCATCCGGTTTACGCTTACCTCCGCCTCCATTGCCTGTTGGTTGATGCTGCTGGCCTTTGGTATTGCTATTCTTCTTTCCCTTCCCTGCTTTGTCGTCACCAGAGTCAGGATCCTTGGTACTGTCAGAATCCGCATACTTCACTAAAGCGGTCATGAGCGTTCCCATATCCGTGCAATCACGCTTCATCCAACCTAACTTTAGCTTCAAAGGGCCAAACCGACAGTTGCCTTCCAACAGCACCACGGCGGTGTCTGCGTTGATGCGATCTGATGAGTGCAAAACTTCGGATACCCGGCGTACCCAATGGGTAGTTGACTCCCCTTCTTGCTGAACGCAAGCTGCTAGGTCAACGATCGACATTGGCTGTTTGCACGTGTCCTTGAAATTCTTGATAAACCGGGCTCGCAACTGGGCCCACGAATTAATGGAATTAGGCGGTAGGCTCTTTAGCCAAGTCCGGGCCGTCCCTTCTAACATCATGGTAAAATACTTCGCACATGCCGTGTCATCCACATCCAGCATCTCCATAGCCATCTCATAGCTCTCCACCCATGTCTCCGGAGGCTGATCCGCCGTGTAGTTTAGTACCTTGCGGGGGCCTTTGAAGTCCTTAGGCAGGCGTACGTTGCGCAAAGCGGGAACGAGGCACGGTACTCCCAAGGAACTAGAAGCCACCCCCGGTTCAATCATAGCAGTTGGGAAGATAGGTGTAAGCTGACGAGCCTGATGCTGCGCTGCTAATCCGGCCTCCTGCGCACGGGCGCGATCCACCATCTCCTGAGCATTGTCAACGCCAGCCGGATTGTTGCCGCGGAGCGCTTCACGCCTGGCATTACTTGAAACAGCCGGCTCCTCCATGCGCCTGCTATAGCTCCTGCTGGGGCGAGGGGTGGAGTGAATCCGATCACGGCTTTGCGAATATGCTTCTTGTTGGGCCAAAGCGGTCCTAAGGAGCTCCTTGACTCGGCGTGTCTCTACATCCTGCGGTGAATCGCCTTCGATCGGAATGGCTTCCAACCGAGCTACCGCCGCAACGAGGTTATCCATCGGGTTGGAATAATGGCCTGACGGTGTTGGCACGGCCTGCGGTGTACCAGTGTTGTGACGAGGCAGGTTTATTATACGGTGCTGAACTGGGGCGCCAACTGTTGCTTCCGCACGGTTTACCCCCGACGGATTATTGGCCCCCGCTCCAGGGGTGTTGAAGAGATTTCTGGCATCGAGGGCTGCGGGCAATCGAGATCGGAATTTCCTCTTCAGGACTTCCTGAGATGCATTCTGGTCCATCATGAGCCTGTAAGCCTGTGCATCTAAAGCGGCGCGCTCTGCCGTCATCCTGGCCTCTTCTGCTGCCAGCCCCGCTTTAGCTTGAGTGATCTGTTCTCTCACTTTGGCAATCTCAGCATTGTGAACCTCCTGATCCACCGGGTTGGCCTCCGCCATAAGCACTGCCAGTGCGTCAAATAGATCTGACAATACTTGATCTGGTGAGTCCGCAGGGCCCCCTGCTCGCGCAGCCGTTGCCGCTGCCGATCCGTAGATCACTGCTGCCGCAGTTGATGAATGTGGCGCCGCCTGTGTTCCAGCCATGAAGATCCCAACTCGATTGGGCAGACCAGAGGGGTCCGGAATACTGTCGCCATCGGAGCTGCCCCCAATCCGATCATCTTGCAGCCGGTATAGAGACTCGGTTTCCCCGGTTGACATTTCATCGCCGGAGTAGATGGCGGTTTCGCCACCGGATTCGGATCCTTCCTCGTAGATTCCTCCGTGGATGACTCCCACGAAGGCGCGCTTCCTGGTCGGTTTAACCAGGGTCGATCTCGTGCGCTGAGCTGTCTCGACGAGGTCGGTGCAGACGCCCAGCTCGGGGCCCGGTTCACTGATCTTGCCGATGAAAACATGGATGCCGCCAAAGGGGACCCGGTACCCGTACTCGATCGAGCCGGCGTCGGGGCCCCAGCCTGTGCTGTCGATGTAGAGTTTTCCGCGACGACTTTTGGTCATCCGGCCCACAGCGTAACCCTCGAGTCCTTCAAAGCGGCCCTCCAAGAACTTGAAACCATCTCGCGATAGCCCCATGGTGGGCGCCAACTGTCGTGGGTTTGTCACGGCAGATGTCCTAGTGAAAGGACTTAGTCGTGGAGCCATCGCAATGGGTTAACTCGAAGGGGTTAAAGCGGACGCAAGGACACAGAGTGTTATACTAGTTCGGCCCCTTCGATGAAGGTAAAAGCCTACGTCTAGTTGTGATGGAATTGATGTGTTTCGAGGGCTAGGGAGCAATACGCTTCGCCTAAACCTCGAATTGTTGTCCCCTAAACCGTCGTCGGGTCGTCCCCTTATATACACGGGTGACGCCCGTCGGTTTACAAAATCCCAACCTCCGGTTCATAAACGTGCCCGGGTTGGTCTCTCTATTCCTAACTTACAATGCAAGTTTACCTCAGGCCGGTTCACGGCCATAAAACTTTAAACCGATTATAGGCCTTGGGCCCTTCTATTTCTCCTTGGGCTTTAACATCTTGGGTCCATTGACGGAGCTAACCCGGGCCCTGTAGGCCGGTTTACCCCAAATAGCAATATCCCCAACAGTTTCCGAGGCCTTTGAGCTGTGGTACTCTCAGTGGCTTCAGTATGGGCACGATGAGGTGCACGTGTATTGCGAGCCAAAGGATAAACACGAGTTGCAGCAAGAACTCCTTCAATGGGTTGTGTGAAGCTTTGGTGATCTGCGTTGTGAAGATAAATTGGCTCCTTGGCAGGCTCTGGGTAAATGGCTTCGACAAACAGATCAACCTCGATGATTGCGCGCAGAAGGCTGATAGTTGATAGCAGAGTGAAGCTTGATGAGGCGCATTACCCATGGAGCATAAAACTTCAGACCAAATAGATCGGAGCCAGATGCAGCCAATTACCTGATGAAGAAGTCTTGAGCATTGGAACTGATGCCATTGAAGATATAGAAGACCAATGTCTTCATTGCGCCTTCTAGCTTCGCTGTAGGAGGATGTCCCTTGACAGGCCATAGAGTTCGCCTGATGATATGATAAATAGTGCGTGGCAGATACTCTAGGTCTTCAACAAGGAATTCCTTTGGATATTCAGTGTCTTGTGGCAGTGGCTTCATCATGCTCAGCATTTGGCTCATGTTTGGCTCTGACTTCTGGAAGATGCTCTCCAAAGCATTGCGGTGAAGCTGACAACCAGGTTCATAGAGTTCACCTGGAGTGGGCAAGGCAGTGAGCTCAATAATATCAAGAGCTTTGGCTTCGTGGTGTACATTGCCTATCCTCCACTCAAGGACCCAAGTCTTCGGATCCCTGTTGTAGCCGCGAATGTGAAGAGTTGCATAGAATTGCAGTAGAAGTTCTTCATTCCAATTTTCTTTGTCGGTCACAAACTGTAGAAGGCCTGCATCTCTGAAACAGTCGAGGGCTTCTTCCAAGCATGGCAGGCCAGCAATGGCTTCGCAGTCTAGACGCATATGGGAAAAATGCGCCCCTGATTGTAGAGTATACATGAATAGTAACTGCGCTGCTGATAACTCCAGAACCTATCAGATGAGATTCTTGGCTTGGAATATGGGTTCTTGGCGCTATCAAAGAAGGTGTTGTGTGCTTTGAATCCATTCACATTAAAAGATCCTGGCGAAGTTGCTGTACCTGGAAACATGGTAGCCTGGGTTTTGGCTTCTGGACCGGAGGCCTGTGCTCCACATGATAGTCAAATTGTGGCCCGACAGTAGGTGGAGGAACCAAAATGGGCCATCTGACAGTAACCAGCTGACCATGATCAAAGGCTTGCTCAATGGTGTGTGGCCTTGGAGGCGGTACAAGAGCAGTAGTATTGGCATTAGCTTCAGGTGCAGCATTGGCTTCAGGTACCATATCCACTTTAGGCGCCACATTAGCTTCAGCCATGACAACGTCATTGGCTTTAGTAGTGTTGTTGGTGGCCGCCTCAGTATTATCAACCTCCACTTGAGTAGCTGGAGGGTCGGACGCATTCTCCTCGAGAACAGCTTCTTGGTTTGTAGGGGGTGTGGCAACACGCTCTTCTTCTTGTCGGGGTTCTTGTTGGTCATCGGCTGATGCAACCGGAATGTCTTCAGCAGCTTTGGCTTCAGACTCAGAGACGTTCACAGTTGGAGTGGCGTCAGGAAACACTTGTCGTGCCACTGAGTTGTGTTGCTCTTCTCCTTCTGGAACGCTTGATAGAGCGACTTGTGGCCTTGGTCCTTTGCGAAGCCTACGAAACGCGGGCGACGCTTTTGGAGAGGGAGTTGGCTGGACCACATAGTCATCATCGTCAAGCACCGGAGTGGTGACTTGAGGAGGGGGAGTACTCGGTGATTCTTCTTATCGGGGGGAGTCTTGAGGGTGATCCGCCCATGAATCATCCTGAGCAACTGGCGTCAAAGGACGACCAATGCTGATGAGTTCGCTGTTTGTGAGAATAGGTAATGATACCATTTGGTGCTCAATCTGAGGAAGGACTTCATCATCATCTACATTTTCTTGGGGACCAATGTCTTCAGCTGCGGTGGGGTCAGCAGCTGGATCTTCTTCAGCTTTAGGAGCCTCTGTGGTAGCAGGCTCGTGAACAATTAACTGACGCTCTTGGTGTTCGGATGCAGGACAAGCAACAGAGATTGGCTCGATGACAAGGGGCTCTGTGGTAGCAGCCCAATCTTTCTTCTTTGTCTTCCTCTTCTTGACCTAAGGAGCGTCGTCCGTGGCATTCTTGCTCTTGCGCTTTCTGGCTTCAGCCTCAGCTGCCCTTGTCTTCTTCAGTTCAGACGCAGCTGTGGGGAACTTTGGCTTCACGCCTGTCATGCTGGCAGGGAAGACAATGCGAGGTGCTTCCCGCCCTAATGCTTCAGCTTGGACCACAGTTGGCTTCTTCTTCTTGGTAGCCACCTTGGGGTCAATGTCTGGACGCCTAAGGGCTTTGCGCTTTTCAGCTTCATTGTGGGCTTGAACACATTTTGCAGCGAGATGTTTCATTCGCTCTCTTAAACCTTTTGCTTCCTCTCGTTTCTTTTGAAACGCCTCCTTGAGGCCATGCATCATCTGCTTGAAGTTTTGGACATCAGCCACGCTGAGCTGGGCCATGTGCTTCTTGAACCGAGCCTTCTCATAGTCAATTTTGTTCTTCAGTTCAACAATCTTCTGAGCCAGAGCCAGTTCATGAGCAATGGCTCCGTGGAAGGAGACACTGATGCCAATTGGGAGCTGAAGATCATCAATACTGAGGCTTGGGTTGTCAAACCACTCATCAATGAAGTTGTTCAAGATGTCCACATCAAAGAGGGGCAGATCGTTGAAGATCTTTGCCTCTTGCTTGCTCTTTATCAACAGCTCAAGAGCATCATTGCCAAGATCGTCGTCACTTGACAGATCAATGGCTTCGTTTTCGTTCCTCAGAACGGCAGCTGGGGTCAGGGCTTGACCAAAAATCTGGATGGGCTTCTTCTTCTTCTCGGTCTTGGAGATGCAAGAGAGATCTTCAGACTGCACACTGGCTTCAGGAGGTGCAATGGCCAAAGGCTTCACACGCGAAGCTTTCGGTGCAGTGGAGGGCTTTGAAGCCTTTGGTTTCTTCTGCTTCTGTGGCTTTAGTGGAGCAGGCGCTTCATCAAAATCAGCGTCGTCTGTAGAGTGCTCCACGGCTGTGCCCTGAACAACAATGTGTGTGATGAGACCTTCGAGGTTGTAGAAGGGCCCGACGATATTTGGTTCAACATCACGGGTGCCATCAGCCCGAGGAGCAGGTGGACCGGGGTTGAAGTCGAGTCCAAATGCTTTCTTGTTTTTCACAGCAGAGTCCTTGGCAAACTTGTAGTTGCGTTTGAACAGATTGTCGTCATGATACCATAGCAGAGAAGATGGGTCAGCATTCTCTGGTTGTGGTCCGCGAACCATGCAAGGATAGAAGCCTTGAGCAATGGCTTCAGTTCTGGACCTGGGTGGAAGATTTTTGAAGAGAATATCTCCCCATGGTCGTTTGATGGCATTCTTCTCAGCATACTTTGTAGTCACAAATCTGTACAGAAACCATTGTTCAACCCAGAATCTGCGAATCCATTGGATTCAAGTCTTGTGTTCGCCATGGGTTTCTTCAGTGTCTGTCTTGTACAACTCATAGAGATCTGGTGGCAAATCTTTGGATGTATTCCCACGGTGTTGTCTGTCGCCCTTTCTAGCTGACTTTCCAGTGGCCATGAAGTTCAAACTGAATGGCTTCAGAACTTGCAAAGGCTTCCGTCTGCTGGTCAGACAGGAACTGGCTTCAGGATAATTAATGTGACGCTGTAAGAACTCTGCAAATGAATGCAGACTATGAGAACCAAGGGATTCTCCCACAGACATGTCCCTATGACAACATTAGAGATGCGAGGGAAGGGGAATAGGTCATATGCATTCTCAGAAGATTTTGAAGATAAATAAGTTTGAAGACATTGACCTCATAGCACGAAGACATTCACTTATATGTTGAGAATTGGTTCCAGATTTGTACGAATCCAAGAATAGGTACAAGTGAGGAATCTAACTACGTGTGAAGCATAAGTGAATATACTAGGCATGTTATGAGATGCAGAACATGATAGATCCAAATTTGTAGGCACCGAAACCACTTTTGGTTGAGAAGGATGAATCTATCAGATCAAAAAGGTAGTAAAAGTAAGCTTTAATTACCACATGAAGAACTGCTAGACGGAGTAGAGAGGAGGCCGAGCAGTTCGATCTTCCATGCCCTAACTCGGCGACGGAAGACACCTACGGCAGCGCCGGAGGAGACGAGGTCCGCGGCCGGCGTGAGGATGGCGTCGGTGAGGTCGCGACACACTACAAGAAATATGTCAACTTGTGACCTTCTGTCAGTGACCCTGAAAGAATTGGTCATAGATCTATGACCATTTCAGACCAATTGGTCAAAAGCTGTTCGGGTGGCTCCAAACCCTAAACCATTGCGACCATTTTGTTCAGAAAGGTCGTAATTTCCTTACATGAAATGGTCATAAAGCAAACAACGCTAGTCCGCTGTCTTATTTCTAGTTGTTAACGACCAATATAGATGGTCATAGCCTTGTAAATTGTGGTGGGTTGCTATGACTAGGCGCCACCTCATCAGTTTTGGCTATGTGTCATGTCCATGTGGCAGTTTTTGCCCTAGGTTGTGAAGCAACCTATATTTCTGTCATTCCCAAAATTCCCAAAAAAATCTCATAAATTCTTTGGGTCATATCTTCGTCAAATATGTAAAAACCTTCCTTGCCTAGTTCAAAATAATTCAAAAATGTTGATTTTCCTATTCTGTTCAGAGTAACAGTTTGTGAAGGAAGTACCACTTTGGCATGTCAAAATAGTATCCATTTTCTACAGTGCTTTCCTATGCCCAAATAACCATCCTCCACCAAATGCCAGCTCAATCCATTCATTATTTTGAGCCGAGCTTCAACATTCGTATTTATGTCCAGTGTGGTGGTTTGCAAAGCAAGTACCACATAGGCTCCTCCTTTTGAGCTGAAAATTTGTGAAGACGGTCTTCTTAGTAACTGATCATCCTCAGCCAAAACTCACGCCCATTAGCCATGTACATTTCCCGTACCGCTAATCAAACACTAGGCTGCTAATTCATGTTTGAGCATCGATCGGTCTCCTCGTGAGAATCTTATGTTGTAATTTTCTTCCTAGAACCTACATGGGGAGTGCCCAATCCACTAGACATGCCTAGGCCACCCAGAACACATGGCAACGCCACGGTCACGCGGTGACCACGCGACAGGCATACGAGTTTACGCGCTCTAGAGTTGGGGCCCTCGGCCACCGCCCAAACCTCGATGTATCGCCACCAAACCATGTATTTATGATTAAATAGGTACTTATGTAACTAGAAATGATTTTTGGAAAAAATAAATAGCAAACTATGAGGCAGCTGCAGTTCAAATTTGACCCGCTTCCAACTGAATCGGCGGAAATTTGTCTTTTTCACGAGAGGTGGATCAAAACTTTTTGCACCCAAAAATTTTGTCAATTGTGCATTAAATATGTCCTAGTATTTTATAAAATTGATTTGGTCCAATTTTGCAACAATTATTTGGGAGGTCCTTCACAAAAAAACCTCCTTTTGGGCACTCGGAAAATGAAAAATGGTTTTTTCGTCCAAAGAAAATGAAAACTTCCTTAGGCAACATTGTTTGCCATTCCAATATGCACCCTTGTGCACAATATGAGATCATTTGAACAAACTATGCCACGAATGTGGCCATAAGATTGATCATTTGGCTTGAAAGCCATTGATCTCCATACGTGATAGCTCGTTTCTAAGAACACTTTTTTAAAATAATTGCTGTATTACAAGTTTGTTATTTTTCCTAGGAACTTGGCCACATATAATGACACAATGCGAAGGTTTCCCAATTTTTTGATTTTTTTGAATTTTTTATGCCCGTTTCAAAATGCGATCAAAACGGCGGGAATTACCGTTCCTAGCTAGTGGTTGAATCTTGGAATTTTTTTGGTGTTTCTCTGATTAAATAGATACTTATGTACCTATAAATGATTTTTGGAAAAAATAAATAGCAAACTATGAGGCAACTGCAGTTCAAATTTGACCCGCTTCCAGCTGAATCGACGGAAATTTGTCTTTTTCACGAGAGGTGGATCAAAACTTTTTGCACCCAAACATTTTGTCAATTGTGCATTAAATATGTCCTAGTATTTTAAAAAATTGATTTGGTCCAATTTTGCAACAATTATTTGGGAGGTCCTTCACAAAAAAACCTCCTTTTGGGCACTCGGAAAATGAAAAATGGTTTTTTCGTCCAAAGAAAATGAAAACTTCCTTAGGCAACATTGTTTGCCATTCCAATATGCACCCTTGTGCACAATATGAGATCATTTGAACAAACTATGCCACGAATGTGGCCATAAGATTGATCATTTGGCTTGAAAGCCATTGATCTCCATACGTGATAGCTCGTTTCTGAGAACACTTTTTTAAAATAATTGCTGTATTACAAGTTTGTTATTTTTCCTGGGAACTTGGCCACATATAATGACACAATGCGAATGTTTCCCAATTTTTTGAATTTTTTATGCCCGTTTCAAAATGCGGTCAAAACGGCGGGAATGACCGTTCCTAGCTAGTGGTTGAATCTTGGAATTTTTTTGGTGATTCTCTGATTAAATAGATACTTATGTACCTATAAATGATTTTTGGAAAAAATAAATAGCAAACTATGAGGCAGTTGCAGTTCAAATTTGACCCGCTTCCAGCTGAATCGGTGGAAATTTGTCTTCTTCACGAGAGGTGGATCAAAACTTTTTGCACCCAACCATTTGGTCAATTGTGCATTAAATATGTCCTAGTATTTTATAAAAATGATTTGGTCCAATTTTTCAACAATTATTTGGGAGGTCCTTCACAAAAAACCCTCCTTTTGGGCACTCGAAAAATGAAAAATGGTTTTTTCGTCCAAAGAAAATGAAAACTTCCTTAGGCAACATTGTTTGCCATTCCAATATGCACCCTTGTGCACAACATGAGATCATTTGAACAAACTATGCCACGAATGTGGCCATAAGATTGATCATTTGGCTTGAAAGCCATTGATCTCCATACGAGATAGCTCGTTTATGAGAACACTTTTTTAAAATAATTGTCGTATTACAAGTTTGTTATTTTTCCTGGGAACTTGGCCACATATAATGACACAATGCGAAGGTTTCCCAATTTTTTGTTTTTTTTTGAATTTTTATGCCCGTTTCAAAATGCGGTCAAAACGGCGGGAATGCCGTTCCTAGCTAGTGGTTGAATCTTGGAATTTTTTTGGTGTTTCTCTGATTAAATAGATACTTATGTACCTATAAATGATTTTTGGAAAAAATAAATAGCAAACTATGAGGCAGCTGCAGTTCAAATTTGACCCGCTTCCACCTGAATCGGCGGAAATTTGTCTTCTTCACGAGAGGTGGATCAAAACTTTTTGCACCCAACCATTTGGTCAATTGTGCATTAAATATGTCCTAGTATTTTATAAAAATGACTTGGTCCAATTTTGCAACAATTATTTGGGAGGTCCTTCACAAAAAAACCTCCTTTTGGGCACTCGAAAAATGGAAAATGGTTTTTCGTCCAAAGAAAATGAAAACTTCCTTAGGCAACATTGTTTGCCATTCCAATATGCACCCTTGCGCACAATATGAGATCATTTGAACAAACTATGTCATGAATGTGACCATAAGATTGATCATTTGGCTTGAAAGCCATGAATCTTCACACTTGATAGCTCGTTTCCGAGAACACTTTTTTTAAATAGTTGCCGTATTACAAGTTTATTATTTTTCCTGGTAACTTGGTCACATATGATGACGCAATGCGAAGGTTTTCCAATTTTTTAATTTTTTAATTTTTATGCTTGTTTCAAAATGCGGTCAAAACGGCGGGCTTGACCGTTCCTAGCTAGTGGTTGAATCTTGGAATTTTTTTGGTGTTTCTATGATTAAATAGATACTTATGTACCTAGAAATAATTTTTAGAAAAAATAAAGAGCAAACTACGAGGTAGCTACAGTTCAAATTTGACCCGCTTCCAACTGAATCGGTGGAAATTTGTCTTTTTCACGAGAGGTGGATCAAAACTTTTTACACCCAACCATTTGGCCAATTGTGCATTAAGTATGTCCTAGTATTTTAGAAAATTTATTAGGTACAATTTTGCAACAAATATACGGTAGGTCCTTCACAAAAAAACTCATTTTAGGCACTCGAAAAAATGGAAAATGAAATTTTCGTCCAAAGAAAATGAAAACTTCCTTAGGCAACATTTGGTCAACTGAACATTAAATATGACCTAAGATTTTATAAAATTGATGTGGCCCAAATTTGCAACAAATATTTGCTAGGTTCTTCATAAAAAAAATCATTTTGGGCATTCGAAAAAAAAATTCTCTTACAGAAAACTTGTTTGTGAGAACACTTTTTATGATATTTGCATTATTCAAAGTTTGTTATTCTTACTAAAAAGTAGGTCACACTTGGTGACACAATGCAAAGTTTTTTGATTTCTATTTGTTTTTATAAATTTTCTAGGCCGTCAAATAGCACACATGTTTTAACATCTTATTTTCAATCGATTATGACCAATTTAAATGGTCTTAAAATCATCAAAGGGGTACTGCGTTTTGATTGGTCCAAAACCATCTCACGCGGATCATGGTTTTGCACCGTCGGATGCGCCCGGATCCAACGGCAGCCCACACCCCCCCTCGTCGCTCTCCCCCTCCCTCGCATCCTCATCCACTCACGAAAACCCTAGCTCACTTATCCCCATTGCCGCTGCCGCTCCCGCTCCCTTTCCCCCCGCCGCCGCCAGTCTCCTCCCTCGTCCTTGTATCGTCGCCGCCGCCACCTCCTCCCTGTCCCCGGCCTCCTTTCCTCCCCGTCCCCGGCCTCCTCCCACGGCACGCGATCCCCTCTCCCCTCCCCTCCTGATCCCACCCACCGAACCGATCCCGATCCAGTCCAGATGGAGAGAGAGCGAGCCCCCTCCCGCGATTCCCACCGCCGCCACCCCCACCCACCACCGCCAACCTTGTCTCCGCCACGGACCCTCTCCCCTAGCCTTCACCCCCCAGATCCACCAGTCCAAGCATGACCATGGCGTCGCGGTCGGCTTTCTTGCCGGCACGCGCATGCGTGCTTCACGCCGGCCACGGGGCTCCGGCAATCAGGACGGCGACGACGTCAACGGGATCATCGGGTCTCCGACGGCTCGTTCCCCTCGCGCAACTGCTCCCCTCCTCCCCGCCCTCCCTGCGCTCCAGATCCGGCCCCGACGAAGCCATGGTGAGTCCCGTCGCGGCGTCGGGCTACCCGGCGACGGCGGGGATCCGCTGCTGCAGCGCCTCCTCGCGTGGACTTGCGAGGCCGCGCCGTGGCTGCGGTACGCCTCCAGGAACTCGGCCCATGACCTGCTCGCCTGGACCAAGCAGGGCAGCGGCCTCCGTGCCATCCTCGTCATCTCGGTGAGCCCCCTGGATCACGCTTTGCTTGTCTTGTAAGTAGCTGTGCGTTTTCAGCTCGTAGCCCTGTCGACTGTCCAAGTTAATCATGATGCAATTCATAAATCCTACTAGTAATTGCTAGAAATTAACTATGTCTACGAACACTGATGTTGCGTGGCTGGAAAGGCTAGGTAGGCTTGATGCTAAGCTCTTTGCCAGGGTAAAGGTGTTATATTTTTGGTTGCTTGATACTACAAACTCTTGGCTTTCAGTTAATTGTGTACTATCCCGATTAGTGTGATTAGTTGAACTATACTCTGGATTAAAGTATGTCACTATTATATCCTGTTGGTAATCATTATGTTGTTGCATACAGGTTGACGAGATGGGGTTCAGACGCCCCAGCAAGATCCGGGCCGTCACGCTTCCCATGATCCTCACGTCGCCCTACAAGAACCTCGTAGCCCAGGCGCACAACGGCTCCGGCAAGACCACCTGCTTCATCCTCGGCATGCTCAGCCGCATTGACCCCAGCCACAGGACTCCCCAGGCCATCTGCATCTGCCCTACCAGGGAGCTTGCGCAGTAGGTCCCTCTCTCATCTCATCTAGTTACTGAATACTCCTCTGACTGCTATTTTTCACCTGTAATCTGATTATTAATGTACCGAAATGTTAATTGGACCTCCTGTCTAGTATAGGACAAGTCAGTGAATGCTAGTATGTGTTTTAATAAATTCATCAGATAGTTAACTCACTGTGAGATGTCCACTCTTGTTTTGTTAATTCACCAGATAGCAGGAAATTCTGCCCTGCTTTGTCGAACTGTTTCTGACCATGTTTGCCCGCATTGCGTGTTCTGTGCAGGTGTTGATGCAGGCAGATCTGTTCCTGAACAAGCTGACCAGCATGTGCGAGAGGAGCACGGAGAAGGGCTCTATGTGGGTCACCATGAAGCGATGTGAGAGACCCCCTACCCTTACAGCTGGTTCGTGTGGTGTGGGTTGTAGATTTGATGGGTTCAGCAACTCTGATGTGACGAGTTGTTCGATGTGCGCAGCGTCGATGAAGTGTCAGGCTAGGTTGAAGAAGATGGCGAGTAAGGGGGAGCCTGTTGAGTACCGGTGCCTGGTCTGCGCCACCGATGGCAAGAGGAACATCTCCACCTTGGTATTATTCACTTTCTCTCTGCTGCTGGTTCGACATTATGTCTGCTGGATGTGTTTTTCCTTGATTCTGTGCCTGATGGTAATCAAGTTGCCGTTATTTAGCCCCCTTGTGTGCTATGATTGTGAATTATAGATCAGACATTTGCATATTTCCTTCGTGTATCTGCTGTATGAACTGAAACAACTCTAGTTTGCACACATGCTAAATAGAATTTTTGTTGGTTGTTACTTCCAATTGAGGACTGTTTGTTGGTGTTGAGAAATCGATAGGTAGGTCGGTAAATATAATGGAAGAACTTACATTAGATTTTCGTTGGTTTCAGAATGTCTGTTTCATGGTCTTTTTTGATAATGGAAGAACTTATATTAATCTGCTGGTTGTTGGTTTCTATGTACTCCTTCCTTAATTCAAAGCTGAGACACTTATTTTTGATTGGAGGGAGTACATGCTTGTAACAGCCTTGAACCTCGCCGTTCCCTGTTCTTTCCCCCCCTTACTATTGGTTGATATATGACTATGTGTTAGATTCAACTACTGAAGATGCTTGCACTTCATATCAGGACTAGCAGTTTGTGTCTTGCCTGGTAGTATACAGTTTAATTTGCTATTATTAGCTAGGGTTGTTGATAGACTTAATTTTCTGCTGGAAGTCAAATCTCCTAAACACTAGAATGCCTGAAATGTCAGGGTAGCAAGTACTAGCCATGTGCTTCGTTCTATGTACCGTTCTGGTGGCTGTGCATGTATGGGCTAGCTTTTTGTGTAGAATAGTGAGTTGATGCTTCTTTCTGCAGAAATACGGCATGTTAGCTCTATGGATGTTTATTTACCTGCAACTTCTGCCAGCTCTAACTTGGTTATATAACAGTTCAATTCAGTCAAATCTTTGGGGTGTTGATACACTACGGTGCAAGTTCTATGGTATGTGAGTTCCTTCTATTGCTGCAATCATTGACACAATATGTCATGTGCAGGGAGCTCCGCATCCGAGTCTCGTCCATCCTCGACAGCAAGGAACTGGGCCAAGGGAGCAAGTAGCGCTGCTGGTTACTTGGGGCCAGATCGAGTAAGATGGCGCACCATGGCGTGTGGCGGCCTATTTTGCTTCCAAGAGCAGTACTGTTTATTTGAAATGAGATGTACTCGTCTACTGCCTAGTAAACAGTACTGCCTAGTATTGTTTATTTTGCTTCCAAGAGCAGTACTGTTTATTTTGCTTCCATGGCGTGTGGCGGCCTATTTTGCATGATTATCATGTACTGTGATTTAGTGAGCTGTATGAGTGAAATGAAATTTAATCAAGAGAATTATTGAGTGTTTGCTGTTCAAATGTGTAAACTAGAGATCAGTGAATAAAGAGACCAAATATTCTATTGGACCAAATAATATATGGGCTCTAAAAAGGCTATGGCCCAAATAATAGTGGACTGGAACATTGTTTATTTTTGGAAAACATGAACAAAAAGGCTTAACGAAATGTTCTGCAAAAGGGCCATGGCCCAGAAAATTAAAATCCCAAATTGTTGGGCTTGGCCCATGTAGCTGACAAAAAATTCATAGGAAAAAAAAATCATAAATAGGCTGAATTAATGGGCTTGGCCCATGTAAAACGCCGAATCGGGCCGGGCTGAATCTTGTGCCACATCAGCTTGCCACGCTGGATGCCTACGTGGCCTGGGGAGGTTGCTAGTGACCAAAACGCCACAGTAGGAATATTTTGGTCGTAAACGTCCACGACCTTCTCACAGAGAAGGTCGCTATAGTCAGTTTATGACCGCCAGCTTTTGACCTTCTGTTTTTGGTCAAAAAAAGGTCGCAAATGAAAAACAATGACCTTTCAGTGACCAATAGTCAGGGTCACAAGTTGACATATTTGTTGTAGTGACAGCTAAGCGCTTAAGCGTCGGTGTTGTCGAGAGCTAGCGGTGGCGCTAGGATTTGTGCGAGGTGGTGAGGTGGGAGAAGAAGTTTTGACCGCGATGTGATGAGTATTTATAAGGAAAGAGACGACACAACGTAATTATGCAGGTGCCCCTGGCAGTTCACATCTGATAAACATGTGGCAAACATGCAACACATCGAAAGTTGTTCCATGTTCCCACGCACGCCTGGCTGTCGGGTGGTCGTTCCGGCTTCTCTGGGTTTCAGGCAATAAGGATATAGCATTTAAAATAGATTTAATGTTTGTCTCTGTATCTTCTGCTGACAAGGACGCAGAGAAGACATTTGACAGTTTCAATAGAATGCATATGATTTGGATAGATAGAATTTGAGATAAAAGCATAGAAGAGGTTAGGGTTCGATCACATTCACTTAGGTCAAAATATTCAATTAAGAAGACATAGCTATAAGTGAATGCTGTAGAGGACAGAACACAAATATATGTATATATATCTAAGTAAGACCAAATTAACATTGTGAAGATAAAACATAAGTCAAATCAATGTTGAAGACAAATCAAATGAGAAGACTTTGCAAATGAGACTCCCAATGAAATACTTCACACAATGATTGGGTGGTGGCGTTACCCACCGTATAGGAAGTATTAGACCCAGACACGGCGCACAATTATCGTGGCGCTCCGAAGTCAAATTACGCATTAATGTATTCACACTTAGAGTGTATGTCTTCATTGATTGAAGATATATGTTACTTCGTGTGTTGCACATCTAAGTCACTAACATGCATAAGTGTTAGGATGTGTGTCCAATTACAAGACATTTGAGGATTCTAAGATATTTAGCTCACACCGCAACTTGCAAAACCTTTTCTCATCCAAGGGCTTTGTGAAGATATTTGCCAATTGCTCTTAAGTGTTGACCTGAATGATATCAATATCTTCCTTCATGACATGATCTCTGAGAAAGTGATGACGAATTTCAATGTGCTTTGTCTTCGAGTGCTGAACTGGGTTGTTGGCAATCTTGAGGGCGCTTTCATTGTCGTAGTAAAGTGGTACTTGCTTTAGATGGATGCCATAGTCCTTAAGAGTTTGCTTCATCCATAGAAGCTGAGCGCAGCAAGATCCAACAACAATGTATTCAGATTCAGCAGTGGAGAGAGACACATAGTTCTCCTTCTTTGAAGACCAACAGACAAGTGATCATCCCAGAAAGTGACATGTGCCTAATGTAGACTTGCGATCCACCTTGTCACCAACATAATCAGCATCCGAGAATCCAACTAGATCAAACTCTGAGCCCTTTGGATACCATAATCCTAATGTTGGGGTGTAAGCCAAATATCGAAGAATTCGCTTCACAGCTAAGTGATGCGATTCCTTTGGTGCCGCTTGGAATCGGGCACACATGCAAACACTAAGCATGATATCTGGCCTAGATGCACATAAATAAAGTAAAGAACCAATCATGGAGCGGTATACCTTTTGATCGAACTCTTTACCATTGGCGTCAGGACCCACATGACTTTTGGTTGGCATTGGCGTCGTGTAACCTTTGTAGTCTTGCATTCCAAACTTCTTCAGGCAGTCTTTGAGGTATTTCTCTTGAGATATGAAGATGTCATTGCTTTGCTGACGAATTTGAAGACCTAGGAAGACCTTCAGCTCTCCCATCATGGACATCTAATATTGCTCTTGCATCATGTGCCCAAACTCATCACTGTATTTCTGGTTAGTGCAGCCGAAGATAATGTCATCCACATAGATTTGGCACACAAACAGTTCTCCATCATATGTCTTCGTGAAGAGTGTCGGATCTAGAGAACCAGGTTTGAAGCCTTTGCTCTTCAGGAAGTCTTTGAGTGTGTCATACCAAGCACGAGGGTCTTGTTTGAGGCCATACAGTGCCTTGTTTAGCTTGTATACCATATCAGGATGTTTTGGATCTTCAAATCCAGGTGGTTGTGCAACATACACTTCTTCTTTAATCTTGCCATTGAGGAAGGCACTCTTCACATCCATTTGATACAGAAGGATATTGTGATGATTTGCATAGGCTAGTAGTATGCGAATGGCTTCAAGCCTAGCTATAGGAGCAAATGTTTCATCGAAGCCAATCCCTTCAACTTGAGTGTATACTTGAGCAACGAGACGAGCCTTGTTTCTGACAACTTGACCATGCTCATCTTGCTTGTTGCGATATATCCATTTGGTGCCAATGACATTGTGCTTACGAGGATCAGGACGCTTGACCAATTCCCATACATTGTTCAGCTCAAACTGTTGAAGCTCTTCCTGCATAGCTTGAATCCATTCAGGTTCCATGAATGCTTCAAAAACTTTCTTGGGTTCAGATATAGAGACAAATGCAAAGTGACCATAGAAATTTGCCAGTTGCGTTGCTCTTGAACGAGTGAGTGGACCATGTGCATTGATACTATCAATTATCTTCTCAATCTGTACTTCATTTGCAACACGAGGATGAACTGGACAAAGATTTTGCTCTTGCTGATCATTGTCTTCGTTTTGTGCATTGACTTCAGACTGAGCATTGTCTTCATTTTGTGCATTGATTTCAGACTGATTAGGTGCAGAAATGATAAGTTTCTCTTTAGCCTATGCTTCAGACGGTATGATTTCTCCAGTTCCCATGAGCTTGATGGATTCACTATGTGGAACTTCATCTAGCACATTTGGCAGGTGCTCTCTTTGCGAGCCGTTAGTCTCATCGAACCGCACATCTACGGTTTCAACCACTTTATAGTGAAAGAGGTTGAAGACTCTGTAGGAGTGCGAATCCTTTCCGTAACCAAGCATAAAACCTTCATGTGCTTTCGGTGCAAATTTTGAAGTGTGATGTGGATCCTTGATCCAGCACCTAGCACCAAATACTCTGAAGTAACTGACGTTTGGCTTCTTACCAGTTAGGAGCTCATAGGATGTCTTCTTCAGAAGCTTATGAAGATAAACACGGTTGATGACATGGCATGCAGTATCAATGGCTTCAGGCGAGAACTTCCTTGGTGTCTTGTATTCGTCAAGCATCGTCCGAGACATCTCAATGAGTGTCCTGTTCTTGCGCTCCATGATGCCATTCTGCTGAGGTGTGTATGGAGCAGAGAACTCATGAGTGATACCCAACATATCAAGATAAGTGTCAAGGCCTGTGTTCTTGAACTCTGTGCCGTTGTCACTTCTGATGTGCTTGATCTTGATGCCATAGTTCGTCATGGCATGATTTGCGAAGCGTCTGAAGACATCCTGCACTTCATTCTTGTAGAGGATTATATGCAGCCATGTATATCTTGAATAATCATCAACAATGATGAAGCCATAGAGGCAAGCAGTGGTAGTAAGAGTATAGTAGTGAGTAGGGCCAAATAAGTCCATGTGTAGCAGCTTCAAGGGTTGAGATGGCGTCATGATTGTCTTTGAGGGATGCTTGGCCCTAGTCATCTTTCCAGCTTCACAGACACCACACAGATGATCTTTCTTGAACTTGACGCCCTTGATGCCTATGACGTGTTTCTTCTTCGCGAGAGTGTACAGGTTCCTCATGCCAGCATGCCCTAGCCTCTGATGCCAGAGCCAGCACTCTGAAGATTTTGCTAGAAGACATACGGCTAACTGTGGTCCCGCTGAGAAATCTACCATATATAGATCATCTTTCTGGTACCCTTCAAAGACTAGATACTTGTCAGATTCCATTAGAACAAGGCAACGATATTTTCCAAATATCACAATCATGTTCAAGTCACAAATCATTGAGACAAACATTAAGTTGAAACCAAGGGATTCAACAAGCATCACTTTATCCATGTGCTGATACTTTGAGATTGCAACTCTACCTAGACCCAATACCTTGCTTTTACCAGTGTCAGCAAATGTTATGTGACTCTTGTCAGATGGACGTAAGGTTGAGTCCATGAGAAGACTTCGATCACCAGTCATGTGATTAGTGCATCCACTGTTCATAATCCATTCTGAAGCATGTGGTGTCATACCCTACAGTACAGTTAGGGGGATAGGCTTCACCAAGAGTATTGTGAAGCATAAAAATTTGACGGACAAGAGGATTATCAAAGCTCATATCAAGGTTAGGACTGATAGGATGATTGGCAAGTGATTCAGGAACAAAATACATAGTAAGACCATTTGGGCATTTTATCTTGCGCCCCACAAGATGTTTTAGGTCCCCAGCATAAGCATCGGACGCCTTTGATTTCCGGCTGGAGACCTTTCCCTGCAAAGGAAAGTTAATTTTTCTTAACCACCCACATCTTCAGGGGTGGCTTAGAAGCAATGAGTCTAAGTGCAGCACCTGAGAACTTCGGCTTTGGAGCCATAGCAAATAGCCTTGCAGGAGGTGAATAATCCTCATATGAATAAGCATAATAGTTCTTAGTCTTATGAATATAGCGGTTTGATGATACACGCTCATATTCATAAGTTTGAGTATGATTTCCCTGCAAAACATTGGCGTTAGGGTGACTCTTGTGAGTTCTCTGTCTGTATGAAGCCTTTGGACCATATGAAGCCTTTGGTCTGGGGTTTGTCTTCTTCCCTTGTGGTGTCATGATGATATTCACAGGAAGATTCTCAAGACACCTTTTGGGCACCCAGATCTTCTTCGTAGGTGGTCCATTCCTGCAGTTAGTACCAATGTACCTGGCAAACACTTCACCATTCTGATTCTTAAATAGTTTATAGTTTGCATCAAAGGATTCATCAATGACAATTGGGTTAGCACAAGTGAAGCCAGATAAGGTGGATGGGTCCACTGAAGGTCCCTTTGCAGCAACCCATGTGGTTTTGGGGTACTGCTTAGGCTTCTAGTAAGAACCATCAACATTCATTTTCCTCTCAAACCCGACACCCTCTTTTCTAGGGTTTCGGTTCAGAATCTGCTTTTTGAGGACATCACATAGTGTCTGATGCCCTTTCATACTTTTGTACATCCCAGTCTCAAGCAATGTCTTCAACCTAGCATTTTCATCAGCAATAGTAGTGGTATCCTCAGCAGAGGGGTTAATTACCACATCAGCAGTTGAAGATATTGTGACAGCAGCAGCAGTAGAACATTCAGCAACCGAAGTAGCGTTATCACGCTCAAGGCATTTTAGACATGGTGGTTCAAATCCTTCCTGAGCGGTACTGATCTGTTGAGCGCGAAGTGACTCGTTCTCTTTTTGAATATCTTCATGAACTGCTCTCAATTTCTCAAGTTCTTGCTTCCTTTGAAGATAATCATAGGAAAGCTTTTCATGAGTTGTTGAGAGCGTTTCATGACGACTTTCAAGTTCCTCGTAGTTAACATGAAGATTTTTTATGTCTTCAATTAAGGACTGAGATCAGGTCATTTCCGCGTCCAACAGGTCATCGCTTTTGTCTAATAGTTTTTGAATATGTTCCATAGCTTTCTGTTGTTCAGTTGCAATTTTAGCAAGTGTTTTGTAGCTGGGTTTGGATTCACAATTAGAGTCATCTTCACTTGATGTTTGAAAGTAAGCATCGCGTGAGTTCACCTTGGCACCACGTGCCATGAAGCAGTAGGTGGGGGCAGAGTCATCCTTATCATTAGCATCAACGTTGGTGAAGGAGCCATTGTCTTCAGTGTTGAAGATGGACTTGGCAACGTAGGCTGTGGCTAGAGCCAGACTTGCAACACCAGAGTCGGACTCCTCCTCAGACTCCACCTCTGCCTCCTTAGAAGCAGACTCCTCCTCTGAATCCATCTCCTTGCCAACAAAAGCACGAGCCTTGCCAGATGAGCTCTTCTTATGTGATGAAGATTTGGAGGAAGACTTGGAAGAAGACTTTGAGGATCTCTTATTCTTCTTATCATCAGAATCATATTCCTTGCTCTTCTTCTTCTTATTCTTCTTCTTCTTATTCTTGTTCTCATTGTCCCACTGAGGACACTCAAAGATGTAGTGACCAAGTTTCTTGCACTTGTGGCATGTTCTCTTCTTGTGGTCATGAGTGGAAGCTTCATCATTTCTTGAGCTGGATCTTGAAGACTTTCTGAAGCCTTTCTTCTTGGTGAATTTCTGGAACTTCTTCACAAGCATAGCAAGCTCCTTTCCAATGTCTTCAGGATCCCTAGAACTGCAATCAGATTCTTCTTCAGATGAGGAAACAACTTTTGCCTTCAAAGCGCGAGTACGTCCATAGCTAGGACCATAGATCTCTCTTTTCTCAGATAACTGGAACTCATGTGTGTTGAGCCTCTCAAGTATGTCAGACGGATCGAGAGTCTTGAAGTTAGGGCGTTCTTGGATCATTAAGGCTAGGGTATCAAATGAGCTGTCAAGTGATCTCAGGAGTGCCTTAACGATTTCATGCTTGGTGATCTCTGTGGCGCCAAGAGCATGAAGCTCATTTGTGATGTCAGTGAGGTGATCAAACGTGAGTTGGATATTCTCATTGTCGTTTCTCTTGAAGCGGTTGAACAGGTTGCGAAGAACACTGATCCTTGAGTCTCTCTCGGTTGAGACGCCTTCGTTGACCTTGGACAGCCAGTCCCAGACTAGCTTCGAAGTTTCCAGAGCACTCACACGGCCATACTGTCCTTTGGTCAGATGACCACAGATGATGTTCTTGGCAGTAGAGTCCAGTTGAATGAACTTCTTGACATCGGCAGGGGTGACACCTTCACCGCCCCTGGGAACGCTGTTCTTGACGACATACCAGAGGTCGACATCAATGGCTTCAAGATGCATACACATCTTATTCTTCCAGTAGGGGTAATCAATGCCATCGAAGACAGGGCATGCAGCGGAGACTTTGATTATCCCTGCAGTCGACATAGCTAAAACTCCAGGTGGTTAAATCAAATCACACAGAACAAGGGAGTACCTTGCTCTGATACCAATTGAAAGTGCTAGTTATCGACTAGAGGGGGGGGGTGAATAGGCGATTTTTATGAAAGTCTTCAAAACATGAGAGTTTTGAAGACAAACAAGAGAAATGAACCTATTGATATGCAGCGGAAGGTAGACTATGCTAGACAAGCCATAGTCAAGCAAGTAATGAAGCTAAAGTACAAAGTCTATTGGCAGCTAGGTAGTATGGATCAAGATGGAAGATAGTATGAAGCCAAACAACAATAGTCGTCACACAGTGAAGTCAAGCAGATAAGACAAACAAGCAAAAGACTTCGTGAAGACAAACTGTAAATAAGTGAAGGAAGAGATAGAACCAGTTACTTGGTGAAGACAAAGGATTTGTTGGACCAGTTCCAGTTGCTGTGACAACTGTACGTCTAGTTAGGGAGGCTGATATTCAACTCAGAAGACCGCGTCTTCACCTTATTCCCCTTGAGCTAAGGACACTTAGTCCTCGCCTAATCACTCTCGTAAGTCTTCAAGGTAGACTTCCAAACCTTCACAGACTTTGTTCACCAGCAATCCACAATGACTCTTGGATGCTCAGAATGCGACGCCTAACCGGCTGGAGGATTCACAGTCCTCAAGTGTAACAAGTCTTCAGGTCACGCGGACAGAAATACTTCAGTGATGCCTAACACTCTTTGGCTCTGGGTGTTTTGGGATTTGTCCTCGCAAAGATTTCTCTCTCTCGAAGGCTTCGAGGTGGGTTGCTCTCAAACGACAAAAGTTGTGCACTAACTCTGAGCAGCCACCAATTTATGGTGTAGGGGGTGGGCTATTTATAGCCACTAGGCAACCCGACCCGATTTGTCCGAAATGACCCTGGGTCACTAAGGAACTGACACGTGTTCCAACGGTCAGATTTCAAACACACGCGGCAGCTTAACTTGGGCTACAAGTAAAGCTGTCTCATCCAGTTTTGGATAAGATTTGCTCTCATTGTCTTCACTCGAAGACTTAGAATTTGGTTGAGCATCACTTTAGTCACTCTGACTTTGTTCACTTGGACCCCACTTAACAGTATGGTGGTTCCTATGACTCAACAAAGAAGAAAAGGAAACTACGAAACAACTATGTCTTTGCACTCCATAGTCTTCACGTGAATGTCTTCTCGAGTCATAATCTTTGTTGTGAATATCTTCACAAACCACCATTGTCTTCAATGTCTTCACACATTTTTAGGGGTCATCTCCGGTAGGTAAACCGAATCAATGAGGGACTACTACCCGTGTTATCCTGCAGTTCTCACAAACACATTAGTCCCTCAACCAGGTTTGTCATCAATACTCCAAAACCAACTAGGGGTGGCAAGATGCACTTACAAGGATAGGGCACGGGGGGAGGGGGGTCCAGGACTCCGGGCACCCGGACCAAGTAGAGGGTCACATCCTACTATAGGCACCCGAGGGTCCACGTACCCCAAGCACTCGGACTGCACAGTGGTGGGTGGTTTCTCCCTGATGCCTCCAGGCACATCGAGGTCCGTGACCTCGGGCACCCGGACATCTTGCTGAGACCATTTCATCCTTGGAAAAATCCCTTCTTATAGGTGGCATTTTTGGGAAGGCAAAGTGTGTATGAGTGAAATGAGTTTCCCAACTCCCTAATCTCTACAATCCCTCTTAATAGTACGCTTCTATGACTCAAAATGAACCAAAAAACTTCTCGAGCCACCAAAGAACACAGTCTTTTGTCCTTTTTGAATAGGGGGTCACCGAAGTCCGAAGACACATACGAGATACCAATGTACTGAGATAAACTTGATAGCTGACATTAGATCTCGTTAATCCTATTATTTTCAACAACAAAATAGTATTTGAGTGTTGACGCACTTTCAGTGCGGCTTCGCAACAACGATGATGTGATGTTGTGGTGGCTCTCGTAGTGTTGTGCAGTAGGGCGGTGGGGCTTTGCCCTTTTGGGGTTGGTTCTGGGTGATGGCGCCTAGTTTTGCAGGTGGTCAACGTCTGCTCGTAGGGAGCATGCCACACCCAACGACGAGGCCGTCCCTTCCTTTGAGAGTGTTGTGACGGTGATAAAGCTCTGTGAGGTGTTGCGGTGATGGCAGAGTGAACCAACATGGACATTGTGCTCCATTTCGACGGGCAGGGATACATGTATGCGATGATTCAGTCATTCAGATGAAGTCATGCCCATCTTCGGTCGGTGCTAGCGGCAACAACGCCTATGCATGTCATTTTTCGTTTTTCCTCTTTGGACGTATCTGAAAGTGCGTCAAGTCGACTAGAGGGGGGGGGTGAATAGGCGATTTTTACAAATTCGTCACTGAGGAATTTCAGGGTGAGGAAATTCCTAAGTCACGAACAACTAGAAGTACTTAGATGCAAGCATAACAGAACTGAAGCACATTCAACATGATGAAATGAAAACAAGCATAGAGTACAGAAAGCGTAATCACAGGATAAGCAGGCTGAAGACAAACTGACTGAAGAAAATGAACTGATGAAATTGAGAAAGTCTTCAGTCAAAGTCTTCAAACAATAGTGATCAAGTACACAGCTCAGTAATGAGGAAATGAAAGGGTTGAGGAAATAGAACCAGTTAGCTCGGTGAAGACAGTGATTTGGTAGACCAGTTCCAACTGCTGTGAGAGTTGTACATCTGGTTGGAGCGGCTAGGTATTTAATCCTGAGGACACACAGTCCTCACTGTATTCTCCTTGAGCTAAGGTCACACAGACCTCGCCGAATCACTCGTGGTAAGTCTTCAGGTGGCTTCCATACCTTCACAAACTCGGTCACTCGGCGATCCACAGTTTCCTCTTGGATGCTCTAGACCATGATGCCTAACCGTCTGGAAGATGCACAGTCTTCAAAGGTAACAAGTGTCAGATCCACATAGGATCAGTCTCTAAAGTGATGTTCAATCACTTTGGGTTTGTAGGTGTTTGGGTTTGGGTTTTCCTCACTTGATGATTTTCGCTCAAAGTCCTCGGAGGATGGGATGCTCTCAATGACAAGTGTCAGTTTCTCTCGGAGCAGCCAACCAGCTAGTGGTTGTAGGGGGCGCTATTTATAGCCTAGAGAGCAGGCCAACATGATAATACATAAATGCCCTTCAATGATATGACTGTTAGGTGGATAAGATATTTTGGGACAGCTGGCGCATAGCACATCAACGGTTGGAAATATGAGGTTCAAATTCCTCAGGGCTATCATGATCCTCACTTGTAGGCAATCCGCACTGGCAAATTCCTAACTCCTCGGCCAGAACAAATTCCTCGGAGACCAGAGGATCTTCGTCTCTGTCACTGAAGAAATTGACTGAACTGTATGAGATTTCCAATGGCTTCACTCGAAAGGATTGGTAGGTCTAGGATTTTGAGTTGAGCATCACTTGGAAACTTTTCCTTAGTTTTTCCTCGACCCCCTTTAACAATACGGTGTTTCCTATGACTCAAAAAAGATAAAATGAAACTACGAAAACAAAACACTTCATGCTTCATGTTCCTCGCATGAATACCAAGTCTTCAGGGTCACACCAAAATCTTCACTTTCAAAGTCTTCAGTTGAAGACATTCATTTTTAGGGGCCGACCTTCTCTGTAAATATCAAACTCCTCATAGACTTATAGACCAGTGTACACTCACAAATGCATTAGTCGCTTAACCTATAAGTCTCCAATACACCAAAATCACTAAGGGGCACTAGATGCACTTACAATCTCCCCCTTTTTGGTGATTGATGACAATATAGGTTAAGTTTTCAACGGGGATAAACATATGAAGTGTAAATACTGATATTGAGGAATTTGATTGCAAGATATAGAAGAACTCCCCTGAAGATGTGCATATGTGAGGAATTTGCTTTTGAAGCATTGCACATTGAAGAGTAGAATCATGGAGATCTCCCCCTATATCTTGTAATTCATACACGCATTTAACATATATGATATGAAGAATTTGAAATACATGATGAACTATGGTGGCTGATGTAATTCAGCATGCGTGCATTAACATATATGAGGAAATAGCATGCAGAAGAACATAGTGAAAGTATCAGAACACCATCGGAGTTAGGATTACAACTCGATCCAACAAAGTTCTCAAAAGAACGAGAGTTGCAACTTAAAAAAACGCCCATATATAGATAGACCCGTTTGAAGACTAACTCAAATTTCCCCCCCTTTGTCATCGAATGACCAAAAGGGACAAAAAATGAGGACTAACGCCCCTGAAGAATATCATCACGAAGTCGATGGAGGAGCGCCAACATTTTTGGGGTCGGTTGTTGAAGTAGGGCCTGCCGCAGTGTCGTCCAAGTCTTCATGTTCATCAGTCTCGTGCGATGAAGAATAAGAGCTGGCCACCAAGTGAGGAACTTTGACCTTCTTGAATTTCTTCGATGGAGGCTAAGACCAGTCAAAGTCCTACTTGAAGCCCATCTGCTTAAGATCTTCTTCACCGTAGAGATGAGACAGAACATCCCAGGTGCCATCAAAAAGTTCATGGAGGTAGTAATGGTTCTTCTTCACTGAATTCTGAGTGATGGTCGTGTTCTGAAGAATTGAACCAAACTGACGCTTGACCCATTTATGGTTGCGATCGACCTTCTAGTGAAGACTGAGGAGAACCTCACGATCAGTCATCACCCTTGGAGCTGTGCCTTGAGGATTTTTCTTTGAAGCATTCGCGGCAGAGTCATCATTGGTGGAGTAGGATGCAACTTTGCGAAACTGTCCATCCAATGGACGAGTACCTTCATCAATAATCGCAGCCTTGCCCTTCTCATCAGATGAAGAAATAGGTCGTTTGAGGACTTCAATGGGCGACAAGTAGCTGAGATGATTTTGAAAGTCAGCCTTATAATTGATTGAAGACCTTGATCTGAGGAATCTCATGATCCAAGGAGCGTAAGGCTTGAACTCAAAAGGTGACAGTGCAACATTTGCCAGAGTCCTCATGAACAAATCATGGTAGTTGACAGGAACTCCATGGATGATGTTGAATAGCAAATTCTTCATGATGCCAATGACCTCTTCTTCATTAGAGTCGTGGCCTTTGATTGGACTCAGGGTCTTGGTCAAAATTCTGTAAATTGTACTTGGCACATAGAGCAATTCCTTCACGAGGAATTTTGTCCTTGGGGCTTGACCAGGCTTCATCAACACTTGCATGTAGTGATCAGATAGCTCAGGTTCATGGTAGATGAGCCACACACCTTCAAGGGGTGGACTGACAGGCAAGGCACGAAGCAATTCAGAGGTCGGTGCTTTATAGTGCATGTTCTCTATCATCCAGTCCAGCACCCATGAATTCACATCGTTAGCGTTTCCTGTAATGTGCAATGTAGCATAGAACTGAAGAATTAGCTCTTCATTCCAATCAACAATGTCTGTGCAGAAGTTGAGCAACCCAGCGTCATGGACACTGAGGACAGGGGTGAAGCAAGGCAGCGACTCCATGTCAACATGAGGAATATGCTCATGGTCAAAGATTTTGTCTTTGTCGAAAAGCAGAGAAGAATATAAATTCATATGGCTTGCTGTCCAGAAACGTTTCTTTCGAAGACGAGCAGAGTCATAAGGGGTGTAGTCAGTGAAGAACACATGCTCATGAAAGAAGTCGTCAGCTTTAAACTTCTGTTTCTTTGAGAAGGGATTCTTCGGCTTGGGCTGAGGAGTATTGATGACCCACAAGTATAGGGGATCTATCGTAGTCCTTTCTATAAATAAGAGTGTCGAACCCAACGAGGAGCAGGAGGAAATGATAAGCGGTTTTCAGCAAGGTATTCTCTGCAAGCACTGAAATTATCGGTAACCGATAGTTTTGTGATAAGGTAATTTGTAACGAGTAACAAGTAATTAAAGTAAATGAGGTGCAGCAAGGTGGACCAATCCTTTTTGTAGCAAAGTACAAGCCTGGACAAACTCTTATATAGAGAAAAGTGCTCCCGAGGACACATGGGAATTATCATCAACCTAGTCTTCATCATGTTCATATGATTCACGTTCGTTACTTTGATAATTTGGTATGTGGGTGGACCGGTGCTTGGGTGCTGTCCTTTCTTGGACATGCATCCCACTTATGATTAACCCCTTTTCCAAGCATCCGCAACTACAACAGAAGTATTAAGGTAAACCTAACCATAGCACGAAACATATGGATCCAAATCAGCCCCTTACGAAGCAACTCATAAACTAGGGTTTAAGCTTCTATCACTCTAGCAAACCATCATCTACTTATTACTTCCCAATGCCTTCCTCTAGGCCCAAACAATGGTGAATTGTCATGTAGTTGACGTTCACATAACACCACTAGAGGAAAGACAACATACATCTCATCAAAATATCGAACGAATACCAAATTCACATGACTACTTATAGCAAGACTTCTCCCATGTCCTCAGGAACAAACGTAACTACTCACAAATCATATTCATGTTCATAATCAGAGGGGTATTAATATGCATAATGGATCTGAACATATGATCTTCCACCAAATAAACCAACTAGCATCAACTACAAGGAGTAATCAACACTACTAGCAACCCACAGGTACCAATCTGAGGCTTTGGGACAAAGATTGGATACAAGAGATGAACTAGGGTTTGAGAGGAGATGGTGCTGGTGAGGATGTTGATGGAGATTGACCCCCTCTCGATGAGAGGATCATTGGTGATGACGATGGCGATGATTTCCCCCTCCCGAAGGGAAGTTTCCCCGCCAGAACGATGACGAGGCGGCTGAGTTTCTTCCCGAAAGCTTGCTTATGATTTTTTCTCAGACGAAAGACTTCATATAGCAGAAAATGGGCACCGGAAGCCTGCCAGGGGGCCCACAAGGCAGGGGGTGCGCCCAGGAGGGTAGGGCTCGCCCCCCACCCTCGTGGCCAGGGTGTGGGCCCCCTTGTTGGGGAACGTAGTAATTTTAAAAAAATTCCTACGCACATGCAAGATCATGGGGATGCATAGCAATGAGAGGGGAGAGTGTTGTCCACGTACCCTCGTAGACCGAAAGCGTAAGCATTATGACAACGCGGGTGATGTAGTCGTATGTCTTCACGATCCGACCGATCCAAGTACCGAACGTATGGCACCTCCGAGTTCAGCACACGTTCAGCTCGATGACGTCCCATGAACTCTGACCTAGTAGAGCTTTGCAGGAGAGTTCTGTCAGAATGACGGCGTGATGACGGTGATGATGTTGCTACCGACGCAGGGCTTCGCCTAAGCACCGCTACGATATGACTGAGGTGGATTATGGTGGAGAGGGGCACCGCACACGCCTAAAAGATCAACTGATCAACTTGCGTGTCTATGGGGTGCCCCCTGGCCACATATATAAAGGATGGAGGGAGGAGGAGGCCGGCCCTCATAGTGCGCGCCCAAGTGTGGAGTCCTACAAGGACTCCCTAGTCCTAGTAGGATTCCTCTTCCCACATGGAATAGGAAAAAGGGAAGGGAGAAGCAGAAGGAAGGAAGGGGGCGCCCCCCTCCCTAGTCCAATTCGGACCAGTCCATGGGGAGGGGTGCGGCCACCCTTTGAGGCCTTTCTCTCCTTTCCCGTATGGCCCATTAAGGCCCAATACGAATTCCTGTAACTCTCCGGTACTCCGAAAAATACCCAAATCACTCGGAACCTTTCCGATGTCTGAATATAGTCGTCCAATATATCGATCTTTACGTCTCGACCATTTCGAGACTCCTCGTCATGTCCCCGATCTCATCCGGGACTCCGAACTACCTTCGATACATCAAAACACATAAACTCATAACACAAATCGTCATCGAATGTTAAGCGTGCGGACCCTACGGGTTCGAGAACTATGTAGACATGACCGAGACATGTCTCCAGTCAATAACCAATAGCGGAACCTGGATGCTCATATTGGTTCCTACATATTCTACGAAGATCTTTATCGGTCAAACCGCATAACTACATACATTGTTCCCTTTATCATTGGTATGTTACTTGCCCGAGATTCAATCGTCAGTATCTCAATACCTAGCTCAATCTCGTTACCGGCAAGTCTCTTTACTCGTTCCGTAATGCATATCCCGCAACTAACTCATTAGTCACATTGCTTGCAAGGCTTATAGTGATGTGCATTACCGAGAGGGCCCAAAGATACCTCTCCGACAATCGGAGTGACAAATCCTAATCTCGATCTATGCCAACTCAACAAGTACCATCGGAGACACCTGTAGAGCACCTTTATAATCACCCAGTTATGTTGTGACGTTTGGCAGCACACAAAGTATTCCTTCGGTATTCAGGAGTTGCATAATCTCATAGTCATAGGAACATGTATAAGTCATGAAGAAAGCAATAGCAACAAACTAAACGATCAAGTGCCAAGCTAACAGAATGGGTCAAGTCAATCACATCATTCTCTAATGATGTGATACCGTTAATCAAATGACAACTCATGTCTATGGCTAGGAAACTTAACCATCTTTGACAACGAGCTAGTCAAGTAGAGGCATACTAGTGATACTCTGTTTGTCTATGTATCCACACATGTACTAAGTTTCCGGTTAATACAATTCTAGCATGAATAATAAACATTTATCATGAAATAAGGAAATAAATAATAACTTTATTATTGCCTCTAGGGCATATTTCCTTCAGTCTCCCACTTGCACTAGAGTCAATAATCTGTTTCACATCGCCATGTGATTTAACACCAATAGTTCACATCACCATGTGATTAATATCCATAGTTCACATCGCCATGTGGCCAACACTCAAAGGGTTTAGTAGAGTCAGTAATCTAGTCCACATCTCTATGTGATTAACACCCAAACAGTACTAAGGTGTGATCATGGTTTGCTTGTGAGAGAAGTTTAGTCAACGGGTTTGCCACATTCAGATCCGTATGTATTTTGCAATTTTCGGTGTCAACAATGCTCTGCATGGAGCTACTCTAGCTAATTGCTCCCACTTTCAACATGTATCCAGATTCAGACTTAGAGTCATCTGGATCAGTGTCAAAACTTGCATCGACGTAAGCCTTTACGATGAACCTTTTGTCACCTCCATAATCGAGAAACATATCCTTATTCCACTAAGGATAATTTTGACCCTGTCCAGTGATCTACTCCTAGATCACTATTGTACTCCCTTACCAAACTCAGTGTAGGGTATACAATAGATCTGGTACACAGCATGGCATACTTTATAGAACCTATGGCTGAGGCATAGGGAATGAATTTCATTCTCTTTCTATCTTCTGCCGTGGTCGGGTTTTGAGTCTTACTCAATTTCACACCTTATAACATAGGCAAGAACTCTTTCTTTGACTGTTCCATTTTGAACTACTTCAAAATCTTGTCAAGGTATGTACTCATTGAAAAAACTTATCAAGCGTCTTTATCTATCTCTATAGATCTTGATGCTCAACATGTAAGCAGCTTCACCGAGGTCTTTCTTTGAAAAACTCCTTTCAAATACTCCTTTATGCTTTCCAGAAAATTCTACATTATTTCCGATTAATAATATGTCATTCACATATACTTATCAGAAATGTTGTAGTGCTCCCACTCACTTTCTTGTAAATACAGGCTTCACCGCAAGTCTGTATAAAACTACATCAAAGCGTATATTCCAACTCCGAGATGCTTGCACCAGTTCATAGATGGACCGCTGGAGCTTGCACTTTTTGTTAGCACCTTTAGGATCGACAAAACCTTCTAGTTGCATCATATACAACTCTTCTTTAAGAAATCCATTAAGGAATGTAGTTTTGACATCCATGTGCCAGATTTCATAAAATGTGGCAATTTGCTAACATGATTCGGACAGACTTAAGCATCGATACAAGTGAGAAAATCTCATCTTAGTCAACACCTTGAACTTTTGTCAAAAACCTTTTTCGACAAGTCTAGCTTTGTAGATAGTAACACTACTATCAGCGTCCGTCTTCCTCTTGAAGATCAATTTATTTTCTATGGCTTGCCGATCATCGGGCAAGTCAACCAAAGTCTACACTTTGTTCTCATACATGGATCCCATCTCAGATTTCATTGTCTCAAACCATTTCGCGGAATCTAGGCTCATCATCACTTCCTCATAGTTCGTAGGTTCATCATGGTCAAGTACCATGACCTCCAGAACCGTATTACCCTACCACTCTGGTGCGGATCTTACTCTGGTTGACCTACGAGGTTTGGTAGTAACTTGATCTTAAGTTACATGATCATCATCATTAGCTTCCTCACTAATTGGTGTAGGAGTCACAAGAACAGGTTTCTGTGATGAACTACTTTCCAATAAGGGAGTAGGTATAGTTACCTCATCAAGCTCTACTTTCCTCCCACTCACTTCTTTTGAGAGAAACTCCTTCTCTAGAAATGACCCATTCTTAGCAACGAATGTCTTGCCTTCGGATCTGTGATAGAAGGTGTACCCAACTATCTCCTTTGGGTATCCTATGAAGACACAATTCTCCGATTTGGGTTTGAGCTTATCAGGATGAAACTTTTTCACATAAGCATCGCAACCTCAAACTTTAAGAAATGACAACTTAGGTTTCTTGCTAAACCACAATTCATACGGTGTCGTCTCAATGGATTTAGATGGTGCCCTATTTAATGTGAATGCAGTTGTCTCTAATGCATAACCCCAAAAAGATAGTGGTAAATCGGTAAGAGACATCATAGATTGCACCATATCTAATAAAGTACGGTTACGATGTTCGGACACACCATTATGCTGTGGTGTTCCAGGAGGCGTGAGTTGTGAAACTATTTCGTATTGTTTCAAATGAAGACCAAACTCGTAACTCAAATATTCTCCTCCACGATCAGATCGTAGAAACTTTATTTTCTTGTTACGATGATTTTCCACTTCACTCTAAAATTATATGAACTTTTCAAATGTTTCAGACTTATGTTTCATCAAGTAGATATACCCATATCTGCTCATATCATCTATGAAGGTGAGAAAATAACGATACCTGCGCGAGCCTCAACACTCATCGGATCGCATACATCAGTATGTATTATTTCCAATAAGTCAGTTGCTCGCTCCGTTGTTCCGGAGAACAGAGTATTAGTCATCTTGCCCATAAGGCATGGTTCGCAAGCATCAAGTGATTCCAGAATCCCATCAGCATGGAGTTTCTTCATGTGCTTTACACCAATATGACCTAAACGGCAGTGCCACAAATAAGTTGCAATATCATTATTAACTTTGCATCTTTTGGCTTCAATATTATGAATATGTGTATCACTACGATCGAGATCCAACAAACCATTTTCATTGGGTGTATGACCATAGAAGGTTTTATTCATGTAAATAGAACAACAATTATTCTCTAACTTAAATGAATAACCGTATTGCAATAAACATGATCAAATCATATTAATGCTCAACGCAAACACCAAATAACACTTATTTAGGTTCAACACTAATCCCGAAAGTATAGGGAGTGTGCAATGATGATCATATGAATCTTGGAACCACTTCCAACACACATCGTCACTTCACCCTTAAGTAGTCTCTGTTTATTCTGTAACTCCTATTTCGAGTTACTAATTTTTAGCAACCGAACAAGTATCAAATACCCAGGGGCTACTATAAACACTAGTAAGGTACACGTCAATAACCTGTATATCAAATATACCCTTGTTCACTTTGACATCCTTCTTATCCACCAAATATTCAGGGCATTTCTGCTTCCAGTTACCATTTCCTTTGCAGTAGAAGCACTCATTTCCAGGCTTTAGTCTAGCTTTGGGCTTCTTCACGGAAGTGACAACTTGCTTGCCATTCTACATGAAGTTCCCTTTCTTTCCCTTTGCCCTTTTCTTGAAACTAGTGGTCTTGTTAATCATCAACACTTGATGCTCTTTCTTAATTTATACCTTCATCGATTTCATCATCATGAAAAGCTCGGGAATAGTTTTCGTCATCCCTTGCATACTATAGTTCATCACGAAGTTCTACTAACTTGGTGATGGTGACTAGAGAATTCTGTCAATCACTATCTTATCTGGAAGATTAACTCCCACTTGATTCAAGCGATTGTAGTACCCAGACAATCTGAGCACATGCTCACTGCTTGAGCTATTCTCCTCCATCTTTTAGCTATAGAACTTGTTCGAGACTTCATATCTCTCAACTCGGGTATTTGCTTGAAATATTAACTTCAACTCCTGGAATATCTCATATGGTCCATGACGTTCAAAACATCTTTGAAGTCCCGATTCTAAGCCGTTAAGCATGGTGCACTAAACTATCAAGTAGTCATCATATTAAGCTAGCCAAACGTTCATAACGTCTGCATCTGCTCCTACAATAGGTCTGTCACCTAGCGGTGCATCAAGGACATAATTCTTCTGTGCAGCAATGAGGATAAACCTCAGATCACAGATCCCATCTGCATCATTGCTACTAACATCTTTCAACTTAGTTTTCTCTAGGAACATATAAAAAATAAAATAGGGGAGCTAAACGCTAGCTATTGATCTACAACATAGATATGCTAATACTACCAGGACTAAGTTCGTGATAAATTAAAGTTCAATTAATCATATTACTTAAGAACTCCCACTTAGATAGACATCCCTCTAATCATCTAAGTGATCACATGATCCATATCAACTAAACCATGTCCGATCATCACGTGAGATGGAGTAGTTTTCAATGGTGAACATCACTATGTTGATCATATCTACTATATGATTCACGCTCGACCTTTCGGTCTCAGTGTTCCGAGGCCATGTCTGCATATGCTAGGCTCGTCAAGTTTAACCCGAGTATTTCTGCGTGTGCAAAACTGGCTTGCACCCGTTGTATATGAACGTAGAGCTTATCACACCCGATCATCACGTGGTGTCTCAACACGACGAACTTTGGCAACGGTGCATACTCAGGGAGAACGCTTGTACCTTGAAATTTAGTGAGAGATCATCTTATAATGCCATCGTCAATCAAAGTAGAATAAGATGCATAAAGGATAAACATCACATGCAATCAAAATATGTGACATGATATGGCCATGATCATCTTGCGCCTTTGATCTCCATCTCCAAAGTATCATCATGATCTCTATCATCACCGGCATGACACCATGATCTCCATCATCTTGATCTCTATCAACGTGTCATCACATGGTCGTCTCGCCAACTATTGCTCTTGCAACTATTGCTATCGGATAGCGATAAAGTAAAGTAATTATTTGGCACTTGCATCTTATGCAATAAAGAGACAACCATAAGGATTCTGCCAGTTGCCGATAACTTAAAAAAACATGATCATCTCATACAACAACTTATATCTCATCATGTCTTGACCATATCACATCACAACATGCCTTGCAAAAACAAGTTAGACATCCTCTACTTTGTTGTTGCAAGTTTTACGTGGCTGCTACGGGCTGAGCAAAAACTGTTCTTACATACGCATCAAAACCACAATGATAGTTCGTGAAGTTAGTGTTGTTTTAACCTTCTCAAGGACCGGGCGTAGTCACACTCGGTTCAACTAAAGTTGGAAAAACTGACACCCGCCAGGCACCTGTGTGCGAAGCACGTCGGTAGAACCAGTCTCGCGTAAGCGTACGCGTAATGTCGGTCCGGGCCGCTTCATCCAACAATACCGCCGAACCAAAGTATGACATGCTGGTAAGTAGTATGACTTGTATCACCCACAACTCACTTGTGTTCTACTCGTGCATATAACATCTACGCATAAACCTGGCTCGGATGCCACTGTTGGGGAACATAGTAATTTCAAAAAAATTCCTACGCACACGCAAGATCATGGTGATGCATAGCAACGAGAGGGGAGAGTGTTGTCCATGTACCCTCGTAGACCGAAAGCGGAAGCGTTATGACAACACGGTTGATGTAGTCGTACGTCTTCACGATCCGACCGATCCAAGTACTGAACGTACGACACCTCCGAGTTCAGTACACGTTCAGCTTGATGACGTCCCACGAACTCCGATCCAGTAGAGCTTTGCGGGAGAGTTCCGTCAGCACGACGGCGTGATGACGGTGATGATGTTGCTACCGACGCAGGGCTTCTCCTAAGCACCGCTACGATATGACTGAGGTGGATTATGGTGGAGAGGGGCACCGCACACGGCTAAAAGATCAACTGATAAACTTGCGTGTCTATGGGGTGCCCCCTGGCCACGTATATAAAGGATGGAGGGAGGAGGAGGCCGGCCCTCATAGGGCGCACCCAAGTGTGGAGTCCTACTAGGACTCCCTATTCCTAGTAGGATTCCTCCTCCCACATGGAATAGGAAAAAGGGAAGAGAGAAGGAGAAGGAAGCAAGGGGGCGCCCCCCTCCCTAGTCCATTTCGGACCAGTCCATGGGGAGGGGTGCGGCCACCCTTTGAGGCCTTTCTCTCCTTTCCCGTATGGCCCATTAAGGCCCAATACAAATTCCTTTACTCTGTGGTACTCTGAAAAATAGCCGAATCACTCGGAACCTTTCCGATGTCCGAATATAGTCGTCCAATATATCGATCTTTACATCTCGACCATTTCGAGACTCCTCGTCATGTCTCCGGTCTCATCCGAGACTCCGAACTACCTTCGGTAAATCAAAACACATAAACTCATAATACAAATCGTCACCGAACGTTAAGCGTGCAGACCCTACGGGTTCGAGAATTATGTAGACATGACCGAGACATGTCTCCGGTCAATAACCAATAGCGGAACATGGATGCTCATATTGGTTCCTACAATTCTACGAAGATCTTTATCGGTCAAACCGCATAACTACATACGTTGTTCCCTTTGTCATCGGTATGTTACTTGCCCGAGATTCAATTGTCGGTATCTCAATACCTAGCTCAATCTCGTTACCGGCAAGTCTCTTTACTCGTTTCGTAATGCACCATCTTGCAACTAACTCATTAGTCACATTGCTTGCAAGGCTTATAGTGATGTGCATTACCGAGAGGGCCCAGAGATACCTCTCCGACAATCGGAGTGACAAATCCTAATCTCGATCTATGCCAACTCAACAAGTACCATCAGAGACACCTGTAGAGCACCTTTATAATCACCCAGTTACGTTGTGATGTTTGGTAGCACACAAAGTGTTCCTCCGGTATTCGGGAGTTGCATAATCTCATAGTCATAGGAACATGTATAAGTCATGAAGAAAGCAATAGCAACAAACTAAACGATCAAGTGCTAAGCTAACGGAATGGGTCAAGTCAATCACATCATTCTCTAATGATGTGATCCCGTTAATCAAATGACAAGTCATGTCTATGGCTAGGAAACTTAACCATCTTTGAATCAACGAGCTAGTCAAGTAGAGGCATACTAGTGACACTCTGTTTGTCTATGTATCCACACATGTACTAAGTTTCCGGTTAATACAATTCTAGCATGAATAATAAACATTTATCATGAAATAAGGAAATAAATAATAACTTTATTATTGCCTCTAGGGCATATTTCCTTCACCCCTCTGGTGGATTCTTTCGCCAGTATTTTTTATTAATTCCAAAAATAACTTTCGTGAAGTTTCAGTACTTTTGGAGCTGTACAGAATAGGTCTCTTATATTTGCTCCTTTTCCAGCCCAGAATTCCAGCTGCTGGCATTCTCTCTCTCCATGTAAACCTTGTAAAATAAGAGAGAATAGGCATAAGTATTGTGACAAAACGTGTAATGACAGCCCATAATGCAGTAACTATCGATATAAGAGCATGATGCATAATGGACGTATCAATTATCAATCAATGTCTTCACAGCCTCAGGAATCACAGTCTTAGGAGCCACAGGCTGAGGAAATTCAGTGGCAATATCTTCATTGGCAGCCTGGGTCTCCATTTCTTCAGCAGCATGTACATCAGCACTAGTGGCTGAAATTTCTGTAGGGATGGTGAGAAGGGACGCTTGAGGTTCATCAGAGCCCATTTGAACTTCTTCAATTTGTATTGGGGACTGAGGAACCTGTTGGAGTGGGGTGAACATGGGTGAATTGGGGTGATGACTTTCCCAATAGTTATCATTCAGAACTGGAGTGGTGCACCCAATGTCCACGTCTTCTTCTTCATCCATTTCCTCAACGCCTGCCTCTTCAGCTGTAAACTGAGGCATGGACGATGATAACAGAGGGGTTGAAGGGATATCGTCGACTTCAATTTCTTCATGCAACTGCTCTGATGAAGTACCAAAAGGATCTTCTTCATCTGATCCACTAGGGATTTCATAATCCTCACCAAAGGGAACGATCTCCTTTGATGGCATGCTTGAAACAGGAACAACATCAATTGGATTTTCAAAAGAGCTCGTCAAAGTCTTCACCTTCTTTGGTGCTGAAGACTCTGAGGCGGCGGATGCTTTCCTTTTCTTCACTGCAGCTCGCTCTGCAGCTTTGGTTTTCTTTGCTTCTGATGCAGAAGGAAGGGTAGGACTTTGTGTTGGTGCTGGAGGAGCAGAGGAAATATGTGCAGTTTCCTCAGGCGTAACTGATGCAATTGCCCTCGCTTGTTCAGTGACTTCAGGCGCAACGACAGATGCTTCAGCTGGCCTGGCTTGTTTTTCAAGCGCAACACTAGTGGTTGCCCTGGTCATTTCAGCAGCGGCTGAAATAGCTTCATCAGCCCTGGTACTTGATACGTCTCCAACGTATCTGAAAGTGCTTGTTATCGACTAGAGGGGGGGTGAATAGGCGATTTTTATGAAAGTCTTCAAAACATAAAGGTTTCAAAGACAAACATCAGAAATGAACCTATTGATATGCAGCGGAAGATAAACTACACCAGGCAAGCCATAGTCAAGTATGCAATAATGTGTGTGTACGACGACTAATGGCAACTAGGTAGTAAGGATCAGGGTGGAAGATAGTATGAAGCCAAACAGCAATAGTAGTCAAGCAATGAAGTCAAACAGGTATGGCAGGCAGGCAATGACTTCACGAAGACAAACAGTAAGTAAAGGGAAGAGAGAATAGAACCAGTCACTCGATGAAGACACATGATTTGTTTGACTAGTTCCAGTTGCTGTGACAACTGTACATCTGGTTAGGGAGGCTGAGATTCAACTCAGAAGACCGCGTCTTCACCTTATTCCCCTTGAGCTAAGAACACACAGTCCTCGCCCAATCACTCTGGTAAGTCTTCAAGGTAGACTTCCAAACCTTCACAGACTTCGTTCACCGGCAATCCACAATGGCTCTTGGATGCTCAGAACGCGACGCCTAACCGACTGGAGGATTCACAGTCCTCAAGTGTAATAAGTCTTTAGGTCACATAGACAGAAAGACTTCAGTGATGCCTAACACTCTTTGGCTCTGGGTGTTTTGGGCTTTGTCCTCGCAAGGATTTATCTCTCTCAAAGGCTTCGAGGTGGGTTGCTCTCAAACGACAAAAGCTGTGCACTAACTCTGAGCAGCCACCAATTTATGGTGTAGGGGGTGGGCTATTTATAGCCACTAGGCAACCCGACCTAATATGTCCGAAATGACCCTGGGTCACTAAGGAACTGACACGTGTTCCAACGGTCAGATTTCAAACACACGCGACAACTTTACTTGGGCTACAAGCAAAGCTGACTTATCCAGCTCTGGATAAGATTTGCTCTCATTGTCTTCGCTCGAAGACATAGGATTTGGGTTGAGCATCACTTCAGTCACTCTGACTGTATTCACTTGGACCCCACTTAACAGTACGGTGGTTCCTATGACTCAACAAAGAAGAAAAGGAAACAACAAAACAACTAAGTCTTAGCGCTCCATAATCTTCACAGAATGTCTTCTCACGTCATAGTCTTCAATATGAATATCTTCATGTACCACCATTGTCTTCAATGTCTTCATACATTTTTAGGGGTCATCTCCGGTAGGTAAACTGAATCAATGAGGGACACTAGCTGTGTTATCCTGCAATTCTCACAAACACATTAGTCCCTCAACCAAATTTGTCGTCAATACTCCAAAACCAACTAGGGGTGGCACTAGATGCACTTACAGTATCTATAGTTTTTTATTGCTCCATGCTATATTATTTACTGTTTTTGACTATATTGGGCTTTATTTTCCACTTTTATATTACTTTTGGGACTAACCTATTAACCGGAGGCCCAGCCCAGAATTGTTGTTTTTTGCCTATTTCAGTGTTTCGAAGAAATGGAATATCAAATGGAGTCCAAACGGAATGAAACCTTCGGGAACATGATTTTCTCACCAGATATGATCCGGGAGACTTGGACCCTCGGTCAAGAAAGCCACCGAGGCGGTAATGAGGGTGGAGGGCATGCCCCCTTGCCTCGTGGGCCCCTCAAAGCTCCACCGACATACTCCTTCCTCCTATATATACCTACGTACCCCCAAACGATTAGAACAGGAGCCAAAAACCTAATTCCACCGCTGCAACCTTCTGTACCCATGAGATCCCATCTTGGGGCCTGTTCCGGAGCTCCGTCGAAAGGGGAATCCACCACGGAGGGCTTCTACATCATCATAGCCCCTCCGATGAAGTGTGAGTAGTTTACCTCAGACCTTCGGGTCCATAGTTAGTAGCTATATGGCTTCTTCTCTCTTTTTGGATCTCAATAAAATGTTCTCCCCCTCTCTCGTGGAGATCTATTCGATGTAATCTTCTTTTTGCAGTGTGTTTGTTGAGACCGATGAATTGTTGGTTTATGGTCAAGATTATCTATGAACAATATTTGAATCTTCTGAATTCTTTTATGTATGATTGGTTATCTTTGCAAGTCTCTTCGAATTATCAGTTTGGTTTGGCCTACTAGATTGATTTTTCTTGCAATGGGAGAAGTGCTTAGCTTTGGGTTCAATCTTGCGGTGTCCTTACCCAGTGACAGAAGGGGCAGCAAGGCACGTATTGTATTGTTGCCATCCAGGATAACAAGATGGGTTTTTTATCATATTGCATGAATTTATCCCTCTACATCATGTCATCTTGCTTATGGCGTTACTCTGTTTTCATTAACTTAATACTCTAGATGCATGCTGGATAGCGATCGATGAGTGGAGTAATAGTAGTAGATGCAGGCAGGAGTCGGTCTACTTGTCTCGGACGTGATGCCTATATACATGATCATACCTAGATATTCTCATAACTATGCTCAATTTTGTCAATTGCTCAACAGTAATTTGTTCACCCACCGTAGAAATACTTATGCTCTTGAGAGAAGCCACTAATGAAACCTATGGCCCCTGGGTCTATTCTCATCATATCAATCTCCAATCACTTTATTATTGCTTTGCTTTTTTACTTTGCCTTTTATTTTACTTTGCATCTTTATACCAAAAATACCAAAAATATTATCTATCATCTCTATCAGATCTCACTCTCGTAAGTGGTCGTGAAGGGATTGACAACCCATAATCACGTTGGTTGCGTTGAGCTATTTGTTTTGTGTAGGTACGAGGGACTTGTGCGTGGCCTCCTACTGGATTGATACCTTGGTTCTCAAAACCCGAGGAACATACTTACGCTACTTTGCTGCATCATCCTTTCCTCTTCGGGGAAATCCAACGCAGTGCTCAAGAGGTAGCAGTACTCTCATTTTCTTCAGCAACCTGATCTTCATCAGCGGTGCTGTTGTGCTCTTCAGTAGGCTGTGCAGATGCTTTAGCCTGAGGAATTTGTTGCATTGAGGCAGCAACATTTGAGGTGATTCCCTTTGTCAGCTTGACGAATCTGACTTTGGCTCCCAGCCAGTCAGCATAGTATTGATCAAATTCATCACTGAGATTCTTGATTTCTGATTGCAGAGCGACAAGTTCATCAGGTGATAGTTTGAAAACATTTTGCTTCAGAAAGTGCTCTTTCTTGTACTGAGCTTTCTTCACCTTCCTCCCCTGTTCAAATTTCCATTTTCCCTCACCAATGAAGGCACTCAACATATGACTTTGTCCAGGAGTGAGGTTCATCTCAGGCAAAGGAGTGTTGGGGTCCTTATGCCATATATTGATGAAGTCTAGGATCAACTTTGGATCCAGCATCAATGGCACATTATTGCCTTTGGCTCTAGCGGCCCTTTGCTGTCTGTCTCTGATGATTTCAACAAGTTCTTCATCATCAGCTTCGTCTTCACTGGACGGCACATGAAAGGCAACCTACTTCTTGTGGGGACTTGGTCTAGAGCCTCGTCCAGCAGTGGCCTTGGTCTTCAGCAAAGTGGGGCCTATTGAGGACAGCGGAGGAGTTGAAGAACTTGCAGAAGCTCCTGAGGCAATTGAGATGCCTGTGGTCCTTTGGCAAGAGGCGACATGCATAGGTGTCGAGGACTTTGTCGGAGCAAATGAGGACTTTGCAAGCGGAGGAACTGGAGTAGCTTGAGGAAGTTTCCGTGAAGGCATAGATGAGCTTGGCCATGAGGGCATTGCAGAGGAACTAGGCTTGTGTGCAGGTTTCTTGGCCATGGCCTTCTTAGGCTTGCTAGCAGAGGCCTCAGCAGTGGCAGCAGCAGAGTCTTCATTGAATTTCATCACTGCTTCTTTGGCCATTTCGGCCAACTTGGCTTGCCGTTTAGCCCATTCATCAGGATAGTTCTCACCGCGCTTGAGGCTGGTGGGATCAGCAATTTGGCTAGGTGCCAGTGGAGGTCTTGGGAAAGGAGGATGAAGATCGAATTTCTTCATGTACTTTGGAGTGACATATCTGTACTCCCTCCATTCCCGTGCTCATCTCCGTTCAATCCTTTGTATGCGCACCTTGCGCTAATTCTTGTTCTCCTTGCCATGTTTGGCTTCATCTGGAGTGCAATATTCCTCATAAATGTCATCAGGTATCTCAAATGCTGTGTTGACTTCTAGTTTCTTGCCTCCCTTCTGAGGTTTGTTGCCATCTGCCATTTTCTTCAGCTGAGGATTTTGAACAATCGATTTCTCTGAAGAGGTATGCCACTTGTCTTCGGGGAACGCTGCAAATGAGTTAAGTTGATGAGAACCTAGTGATTCAGCAGCGGACATGTGTACCTGTGAACAGAGTATAGGTGCGAAGAATTTGGAGAGGTCATATGCGTTCTCAGAAGTTTTTGCAAAAAGGAACAAGTTTGAGGAATTTAACCAGTGGTGTCTTGAGGAATTTCACTAAGTGTTTTTGACTTAGGTTCCAGAGTTGTATAGATTGAAAATCCACACAATTGAGGAATCTTGAAGAAAAATATAGCTTAGAGAAACATATCAAGAACAGATGCTTGTGTAAGGTGTTTAGAGTGTGGAAATTGAAGAATAAACACCTTTTGAAGATTTTGTGGAAATCATCAGAATCAAAATAAGGGCAGTAAAAGTAACTTTTAATTACCCTTGACGAAGAACACGACAAACTAAGAGTTGAGATTGGAAGTTCGTCAGTCCAGATCTTCCACGCCCTAACTTGGTAGAGGAAGACAACTATGGCGGCGGCGGAAAGAAGAAATCCGCGACCGGCGCGAGTACGACGGCAATGAGGTCGAGGCAGTTGAGCTCTTCCTCACCGACGACGATGGAAGTAGCGGCGGCGCTAGGTCAGGAAGCTCGAGCAAGGGGAAGAGCAGGGTAAATGCAGTCTGAGGAGGGTGAGGGGTATATATATAGCCGAGATGAAAAACCGCTCGCCCGAGGAAAATGGACGAACGCGCCCCTGACTCTTCTCATCCTAGCGACATGTGTCACCCATGTATAGAGCGGTGGCGATCGTGTGAGATCGTGGGTGAATAGATAAGTCGTATCGTGGGATGTGGAATGGTTTGAACGGCAAAAGCCTAAAATTCAGATGAGAATATTTTAATGATTCGTTCGCAAATTCTTCAGCTGACAAGGACACAGTGAAGATTTTGAACTGGTTTCAAATAGAACGCACATGAAGAATTTGTGAATAGAGTGGGTTGAGTTTAGCATAGAGGGGGAAGGGTCCGATCACATTCACTTAGCAGAAAGATCAACTTGAAGAATTAGCTATAAGTGAATGATGCAGAGGACAGAAAACTCATATATATATATATATATATATATATATATATATATATATATATATATATATATATATATATATATATATATATAGCCAATGAAGAAAAATGGCAGAAAGAGTGAAGACATTGCAAAGTTGAAGAAATTAAACAAATGAGGAAAATCAAAACTAAAGAGAAACTCAATTTGAAGATTTTCAACTTTTGTTGGTGGCGTGACCCACCGTATAAGAATGATGATTTCATACGCCGCGTACAATTGTCGTAGAGCTCTGAGAATCAAATTCTTCGTTAATTTCTTCACACTTAGAGGGTTAGTCTTCATTGATTGAAGAAAAACGTTACTTCGTGTGTTGCACATCTAAGTTATCAATTTTGCATAAGTGTTAGGATGTGTGTCCTTTTCAAAAGACATTCGAAGATTCTAAGATATTTAGCTCACACCGCAACTTGCTAAATCTCTTCTCATCCAAGGGCTTTGTGAAGATATCGGCTAGCTGTTCTTCAGTCTTCACGTGCTCGATGGAGATGTCGCCCTTCAACACATGATCACGAAGAAAATGATGACGAATCTGAATGTGCTTTGTCTTCGAGTGCTGAACTGGGCTATGAGAAATTTTGATGGCACTCTCATTGTCACGATAGAGAGGCACATTCTTCATGTTGACACTGTAGTCCTTGAGGGTTTGCTTCATCCATAAAAATTGAGCACAACAAGAACCAGCAGCAATGTACTCAGCTTCAGCAGTAGAAAGTGATATGCAGTTCTGTTTCTTCGAGGACCAACATACCAAGGATCATCCGAGGAAATGGCATGTGCCTGATGTTGACTTGCGGTCCACACGGTCACCAGCATAGTCAGAGTCTGAATATCCAATGAGATCAAAAGTCGAGCCCTTGGGATACCATAATCCAAGTGTTGGAGTGTGAGCTAGATATCAAAGAATATGTTTCACAGCCTTATGGTGTGACTCCTTCGGTGTAACTTGAAAGCGGGCACACATGTAAACACTAAGCATAATATCTGGCCTAGATGCACATACATACAATAAAGAGCCAATCATGGAGCGGTATACCTTTTGATCGAAGTCGATACCATTTTCATCAGTGCATAGATGGCCATTTGTGGGCATAGGGATTTTGACGCCTTTGCAATCTTGCATGCCAAATTTCCTCAATACATCCTTGAGGTATTTCTCCTGAGATATGAAGATGCCGTTGCGTTGTTGACGCAACTGAAGACCTAAGAAGAATTTCAGTTCTCCCATCATAGACATTTGATATTCTTCACTCATCATATAGGCAAATTCATCACTGTAACATTGATTAGTACAGCCAAAGATGATATCATCAACATATATTTGGCACACGAATAATTCATCATCATAGATTTTGGTGAAAAGAATTGGGTCAAGTGAACCGGGTTTGAAGCCTTTCTTCATGAGGAATTCCTTAAAAGTATCATACCACGCACGAGGGGCCTTCTTGAGGCCATAGATGGCCTTATTGAGTCCGAAGACTTTGTCAGGATGCTTTGGATCTTCAAAACCTAGGGGTTGAGCAACATATACTTCTTCCTCAAGCTTACCATTGAGGAATGCACTTTTCACATCCATTTGATATAAGATGATATTATGATGGTTAGCATAAGCAAGTAATATGCGAATAGCCTCAAGTCTAGCAATAGGTGCAAAAGTTTCATCGAAATCAATTCCTTCAACCTGTGTGTAGCCTTGAGCTACAAGTCATGCCTTATTCCTCACCACAAGGCAATTTTCATCTTGCTTGTTGCGGTAGATCCATTTGGTGCCGATGATATCGTGCTTGCGTGGGTCTGGTCGCTTGACAAGTTCCCACACATTGTTGAGCTCGAACTGATGTAATTCCTCTTGCATAGCTTGAATCCACTCAGGCTCCAGAAATGCTTCATCTACCTTAGTGGGCTCTGTGATACAGATGAAAGCAAAGTGCCCACAAAAGTTAGACAAATGTGAAGCTTTTGAGCGTGTGAGAGGACCTGGTGCGTTGATGTCGCTGATGATTTTATCGATCTCCACTTCATTTGCAACACGAGGATGAGCGGGTTGGCGATGTTGAGTTGGCTCAGCATTTTCTTCAAAGCCATTTTCTTCAGGTGCGCCAGCATGCTGTTCTTCATGTTCTGGAATGGCTTCTTCAGCAGATTCTTCAGAAGGAATGACATCCTCAGTAGCCTTGAACTTGATGGTTTCCTCAGGTGACTTTTCATCTAGCACAGGAGGTAGGTGCTCTCTTTGCGAGCCATTAGTTTCATTGAACCGCACATCTATAGTTTCAACAACCTTGTGGTGAAAGTTGTTGAAGACTCTGTAGGTGTGCGAGTCCTTTCTGTAACCAAGCATAAAACCTTCATGTGCTTTCAGAGCAAATTTAGAATTGTGATGAGGATCCCTAATCCAACATTTAGCACCGAAGACTTTGAAATAACTCACATTGGGTGTCTTGTCCGTGAAGAGTTCGTATGAGGTCTTTTTGAAGAATTTGTGAAGATATACTCTGTTGATGATGTGGGGCGCAGTATCAATTGCCTCAATCCAGAAATGACGAGGCATCTTGTATTCATCAAGCATAGTGCGAGCCATTTGAATAAGGGTCCTGTTCTTGCGCTCCACGACGCCATTCTGCTGAGGAGTGTAAGGAGCCGATAACTCATGAGTAATACCAAGTTCATCAAGACCAATATTCTTGAACTCGGTCCCATTGTCACTTATGATGTGCTTGATCTTCACACCAAAGTTGGTTGAAGCCCTCGAGGAAAATCGTTTGAAGACTTCCTGCACTTCACGTTTGTAAGTGATGATATGCACCCATGTGTAATGAGAATAATCGTCAACAATAACAAAGCCATATAGAGATGCTTCATTGGTGAATGAGGAATAATGATTAGGGCCAAAGAGATCCATGTGAAGCAATTCAAATGGACAAGTGGTAGTCATGATAGTCTTTGAGTGATGCTTGGCCTTGGTCATCTTTCCAGCTTCACAGGCTCCGCACAGGTGATCCTTGAGGAATTTGACATCCTCGATGCCAATGACATACTTTTTCTTCGCGAGAGTGTACAAGTTCCTCATGCCAGCATGACCAAGTCGTCGATGACATAGCCAGCCTTCTGAAGCTTTTGCAAGTAGACATGTGGCAGGTTGTGGTCCTGTAGAGAAATCAACAATATACAGATCTCCTCTCCTAAAGCCTTCGAAGACTTTGGAATGGTCAGCTTCCATGATCACAACACAACGATACTTGCCAAACATAACAACCATATCAAGATCACAAAGCATTGAGACTAACATGAGGTTGAATCCTATGGACTCGACAAGCATGACTTTGTTCATGTGTCGATCCTTTGAGATCGCAACCTTACCTAGACCCAATACCTTGCTTTTTCCTTTGTCAGCGTAGGTGATATGCTTCAGATACGATGGAGATAAAGCAGTGTCCATCAATAAGTTCTTGTCACCAGTCATGTGATTTGTACATCCACTATCGAGGACCCACTCAGTGGCTTTGGGTTGATCATCCTGCAGATGAATTAGTGCAGCTTACGAACTCATATACTTCATCACTGAAGAATATGACATCAAATTCATCAGATCAATTCCATCAAACAGTTAAATAGATAGCAGTATGAGGATGTGAGAAATGAAAATTCATTTCTTCATGATTAGCTTGCGTCCTTTCAAGCATATTCAGGTCTCTAGCAAATTCTTCAGACGTTTAGGTTCATCTGGAGACCCGACCCTGCATAAGATATTAGTTCTTTTTCTTCACCACCCACATCTGGAGGGGTGGCAAAAAGTTCATCATTCTATGAGCTCCATAAGAGAAAGGTGGCATAGATGCCAATCCACTTTGTTTCACATGAGAGTGGTTAGGGTAAGCATATGAATAAGCAGAGAAATTCTTCGAGGACTTATGAACATAATGATTTGAAGAATAATGCACATATTCACAATCCTTAGATCTTCCCTGCGAAACAGAAGTGTTAGCACGATGATGTTCATATGAGGACTTTGATCCATATGAGGAATTTGATCCACGTGAGGAATGTGGTCCATATGAGTATTTGGATCCATATGAAGACTTTGGTCCATATGAAGAATTTGATCTGGGGTTCCTATTCTTCACAGGTGGTGTCATGATGACATTCACCTGAAGACTTTCAAGGCACCTTTTGGGAACCCAGATTTTCTTCATAGGGGGACCGTTCCTGCAGTTAGTGCCAACATATCTAGCAAATACTTCACCATTCTGATTTTTGAACAGTTTATAGTTGGAGTCAAATGACTCATCAGAAGAATATAATATTCACATGTAAAGCCAGATAAAGTGGATGGATCTACTGGAGGTCCCTTTGCAGCAACCCATGAGGTTTTGGGATACTGCTTAGGCTTCCAGTATGTTCCATCAACATTGAGTTTCCTCTCAAAGGCAATACCCTCTTTCCTAGGGTTCCTGTTGAGGATCTGCTTTTTAAGCACATCACACAATGCTTGATGCCCTTTGAGGCTTTTGTACATGCCTGTCACATACGATTCCTTCAGCCCTGCATTGTCAGTGATACTTGCAACATCCTCAGATGAGGAATTAGTGATAGCAGAGACATGTGAAGAATTTGCAGCAATAGAAGCATTTGAACTTTCTGGTGAGGAATTAGCAGATTCACGTTCAATGCACTTCAAACATGGTGGAATGAATTCTTCCTGAGCGGCGCTGATCTGTTGAGCAAGTAATGAATCACGCTCCTTCTGAAGATCTTCATAACTCACCCTTAGCTTCTCAAGATCTTGCTTTCTTTGAAGAAATTCATAAGAAAGCTTCTCATGATCAGATAAGAGAGTGTTATGATGACTCTGAAGGTTATCAAACTTGGACTGAAGTCTCTGAAGATTTTCAGTCAAAGTTTTAGTGCGATCCATTTGTTCACCCAACATATCATCACTCTTGTCTAGCATATTTTTGAACCTTTTCAAAAGCCTTTTGTTGTTTTACAGCAATCTTAGCAAGTCTAGAGTAGCTAGGCTTGAGGTTTTCATTAGATTCATCCTCACTTGATTTAGAGGAGGGATATTTGAGTACCTTGGAACCCTTTGCCATGAAGCAATAGGTGAGAGCGTAGTCATCATCGTTGTCGTCAACCGTGTTGGGGAAGTCATTCTCTTCAGAGTTGAAGATGGACTTGATGACAAAAGCTGTAGCGAGAGCTAGGCTCGCCACACCAGATTCTGACTCCTCAGATGCCTCCTCTTCCTCATTTTCTCAGATTCAGCCTCACTGTCCATTTCCTTGCCAATGAATGCCCGAGCCTTCTTGGAGCTGCTCTTCTTGTGAGATGAAGACTTCGAGGATTTTGATGAAGAGGACTTTGAATATTTCTTCTTCTTCTTTGAATCATCAGAACTGTAGTCCTTGTACTTCTTCTTCTTTGATTCCTTTTCCCACCGAGGACAATCGTGAATGTAGTGACCGGGTTTCTTGCATTTGTGGCAAAGTCTCTTCTTGTAGTCACGGGTTGAGGAATCTGATCTTATGTCATCACTTCTTGAGGATTTTCCAAAGCGACCACGTCTTGAGAACCTCTGGAATTTTCTCACGAGCATTGCTAGCTCCTGGCTCAGTTCTTCAGGATCACCAAGGCTGCTACCAGAATCCTCACCTTCAGATTCAGATACTGCCTTGGCCTTCAATGCGCGTGATCTGCCATAGCTCGATCCATAGAGATCTCTCTTCTCAGCAAGTTGGAACTCATGGGTGTTTAGCCTCTCGAGGACATTAGCAGGATCAAGTGACTTTTAGTCTCCACGTTCTTGTATCATCAGTGCAAGCGTGTCAAATGAGGAATCAAGCGATCTCAGCAATTTCTTCACCACCTCATGGTCGGTGATGTCAGTGGCACCAAGTGCTTGAAGCTCATTTGAAATGTTAGTGAGGCGATCGAAGGTTTGCTGAACATTTTCATTGTCGAGTCTTTTGAAGCGATTGAAGAGATAGCGAAGAACGTCAACTCGAGAGTCACGCTGTGTTGAGATTCCTTCATTGACCTTGGACAGCCTATCCCAGATAAGCTTTGTTGTCTCCAAAGCACTCACTCTGCCATACTGCCCTTTGCTCAAATGGCCACATATGATGTTCTTCGCTTGAGAGTCGAGTTGCTTGAATCTCTTCACGTCAGCAGCGTTGATGGTAGGAGTGACAGAGGGAACGCCATTTTCCACAATGTACCAGAGACCGTTGTCAATTGCCTCCAAATGCATTCACATCTTATTCTTCCAGTAGGGGTAGTCCGTCCCATCAAAGGTAGGACACCCAGCTAAGACCTTGATCATACCTGCGGTCGACATAACTAAAACTCCAGGCGGTTAAACCAAAATCACACAGAATAAGGGAGTACCTTACTCTGATACCAATTGAAAGTGTGTTAAGTCGACTAGAGGGGGGTGAATAGGTGATTTTTACAAATTCATCACTGAGGAATTTCAGGGTGAGGAAATTCCTAAGTCACGAACAACTAGCAGCGAAATAAGTACTCAGATGCAAGCATAACATAACTGAAGCACAATCATCATGATGAAATGAAAACAAGCACAAAATACAGAAAGCATAATCATAGGATAAGCAGGTTGAAGACAAACTGACTGAAGAAAATGAACTGATGAAATTGAGAAAGTCTCCAGTCAAAGTCTTCAAACAGTAGCGATCAAGTACACAGCTCAGTAATGAGGAAATGAAAGGGTTGAGGAAATAGTACCAGTTAGCTTGGTGAAGACAGTGATTTGGTAGACCAGTTCCAACTGCTGTGACAGTTGTAGGTCTGGTTGGAGCGGCTAGGTATTTAAACATGAGGACACATAGTATTCATTGTATTCTCCTTGATCTAAGGTCACACAGACCTCGCCCAATCACTCGTGGTAAGTCTTCAGGTGACTTCCAAACCTTCACAAACTCGGTCACTCGGCGATCCACAATTTCCTCTTGGATGCTCTAGACCATGACGCCTAACCGTCTAGAAGATGCACAATCTTCAAAGGTAACAAACGTCAAATCCACATAGGATCAATCTCTTCAGTGATGCTCAATCACTTTGGGTTTGTAGGTGTTTGGGTTTGGGTTTTCCTCACTTGATGATTTTCGCTCAAAGTCCTTAGAGGATGGGATGCTCTCAATGACAAGTGTCAGTTTCTCTCGGAGCAGCCAACCAGCTAGTGGTTGTAGGGGGCGCTATTTATAGCCTAGAGAGCAGCCCGACATGATAAGACATAAATGCCCTTCAATGATATGACCGTTAGGTGGTTAAGATATTTTGGGACAGCTGGCGCATAGCACAGCAACGGTCGGAAATATGAGGTTCAAATTCCTCAGGGCTATCATGATCCTCACTTGTAGGAAATCCGCATTGGCGAATTCCTAACTCCTTAGTCAGAACAAATTCCTCAGAGACCAGAAGATCTTCGTCTCTGTCACTGAAGAAATTGACTGAACTGTATGAGATTTCCAATGGCTTCACTCGAAAGGATTGGTAGGTCTAGGATTTTGAGTTGAGCATCACTTGGAAACTTTTCCTTAGTTTTTCCTCGACCCCTTTAACAGTACGATGTTTCCTATGACTCGGAAAAGAGAAAATGAAACTACGAAAACAAAAGTCTTCACGCTTCATGTTCCTCGCATGAATACCTAGTCTTCAGGGTCACACCAATTCTTTCACTTTCAAAGTCTTCAAAAAGCCAAAGTCTTCAGTTGAAGACATTCATTTTTAGGGGTCGACTTTCTCTGTAAATATCAAACTCCTCATAGACTTATAGACCTGTGTACACTCACAAACGCATTAGTCGCTTAACCTATAAGTCTGCAATACACCAAAATAACTAAGGGGCACTAGATGCACTTACAGTATCCATGTTGTCTGTCGGCGCCTCGCTCTCTCTCGTTTGATTGGTTGTTTCCGGGCAAAAGCCTAGATTCGAATTCAGATCAACGATGGTGGTGTATTCAATGTTGTTCCTTTGTTAGGAGCATTGCTTATTTGAAGACAGGGCTTGGGGGTCCTAGTTTGTGTTCCTGTGGTGCTCGTTGTTGTAGTGAATTGTTCGTCGGGGGTGCTATGTACACCGTGCGGGTGAGTCCAAGACGACGACTTTCTCGGGTTGTCCAAGTCCCGCTGCCCACTTGCCAACTCTTTTTGGCAATCAAGGGTGGTTGGTGCATCGACAAGGAGAAATCGTTTGGAGTTGTTGCTCTTTGGAGGCGGCCGGCGTTGGTCGAGACATGGTTTTGTTGGTCAGTCTAGGACAAACCCTTATGCGTCAGAGTCGAAGTTGTATTGTGTGTGTTTGAGTTGGAGTGGTGTTTGCTACTCATCGACTGTGGTAGGAGCTTCCTTGAGTTCTTGTATTTTATTTTACCCTATGTCTCTTATAAAGCTAAGGCACACATTGCGGGTTCTCAAATTGTTTTTTTTTTAACAAAGGCATTGGTATTTATTTTGACCAGAAACAAGCTCAAACCTTCAATCCAAACAAAGTTTTGGAGGCAAGATATCCACACAAATTAGAGCATCTTCAACAGATGCGCGCAGGCGTGGCGCGCTAAAAGTTTTTTACAGCATGCATAACGGCTGTATTTGTGCCCGAGTCCTCCGTTGCTTCACCAGGCGCTGCAAATTTTAGCGCGCCGCTGTAGCGCTGCAGCAGGCGCGCTGATACACATACGTACGCACGCTGGATTTATAGCGCGCGTCTACACACACCAAAACTACCGCGTGCCCTGCTTTTTCCCGCGCTCGGCCTTTTTGTTTTGCGCATCACTTTTTCCCGTGCTCGATGGAGCGCCCCGCGCGGGCAAGCGCGTGGTAAAAACCCTGTTTTTCGTGTGCGTTTTATTTGGCGCCTCTGTTGGAAATGCTCTTAGAAAGCATAATTCCAACCCAAACTGCTGGATTAATTTGGTTTATTCATGATGAATCCGATGACCAGTATCCTTTTGAAGGAATTGGGCCAAGCATCATGCATGGGGCCATTTTTAATCAGTGACAGACTTAGAGTGAACTACTTCCCTTGTCAGGGAATCACTCCCAAAAGGGCCCCCCATCCCATCCATCCTTGCAAGTCAATCAATAACTTAATAGTTGTTCCTACATCCAAATCCGAACACCTGGACAAACACCAAGGTGAAGCCTGGTTGGTTGGACCAAACTGCTGAAACTAGCTAGGAAAACCCCCTTCGGTAGGTGTGAGTACTATCTGTTACCATCTGCAACAGTATCCAGACTTTGGATTTCAGACTTCTCCGCAATTTCTTGAATTGGGTTTGCTTCCTATGAATATTGACTCAATTTGGTAGCACACCTTTCTTGCAATCTTCATTTGGTTGAAAAATGCCGTTCCGACTTTTGACCGGTTCGCTTCAACACCGAAAACCCGGTCAAATTACACAAAAAACTATGGTTGTTGTTTTGATGCGCTGGTCCTATGAGGCACTAGCACAACAACTTCCTGACTCTTTGCTACGACGAGTTTTGTCCGGCTATGGTGAGGGGGGACGATGACAGCGGCGCGCCTTTGGCTCGCTTCAATGCTTGTAATTGTCGCTAGGTGGTCTACGGATCTGGATGTAGTTTTTGTTATTTTGATGTTCGTTGTATTGCCATGATTGAAGATGAATAGATTAAAAGTATTTTAGAAAAAGAACCGGTCCAGATCAAATCAAAAGAAGTGCGGAGAGGTTAAGCAAAGTACGCGAGGTGCATGGAATAGTGTACAAGTTGTTCTCTTGCTTCACTCCTCCCCTTCCCCTCCCTTTGGAAAAATCTATCTTCCCCACCCCTCCAAGAAACCAAACCATGCAAATACGCAGGTCATCTCTCTCGCTACATCTTCTCAGTTCTCATGCATGCATGAGTAGCATGGCGACCATGCGATGCCTCAGGCCAGGCGGCGCTCGCCGCCGGCAGTGCCCTCTCCTCGCCGCCTTCTGCTCCTCGCTCGTCGACGGGCTCGCGCACCTCGAGGCCACGCTGTCCGCCGAAGATGACGACGGCGGCGGCGCGTCGGCGGTGTCCATGAGGTGGTGCGCCGACGCCATGCGCCTGGTGAGGCGGATGCAGCGGGACCTGCTGGCCGTATTCAGGAGCGCCGACGCGCCGGCCGACCCCTGCGGCGGCGAGGACTGGCTGGAGCAGTACATGCAGGAGACGGCGGCGCTGCTGGACTTCTGCAACGCGTTCAAGTCCGCCGTGTCGCGGATGCACCGCTACTGCATGGTGGTGGACTTCGCCGCGCAGGTGGGCTGCGCCGGCGCCGGAGGTGTCGCCGCCTCGCTCGTCGCCGAGAGCGCCGGGCCGCCGAAGGAGACGGACGCGCCGTCCTCGCCGGCCACCGCCGTCCGCGCTAAGCTGTCGGACGTGAAGGCAGTGGTGAGCGAGGCGGAGCGGCTGGGGGGAAAGATCATCTCCAGCTCCAGCGGCAGCGGCAGCATGGTCCTCGTCACGCTCGTCGCCAAGATCACAATGGCCGTCGTGGCCACCTCCGTGCTCCACGCGCTCACCCACGCCTCGCCCCCTTCCCTCCTCGACGACGACGTCGGCGTCGGCGGCGCGCACCCGCGCAGCAGCACGCTCGCCCGCGCCGCCGTCCCAGAGCAGCTGCGTCCGTGGCGCGAGTCGCTGTCGGCGATCAACGACCGTGTGGCGGCGCTGCCGGCGAGCATCGCGGAGCACGAGAGTGTCGTCACGGCGGTGAGGGACATGATCGGCTGCAAGACGGAAGGATCAGAGGATCACGTGGAGCTGCTGAGGACGAGGTCCGGCGAGCTCCGGGAGGGGGTGGAGATGTTCGACTGTGTTCTTGATCAAGTCTTTGATGAGGTGATCAGGGGCAGGAATGAGATGCTGGGGATCTTCAGAGACAAGGTCCTCACATAACTGAATCGGGGTGAATTTTAATTACCTCTGGATTTTAATCCCGTGTAAAAATTTGGTGATGTTTGTAATGCTGGATTTGATGATCCTAAATTGCTAATTCATCGATCAGCTGAAATTTCTATCATCTTTTTTCCTTCTCTGTAAAGGTTGTAGAAGTTGTTGTAGCATGTGGTTTTATGTGTTTGCATTTTAATTCGGTTTGTAACTTGTATTGACAATGTCCCGGGACTGATCAATAAAGCAAATGACATTTCATTTATTCTTCCACGAGTTAAATAGCTTCAAGCCTGCAACCAGCAAGAGCACATATGCCTTGTTTTTCTCTTGAAGCAACATATTGTTTATTGTGCATTCAACACAAAATAATGTGCCACTTAAAAATATCAGACAAAATTAGGTCAAGTTTGAGTGAAATGAGTTCCTGGAATCAAACATAACAGATCAAGTCTGAAGATTCCAAAAGTTCAGGCAAAAATCACTAATTTCCTATCCTGGAGAGAATTACAGAGTGCAACATCCTGTCATAATATTACATTTCACTAAACCATTTTGGATTACATGAGAATACACCATATGATGATACACAGAGCCTGGCCGGCTCTAGGAGTTCATGCGCAGCCAGACCGTTTCTTTCCCAAAAGAATGAACAAAACTTCACGGCAAGCAACAAGAACTTATGAAACCAAACAGCTAGCATTTCCTAATCCGCCTTTGTAGAGTACAAAAAGAACGGCGGAACTAATCTGCAGGATCATGATGTACATGCGATCGCTTGCGGCCATCCATTCAGCATCGACTCCCTGGCCGGACATAGATGTTGACAGTGGTTGAACTTCGTGAACTGTACCAAAGGTATAATCCTTTCCTTGTGCTATCTCTGCTTTCTCTCTAAACCCACCCTTTGAAAATCTCTTTGTTATCTTGTTAGCTGTCCACTGCTATGTCTCTCTTCCGATCGATGATGAAATAGTTTTGCCATTGATCGTCTCTCACAATCCTGAAAATTCATAGGATAACGATTAAACTAAAATGGATGTTGTATAAATCCTAGCTATGATGGTTTACCGCACCCACCTTAAACATACTGAGGCGAAACGACTTCTTAGGATTCATTCTTCTAAGCTTCAAGTATGTATATGCAAAGCTGAGCTGGTCACGAGGTGTGAAGCGATCAACCTCATTGAACCACAGACAAGAGAATAAGTTGGACATCGGTGTGTGTTCCCTCACGATGAAAGAACCTTCAGGGACATCTGTAACAAGAGGAAAAAGAACTCTTAGGCCAACACAATTCATACATTAGAACTAATACCAGCAGGTAAGAGAACATACAGCTTGGTAGCAGCTTGTGGGGATCCGATGAGTTGAACCTTGTCAGTCCATCAGCTTGGTAAAACTCAAACTGTTGATCAATTATTGTATGGTTGAACTTGTTCAGCTTTTTATTTTGTGCCACTTCCTCCCATACGCAGTGCCGATCATAATGATTGGAAATAGCATATTCATAACCATGCCGCCAAAGAAAATATTCTAGGATAAGGATAGGATCAGTTTGTAGTCGCAGTTTGCTGTCCAGCCAGATCGAGAATCTGATACAAGCAAAGTTCTTAGACAAACTATATTGCAGAACAGGATGGTTCATCACATTAAAGATGTAAAACTAAAGCACAAGCCCCACACTAATTATCTGACAAAGCACATTTACCTTCTCATACTGTGACTTACAAAAAGCAAGATAATTCATTAGCAGAAAAAAACATACTACATATTTACAACTTATGCTACAGATTAAAAAACGTACTACATGTTTACAAGATTATATATTTTAACGAACTGAAGTGCTGATCGGCATGTCAGAAAAAACCATGGTAGTTCAGGGTGTTTTGTAAAACATATTTTAAACGGGTGATGATCAAGTTTGCAGCAAATCGGACAGCTGGTACGATTCCAAAGTGGATGACTGTCACCGCCCTACAAAGCCTGGACACGGCCAAACTTGCCGAATTGCCATGCTGATACGGTAGGACACGGGGACACGGCCGGACACGTGTATCCCGCTGTATTTCCTGAAATGCGAATTAGAAAAAAAAAAAAGAAAGAGAAGACACGGCTGGGACACGTGTGGCACTCGGGAGGCCCAACTACACCTTGGCCCACCCTTTTTTTTGCAGGTTGCATCCACGGGCGCCACAAAAGTGTGAGCTGGGAAACCTCCTGGACTAGTCGACGCCACAAAATAGGGTTTCCCACCTCCTGGACTCGCCGCCGCCGACGCCGCCACCGTATGGAGTCACCGCCGCTGCCTGGACTCGACCGCCACCGTCCCCCAACTGCAGCAGCCTCTCCTCCCAACGGAAACCAAGCTGGAGCAGGTAACCTCGACCTTTTTCATCTATTTGAATCGACTTGTCGTTGAGCTGCTGCTGCTTACTTCCCCTGTTCGCCATGCTCTTGTTGTTGCTGCTGGCCAGTAGGTTCCCTATGATGTTCATGTGCTGCTGCTGCTTGAAGCCTTGAACTGTTAATTGAATGTTTGGTGCTTCATGTTAGGGAACATTGCATCTGGGAGTGGCACCACTGCTGGTAGCCAATCATCCATGGGTGAGAGTGAAGGAGGACAACCTGGATCTGGTGCTGTGGATCCGTAGGGAACATTTGCTGTTTGTCAAGTACTAGTACCACTTCAGATTATTATGATTTATGTCTCTAATAGGCTGATACTGATACTAGACTATTGTTTGATGTGTTTTGCAAGTTGCAATGACATGGATCTGGTCTGGATGATCAATCAAGCACTTGAAATAGGAGACATCAAATTCATTATCTCTTTCTTGTTTTTTGTTTTAACTCTATATTACATGGCATATATTTATTTATTAATATATATACTTGCCGTGTCCCCGATGGGTTGTTTTTGGAAAATGCCGTATCCTGTGCCCCCGTATGCGTGGCACCGTGTCCGTGTCGCCGTATCCGTGAGTATAAGAAAGATACCGAAGAGCAGACCACACACAATCTATGGGCATAATAAAGCTACTGTTCGCACTGCTATTGGACAGGAAGAGAACAAACTATGGGAAACAGGCATTTTGTGCCAGTGTTCGCACTGCTATTGGACAGGAAGAGAACAAACCAGAAACAGAAAACCAATTATTCATCCAACACAGGTCTGCGTATTCGAGACAGCGAGACTGACACTATCGAGTTTTAGAAACCAAGATGATTACTACTCTGATCAAAGATATAAGCAGACAAGCACACAATACAGATGGGGATGGGATAAGTCGGCAGTATTGCCTGGAACAAATACCCAGGTCCCAGGATATGCAGGGGGAGTGCAAAAGGGTTCAAAATTCTGTATTGAAACTACTGGACCTATGGTGTCACTAACTGGTCTCAGCCAATTATGCTGTTAACCAATAATTTTCCAGAGCTGTCTAACTACCCATTTGATAAAAATTACAGCAAACCACAGATAAGTAGCCACAGTATTTTTGTTCAATTAACTACAAATATCATCTTTTCCGAATCGGTACATGGTGACAACATCATCCTTTTCTCATAAACCTCTAATTATGCAGTTTTATGCTAGCATACTGACCATCAAATATTCTGAATCAAAACAGCAAATAGGACGCCACAAATTAGATTTGATATTCAAATTTGGATTTCATTAATTTTGGATAGTATGTACTGTTACTTGTCCTGATAAGGACCAGGACAACTGGCTCCCTGGTGCAAAACAACCTTTGATTAAATTATTAAAAAACAAACACATACCAAACCAGTGTGTGTTGAGCAAAAGGTAAGACTTTTTGGGAGATCACAAGGTTATGATTTGCCAATGGGGAAATTGCATGCATAACACATAAAACTACAGTTGAGTCCTTCACTGAAATACATGCATGGCAATCAGGACAGAAGATATTATGCAGAAACTCGCTCTTACCTTGACGATGGGAAAAGTCGATGCGCCAAAAGTTTTGGTATTTTGCCAACTCTCCGCATGTCATTATAAGGCATATTCTTAATCAATATGATCTTCCATACACCAATGAAACCCATGTTATCCATTTTTTGGCCTTCAGATAGCAAAGTTTCCAATGTGACTTCATCCAAAAACATAGCAAAACAAACTGTCTTCTTTGAGAGACGTGTAATCTGCAAAGATATCATAGAAAGACACTTCATATGGATACTACAGGATATTTCATGTCGCGACATAGCAAAAGAAAAGGTCAGGAATTGTTAAGTTTGGAGTGTGGTTTATGGTGATTTTAGAAAAATGTGAAAAATGAGTTTTCAATCTAGTATCACATATCAACATTAAAGCACTTAGCTAAAGATAGCATCATTATGCTATTAATGGAGATGTGATTGCATTTCATAGACCTGTTATCTAAGGTTTTCTTATGTCTGTATGTGAAACTAATCAGCAGTAAGAATACTGCTTTAACTTTGACAAGTACCTAGAGGCTATAACAGTAAAGTGAGGCTAATGAGATCTTAAACTTTCTGCAACAAACCATACCAAGAACAAAGGAACCTACAGAAACAAATTGTTATAAGCTGCTTATTGGAACTTATACAGGATGGAGGAATCATAGTAAAGGTGTAAATTTGTCAAAGAGTTATGTGCCAAGAAATGTCATACTGTTTTGCCAAATGGAGTCCTCAGACGATCGGAGTTTCCAAAGATGCAGGAAGATACAGCAATGCGGCATTTGCTCATGTAGTTCCTGTCTTCCTCAGATATATCAAAACCAGTGCTTGATCCATTAGGCCCCTTAACAAAAGCACATGTCAGTTGTTGGTCATGAGCTACGTATGACTCCTCCCTTTCCTGTAGAGTCTGGTGGCCAGCAAATCTTGGCTCCCAATTTTCTGATCCAGCTGGTTTTTGTTCAATCTCTACATACTCCAACTTAAAGCTAGCAAATTTTTCATTTTTTGCAGGCTCTACAAGTTGAGCAGTGGAGTTCAGGAACTTCATTTCACAGGTTGAACCTGGTTAATATGTTCCAACTAATTAGGTAACCATCAAGAACAGAGGCTAAATATTTTATGAGTAGATAATAAAGACATGAAACAAGCTTGATTGCAAAAAAAGTGTCATATTTGATATCAACAGAACTTATGGTACAACAAATTATCAAACTAGAGGATACCCTGCGTGTTGCCGTGGGAATTGGTTGGTGAATATTTAGGTTGATCACATGAGAACCAAAATTAAAAATACATATGATTCATTATATTTGATTATGTATAGTTACAAAAATATTTATTGAATGTAAGTATAATAATTGAATGGGGAACATTTTTCCATGCATGGTTGAATGTTGTGGTGGGTCTTTTCCCATGCATAATTCCATATTGAGGCGGGCTTTAACACATTCATAATTGTACGGTGAGGTGGCATGCTTGCATGTTGAGATAAATAACTTAGTGGGGATGACTCTCTTAGGTATATAGGATATAGCAAAGGTACTGATAGACCTGATAATAAAGCCCACAGATACTAATTTTGACTTGCATAATAAATAATACAACAAATATATCATGATACCATTGTGTGCTAACATTTTCAGTTAATTCACCAGGCAAAAACCTGGTCATCCAACATCGGTACCATATCTTCGATCCTTAAATCCAACAGCAAACTATGAAGATGTTATGCCGCAAGCCTATCAGTTGGCAGTCTAACATGTTCAAGACATCCAATATTACGGTCATGTCATGCATGTCGTAATATTTAGGTAGCCACTGGGTACAATATGCATGCTCATATTTTATTCATGACTCAACACTTAAATAGTCACTACATACAGTACACATCTTATACATGCTAACAGCGTCTCTATTAGATTCTTACAATCAAATCTCATGTTTCTAAAAAGATAATGATCTCACTACAGCAGAAAAATAGCACACATATATATAGCTACTTAGCTAGCTGAATTACCTCATGAAGTTATTATGATAGTAATAACAAAAATCTTATGTTATTTCAAGTGAACGGAATCAAAATTCCACCTATTCAGGGAAGAAAACCATGATCCTAAATTCAAATTGGCCGACTCTTGCTTTCAAACTTGAAAAGGGAGAACAACTCACCAGGCTTTTTCCGCTTTGGTTTCTTCTTGGACCCATGTTTCTTATCACCAGTACCCGAAGCTTTCTTTTGATTTGTGTTAACAGCATCACCGTCATCACTAATCCTTCCACCTGCTTTCATGTGTCTCTCCAAGGCAGCATTCTCTTCCTTCCCTATGTTCTCATGAATACCATCACCAAGCTTCCTACCGGCAGAATGCATCTGAGAATCATCGGGATCATCAATGCCATCATCATACTCATCATCTGGATCAACCTCCCTCATCCCCGTGCCCAACGTACCCATGGAGGCGGCCTCATACTGCTCCAGCTCTTTCCTGCCACCCTCATTGTACAAGGTGCCTCCTTTCCCCCCTTCAGCCAACTCTGGAACCTCCTTGTCAGAACCACCCCTGGTATCCAAGGTCAACCCTTTCTCCTCAATACCGGGATCAGAGCTCACGCTTTTCTCACTGCCACCACCAGCATCACCAGTGTTTCCAGCTGCACCCGAGACCTTCTCCTTCTCGTCCTCTGAGTAGTCTTCGTCGCGCCGTCGATCGTCCTGGTCCCAGTACCTGGAATCCCGCGCACTCCTGCCACCACCGCCATGGCCGAACTTGAGCTCCTTCCAGTTCTTGCTCCGGTTCCACTCCGGCAAACCCTCCCCGCCACCCGAATCCTCTCCGATCTCTGCAAAACAGTACGAACATGTGGTGCATTAAGACAGCCGAACTAACAGATAACCAGATCAACCGAGCAGAATTTGGATCGACAGTTGCCCATTCGCATCCAGCCACGCCATGGACGATCCCAAGAGCGTCAAAGATGTCATTTGCTCTCTCTCTCTCTCTCTCTCTCTCTCTCTCTCTCTCTCTCTCTCTCTCTCTCTTTCTCTCTCTCGTATCGAAGCAACAAGAACACCGAGCGGACCGCCTCAACCCATCCCCAGAGAAACCACCGTGCCGGGAGTGTGAAACCACGAACCTGCGGGGTCGCGAGAGAGGCGCCGCGAGAGGATGAAGACGCCAGCGAGGAGCAGGACTGCAGCGGCAGCTGCGGCAACGGCCGGCGAGCGGCGGCGCGCGGGCTTGCCGGGGCGGCGGATCCGGGAGGGTTTGGAGGGGTGTGCCCGGTGGTAGTCCGGGAGCGGGTGGTGGGCCCCGCCGCCGCGGGAGTCGAAGAAGCCGCCGCCGGATTGCCTGTACTGCGCCATCAAGCAGAGGCGGTGCTACTGCTGGTGCTCGGCCACCACCATGGACGGGACGGGACGGGACGGAGGACGGTGGGTGGGGGGAAGCGGACCGGAGTGAAACGGAGGGGCTTTTCTGTAATTTGATCGGGATGGTTGGAGGGAGTTGGTTAGTTTGCACGTGACGGTGATGGGGTTAGGAGAGGGTTAGGAGAAGAGGTATCTCTCTCTCCCTCACACTGCGAGGTTGGTGAGATGGGAGCCGACATGTTAGGCATCGAGCGGGATATTTTTATCAAATAATGTGTTCTTCTTCTTTTTCTTTGATGATTGAAAAACGTCAAATGCCATGTATTAACTAGCACAAATGACAAATCCTTACAAAAAAACACGCTGACAATTTTTTAAAAAATACATTCAAATTTATGGGGTTGTCGAAGTCTTTTTCCTCCTGCGTCCAACCTCCTTTCCGAAATGATGCAGAGGCCACGGGTCATGGCCTCCTTTTCGAGAGAAAAAGGAAGAAAAAAATCAGCGACGCGCCATGGGCAAAGCTCGCTGTCGTCTCTGGACCTCTGTCTCAGCGGAGCAAACTTGTTTAAACCTAGAGGGTTGTAGAAGCAACAATCGAGAAGTCATCAATGTATACTAGAAGACATCAGTGGCCACGATCTACATAGGAAATCGACACGCCGGAGAAGAAAACGATGAAGAGGGCATGTAGAAACCCCTTGGGGAACACAAACCTCACACGCTTTTCAACGAGGCCGAGACAAGCCAATCTTCGCCAGTCGAAACTTGAGCCGAAGGACCAAGACATAGAACAACGTTGTGTGCTCCGCGGAATAACGCGACCGAGCCAAACCTGCATAAAAACACCATACCCAAAGAGATAGATCTGAGAACACACCATATTTCAGACACCTCCTAGTGATACGAGGAAGCATCACCGGAACGAGGGCGAGGTGGGGATATTTTATTCCACACTGACAGCGACACCACCATCTTGACACCGCCGAATGGAGACCTATCTAAGATCGACATTTTCAACAGTCAACTTGATAAGTTTAAAATGAAGGATAGTGAAATGTCACTAAAATGTACTCAAGACTCTCTTGTTACCAATGAAGTCACCAGACCTGGTAGTGAAGAGATGATTGATTGCTTCATCGTTAAAAAGATCTTACGTGCTCTAAATGGAAATCATGATACCATTTGCACTCTCTTTCAAATGCCACCAAAATACAAAGATCTTGAGCCAACCAAGATCATTGGTAGAATCGCTGCTCATAAGATAATACTTAAGGATAATGAAGAAGCACATTGTCAATCATGTCACCAAGTGGAGCTTACAAAGACTTGTGTGGTTACGTCAAGATTGAGTTCAAATGTTATTGGTTTTCACGAGAAAGCAAGTTGTATGCACCCCCACTTAGTTCATTATTAATAGAGCTTTTAAACATTCATATCTTTATGTGCATACTAGTTGCATGGCAATCCCTACTCCTTGCATTAATATCGATGATAAGGCCTCTTCATTGCCAAATGACCAGTTATGTTGATGCAGACTTCCTCCACTTTTTACTTTTATCAACTCCCATCATCATTCTTTTTCCATATAAGTGCTAAGGTCTAGACTTGTCTCACATGTTGCATGAGTGGTTGCATGGATAACATGCAGAAAGGACATACAATTATTGTACTTGGTCAACCTTGGTGTTGACTGATACGTCTCCAACGTATCTATAATTTTTTATTGTTCCATGCTATTATATTATCTGTTTTGGATATTTAATGGGCTTTATTATGCATTTTTATATTATTTTTGGGACTAACCTATTAACCGAGGCACAGTGCAAATTGCTGTTTTTTTGTGTCTATTTTAGTGTTTTGCAGAAAAGGAATATCAAACGGAATCCAAACGGAATGAAACCTTCGGGAGAGTTATTTTTGAAACAAACGCAATCCAGGAGACTTGGAGTGGACGTCAAGGAAGCAACGAGGAAGCCACGAGGCAGGGAGGCGCGCCCCCACCCTTGTGGGCCCCTTCTGGCTCCACCGACCTACTTCCTTCGCCTATATATACTCATATACCCCGAAAACATCAGAGAGCACCACGAAACCCTATTTCCACCGCCGCAACCTTCTATACCCGTGAGATCCCATCTTGGGGCCTTTTCCGGCGCTCCGTAGGAGGAGGAATCGATCATGGAGGGCTTCTACATCAACACCATAGCCTCTCCGATGATGTATGGGTAGTTTACCACAGACCTTCGGGTCCATAGTTATTAGATAGATGGCTTCTTTTCTCTCTTTGGATCTTAATACAAAGTTCTCCTCGATTCTCTTTGAGATCTACTCGATGTAATTCTTTTTGCGGTGTGTTTGTTGAGATCCGATGAATTGTGGGTTTATGATCAAGATTATCTATGAACAATATTTGGTTCTTCTCTGAATTCTTATATGTATGAGTTGTTATCTTTGCAAGTCTCTTCGAATTATCAGTTTGGTTTGGCCTACTAGATTGATCTTTCTTGCAATGGGAGAAGTGCTTAGCTTTGGGTTCAATCTTACGGTGTCCTTTCCCAGTGACAGCAGGGGCAGCAAGGCACGTATTGTATTGTTGCTATCGAGGATAAAAAGATGGGTTTTATATCATACTGCTTGAGTTTATCCCTCTACATCATGCCATCTTTCCTAATGTGTTAATCTGTTCTTATGAACTTAATACTCTAGATGCATGCTGGATAGCGGGCGATGTGTGGAGTAATAGTAGTAGATGCGGAATTGTCTCGGTCTACTTGTCACGGACGTGATGCCTATATACATGATCATGCCTAGATATTCTCATAACTATGCACTTTTCTATCAATTGCTCGACAGTAATTTGTTCACCCATCATAGATTATGCTATCTTGAGAGAAGTCACTAGTGAAACCTATGGCCCCCGGGTCTATCTTCCATCATATTATTTTCCTATCAATTTACTATTTCTGCCTTTGTTTATTTTGTAATCTTTACTCTCCAGTCTATATCATAAAAATACCAAAAATATTTATCTTATTATCTCTATCAGATCTCACTTTTGCAAGTGGTCGTGAAGGGATTGACAACCCCTTTATCGCATTGGTTGCAAGGTTCTTATTTGTTTGAGCAGGTATAAGGCAACTTGCGTGTAACCTCCTACTGGATTGATACACTGGTTCTCAAAAACTGAGGGAAATGCTTACGCTACTTTGCCTCATCACCCTTTCCTCTTCAAGGGAAAACCAACGCATGCTCAAGAGGTAGCAAGAAGGATTTCTGGCGCCGTTGCCGGGGAGGCTTACGCCAAGTCAAGTCAAGATTTTATCTCCCAGCAACTAGCCATTTCTGGCGCCGTTGCCAAGTCAAGTCAAGACATACCAAGTACCCATCACAAACTCGTATCCCTCGCATTACATTATTTGCCATTTGCCTCTCGTTTTCCTCTCCCCCACTTCACCTTTGCCATTTTATTCGCCCTTTTTTTCGTTCGCCTCTCTTTTCACTTGCTTCTTGTGTGCTTGTGTGTTGGATTGATTGTCACGATGGCTCAAGACAATACTAAATTGTGTGACTTTTCCAATACCAACAACAATGATTTTCTTAGCACTCCGATTGCTCCTATTACCGTTGCTGAATCTTGTGAAATTAATGCTGCTTTGCTGAATCTTGTCATGAAAGATCAATTATCTGCCCTTCCTAGTGAAGATGTCGCTACCCATCTAAACAACTTTGTTGATTTGTGTGATATGCAAAAGAAGAAAGATGTGGATAATGATATTGTTAAATTGAAGCTATTTCCATTTTCGCTTAGAGATCATGCTAAAACTTGGTTTCGTCTTTGCCTAAAAATAGTATTGATTCATGGAATAAGTGCAAAGATGCTTTTATCTCTAAGTATTTTCCTCCCGCTAAGATCATCTCTCTTAGAAACGATATTATGAATTTTAAGCAACTTGATCATGAGCATGTTGCACAAGCTTGGGAGAGGATGAAATTAATGATACGTAATTGCCCTACACATGGTTTGAATTTATGGATGATTATACAAAAAAAATTATGTCGGATTGAATTTTGCTTCTATATATCTTTTAGATTCGGCCGTGGGAGGCACTTTTATGGAAATCACTTTAGGAGAAGCTACTAAACTCCTAGATAATATTATGGTTAATTATTCTCAATGGCATACCGAAAGATCTACTAGTAAAAAGGTTCATGCAATAGAAGAGATTAATGTTTTGAGTGGAAAGATGGATGAACTCATGATTTTTTTTGATAATAAGAGTGTTTCTTCTGATCCTAATGCTACGTCTTTGTCTACTTTGATTGAGAATAATAATGAATCTATGGGTGTGAATTTTGTTGGTAGGAACAATTTTGGTAACAACGCGTATAGAGGAAACTTTAATTCTAGGCCGTTCCCTAGTAATTCCTTTAACAATTATGGTAATTCCAACAACAACTCTTATGGAAATTTTAATAAGACGCCCTCTGATTTTTAGACTAGTGTTAAAGAATTTATGATTTATGATACGTCTCCAACGTATCTATAATTTTTGATTGCTCCATGCTATATTATCTACTGTTTTGGCCTAAATTGGGATTTATTTTCCACTTTTATATTATTTTTGCGACTAACCTATTAACCGGAGGCCCAGCCCAGAATTGTTGTTTTTTTGCCTATTTCAGAGTTTCGGAGAAACAGAATATCAAACGGAGTCCAAACGGAATGAAACCTTCGGGAACGTGATTTTCTCATTAGATAAGACCCAGGAGACTTGGACCCTCCGTCAAGAAAGCCGCGAGGCGGTCACGAGGGTGGGGGGCGCGCCCCGTGCCTCGTGGGTCCCTCGGAGCTCCACCGACGTACTTCTTCCTCCTATATAGACCTACGTACCCCCAAACGATCAGATACGGAGCCAAAAACCTAATTCCACCGCCGCAACCTTCTGTACCCACGAGATCCCATCTTGGGGCCTGTTCCGGAGCTCCGCCGGAGAGGGCCATCATCACGGAGGGCTTCTACATCATCCTAGCTCCTCCAATGAAGTGTAAGTAGTTCACCTCAGACCTACGGGTCCATAGTTATTAGCTAGATGGTTTCTTCTCTCTTTTTGGATCTCAATACAATGTTCTCCCCCTCTCTTGTGGAGATCTATTCGATGTAATCTTCTTTTTGCGGTGTGTTTGCTGAGACCGATGAATTGTGGGTTTATGATCAAGTCTATCTATGAATAATATTTGAATCTTCTCTGAATTCTTTTATGTATGATTGGTTATCTTTGCAAGTCTTTTCGAATTATCAATTTGGTTTGGCCTACTAGATTGGTCTTTCTTGCAATGGGAGAAGTGCTTAGCTTTGGGTTCAATCTTGCGGTGTCCTTACCTAGTGACAGAAAGGGCAGCAAGGCACGTATTGTATTGTTGCCATCGAGGATAACAAGATGGGGTTTTTATCATATTGCATGAAACTATCCCTCTACATCATGTCATCTTGCTTAAGGCGTTACTCTGTTTTTAACTTAATACTCTAGATGCATGCTGGATAGCGGTCGATGAGTGGAGTAATAGTAGTAGATGCAGGCAGGAGTCGGTCTACTTGTCTCGGACGTGATGCCTATATACATGATCATACCTAGATATTCTCATAACTATGCTCAATTCTGTCAATTGCTCAACAGTAATTTGTTCACCCAGCGTAGAATACTTATGCTCTTGAGAGAAGCCAGTAGTGAAACCTATGGCCCCCGGGTCTATTTTCCTCATATTAATCTCCATCACTTTAATCTTGCTTGCTTTTTTACTTTGCCTTTTTACTTTTCACGTTGCATCTCTATATAAAAAATACCAAAAATATTATCTATCTTCTCTATCAGATCTCACCCCCGTAAGTGACCGTGAAGGGATTGACAACCCCTAATCGCGTTGGTTGCGTGGAGCTATTGTTTTTGTGTAGGTACGAGGGACTCGAGCGTAGCCTCCTACTGGATTGATACCTTGGTTCTCAAAAACTGAGGGAAATACTTACTCTACTTTGTTGCATCATCCTCTCCTCTTCGGGGAAATCCAACGCAGTGCTCAAGAGGTAGCAAGAAGAATTTCTGGCGCCGTTGCCGGGGAGTATACGCAAAAGTCAACATACCAAGTACCCATCACAATCCCTATCTCCCGCATTACATTAGTTTCCATTTGCCTCTCGTTTTCCTCTCCCCCACTTCACCCTTGTCATTTTATTCGCCCTCTTCTTCTTGTTCGCCTTCTTTCGCTCTTCGCCCTCTCTGTCGCTATGTCTGAAATTGGGGAAATTATTGCAGATATGAGCAATAATAATAACATAGAAAATTCTGAAGCTCCTGCTAAAGAAACCCTGTACTTACCATACAAAAAGATTTCGAATCGGTAGTGGTAATATTATTGGAAAAGGAGTTATTCAAGATTTCTTTACTTGTGCCTGTGCTTTGCCTTCTATGGGTGGTTCTATTCTTCATAGAACTAGCAGTCTTGCGGACGCTATTGCCATGCTTATTGTTGAACTTGAAAGGCAATTTATGCATATGCACCCTTCTATACAAAGAATTTTCCTAGAATTTTCTAATATCGAACACTCCTCTGTTAAGCGTGCTGCTACTATCTTTTTGGCTCATGAATTCAGATTTATAATAAAAGAAGCCAAAGAAATCTTTGCGCATTATAGGGTGGACGCTGGCCATACTCCCATAGAATCTATCCTCTTTGATCAAGAAGAAATTATGCGCTTTCAATCTCTTGACTATGTTGCTTTCAATGAGAACCTTAGAAAAAAAGGTGCCAACCAATATTTTAATTGATAGAATCTCTGAACTTAATGATGATTTGGCTATTCGAAATAATGAGCTAGGATACTCTCTTGAGTTTAGGCTCACAAGGTTCTGTCAAAAGAACGCTTACAATGATGAATTGGTTGTACATTATGAAGGGCTGAAGGAGGAGCCTATACCTCTGAAAATCGATCTTGGGGACTTTTGTCCTATTAAATTTAGCCCTTTTGATTACTTTGCTTGCCTCAAAGGAAACTTGCTGCCGAACGTAGAGAATATGAAATGAGTTTCACCGATCTATCTTGTTACTACGACACTACCTAGATCTATTCTCGCTCTTATGCCTAGCTAGGGGCGTTAAACGATAGCGCTTGTTGGGAGGCAACCCAATTTTTTTTTGTTTTTGCTTCTGTTTAGGAATAAATAATCCATCTACCTTCTGTTTAGATGTGGTTTTGTGTTTTAATTAGTGTTTGTGCCAAGTTAGACCTATAGGATCTTCTTGGTTGATAGTTATTTGATCTTGCTGTAATTTCCAGAATCTTTCTGTTCACGAAAACAATCATTAAAAATCACCAGAACGTGATAAAAATACTGATTCCAATTACTGCTGATCAATAAACAAATTTTCTAGGTCGTCCTATTTTGGTAGATTTTTTGGAGTTCCATAAGTTTGCGTTAGTTACAGATTACTACAGACTGTTTGACATATTCTGTTTTTGTGTGCTGTTTGCTTATTTTGATGAATCTATGGATAGTAAAATAGTTTATAATCCATAGAGAAGTTGGAATACAGTAGGTTTAACACCAACATAAATAAATAATGAGTTCATTGCAGTACCTTGAAGTGGTCTTTTGTTTTCTTTCGCTAACGGAGCTAACGAGATTTCTGTTGAGTTTTGTGTTGTGAAGTTTTCAAGTTTTGGGTGAAATCTTTTGATGGATTATGGAACAAGGAGTGGCAAGAGCCTAAGCTTGGGGATGCCCATGGCACCCCCAATATAATCCAACGACACCAAAAATCAAAGCTTGGGGATGCCCCGGAAGGCATCCCCTCTTTCGTCTACTTCCATCGGTAATTTTACTTGGAGCTATATTTTTATTCACCACATGATATGTGTTTTGCTTGGAGTGTCTTGTATTATTTGTGTCTTTGTTTGTTAGTGTGACACAATCATTCTTGCTTTATGCACCTTTTGAGAGAGCCATACATGAATTGGAATTTGATAGAATACTCTATGTGCTTCACTTATATCTTTTGAGCTTTATAGTTTTGCTCTATGTGCTTCACTTATATCTTTTGAGCTTTATAGTTTTGCTCTATATGCTTCACTTATATCTTTTAGAGCACAGTGGTGGATTTGTTTTAAAGAAACTATTGATCTCTCATGCTTCACTTAGATCATTTTGAGAGTCGCTAATAGCATGGTAATTTGCTTAATAATAATAATAGGCTTGGTATTCGAGATTTGTGAAACTTTCTTTTGAGTGCGTTGAATACTAAGAAAAGATTGATGGTTGATAATTGTTTTGAGATATGAAGATGGTGATATTAGAGTCATGCTAGTTGAGTAGTTGTGAATTTAAATAATACTTGCGTTAAAGTTTGTGATTCCCGTAGCATGCACGTATGGTGAACCGTTATGTGATGAAGTCAAAGCATGATTTATTTATTGATTGTGCTCCTTATGAGTGGCGGTCGGGGACGAGCAATGGTCTTTTCCTACCAATCTATCCCCCTAGGAGCATGCACGTAGTACTTTTCTTTGATAACTTTTAGATTTTTGCAATAAGTATATGAGTTCTTTATGACTAATGTTGAGTCCATGGATTATATGCACTTCCCTTCCTTCCACCATTGCTAGCCTCTCTAATACCGCACACTTTTCGCCGGTATCATACACCCACTATATACCTTCCTCAAAACAGCCACCATACCTACCTATCATGGCATTTCCATAGCCATTCCGAGATATATTGCCATGCAACTTTCCACCGTTCCGTTTATTATGACACGCTCCATCGTTGTCATATTGCTAGCATGATCATGTAGTTGACATCGTATTCGTGGCAAAGCCACCGTTCATAATTCTTTCATACATGTCACTCTTGAATCATTGCATATCCCGGCATACCGCCGAAGGCATTCACATAGAGTCATATTTTGTTCTAAGTTTCGAGTTGTAATTGTTGAGTTGTAAGAAAAATAAAAGTGTGATGATCATCATTTTTAGAGCATTGTCCCAAGTGAGGAAAGGATGATGGAGACTATGATTCCCCCACAAGTCGGGATGAGACACCGGACGAAAAAAAAGAGGCCAAAAAAAGAGAAAAGGCCCAAATAAAAAAATGAGAGAAAAAGAGAGAAGGGACAATGTTACTATCCTTTTACCACACTTGTGCTTCAAAGTAGCACCAAGATATTCATGATAGAGAGTCTCCTATGATATCACTTTCATATACTAGTGGGAATTTTTCATTATAGAACTTGGCTTGTATATTCCAATGATGGGCTTCCTCAAAATGCCCTAGGTCTTCATGAGAAAGCGAGTTGGATGCACACCCACTTAGTTTCTTTTGTTGAGCTTTCATATACTTATAGCTCTAGTGCATCCGTTGCATGGCAATCCCTACTCACTCACATTGATATCTATTGATGGTCATCTCCATAGCCCGTTGATACGCCTAGTTGATGTGAGACTATCTTCCCCTCTTTTTGTCTTCTCCACAACCACCATTCTATTCCACATATAGTGCTATATCCATGGCTCATGCTCATGTATTGCGTGAAGATTGAAAAAGTTTTGAAAATGTTAAAGTATGAAACAATTGCTTGGCTTGTCATCGGGGTTGTGCATGATTTAAATACTTTGTGTGGTGAAGATAGAGCATAGCCAGACTATATGATTTTGTAGGGATAACTTTCTTTGGCCATGTTATTTTGGGAAGACATAGTTGCTTCGTTAGTATGCTTGAAGTATTATTATTTTTATGTCAACATGAACTTTTGTCTTGAATCTTTTGGATCTGAATATTCATACCACAATTAAGAAGATTTACATTGAAATTATGCCAAGTAGCAATCCGCATCAAAAATTCTCTTTTTATCATTTACCTACTCGAGGATGAGCAGGACTTAAGCTTGGGGGTGCCTGATACGTCTCCAACGTATCTATAATTGTTGATTGCTCCATGCTATATTATCTACTGTTTTGGACTATATTGGGCTTTATTTTCCACTTTTATATTATTTTTGGGACTAACCTATTAACCGGAGGCCCAACCCAGAATTGCTGTTTTTTTTGCCTATTTCAGAGTTTCGGAGAAACAGAATATCAAACGGAGTCCAAACGGAATGAAACCTTCGGGAACGTGATTTTCTCATTAGATAAGACCTAGGAGACTTGGACCCTCCGTCAAGAAAGCCGCGAGGCGGTCACGAGGGTGGGGGGCGTGCCCACCCCCCTAGGGCGCGCCCCTGCCTCGTGGGCCCCTCGGAGCTCCACCGACATAATTCTTCCTCCTATATATACCTATGTACCCCCAAACGATCAGATACGGAGCCAAAAACCTAATTCCACTGCCGCAACCTTCTGTACCCACGAGATCCCATCTTGGGGCCTGTTCCGGAGCTCCGCCGGAGAGGGCCATCATCACGGAGGGCTTCTACATCATCCTAGCTCCTCCGATGAAGTGCGAGTAGTTCACCTCAGACCTACGGGTCCATAGTTATTAGCTAGATGTCTTCTTCTCTCTTTTTGGATCTCAATAAAATGTTCTCCCCTCTCTTGTGGAGATCTATTCGATGTAATCTTCTTTTTGCGGTGTGTTTGTTGAGACCGATGAATTGTGGGTTTATGATCAAGTCTATCTATGAATAATATTTGAATCTTCTCCGAATTCTTTTATGTATGATTGGTTATCTTTGCAAGTCTCTTTGAATCATCAATTTGGTTTGGCCTACTAGATTGGTCTTTCTTGCAATGGGAGAAGTGCTTAGCTTTGGGTTCAATCTTGCGGTGTCCTTACCCAGTGACAGAAAGGGCAGCAAGGCAAATATTGTATTGTTGCCATCGAGGATAACAAGATGGGGTTTTTATCATATTGCATGAAACTATCCCTCTACATCATGTCATCTTGCTTAAGGCGTTACTCTGCTTTTAACTTAATACTCTAGATGCATGCTGGATAGCGGTCGATGAGTGGAGTAATAGTAGTAGATGCAGGCAGGAGTCGGTCTACTTATCTCGGACGTGATGCCTATATACATGATCATACCTAGATATTCTCATAACTATGCTCAATTCTGTCAATTGCTCAACAGTAATTTGTTCACCCAGCGTTGAATACTTATGCTCTTAAGAGAAGCCAGTAGTGCAACCTATGGCCCCCGGGTCTATTTTCCTCATATTAATCTCCATCACTTTAATCTTGCTTGCTTTTTTACTTTGCCTTTTTACTTTTCACGTTGCATCTCTATATCAAAAATACCAAAAATATTATCTATCTTCTCTATCAGATCTCACCCCCGTAAGTGACCGTGAAGGGATTGACAACCCCTAACCATGTTGGTTGCGTGGAGCTATTGTTTTTGTGTAGGTACGAGGGACTCGAGTGTAGCCTCCTACTGGATTGATACCTTGGTTCTCAAAAACTTAGGGAAATACTTATGCTACTTTGCTGCATCATCCTCTCCTCTTCGAGGAAATCCAACGCAGTGCTCAAGAGGTAGGAATTTCGCAAAAGAATTTCAATGCTTTGCTTGAAGAAAAATTGCCTAAGATTGATGAGTTGGCTAGGAACGTGGATAGAATTTCTCTTGATGTTGATTCTTTGAAACTCAGATCTATTCCACCTAAGCATGATATGAATGAGTCTCTCAAAGCTATGAGAATTTCCATTGATGAGTGCAAAGAAAGAACCGCTAGGATGCGTGCTAAAAAAATTGCTTTATGAAAGCGTGTTCTTCTAGTTTTCATGAGAATAAGGATGAAGATCTAAAAGTGATTGATGTTTCCCCTATTAAATCTTTGTTTTGCAATATGATTCTTGATAATGATGGGACTGGAGATGAGTCAACTTTAGTTAAAAGGCGTCCCAATGATTCGGAGTTTTTAGATCTTGATGCAAAAATTGGTAAACGTGGGATTGAAGAGGTCAATACTTTACATAGCAATGAACCTAGTATTTTGGATTTCAAGGAATTTAATTATGATAATTGTTCTTTGGTAGATTGTATTTCCTTGTTGCAATCCGTGTTAAATTCTCCTCATGCTTATGATCAAAATAAAGCTTTTACTAAACATATCGTTGATGCTATAATACAATCTTATGAAGAAAAGCTTAAATTAGAAGTCTCTATCCCTAGAAAACTTTATGATGAGTGGGAACCTACTATTAAAATCAAGATTAAATCCTCGATTCTCTTTGAGATCTACTCGATGTAATTCTTTTTGCGGTGTGTTTGTTGAGATCCGATGAATTGTGGGTTTATGATCAAGATTATCTATGAACAATATTTGGTTCTTCTCTGAATTCTTATATGTATGAGTTGTTATCTTTGCAAGTCTCTTCGAATTATCAGTTTGGTTTGGCCTACTAGATTGATCTTTCTTGCAATGGGAGAAGTGCTTAGCTTTGGGTTCAATCTTACGGTGTCCTTTCCCAGTGACAGCAGGGGCAGCAAGGCACGTATTGTATTGTTGCTATCGAGGATAAAAAGATGGGTTTTATATCATACTGCTTGAGTTTATCCCTCTACATCATGCCATCTTTCCTAATGTGTTAATCTGTTCTTATGAACTTAATACTCTAGATGCATGCTGGATAGCGGGCGATGTGTGGAGTAATAGTAGTAGATGCGGAATTGTCTCGGTCTACTTGTCACGGACGTGATGCCTATATACATGATCATGCCTAGATATTCTCATAACTATGCACTTTTCTATCAATTGCTCGACAGTAATTTGTTCACCCATCATAGATTATGCTATCTTGAGAGAAGTCACTAGTGAAACCTATGGCCCCCGGGTCTATCTTCCATCATATTATTTTCCTATCAATTTACTATTTCTGCCTTTGTTTATTTTGTAATCTTTACTCTCCAGTCTATATCATAAAAATACCAAAAATATTTATCTTATTATCTCTATCAGATCTCACTTTTGCAAGTGGTCGTGAAGGGATTGACAACCCCTTTATCGCATTGGTTGCAAGGTTCTTATTTGTTTGAGCAGGTATAAGGCAACTTGCGTGTAACCTCCTACTGGATTGATACACTGGTTCTCAAAAACTGAGGGAAATGCTTACGCTACTTTGCCTCATCACCCTTTCCTCTTCAAGGGAAAACCAACGCATGCTCAAGAGGTAGCAAGAAGGATTTCTGGCGCCGTTGCCGGGGAGGCTTACGCCAAGTCAAGTCAAGATTTTATCTCCCAGCAACTAGCCATTTCTGGCGCCGTTGCCAAGTCAAGTCAAGACATACCAAGTACCCATCACAAACTCGTATCCCTCGCATTACATTATTTGCCATTTGCCTCTCGTTTTCCTCTCCCCCACTTCACCTTTGCCATTTTATTCGCCCTTTTTTTCGTTCGCCTCTCTTTTCACTTGCTTCTTGTGTGCTTGTGTGTTGGATTGATTGTCACGATGGCTCAAGACAATACTAAATTGTGTGACTTTTCCAATACCAACAACAATGATTTTCTTAGCACTCCGATTGCTCCTATTACCGTTGCTGAATCTTGTGAAATTAATGCTGCTTTGCTGAATCTTGTCATGAAAGATCAATTATCTGCCCTTCCTAGTGAAGATGTCGCTACCCATCTAAACAACTTTGTTGATTTGTGTGATATGCAAAAGAAGAAAGATGTGGATAATGATATTGTTAAATTGAAGCTATTTCCATTTTCGCTTAGAGATCATGCTAAAACTTGGTTTCGTCTTTGCCTAAAAATAGTATTGATTCATGGAATAAGTGCAAAGATGCTTTTATCTCTAAGTATTTTCCTCCCGCTAAGATCATCTCTCTTAGAAACGATATTATGAATTTTAAGCAACTTGATCATGAGCATGTTGCACAAGCTTGGGAGAGGATGAAATTAATGATACGTAATTGCCCTACACATGGTTTGAATTTATGGATGATTATACAAAAAAAATTATGTCGGATTGAATTTTGCTTCTATATATCTTTTAGATTCGGCCGTGGGAGGCACTTTTATGGAAATCACTTTAGGAGAAGCTACTAAACTCCTAGATAATATTATGGTTAATTATTCTCAATGGCATACCGAAAGATCTACTAGTAAAAAGGTTCATGCAATAGAAGAGATTAATGTTTTGAGTGGAAAGATGGATGAACTCATGATTTTTTTTGATAATAAGAGTGTTTCTTCTGATCCTAATGCTACGTCTTTGTCTACTTTGATTGAGAATAATAATGAATCTATGGGTGTGAATTTTGTTGGTAGGAACAATTTTGGTAACAACGCGTATAGAGGAAACTTTAATTCTAGGCCGTTCCCTAGTAATTCCTTTAACAATTATGGTAATTCCAACAACAACTCTTATGGAAATTTTAATAAGACGCCCTCTGATTTTTAGACTAGTGTTAAAGAATTTATGATTTATGATACGTCTCCAACGTATCTATAATTTTTGATTGCTCCATGCTATATTATCTACTGTTTTGGCCTAAATTGGGATTTATTTTCCACTTTTATATTATTTTTGCGACTAACCTATTAACCGGAGGCCCAGCCCAGAATTGTTGTTTTTTTGCCTATTTCAGAGTTTCGGAGAAACAGAATATCAAACGGAGTCCAAACGGAATGAAACCTTCGGGAACGTGATTTTCTCATTAGATAAGACCCAGGAGACTTGGACCCTCCGTCAAGAAAGCCGCGAGGCGGTCACGAGGGTGGGGGGCGCGCCCCGTGCCTCGTGGGTCCCTCGGAGCTCCACCGACGTACTTCTTCCTCCTATATAGACCTACGTACCCCCAAACGATCAGATACGGAGCCAAAAACCTAATTCCACCGCCGCAACCTTCTGTACCCACGAGATCCCATCTTGGGGCCTGTTCCGGAGCTCCGCCGGAGAGGGCCATCATCACGGAGGGCTTCTACATCATCCTAGCTCCTCCAATGAAGTGTAAGTAGTTCACCTCAGACCTACGGGTCCATAGTTATTAGCTAGATGGTTTCTTCTCTCTTTTTGGATCTCAATACAATGTTCTCCCCCTCTCTTGTGGAGATCTATTCGATGTAATCTTCTTTTTGCGGTGTGTTTGCTGAGACCGATGAATTGTGGGTTTATGATCAAGTCTATCTATGAATAATATTTGAATCTTCTCTGGATTCTTTTATGTATGATTGGTTATCTTTGCAAGTCTTTTCGAATTATCAATTTGGTTTGGCCTACTAGATTGGTCTTTCTTGCAATGGGAGAAGTGCTTAGCTTTGGGTTCAATCTTGCGGTGTCCTTACCTAGTGACAGAAAGGGCAGCAAGGCACGTATTGTATTGTTGCCATCGAGGATAACAAGATGGGGTTTTTATCATATTGCATGAAACTATCCCTCTACATCATGTCATCTTGCTTAAGGCGTTACTCTGTTTTTAACTTAATACTCTAGATGCATGCTGGATAGCGGTCGATGAGTGGAGTAATAGTAGTAGATGCAGGCAGGAGTCGGTCTACTTGTCTCGGACGTGATGCCTATATACATGATCATACCTAGATATTCTCATAACTATGCTCAATTCTGTCAATTGCTCAACAGTAATTTGTTCACCCAGCGTAGAATACTTATGCTCTTGAGAGAAGCCAGTAGTGAAACCTATGGCCCCCGGGTCTATTTTCCTCATATTAATCTCCATCACTTTAATCTTGCTTGCTTTTTTACTTTGCCTTTTTACTTTTCACGTTGCATCTCTATATAAAAAATACCAAAAATATTATCTATCTTCTCTATCAGATCTCACCCCCGTAAGTGACCGTGAAGGGATTGACAACCCCTAATCGCGTTGGTTGCGTGGAGCTATTGTTTTTGTGTAGGTACGAGGGACTCGAGCGTAGCCTCCTACTGGATTGATACCTTGGTTCTCAAAAACTGAGGGAAATACTTACTCTACTTTGTTGCATCATCCTCTCCTCTTCGGGGAAATCCAACGCAGTGCTCAAGAGGTAGCAAGAAGAATTTCTGGCGCCGTTGCCGGGGAGTCTACGCAAAAGTCAACATACCAAGTACCCATCACAATCCCTATCTCCCGCATTACATTAGTTTCCATTTGCCTCTCGTTTTCCTCTCCCCCACTTCACCCTTGTCATTTTATTCGCCCTCTTCTTCTTGTTCGCCTTCTTTCGCTCTTCGCCCTCTCTGTCGCTATGTCTGAAATTGGGGAAATTATTGCAGATATGAGCAATAATAATAACATAGAAAATTCTGAAGCTCCTGCTAAAGAAACCCTGTACTTACCATACAAAAAGATTTCGAATCGGTAGTGGTAATATTATTGGAAAAGGAGTTATTCAAGATTTCTTTACTTGTGCCTGTGCTTTGCCTTCTATGGGCGGTTCTATTCTTCATAGAACTAGCAGTCTTGCGGACGCTATTGCCATGCTTATTGTTGAACTTGAAAGGCAATTTATGCATATGCACCCTTCTATACAAAGAATTTTCCTAGAATTTTCTAATATCGAACACTCCTCTGTTAAGCGTGCTGCTACTATCTTTTTGGCTCATGAATTCAGATTTATAATAAAAGAAGCCAAAGAAATCTTTGCGCATTATAGGGTGGACGCTGGCCATACTCCCATAGAATCTATCCTCTTTGATCAAGAAGAAATTATGCGCTTTCAATCTCTTGACTATGTTGCTTTCAATGAGAACCTTAGAAAAAAAGGTGCCAACCAATATTTTAATTGATAGAATCTCTGAACTTAATGATGATTTGGCTATTCGAAATAATGAGCTAGGATACTCTCTTGAGTTTAGGCTCACAAGGTTCTGTCAAAAGAACGCTTACAATGATGAATTGGTTGTACATTATGAAGGGCTGAAGGAGGAGCCTATACCTCTGAAAATCGATCTTGGGGACTTTTGTCCTATTAAATTTAGCCCTTTTGATTACTTTGCTTGCCTCAAAGGAAACTTGCTGCCGAACGTAGAGAATATGAAATGAGTTTCACCGATCTATCTTGTTACTACGACACTACCTAGATCTATTCTCGCTCTTATGCCTAGCTAGGGGCGTTAAACGATAGCGCTTGTTGGGAGGCAACCCAATTTTTTTTGTTTTTGCTTCTGTTTAGGAATAAATAATCCATCTACCTTCTGTTTAGATGTGGTTTTGTGTTTTAATTAGTGTTTGTGCCAAGTTAGACCTATAGGATCTTCTTGGTTGATAGTTATTTGATCTTGCTGTAATTTCCAGAATCTTTCTGTTCACGAAAACAATCATTAAAAATCACCAGAACGTGATAAAAATACTGATTCCAATTACTGCTGATCAATAAACAAATTTTCTAGGTCGTCCTATTTTGGTAGATTTTTTGGAGTTCCATAAGTTTGCGTTAGTTACAGATTACTACAGACTGTTTGACATATTCTGTTTTTGTGTGCTGTTTGCTTATTTTGATGAATCTATGGATAGTAAAATAGTTTATAATCCATAGAGAAGTTGGAATACAGTAGGTTTAACACCAACATAAATAAATAATGAGTTCATTGCAGTACCTTGAAGTGGTCTTTTGTTTTCTTTCGCTAACGGAGCTAACGAGATTTCTGTTGAGTTTTGTGTTGTGAAGTTTTCAAGTTTTGGGTGAAATCTTTTGATGGATTATGGAACAAGGAGTGGCAAGAGCCTAAGCTTGGGGATGCCCATGGCACCCCCAATATAATCCAACGACACCAAAAATCAAAGCTTGGGGATGCCCCGGAAGGCATCCCCTCTTTCGTCTACTTCCATCGGTAATTTTACTTGGAGCTATATTTTTATTCACCACATGATATGTGTTTTGCTTGGAGTGTCTTGTATTATTTGTGTCTTTGTTTGTTAGTGTGACACAATCATTCTTGCTTTATGCACCTTTTGAGAGAGCCATACATGAATTGGAATTTGATAGAATACTCTATGTGCTTCACTTATATCTTTTGAGCTTTATAGTTTTGCTCTATGTGCTTCACTTATATCTTTTGAGCTTTATAGTTTTGCTCTATATGCTTCACTTATATCTTTTAGAGCACAGTGGTGGATTTGTTTTAAAGAAACTATTGATCTCTCATGCTTCACTTAGATCATTTTGAGAGTCGCTAATAGCATGGTAATTTGCTTAATAATAATAATAGGCTTGGTATTCGAGATTTGTGAAACTTTCTTTTGAGTGCGTTGAATACTAAGAAAAGATTGATGGTTGATAATTGTTTTGATATATGAAGATGGTGATATTAGAGTCATGCTAGTTGAGTAGTTGTGAATTTAAATAATACTTGCGTTAAAGTTTGTGATTCCCGTAGCATGCACGTATGGTGAACCGTTATGTGATGAAGTCAAAGCATGATTTATTTATTGATTGTGCTCCTTATGAGTGGCGGTCGGGGACGAGCGATGGTCTTTTCCTACCAATCTATCCCCCTAGGAGCATGCACGTAGTACTTTTCTTTGATAACTTTTAGATTTTTGCAATAAGTATATGAGTTCTTTATGACTAATGTTGAGTCCATGGATTATATGCACTTCCCTTCCTTCCACCATTGCTAGCCTCTCTAATACCGCACACTTTTCACCGGTATCATACACCCACTATATACCTTCCTCAAAACAGCCACCATACCTACCTATCATGGCATTTCCATAGCCATTCTGAGATATATTGCCATGCAACTTTCCACCGTTCCGTTTATTATGACACGCTCCATCGTTGTCATATTGCTAGCATGATCATGTAGTTGACATCGTATTCGTGGCAAAGCCACCGTTCATAATTCTTTCATACATGTCACTCTTGAATCATTGCATATCCCGGCATACCGCCGAAGGCATTCACATAGAGTCATATTTTGTTCTAAGTTTCGAGTTGTAATTGTTGAGTTGTAAGAAAAATAAAAGTGTGATGATCATCATTTTTAGAGCATTGTCCCAAGTGAGGAAAGGATGATGGAGACTATGATTCCCCCACAAGTCGGGATGAGACACCGGACGAAAAAAAAGAGGCCAAAAAAAGAGAAAAGGCCCAAATAAAAAAATGAGAGAAAAAGAGAGAAGGGACAATGTTACTATCCTTTTACCACACTTGTGCTTCAAAGTAGCACCAAGATATTCATGATAGAGAGTCTCCTATGATATCACTTTCATATACTAGTGGGAATTTTTCATTATAGAACTTGGCTTGTATATTCCAATGATGGGCTTCCTCAAAATGCCCTAGGTCTTCATGAGAAAGCGAGTTGGATGCACACCCACTTAGTTTCTTTTGTTGAGCTTTCATATACTTATAGCTCTAGTGCATCCGTTGCATGGCAATCCCTACTCACTCACATTGATATCTATTGATGGTCATCTCCATAGCCCGTTGATACGCCTAGTTGATGTGAGACTATCTTCCCCTCTTTTTGTCTTCTCCACAACCACCATTCTATTCCACATATAGTGCTATATCCATGGCTCATGCTCATGTATTGCGTGAAGATTGAAAAAGTTTTGAAAATGTTAAAGTATGAAACAATTGCTTGGCTTGTCATCGGGGTTGTGCATGATTTAAATACTTTGTGTGGTGAAGATAGAGCATAGCCAGACTATATGATTTTGTAGGGATAACTTTCTTTGGCCATGTTATTTTGGGAAGACATAGTTGCTTCGTTAGTATGCTTGAAGTATTATTATTTTTATGTCAACATGAACTTTTGTCTTGAATCTTTTGGATCTGAATATTCATACCACAATTAAGAAGATTTACATTGAAATTATGCCAAGTAGCAATCCGCATCAAAAACTCTCTTTTTATCATTTACCTACTCGAGGACGAGCAGGACTTAAGCTTGGGGGTGCCTGATACGTCTCCAACGTATCTATAATTGTTGATTGCTCCATGCTATATTATCTACTGTTTTGGACTATATTGGGCTTTATTTTCCACTTTTATATTATTTTTGGGACTAACCTATTAACCGGAGGCCCAACCCAGAATTGCTGTTTTTTTGCCTATTTCAGAGTTTCGGAGAAACAGAATATCAAACGGAGTCCAAACGGAATGAAACCTTCGGGAACGTGATTTTCTCATTAGATAAGACCTAGGAGACTTGGACCCTCCGTCAAGAAAGCCGCGAGGCGGTCACGAGGGTGGGGGGCGTGCCCACCCCCCTAGGGCGCGCCCCTGCCTCGTGGGCCCCTCGAAGCTCCACCGACATAATTCTTCCTCCTATATATACCTATGTACCCCCAAACGATCAGATACGGAGCCAAAAACCTAATTCCACTGCCGCAACCTTCTGTACCCACGAGATCCCATCTTGGGGCCTGTTCCGGAGCTCCGCCGGAGAGGGCCATCATCACGGAGGGCTTCTACATCATCCTAGCTCCTCCGATGAAGTGCGAGTAGTTCACCTCAGACCTACGGGTCCATAGTTATTAGCTAGATGTCTTCTTCTCTCTTTTTGGATCTCAATAAAATGTTCTCCCCTCTCTTGTGGAGATCTATTCGATGTAATCTTCTTTTTGCGGTGTGTTTGTTGAGACCGATGAATTGTGGGTTTATGATCAAGTCTATCTATGAATAATATTTGAATCTTCTCCGAATTCTTTTATGTATGATTGGTTATCTTTGCAAGTCTCTTTGAATTATCAATTTGGTTTGGCCTACTAGATTGGTCTTTCTTGCAATGGGAGAAGTGCTTAGCTTTGGGTTCAATCTTGCGGTGTCCTTACCCAGTGACAGAAAGGGAAGCAAGGCAAATATTGTATTGTTGCCATCGAGGATAACAAGATGGGGTTTTTATCATATTGCATGAAACTATCCCTCTACATCATGTCATCTTGCTTAAGGCGTTACTCTGCTTTTAACTTAATACTCTAGATGCATGCTGGATAGCGGTCGATGAGTGGAGTAATAGTAGTAGATGCAGGCAGGAGTCGGTCTACTTGTCTCGGACGTGATGCCTATATACATGATCATACCTAGATATTCTCATAACTATGCTCAATTCTGTCAATTGCTCAACAGTAATTTGTTCACCCAGCGTTGAATACTTATGCTCTTAAGAGAAGCCAGTAGTGCAACCTATGGCCCCCGGGTCTATTTTCCTCATATTAATCTCCATCACTTTAATCTTGCTTGCTTTTTTACTTTGCCTTTTTACTTTTCACGTTGCATCTCTATATCAAAAATACCAAAAATATTATCTATCTTCTCTATCAGATCTCACCCCCGTAAGTGACCGTGAAGGGATTGACAACCCCTAACCATGTTGGTTGCGTGGAGCTATTGTTTTTGTGTAGGTACGAGGGACTCGAGCGTAGCCTCCTACTGGATTGATACCTTGGTTCTCAAAAACTTAGGGAAATACTTACGCTACTTTGCTGCATCATCCTCTCCTCTTCGGGGAAATCCAACGCAGTGCTCAAGAGGTAGGAATTTCGCAAAAGAATTTCAATGCTTTGCTTGAAGAAAAATTGCCTAAGATTGATGAGTTGGCTAGGAACGTGGATAGAATTTCTCTTGATGTTGATTCTTTGAAACTCAGATCTATTCCACCTAAGCATGATATGAATGAGTCTCTCAAAGCTATGAGAATTTCCATTGATGAGTGCAAAGAAAGAACCGCTAGGATGCGTGCTAAAAAAATTGCTTTATGAAAGCGTGTTCTTCTAGTTTTCATGAGAATAAGGATGAAGATCTAAAAGTGATTGATGTTTCCCCTATTAAATCTTTGTTTTGCAATATGATTCTTGATAATGATGGGACTGGAGATGAGTCAACTTTAGTTAAAAGGCGTCCCAATGATTCGGAGCTTTTAGATCTTGATGCAAAAATTGGTAAACGTGGGATTGAAGAGGTCAATACTTTACATAGCAATGAACCCAGTATTTTGGATTTCAAGGAATTTAATTATGATAATTGTTCTTTGGTAGATTGTATTTCCTTGTTGCAATCCGTGTTAAATTCTCCTCATGCTTATGATCAAAATAAAGCTTTTACTAAACATATCGTTGATGCTATAATACAATCTTATGAAGAAAAGCTTAAATTAGAAGTCTCTATCCCTAGAAAACTTTATGATGAGTGGGAACCTACTATTAAAATCAAGATTAAATATCACAAATTCTATGCTTTGTGTGATTTGGGTGCTAGTGTTTCCACGATTCCAAAAACTTTGTGTGATGTGTTAGGTTTCCGCGAATTTGATGATTGTTATTTAAACTTGCATCTTGCGGATTCCACCATTAAGAAACATATGGGAAGGATTAATGATGTTCTTATTGTTGCAAATAGGAATTATGTGCCCGTAGATTTTATTTTTCTTGATATAGATTGCAATCCTACATGTCCTATTATTCTTGGTAGACCCTTCCTTAGAACAATTGGTGCAATTGTTGATATGAAAGAAGGAAATATTAGATTCCAACTCCCGTTAAGGAAAGGCATGGAACACTTTCCTAGGAAGAAAATTAAATTACCTTGTGAATCTATTATGAGAGAAATTTATGGATTGCATACCAAAGATGATAATACCTAGATCTATTCTTGCTTTTATGCCTAGCTAGGGGCGTTAAACGATAGCGCTTGTTGGGAGGCAACCCAATTTTATTTTTGTTTCTTGCTTTTTGTTTCTGTTTGGTAATGATTCATCTAGTTTCTTTTTATATGTGTTTTGATGTTTTAAATTAGTGTTTGTTCCAAGTAGAACCTTTGGGAAGACTTGGGTGAAGTCTTTATGATCTTGCTGTAAAAAACAGAAACTTTAGTGCTCACGAGATTAGCTGCCATTTTTTACTGGAGAGTGCTTTTAGGTTGATTCTTTTTTAAGATGATTAATAGACAAATTCCTCACGTCCACCAATTTATTTCAGAATTGTTGGATTTACAGAAGTATACGTTTGATACAGATTGCTACAGATTGTTCTCTTTTTGACAAATTCTGTTTTTCGTGTGTTGTTTGCTTATTTTGATGAATCTATGGCTAGTATCGGGGGTATGAACCATAGAGAAGTTGGAATAAAGTAGGTTTAACACCAATATAAATAAATAATGAGTTCATTACAGTACCTTAAAGTGGTGATTTGTTTTCTTATACTAACGGAGCTCATGAGATTTTCTGTTGAGTTTTGTGTTGTGAAGTTTTCAAGTTTTTGGGTAAAGATTTCATGGATTATGGAATAAGGAGTGTCAAGATCCTAAGCTTGGGGATTCCCAAGGCACCCCAAGGTAAAATTCAAGGACAACCAAAAGCCTAAGCTTGGGGATGCCCCGGAAGGCATCCCCTCTTTCTTCTTCGTCCATCGGTAACTTTACTTGAGGCTATATTTTTATTCACCACATGATATGTGTTTTGCTTGGAGCGTGTATGATTTGAGTTTTTTCTTTTTAGTTTACCACAATCATCCTTGCTGTACACACATTTTGGAGAGACACACATGCATTGGAATTTATTAGAATACTCTATGTGCTTCACTTATATCTTTTGAGCTAGATAATTTTGCTCTAGTGCTTCACTTATATCCTTTTAGAGTATGGTGGTGGTTTTATTTTATAGAAATTATTGATCTCTCATGCTTCACTTATATTATTTTGAGAGTCCTTTAGAACAACATGGTAATTTGCTTTGGCTATAAAATTAGTCCTAATATGATAGGCATCCAAGATGGGTATAATAAAAACTTTCATAAAAAGTGCATTGAATACTATGAGAAGTTTGATACTTGATGATTGTTTTGAGATATGAAGATGCTAATATTAGAGTCGTGCTAGTTGAGTATTTGTGAATCTGAGAAATACTTGTGTTGAAGTATGCAAGTCCCGTAGCATGCACGTATGGTAACCGTTGTGCGACAAATTTGAAACATGAGGTGTTCTTTGATTGTCATCCTTATGAGTGGCGGTTAGGGACGAGCGATGTCTTCTCCTACCAATCTATCCCCCTAGGAGCATGCGCGTAATGCTTGGTTTTTGATGACTTGTAGATTTTTGCAATAAGTATGTGAGTTCTTTATGACTAATGTTGAGTTCATGGATTATACGCACTCTCACCTTTCCATCATTGCTAGCCTCTTCGGTACCGTGCATTGTCCTTTCTCACCTTGAGAGTTGGTGCAAACTTCGCCGGTGCATACAAACCCCGTGATATGATATGCTCTATCACACATAAACCTCTTTATATCTTCCTCAAAACAGCCACCATACCTACCTATTATGGCATTTCCATAGCCATTCCGAGATATATTGCCATGCAACTTTCCACCGTTTCATTTATTATGACACGCGTCATCATTGTCATATTGTGTTGCATGATCATGTAGTTGACATCGTATTTGTGGCAAGGCCACCATGCATAATTTTCCATACATGTCACTCTTGATTCATTGCCCATCCAAGTACACCGCCGGAGGCATTCATATAGAGTCATATTTTGTTCTAGTATCGAGTTGTAATCATTGAGTTGTAAATAAATAGAAGTGTGATGATCATCATTAATAGAGTGTTGTCCCAAATAAAAAAAGAGAAAAAAAGAGAAAGGCCAAATAAAAAAGGAAAGGCCCAAAAAAATAGAAAAGAAATAAAAGGGACAATGCTACTATCCTTTTTTCCACACTTGTGCTTCAAAGTAGCACCATGATCTTTATGATAGAGAGTCTCTTGTTTTGTCACTTTCATATACTAGTTGGAAATTTTCATTATAGAACTTGGCTTGTATATTCCAACAATGGGCTTCCTCAAATGCCCTAGGTCTTCATGGGCAAGCAAGTTGGATGCACACCCACTTAGTTTCTTTTGTTGAGCTTTGATACATTTGTAGCACTAGTGCATCCGTTGCATGGCAATCCCTACTCCTTGCATTGACATCAATTGATGGGCATCTCCCTAGCCCGTTGATTAGCCACGTCAATGTAAGACTTTCTCCTTTTTTGTCTTCTCCACACAACCCCCATCATTTTATTCTATTCCACCCATAGTGCTATGTGCATGGATCACGCTCATATATTGCGTGAAAGTTGAAAAAGGTTTGAGATTACTAAAGAATGAAACAATTGCTTGGCTTGTCATCAGGGTTGTGCATGATGAGAGCATTCTTGTGTGACTAAAATGACGCATAGCCAAACTATATGATTTTGTAGGGATAAGCTTTCTTTGGCCATGTTATTTTGAGAAGACATAATTGCTTAGCTAGTATGCTTGAAGTATTATTATTTTTATGTCAATATTAAACTTTTGTCTTGAATCTTTCCGATCTGAAAATTCATGCCACAACAAACAAAATTACTTAGAAAATTATGTTAGGTAGCATTCCACATCAAAAATTCTATTTTTATCAATACCTACTCGAGGACGAGCAGGAATTAAGCTTGGGGATGCTTGATACATCTCCAACGTATCTATAATTTTTGATTGCTCCATGCTATTATATTATCTGTTTTGGATATTTAATGGGCATTATTATGCACTTTTATATTATTTTTGGGACTAACCTATTAACCGAAGGCCCAGTGCAAATTGCTGTTTTTTTGCCTATTTCAGTGTTCCGCAGAAAAGGAATCCAAACGGAATGAAACCTTCGGGAGAGTTATTTTTGGAACAAACGCAATCCAGGAGACTTGGAGTGGACGTCAAGGAAGCCACGAGGCAGGGAGGCGCGCCCCCTTCCATCTTGGGGCCTTTTCCGGCGCTCCGTTTGAGGGGGAATCGATCATGGAGGGCTTCTACATCAACACCATAGCCTCTCCGATGATGTGTGAGTAGTTTACCACAGATGGCTTCTTTTCTCTCTTTGGATCTCAATACAAAGTTCTCCACAATTCTCTTGGAGATCTATTCGATGTAATTCTTTTTGCGGTGTGTTTGTCGAGATCTGATGAATTGTGGGTTTATGATCAAGATTATCTATGAACAATATTTGGTTCTTCTCTGAATTCTTATATGTATGATTTGTTATCTTTGCAAGTCTCTACGAATTATCAGTTTGGTTTGGCCTACTAGATTGATCTTTCTTGCAACGGGAGAAGTGCTTAGCTTTGGGTTCAATCTTGCGGTGTCCTTTCCCAGTGACAGTAGGGGCAGCAAGGCACGTATTGTATTGTTGCTGTCGGTGTCAAAACCGGCGGATCTCGGGTAGGGGGTCCCGAACTGTGCGTCAAGGTCGGATGGTAACAGGAGACAAGGGACACTTTATTTTACCCAGGTTCGGGCCCTCTCGATGGAGGTAAAACCCTACTCCTGCTAGATTAATATTGATGATATGGGTAGTACAAGAGTGGATCTACCACGAGATCAAGGAGGCTAAACCCTAGAAGCTAGCCTATGGTATGATTGTGTATGATGATGGTTGTCCTACGGACTACTACCCTCCGGTTTATATAGACACCGGATAGGGTTAGGGTTTACACAGAGTCGGTTACAATGGTAGGAGATCTCGAATATCCGCACGCCTAGCTCGCCTTCCACGCCAAGAAAAGATCCTTCTGGACACGGGACGAAGTCTTCAATCTTGTATCTTCATAGTCCTGGAGTCCGGCTGAAGGTATAGTTTGGCTATCCGAAAACCCCCTAATCCAGGACTCCCTCAGTAGCCCCTGAACCAGGCTTCAATGACGACGAGTCCGGCGCGCAGATTGTCTTCGGTATTGCAAGGCGGGTTCCTCCTCCAAGTTCTTCAAGAAGATTATAAACACCAAGAAATAGTGTCCGGCTCTGCAAAATAAGTTTCCACATATTGCCATATAGAGAATAATATTAACACAAATCAAATCTGCTGACGTATCCCGCAGTGCGTCATAACACTGCGGCCAAGCCTTCTATATAAATTGCTTTTCATTGTTCCACCTCAGCTCGTTTAGCGAGGCGGTTTCCTTGGCACGTCTTGTCGAAGCAGAGATCGTGTGCCCCCTTTAACGGGATTCTCATTACTACGGACGTGGGTAACCCAATCGTGCCTGTTAGCACATCTTGCCTTAATTAAAGGCTAGTCCAAGACGGTTACGGGGAGGGCGCTTGATATTCTGCCTCTTATAAAGAGACCAAGGCCCTGTTCCCTGCTTCTATTCTCAAAACGAGCTCGCCGGTCGCCTCGAGTTCCAACACCCTAGGCTTCCATATTTCGAGCGCACCGGATCTTCGATAATGTCCGGCTCCGACCTCCAAGGCCGATGGATGCCCTCCTCTGTTACGGAGGAGGACGTATCAAGATTGAGGGAAGCTAGATTCCTGACCAGGGAGATTCCGCACAGACTGCCTGTTCAAGCACAGGTGATCCCTAGCCGTCAGCCCGGTGAGAGTGTGGTATTCATATCCCACTTCCTCCGGGGATTAGGCTTCCCCGTGGATCCCTTCGTAATGGGGCTGATGTTTTATTACGGGCTGGAATTCCACGACTTAGCTCCGGAGTCCATCCTCCATATCTCCTCGTTCATAGTTGTGTGCGAAGCGTTCCTTCGTGTTACCCCCCACTTCGGACTGTGGCTCAAGACCTTCAAAGTAGAACCGAAGATAATCGAGGGGCGCCACGCGGAGTGCGGAGGCGCCGCTATAAAAATAAATGCCGACGCTCCATGGCCCGAGGGCGCTTTTCAAGAGGAGCTTGGCTTATGGCAACAGGAGTGGTTCTACATCACCGCTCCTCGGGGCACCGCATGGGTGGCGCCTCCGGCCTTTCGCTCGGGTCCCCCACCACGGTTAGCATCGTGGATTAACACAGGGTTAGATCGGGGCTTGCCCAAAGACGTTCCTCTGCTGCAGGGCCGCATTAAGGATCTCTTGAAGGGAGACCTCAACCTGGTCAAGGTGACACAAGTCATGCTGATTCGCTGGACACTGCCCGGCCAACGTCGCCCCCTTCGCTTGTGGGAATTCAATCCGGAGGGACCACGAGCTCTCCAGAATTTTATGGGCATGACGCCTGTGGAGATGTATAAACTGTTCTTCGGATCACAGGAAGTGAGTCCGGATTTGACCGAGGATGCTGGTTTAAGCCGCAATCGCCCGGATACTCAAGTAGGTGACCTTGCGACCGAACCTTCTATCCGCATAATTAACTTGTTTTTAACGACGCTTCTTCTTTTAAGCAGGAGTGGATAGCGAAGGCGAAGCTGATCAGGTGTCCGGCTCCCCTTCCCGAAACCAGGCTGGGATCCCGTGCTAGTCAGTATGCTAGAGGAAGTGCCTTTGGAGGGAAATAAGGGGGAGGACAAGGAGACCGTGGCCTCTTCGAAAGAGGCCCTTCCGAAGGGGGGAATCGATAATTCCTCTCCTAAGGGAAAGAAAAGGGCCGCCTCTGACGACCCGGAGACCGTAGCCTCGAAGCGGGGGAAAGAATCCTTGTTAGAGGACCGAACGCCGGGGAGCCCCTCGGCTGAACTAAACCCCAAAAGGGACCAGCTCTCCAGCGAGCCGTAAGTAGAAGAAGAGTTTTTCTTTTAAGAGAAATCCTTGATTTATATCTGAGAAGTTTTAACCGAAACCTTACTTTGTAGTTCGGACCTCAGCCCTTCTCAGCAGAACTCGTCCTCGGGGGATCTTCTTCCGGAGATGATGGAGAGCGGAACGCCTCCTCCTTCTATATCGCCTAGCAAGGCGAGCGACGCTGAAGTGTCGTCGCGGGGGATTTCTCCGGATCCGCTAGGGGTGGATGGTACTGCCCCCCGAGGTTCTCCGTGTCCGGCCTTTGAGGAAGGCCATGGGACAAGTCCGGCACCATCTGATGTTCGGTCGGAGGAGCTAAAGATTCTGCTGGGGCGAGCCTCTGTCTCAGAGGAGCATCGTGCGCTAATGAGCACGGTAATTGAAAAGATTTCATCCGCCGAAAGCGGACTGCACGAGGCCGTCAAGAGTTTAGTGGCAGGCCTTGAGGTACGTTTTTAAATAACGTATATTTGTATTAATTGCGCATAAATAAAGCGCGCCCTGTGTAGATAGTAGCCCCTGAGACTCTGTGTGTCGTAAAGATGTACGGCGCGCAGAGGATCTTAATCCCAGGTCTTTTAAGTGGCACCTTTATATGTAGGTGGCTGATTGTCTGGAGCCAAGCCGGAGTTGTGAATATGCCGAACTAAAGCGACAACTGGATGAGGCAGAAGCCGACATCGTGCTTGTTAACAAGCGGCTTGATGGTGCTCAAGGTATTGAAATCATTAGGCGATTGTTAGTAAGACGAGCTGTATGTCAATATCTTACCATGTGTGTGCTTGACGCAGATGGTGCGGCCGCCGTGGAAGGTCTTAGGGCCGAACTCGCCCGAGCGAAGGAACAAGCCAGAAAAAGCGATGCGGCTGCCGTGAAAGCCCTTGAAGAGCTGAAAGCCGAACAGGCTGCCCATTGCCGAAGCAAGGAGGAAATGGCTGATATGGCCGTAAAGTTAAAGAGTGCGACTGACCGTTGCAAGCTTCTTGAAGAAGAAGATCGGGCGAGGCAAACGAGCTTAGAGAAGGCTGTTGCTGACGCCAAGGACGCCCGCTCTATAATGAGAGCGGCAAAGGAAGAGCTGCGTCAAGCCGGACAAATTGCGGATGGAAAGCCCTTCTCGCTGCGGAGAAAATTTTGTGATCCGAAGTTTGCCCCGTTAAACCGGATGTGGAGTATAGAGGACACCTATCTGGATTTGGCGGCTAGTGCCACTGATGTGACCGAACACTTTCGAGATAAAAAAGATCATGATGTGGAGAAGCTCTTTTGGTCGCAATTCATCAATCTAGAGCGTCCGCTGGCACTGGACGATCGCCTGGCCCAATGGGCCGAACTGAATAGGTTGTCCGGACTCGCCATGAAGTACGTCATGGATCGTCTGTGTCCGGGGAGATCGAAGCCGAAGAGTTATTTCAGCTTGGTGCAGCAATTGCTAGACGTGGTGCCATGTGTCGATGCTATGAAGAGGTCAGCGTGCGTAGAGGGCGCTCGGCTGGCTCTTGCTCGTGTCAAGACATACTGGGCAGATATGGAGCCCACCACTGTTGCGTCCCGGGATTCGGATAAAAGCTGAACACCTGCCGAGCACTATTTTGAGGAAGTCCTCGAAGGCGCTCGCATAATAGAGACGCAGTGCTCGAAGGATGCTATGTTATGATAGCATATGTAATCATAAAACAATATTTTGGTAAATTGTAGGGGCATATTTTTAGACTTGTGCCTTCAAGTATTAGGAACACCTCCTGTGCGGCCGTTTAAATATATAAATTCTGAAAGATTGCAGTCGTTGGCTTCAGCCCCCACGCACATAGTGCGGGGGTGCACGCAGAAGACGCATTTTCACACTTAACCCAACGTCTTGGTCCTACAAAGGAGGTGATAGCGCAGCGGGCTAGGCAACCGGACTATAATGCTTTAACACTTTCACTTAGCCATAGGAGCTTGACAGTGGGACTCTTTAGGTAGCCCTTTAGTGGCGAATGCGCTTTGCCCGAGTTCGGAGCGCGTACGTGCCTGACCGGGAAACGGCCCTTCGTCAAAGCGGAGCGATTCGAAAAATCCCTATGAGTCATCGAGTGGCGACCAGTCTCGCACTACGTCATGACAGTCGGTTTTCGGCTTTCTCTACTGAGGTGCTCACCCGGCCGAACCGGGGCACAATCGCAGTAGTTCTCCTGGTGCTACCTTAGCCGATAGAGCGGAACATAAGGTGGCCGAACTCAGGAGCCGGGCAACCCAACATATGACCAAAATCATGATTCGGAGCTGATGCATATAGTGCCAAAACTCGCGACGCCGGACACTCCCTAAGGTGTTCGGTCTTTATCAGTGCGGGTGAGACAACACCCTTAAAAAAAGAGCCCCTAGTGTCCAGGTACGAGCAAAAATTCTGGCGTGGCCACATGCCAAAATGCCAGCCTCCTCCTTGGTTATAGTAGAAAAAACCAGGGGATGTATAGCAGCAAGAGACAGTAAAAAAGGTTTACGTAGGGTCTTAATCTAAAAAGAAGCCTTAGGACGGGTCCCTACTGCACGTCTGCGCCTGTGTCTCCGCTGTGCCATGTCCTGGACGGGCGCCGCACGATGTTCATCTGTAAAAGAGAGGAACTGAATTGAAAATGGGTTGTGCGGGATAAAAAGATAATAAACAAAATACAAAGTAAAAAATATATAAAGTTGAGCTTTATTGTCTCTGCGTATAGCCCCCGGTACGGGGGTATATGGCGTTATGAGCCTGCGTTGATGATGGACTTGTGCCGAACTCGTTGAGTCCGGGTCCGTGGCCTTTGATGACTTATAAAAAAAAGTCTTTTGGCTGGCGAGGCCACTTTATTGTGCGGCTGTTTAAGCGGCCGCGCAATCCTCCGTTTAGAGGAGGCGTATTTTAGTGCGCTCCCTTTAAAGAGATGATGCCTCGTGGACCGGGCATCTTAAGTGTGAGAGATGTGTAATGCGGTATTGCGTTAAAGCGAGCGAAAGCTCTGCGTCCCATTAGCGCTTGATAGCGACTTGAAAACGGGACTACATGGAAGGTCAGCTTTTCGTGACGAAAGTTATTGGGAGAGCCAAATATGACCACAAGCCGGAGAAAACCCATACAGTGGGTGTCCGGGCCTGGTGCTACCCTTGAAAGGAGGTTTTGCTGTGGCGGATTCTTGCTGGGTTTATGCCCATGCGGTGGATTGTATCCTGATATATCAGGTTTAGTCCACTGCCACCGTCCATAAGGACATTGGTAAACTGGAATCCATCGATTATTGGATCCAGTATCAGGGCGGTCCGGCCTGTGTTTTTGATATTTCTAGAATAATCTAGCTGATTAAAAATGATTGGCTTTAGTGACCAGTGGCGGTACTCCTGGGGGGAAAGTTTGATTGTATGTACCTTTATGGGTGCCATACGTTTTGTTACGTGAAGTAAGTTCACTGTTTTGACTTCTTGCGGGAAGTTCTTTTGTTTCCTGGTATTCTGCCTTTGGGGTTCGTCCTCTTCTTCACTTGGTGTGTCGAGCCCCTTGTGTTCGGCGTTAAGTTGTCCGGATTGTTTGAAAACCCAACAATCTCTGTGGGTGTGATTGGCAGGCTTCCCAGGAGTACTGTGTATCTGACATATTCTGCCCAGGATTCTATTTAGGCTGGACGGATCATCCCTGTTATCCTGAGGGGGTGGTTTTGTTTGATTTTGCCGCGAGCTTTTGAATCCGGCATTGACTGTCGCGCTCTTCGGACTTTTTCCTTTGATTCGGCGACGGTCCTTATTTCGTCGCGGTTTTCCATTTCCATCCCTGATTTCGGATGTACTTGGGTCGCCGGGGCTGCATCGTGCCAACCAGCTGTCCTCTCCTGTGCAAAAGCGGGTCATGAGGCTTGTGAGTGTAGCCATTGTTCTTGGCTTTTCCTGGCCGAGGTGTCTGGCGAGCCATTCGTCTCGGACATTATGCCTGAAGGCTGCTAAGGCTTCGGCGTCCGGACAATCCACTATCTGATTCTTTTTAGTAAGGAATCTGTTCCAGAACTGTCGCGCTGATTCTCTAGGCTGTTGGGTTATGTGACTGAGATCGTCTGCGTCCGGAGGGCGGACGTAGGTCCCTTGAAAATTTGCTTGGAAAGCGTCCTCGAGCTCTTCCCAACTTCCAATTGTGTTTTCGGGAAGGCTTTTAAGCCAGTGCCGGGCTGGCCCTTTAAGCTTAAGGGGTAAATATTTGATGGCGTGGAGATCATCTCCTCTAGCCATATGTATGTGGAGGATATAATCCTCGATCCAGACTCCGGGGTCTGTTGTTCCATCGTACGCCTCTATGTTGACGGGTTTGAATCCCTCTAGAAATTCATATTCCAGGACCTCATCGGTGAAACATAGGGGGTGTGCGGCGCCCCTGTATTTGGGTGTGCCGGATTCTGCTGATGGCTTTTTTGCATTACTTGCGAGAGCTTGCTTTCTTGGCCCGTAAATGGACCTGGCTGGGCCATGATGCGAGTCTTTAATTGGGTCGCATGCCGCATTGAATGCGCCGCTGTTTGCTATTTTATGGTGGCCATGTGGTCGCCTATCCGACCGTATGGCTTTTTTATTTTTCGAATGCGAGGGCTCTAGGGCCTCTTGATCGAGTTCGGGCAGTAGTTTTCTCTTCGGATAGCTTTTAGTGCGGCGGTTGCCGCCGTATTTGTCTGCGGTCTTGTTTACCTTGCTCCATCTTATTCTGAGTGCATCTTCTGCCGACTTTAGCTTCCGCTTCTGCTTTTTCAGGCTGCGTGCTGTAGCAACGAGCCTTTCGTGGAGATTCTTCTGCTCCGTGGTTTTATCCGGTGTGAGATCGTCCGGAGTTCTGTTATGGCCGGAGGAGGGCTGTCTGTCCTTTCTATCCGAGTCGCCCTGTTCGGACGGTTGCTCTGAGGCGCGATCGTCGTCTACCGGCTCATCCTGCTCTATGGCTGGGTCTTGATCGAGGCGGGGCTTGGCTCGGCGTTTTCGTCGCCGCTTTGATTGCTTTTCGGAGGGTTTGTCCCTTTTTTCGTCCCCTTTTTCCTCATTGACGTTTCCTTTAGGGGTATCCACCATGAATACATCATTAGGTGTGGTGGTGGTCCAGCGCCTTATATGTGTTGGTTCCTGTTCGTCTCCATCTTCGTCGTCCATACCGTCGAAGTCTTCGGATCCGAAGTCGAGCATGTCGGTTAAATCGTCGATAGTGGCTATTAAGTGGGTGGTGGGTGGGCTTTGAATTTCTTCGTTGTCCGAATCCCAACCTCGCAGACCATAATTCGGCCTGGGCTCTCCTGATAAAGAGAGAGACTTGAGAGAATTCAGGATATCACCGAAAGGTGAGCACTGAAAGATGTCCACGGCGGTGAACTCCATTGCAGGCGCCCAATCAGGTTCGATCGGCGGGGGCATGGAAGGCCCGGAGTTTAGAGAGGAGTCCGGCTCCTTGGAGTTCTGGGCCATGCGGAGTACGGGTCTGGCGTTCGGCTCGATCGCCTTTGAGATCGCAGCCCCCGAGGTGACGTCCAACCGTTCATCCTCAGAAAACACAGCGGGCTCCGAGTCAAAGATCGGGGCCGGAGCGTGTGCGGCCTCCAGGGTGCTATTCGGAGGCAGAGCTATATCATGCCCCTCGAAATAGCGCGGCGCGCTTGGCTGTGGCTCGAACCCGTCGAAGATCAAGTCTCCGCAGATATCAGCCGTGTAGTTTAAACTTCCAAACCTGACTTGATGGCCAGGGGCGTAGCTTTCGATCTGCTCCAAATGACCAAGCGAATTGGCCCGCAGAGCGAAGCCGCCGAAGACGAAGATTTGTCCGGGGAGGAAAGTCTCACACTGGACCTCATCGTTGTTGATGATCAAAGGAGCCTTCGGGCCTAAAAGCGATGACACAGAGGAACTCTCAATGAAAGCACCAATGTCGGTGTCAAAACCGGCAGATCTCGGGTAGGGTGTCCCGAACTGTGCGTCAAGGTCGGATGGTAACAGGAGACAAGGGACACTTTATTTTACCCAGGTTCGGGCCCTCTCGATGGAGGTAAAACCCTACTCCTGCTAGATTAATATTGATGATATGGGTAGTACAAGAGTGGATCTACCACGAGATCAAGGAGGCTAAACCCTAGAAGCTAGCCTATGGTATGATTGTGTATGATGATGGTTGTCCTATGGACTACTACCCTCCGGTTTATATAGGCACCGGATAGGGTTAGGGTTTACACAGAGTCGGTTACAATGGTAGGAGATCTCGAATATCCGCACGCCTAGCTTGCCTTCCACGCCAAGAAAAGATCCTTCCGGACACGGGACGAAGTCTTCAATCTTGTATCTTCATAGTCCTGGAGTCCGGCTGAAGGTATAGTTCGGCTATCCGAACACCCCCTAATCCAGGACTCCCTCAGTTGCCATCGAGGATAAAAAGATGGGGTTTATATCATATTGCTTGAGTTTATCCCTCTACATCATGTCATCTTGCCTAATGCGTTACTCTATTCTTATGATTTTAATACTCTAGATGCATGCTAGATAGCGGTCGATGTGTGGAGTAATAGTAGTAGGTGCAGAATCGTTTCGGTCTACTTGTCGCGGACGTGATGCCTATATACATGATCATGCCTAGATATTCTCATAACTATGCACTTTTCTAGCAATTGCTCGACAGTAATTTGTTCACCCACCGTAGATTATGCTATCTTGAGAGAAGCCACTAGTGAAACCTATAGCCCCCGGGTCTATCTTCCATCATATTATTTTTCTATCAATTTACTATTTTTGCCTTTGTTTATTTTGCAATCTTTACTTTCCAATCTATATCATAAAAATACCAAAAATATTTATCTTATTATCTCTATCAGATCTCACTTTTGCAAGTGGTCGTGAAGGGATTGACAACCCCTTTATCGCGTTGGTTGCAAGGTTCTTATTTGTTTGCGCAGGTATAAGGTGACTTGCGTGTAACCTCCTACTGGATTGATACCTTGGTTCTCAAAAACTAAGGGAAATACTTACGCTGCTTTGCTGCATCACCCTTTCCTCTTCAAGGGAAAACCAACGCATGCTCAAGAGGTAGCATTGACTTATGACAACATTTTCACTAAAGATTGATGTCTTACATAGTTCAAAGCTTAGCTTCCAACATAATATTGACACTCTTTCTATACCCATGGCAAGTGGGAATGTTGAATTGATGCATTGATTTATGGAAGGGTACTAGCGAATTTGTTTATTCGCGTTGAAATAGTTTGATAATTGTTAACCATACAGAAATGCCCTGTATCCTTCATCTAATTGCTCACATTCATATAGAGAATCACGTCATATTCATGGTTATGTTAAGGTAGCATTCGCCTTAAAAAAGTTTATTTATCATCTACATGCTCAAGGAGGAGTGTGAATTAAGCTCGAGAATGTTCATATGTTTCAAGCGTGTCAACAATTTTGAAGCACCTGTGCCATATTCATGTCATTATTACATGTTTTAGACTTTTTTCATTTTATGGACTAACCTATTAATAAAGTGCAACAGTGTGAGTTGCTACTTTTTTTAGTGTTTCTGGTTTAACAGAAAAGGTATTTTTTTTACGAAAAAAGGTTCTTTACGGAGATCTAAAAATTGGGAAAATATGATGAAGAAATTTGGACCCGGAGTAATCATGGGCCAGAGACCCACCTCGAGGGGGTGCGGGACCCAGGGCCCACATGCTTGGTGCACGCACTACAAAAAAAAGACACATCCGTGACATTTTGGGCCGAATGAATTTTTTTCTGTCATGCTTATGACACTTCTTTGACGATAATTGTGACAAAACCCGGTATCATCATAGATGTGGTGGGCTGCTACTTCTATGACAAAAAATCTGGACAGAAAATGGGCTTTTCGTCTAGGGCGGGCCGGAGACGCAGCTGCATGACATTCTTTGGGCCGTCCATGACGGAAAAACCGTGGTAGAAGCGAGGGCGAGGAAAATATCGGGGAGTTCCCAGTTACGGTGGGTGGTCGGGGCCGAGCGATGCACGGAGGTTTGCATGTTTCTCTCGTACACATACGCGTGTGTGTGCAAGGCGTTGCGCTCTAACTGAACCCGAGCGAGGCGTTGAGCTCTAATTGAACCTGAGCGATTGCACTAGCTACCTTACTGAACCCCGATCGATCCCTTGCTGTTAACTGAACTCGAGTGATTCCTTCGCTAATGCTGCTAACTGAAGTCGGTCGATGCTGCCTCTTGATGAATAGTGAGTGTTGTTGGGGGGGGGGGGTTGGATGAACAATTCCTGGTGGAGGGTTGGATGAATAGGACCCCGTGGTAGTAGAGGCCGTTACCGCTGGATGGACAGGACCCCGATAGATCGAGCCGGTTGGGGGTGGATGAACAGGACCCCGTGGAGGGCTGGTTGCACAGTAGCCGGTGGAGGGTTGGATGAACAGTAGCCCGTGGAGGGGTGGTTGAACAGGACCCCGTGGAGAGGGCTGGTTGAACAGTAGCCGGTGGAGGAGCAGTGGAGGCTGGATGGACAGTAGCCCGTGGAGGCTAGAGGAGGTCGACGGTGGAGATGAACAGTAGCCCGTGGAGTCCCGTTTTGCGGTACGCCACACCCCTCCCGATGAACAGGACCCCTGTTTCGACCGTAGCGATCCAACACAAGTCTGTTTCCTCAGTTTTGCGGTACGCCACACCCCTCCCGATCAACAGGACCCTGTCTCGACCGTAGGAGGTCCAAGAGAAGTCCGTTTCCTCCATTTTGCGGTATGCCAGACCCCTCCCGATGAACAGGATCCCGTTTCGACCGTGGCTGATCGAACACAAGGCCGTTTCCTATGTTCTGCGGTACGCCAGGCCTCGTTTCGCTCGGCTGTTCCGTCCAAGCCGGTTGGCTCCCGATGAACACGACGCATTCCGTTGCCTCCCGATGAACACAACGATGCAGTTTCTCCGTTCTGACCCAGCCGGTTGGCTGCCGATGAACACGATGCCGTCGCTACCTCTCCATGTACACGAGCCCTGGCCGTACGTATGCGTGAGTAGGCGTTCGAGACCCCGCACGTATGTACGTACGTGGCCGTTGAGGGAGTCCTGGATTAAGGGGTCCTCAGGCGTCCGGCCTGCCGGACATGGGCCGGACTGATGGGCCGTGAAGATACAAGACAGAAGACTCTCTCCCGTGTCCGGATGGGACTCTCCTTGGCGTGGATGGCAAGCTTGGCGTTCGGATATGAAGATTCCTTTCTCTGTAACCGACTTTGTACAACCCTAGTCCCCTCCGATGTCTATATAAATCGGAGGGTTTAGTCCATAGAGGCAATCACAATCATACATGCTAGACTTCTAGGGTTTAGCCATTACGATCTCGTGGTAGATCAACTCTTGTAATACTCATATTCATCAAGATCAATCAAGCAGGAAGTAGGGTATTACCTCCATAGAGAGGGCCTGAACCTGGGAAAACATCGTGTCCCCTATTTGATGTTACCATCGACCATAGACGCACAGTTCGGGACCCCCTACCCGAGATCCGCCGGTTTTGACACCGACATTGGTGCTTTCGTTGAGAGTTCCGCTGCATCGTCGTCAAGAGGTTTGATGGCTCCATCAATCATCTACAACAATGCTGCCATGGGGGAGGTTTTCCTCCCCGGCCAGATCATTGTGTTTGGCGGCTTCGCACTGCGGGCCAACTCGCTTGGCCATCTAGAGCAGATCGACAGCTACGCCCCAGGTCACCAGATTACTTTTGGAAATTTGGACTATGTCGCTGATATCCGAGGAGACTTGATCTTCCAAGGGTTCGTGCCCCCAACCTCCGCTCTGGCCTTAGATCCGGAGTGCATCACCGGGTCCAAAGACGGGCTTCCTGAGTTCGCCAGACTATCGGCGGCCACCAAACCCAGTACGGGAGAGCCGGAGGAACTAGTGTCACTGGCATCCATCACGAAGCCGGACTCTTCCCTGGATACTGGCTCTGATTTCTCAGGACCAGCATCATGTGAGTTCGGCCAGGGAATCTCCCTCCCGCCGTACTCCACAGACTCTCTTCTCTCTGGCCAAACCTCGCCTTTAAGCGAGGCTCTAGACTTAATGCGATCCCTTGTCATTATATAGGAGCAACGTATGAACTACGCCCAGCCCGTACTAGGGGCTGAGAGCAGGGAATTTTACGTCCCACCCACCACCCACTTTATAGCCATTGTCAAGGACTTAACCGACATGCTCGATTATGGCTCTGAAGACATCAATGGCATGGACGACGATGCCAGAGAAGAGGAGGCCCAAAATCCCGTTTACCGGATGCTGGACGGCCACCTCTTCGTATGACGTATACATGGTGGATACACCCAAAGAGAATAGCAGCGATGACAAGAAATATCTAGTCGAGGATAAACCTCCTGAGATACAGCCAAAGCGCTGACGTCAGCGGCGCCGCTCTAAATCACGTCGTGGAAAAGACAACAATACTGACACAGGAGACAACAACACTCCAGATGATGCCGAAGACAGAGAAGACCCCGTCGAGCCAACTTCCGAACAGGACGATCGGGAAGATGGGCAAGTTAGACCTGATGAACATGCCATAAACGAAGACTCGGAGGACAGTAATTATCTCCCACTCTCCGAGGATGAGGTGAGCCTCGGTGACGAAGACTTCATCGTACCGGAGGAACCTCTCGAGTAGGAGCGCTTCAAGCGCCGGCTAATTGCCACTTCAAGGAGCCTGAAAAAGAACGAGCAGCAGCTTCAAGCTGATCAAGATCTGCTCAATGATAGATATACTAATGTCCTTGCAGCAGAAGAATACGGCCTCGAGCGCCCAACCAAAAGTTACCCGAAGCGCAAATTGTTACCTCAATTCGACGACGAGGCGCTGGAGCCCGCACCATCAGCGCGTAATGCGGCTGACCGGCCACCACGTGGCCAGGACAAAGCGGCAACCCAAGCCGAACACCACCCCATACTACCCCACCGTAAATGCAGGGACATAACAGCTCGGGGTTATACATACGACCTGTGGCAGGACCTAGACAATAGAGCAGGTCAGACCAAATCGATCTACGGATCGGGGGGGGGGGGGGAGGGGGCGTGCCCCGACGCGCGACGACGGCCATCTAGCCGGACATGACAAACATAACCATGCCCGGGCCGAAAACCGCAGACGGACTCCATCCGAGCTACGTCGTGACTTGGCCCGATATAGAGGCGCCGCACACCCCCTTTGCTTCACTGATGAAATAATGGAGCACGAATTCCTAGAAGGGTTTAAACCCGTGATCGTTGAATCATATGATGGGACAACAAACCCCGCGATATGGATCGAGGATTTTCTTCTCCATATTCATATGGCCTGCGGTGATGATCTTCATGCCATCAAATACCTCCCACTAAAACTAAAGGGACCAGTGCGACACTGGCTAAACAGGCTCCCAGAGAACTCTATTGGCAGCTGGGAAGACTTGGAAGATGCCTTCCGCGATAACTTCCAAGGTACATATGTCCGGCCTCCGGATGCCGATGACCTAAGTCACATTATCCAGCAACCCAGGGAGTCAGCCAGGAAGCTCTGGACTAGGTTCTCAATTAAAAAGAACCAAATTGTCGATTGTCCAGACGCCGAAGCCCTCGTGGCCTTTAAACATAGCGTCCGAGATGAGTGGCTCGCCCGCCACCTCGATCAAGAAAAACCAAAATCCATGACAGCCCTTACCGCTCTGATGACCCGCTTTTGTGTGGGAGAAGACAGCTGGCTCGCTCGTAGAAGCAACATCACCAGTGATCCGGGCACTTCCGAAGTTCGAGACGGCAACGACAAGCCACGATGCAATAAACACAAGCATCGAAATAATAATGAAGTAACGCAAGACATGGCGGTCAACGCCGGATTCAGCGGCTCCAAACCCGGTCAACGGAAAAAGCCATTCAAGGCAAATAGAGACGGGCCATCCAATTTAGACAAGATATTGGATCGGCCCTGCCAAATTCATGGCACCCCGATAAACCAGCCAATCATACCAACAGAAGCTGTTGGGTCTTTAAACAAGTCGGCAAGCTTAATGACGAACACAAGGGGAAGGGGCCGCCCAGTGACAGCAACGACGAAGAGACTCGCCAACCGAACACCGGGGGTCAGAAGCAATTTCCCCCCAAAGTAAAAACAGTAAACATGGTATACTTGATGCACATCCCTACAAGGGAGCACAAGCGCGCACTACGGGACGCCTACGCCATAGAGCTGGTCGCCCAAAAATTTAGCCAATGGGCGGCCTGCCCGATCACTTTTGATCGCAAGGACCACCCAACCAGTATCCGTTATGAAGGTTCGGCATCTCTGGTCCTCGACCCAATTATTGATGGGTTCCATCTCCCGAAAGTCCTTATGGATGGCGGTAGTAGCCTTAATCTACTCTACCAAGACACTGTCCACAAAATGGGCATTGATCCTTCAAGAATCAAGCCCACCACAACTACCTTCAAGGGAGCAGTACCCGACATAGAAGCTCACTGCACGGGCTCAATTAGATTGGAAGTCGTTTTCGGCTCGCCGAACAACTTTCGAAGCAAAGGCTTGACCTTCGATATTGTCCCGTTCCGCAGTAGCTACCATGCACTGCTCGGGCATACCGCTTTTGCTCATTTTAATGCGGTCCCACACTACGCCTATCTAAAGCTTAAGATTCCCGGTCCATGTGGCGTCATCACGATAAACGGAAATACGGAACGCTCCCTCCGTACAGAGGAGCATACTATGGCTACTACAGCCGAAGTACAAAGCGACCTCATCAAGCCGTGTATCTCATCGGCCATCAAGCCGCCGGTCTCTATTAAACAGGACCGATCAATCTCAGAGCTGGATTAGCAGTTCGGCCTTCGTCATTTGCCTCATATAGCCGCGAAGTTTGTACCGCGCATACATAACTATGCACCTAAAATACCCTGGTCATCGGCGGAGGCACAATACGGACAGGCCTACAATGCGGTCCGCACTCCCATAGCCTTTTCCCTTTTTTCTAACTATTTGTTATCTTTTACCACAGGTGACTCAAAACCTGTTCATCTTACAGACTCTTTCTGAGTTTGTCTTTGTATAGATAACCAAAGGCTATTCCGGCTAAGGAGTCCTTTCGCCAAGGCAAGGCAACGCAGACGTGCGACAGGAGGTCCAAATGTTTTTTGTAGACCGCACTCTTTATTTCAAACCTATAAAGTGCTTTTTTCCTCAGCCTTCGACCTCCAGTATGTTAAATAGCCCGGGTAGTGGCGTTATAATCTGCAAGATTGCGTTTGACGTGTCAATCAGATTCCACTGAACATAGTCCGTATTCAGTATTTGCTTTCTCTAAGAGCTGAATTTCGCTTCTTCGGTTGTTTCACGCACGCACCTCAGCACAAATCGCTAGGGGCTCGATATGGCAACATATGAGTTGCCGACAAGTCAGAACAACTTTATAGCACACTTCGGCGTCACGAGTTTGGCCTTATATGCATCAACTCCGAATCATGTCTTTGGTCAATAGTTGGGTTGCCCGGCTCCTGTGCTTACTACCTTACGTTCCGTCCTATCGGCTAAGGTAGTAAAGGGAGAACTACTGCGATTGTGTTTCCGGTTCATCTGGTCAAGCACCTCAGTAGAGAAAGCCGAAAACTGACTGCCATGATGCGGCGAGAGCTGGTCAACCACTCGATGACTTATCATAATTTTTGTGATTCCTTTCGTATTACACGAAGGACCATTCTTCTGGTCACCTATGTAACGCACCGTATTCGGATAACCGCGTACATACCAGGGGCTATATCGTAAACCCACCGTCAAAGTCCTATGGATAAGTGAAAGTGTTAAAGCCCTATAGTCCGATTGCCTAGTTCGCTGCATTAACACCTCCTTCATGGACCAAGACATTGGGTCAAGAGTGATCAAGTGATTTTCCGAACACCCCCGTATTATATGCGAGGGGGCCGAAGCCGACGACTGGTAAACTTTCAGATTGTACAAAAAAACGGCCACACGGGAGGAACCAAAACTTTCAGGCAAAAAGCATAGCCTATAATATATCATAATATTGTTTTTACAGTTTCGGTACATTCACTCGAATATCATATCCTTCGAGCACTGACCCTCTATCAAGCGGGCGCCCTCTAGGACATCCTCAAAATATTGCTCCGCCGTGTGATGGTCCTTGCCCCCGGGTGGACTCTTTACTGCAATATCGGTGGCCTTCATCTTTGCCCAGTACGTCTTAACGCGGGCAAAGGCCATCTGTGCACCTTCAATGCACATTGACCACTTAACAGCGTCGATACGCGGCACTGCATCAACAAGTGGCTGCACCAAACTGAAATAACTATTCGGAATTGTGGAGCTCGACGTCCTTCATAGCAGATCTGGATATCTTGTGGAGCTCGGCCCACTGGGCCATCTGTTCGTTCAGCAACAGCGTATGCTTTGGCATGCTGAATTGCAACGAGAAAAGCTTCTCCGTTGCACGTCCTTCTTGCGCTTGAAAAAACTGCGCCGCATCGGAGACACTCTTCGGCAAGTCCAAGAATGCGTCTGGAGAACTCCATGTTTGATTAAGCGGGGCATAATTTGTATCGCCGAATTTAGTCTGTAATAATAAGGGCTTACCGGCCGCTATCTCCCCAGCTTGCCGGATCTCCTCCCGAGCCGCTCTAGACTCGGACCGTGCTTCTCTCGCCTCTTGTAAGGCCTTGTCGATATCTGCCGTTTTGGCTTTGTTATCCTTCTCGAGGAATTCGCATCGGACAGTGGCATCCTTTAGATCGCGCGCCATGGTAGATATTCTCTCGTCGCACTGGCACCGAGCAGCCTGTTCGGCCTTTAACTCAGCAGCTGCCTTCTTGGCCGCCGCACTACTCATCCTGGCTTGCTCCTTGGCCAGGATGAGCTCAGCCCGAAGGGTCTCAACCGCGGCAGTACTATCTGCAGTTATGCATATCTTAGTATATAATTCTCAGCTTCGTGCTCAAATTATTATACATACATATACTGACTGCCCCAAAGCATACCTTGCGCCTCGTCGAGCCGCCTGTTAATAAGCGTGATGTCGTCATCCGCGACATCAAGTTTCTGCTTCAGACCTGCAACCTCTGTAGCATGGGCAGTCGCCATGGATGTAACAACCTGTGTTCCAATTAATTAGATTATTTCCTGGGCATATCTTTTTGATCCTCTGATCGCCTCCCTTTGGATGCCAACCAGAGTCTCAGGGGCTACTATCTATACATAGGTGCATTTTGCACATAGAGTGCAATTGAAGATATTACATTGCATACCTCGAAGCCTCTTAGTAGGCCCGTGAAGGCTTCATTCAATTCGCTTCTCGCGGACAGAATCCTCTCAACTACCGTACCCATTAAGGTATGATGTTCCTCTGAGATGGACACATGTTGCAACATGTCCATCAATGTATCCGGCGCCTCCGGATTCCTGGAAGCGGCTGCAAGAGTACAGACTCCCTTCGAAGGGATATGTTTAATCGACCCTAGAGTCGTCTCCGGCTGTAAACCGGATAGTCCGGGGCCTTTATTGTTGGTCCCTGAAGGGGCGGCACGCCCCGGACCCTGGACCACCGAAGTATCACCTTCGGGCGTGGTCTTCATTGTCCCTCGCACCACTTGTTGATCGGGAGAGATCCTCCGGGACGACACCTAGAATTCGTCCTCCCTATTGGGCGAGGATATCTGTGGAGGCATCTCGCTTTCCATCATCTCCGGAAGAAGATCCCCCGAGGAGGAGGACTGTTGAGGAAGACTGCATGCCGGACTGCAAACATATATTTTAGATGTTACCCTTGTAACCGGAAAGGAACGGGATATGTTTAGGACACCCTTGTTCACTTACGATTCGGCTAAGGGCTTGACCTTACGGAGGAACTGCGCGACAACGTCGTCTTCTGAACCCGAACCGCCTGACAGGGACATCTTCCCTCGCTTAGGATCCTTTACCTCCAAATCTTCAGAGGCGGTCCTTTTCTTCCCATGGAGGGGAGGGATGTCAGCTTCTCCTTCTCTTTTGTCTTTGGAAGAGGGAGTTCCAATCTCCCCGGACATAGTGTCTGGTGTACCTTTAGAATGGAGGCCACCTTTGGCCTTCTTGCTCTCCTCCTTGTCCTCCTTCACCGGCACTTGATATGGCGCTGGAGCCAGCATCCTTGTTAACACAGGATCAACTGAGTCTTCGGGAAGAGGGCCCGAACACCTAATTCGTTCCGCCTTCTTTATCCAGCCCTATTCGAAGATTGTTTTCTCAGTATATTATTATGGGATATTTAACTAAGTTGTGTTCGGGAGTCGAGTGCTTGCCGAGGTATCCAGATGGTTGCAGTCGAGGCCGATGTCCTCGATGGTATCTGACCACTGTTTTCGTGTCCTGAAGAATAACTTCCACATTCCTCTGTGCGTAGAAGTGTTGAAGGGTCTGTGGTCCTTCCGGATTGAACTCCCACATGCGGAGGGGCCGTCGCTGGCATGGCAGGACCCGGTGGACTAGCATTACCTGGATTACATTGATGAGGCTGGTGTCCTTTTCGAGAAGGCTCTGGATGCGGCTTTGTAGTGTCTGCACTTCCTCAATTGTTCCCAAGTCCAGCCCCTTATTAATCCATGATGCGAGCCGTAATGGAGGGCCAGATTGGAACGCAGGTGTAGCTGCCCACTTGGTACCACGGGGTTTAGTGATGTAAAACCACTCCCGCTGCCATATATTGGAAGTTTCCATGAAAGAGCCTTTTGGCCAAAGAGTATTGGTGAGCTTGCTCACCGTAGCACCACCACATTCCGCTTACTTCCCCTCGATTACCTTCGGCTTTACATTGAAGGTCTTGAGCCATAAGCCGAAGTGTGGGGGAATGCGGAGAAAGGCCTCGCACATGAAAATGAACACTGAGATGTGAAGGAAGGAGTCCGGAGCTAGATTGTGAAAATCTAGCCCGTAATAGAACATGAGTCTGTGAACGAAGGGACGGAGAGCGAACCCTAGACCCCGGAGGAAGTTGGGGATGAATACGACCCTCTCGCCGGATCTAGGAGTAGGAATAACCTGCCCTTTAGCAGGGAGCCTGTGGAGGATTTCCGCGGTCAGGTATCTTGCCGCCCGGAGCTTCGTGATATCCTCCTCTGTGATAGAGGAGGCCACCCACCGGCCTTGAGGGCTGGGTCCGGACATGACTGGGAGGCTCGGAGCAATTAAGTTGAAACTTGTGTGTTGGAACTTGAGGTTGGGAAGGTTGAGGAAGAGGTAGGCATAAAGGAGAAAGACGGGTCTGTGCCCCTTTATAAAGGCGATGAATATCAAACGCCTCCTCATAGGCCTTAAAGCCTGCCTATTCCCAAGGGATCATGCCAATGGAACGGTTGGGTTACCCACGCCCGTATTGATGAGAATCCCGCAATAAGGGGACACGATCTCTGCTTCGACAAGACGTGCCAATAAAACCGCATCTTGAAACGTGGAGCGGGAGGCTAAAAAACGGTTCGAAATAATGACCGGGTAGGGACGTGATGTCACGCTACAAAAGTTGACAGCAGATTGGACTCGTGAAATATTATACTCTCTGCGGTTGTGTGTGGTACTTGTTTTGTAGAGCCGGATATGTTTTCTGGGTTCGAAGGATGCTTTGGAGTATTCGGAGAAGGAACCCGCCTTGCAATGTCGAAGACTATCTATGCACCGGACACCTTGTCACTGAAGCCTGGTTCAGGGGCTACTGAGGGAGTCCTGGATTAAGGGGTCCTCGGGCGCCCGGCCTGCTAGACATGGGCCGGACTGATGGGCCGTGAAAATACAAGATAGAAGACTCTCTCTCATGTTCGGATGAGACTCTCCTTGGCGTGGATGGCAAGCTTGGCGTTCAGATATGAAGATTCCTTTCTCTATAACCGACTTTGTACAACCCTAGTCCCCTCCAGTGTCTATATAAACCAGAGGGTTTAGTCCGTAGAGGCAATCACAATCATACAGGCTAGACTTCTAGGGTTTAGCCATTACGATCTCGTGGTAGATCAACTCATGTAATACTCATATTCATCAAGATCAATCAAGTAGGAAGTAGGGTATTACCTCCATAGAGAGGGCCCGAACCTGGGTAAACATCGTGTCCCCTGTCTCCTATTACCATCGACCTTAGACGCATAGTTCGGGACCCCCTACCCGAGATCCGCCGGTTTTGACACCGACAGCCGTATTTTTTGGCGTGTGGCTGTATGTACATGTACACGGTTTAGACGGGACAACCTGAACTGCTACGTGGGGGGGCTCTACAATGACATGTGCCGCTACTTACTCGGCCATGGTTCATCGTTGCAGAGCGACCGATCGACCAGTATGTACATACATGTTTGAGACAAGACAGACAACGGTACATATGCTTCGACTGGGTGGGTCCCAGCTGTCAGGAAGGATAAGGACGCGCTTCCTTGTGTGCGAAGATATAGCTGCTGGGTCCCAGCTGTCAAGGGAATCTTTTTTTTGCCCGTAATAAGGACGCACTTCCTTGCATGCGAAGATGTAGTTGGTGGGTCCCAACTGTCAGGGGGAGAAAACATTATTTTTTAGGGTAAAAAGGATGCAGTTGCATGCATGCGTCCATGGGCGTGGTGCGTCCCCACTGTCAGCCTATAACGTACAGTCATCTTCCGATGACTCTCATTCGTTGACCACGTTGACCACACCGTGCCGAGCGCACCAAGGCCGATGGACGACGCGAGGCCCCAGACTGGAACGACCCGGAGACGGGGAAGACGTGGCAGTGGAGTCGCAGATGGAGAGGAGTGGGAAACTTGACTGGTTCAGGTGCGCTGCGGCACTGCCGCCCACGGGAGACAGGAGCAAGAACAGAGATTGAAGAAGGAGCACGGCTGTTGGATTAACATCCAACGGTCCAGCCGCTAGAATCATTTGTTGATTAAGTTGGCAAAGCCCTACGTACACGTCCGCTTAGTAGGCCCACAAGTCAGCCACCAAATCTGCCGAGTCCCAGCTGTCATCGAGGGAATAGTTTTTTTCGCATAACAAGGAGGCACTTCATTCTGTGCGAAGATACAGCCGGTGGGTCCCAGCTGTCAGGGGGAGGAAACATTTTTTCAGCTTAATAAGGAGGAACTTTCCTTGCGTGCGACCATGGACCTCGTGGGTCCCAGCCGTCAGGCTCTCCATGTACAATCCTCTTCCAATGACTCTCATTTGTTGACGACCGCAGCGAGGTGGTGGATGACAGTGAGGCCCCGGACGGGAACGCGGAGATGGGAAGATGCGGCAGTGGAGTCGCAGATTGAGAGGAGTACAAGGGTTATAGCTGGTTCTGGTGCGCCGTGGGGCTGTAGTCGGTGGAGAATAACAGGAGGTGTGGAGGGGTGGAGGGATAGCCTGGTCGGCGGTGGGGTAGCGCTTCGCAGTGATGCATGCTAAGCAGAGCCGCTAGCCGCCTAAGGCCGGACCAGGCGGTCCCGGTGACGCTGGAGGAAGAAGACGAGAGATTGAAGGTGCATGCCGGCCGTCGGATATAAATCCAATCGCTGTGGATGTCATATCATTTGTTGACCAAGTTGACAATGTCTTGCGTAGGCTTGGACCTATTGGCCCACATGTCAGCCTGCAAAAATGTGGCATATATTTAACCCATGTTTTCTAGAATTTACAGTCCATTTGCTGGGTTGAGTGAACAAATAATTTCGCGTAAATGCGGCCCATTTAATATTTTCTAAGAACTCCCAACCCATTTGCACTTTCTTGAAATACACAAATTAGCTGGGCTCGTTATATATATAATATTAGGTTAGAAGGAGGAATTAATATCAAAAAATAAACCGGAGCAACACATTTTTTATATATAAAATTAACAAATTAGCGAGTTATTTCTCAAAACAAAAATGAGTGCGTTATTATTACATTGGTCCTTAAAATCTTTGCAAGCTTTTGTACGCAATCACGAGGATTTTCCTTGCCGGTGAGTCAAACACAACCAGGATTTTCCTTGCCAACTTCTGTTAAACATTTACTTTTGTAAGTTAATAACACGTGGGATGTTTTATAATGTATATATAAGTCTCTATAAAATATACGATAACAGTAATAATATAAATATATATAATGTGGTTAGAAGGGAAAACATAAGTTGGACACAACATTATTATTCTTATATATAGATAAATAGAACAGAGATATGCGTTTTATTAAAAAAAATACATTGGGCTGCCGATATTTAAGAAAATGTAAAACCTACGCTGGGAGGCCCATAGGCCGGTATGGACCTCAAAAAACAAGTTGAAACCACTGTCTTTGTATGTCGTGGGCTACACATGTTGAAAAACGAAACCTAGGCCTAACTGATACTTGTTCGCCCTCTGGAAAAAAATGATACCAGCTAGATCCCCGATACCCCTTCCCCGCAACAACAAAAAAGATCCCTGATACCCCTGAAAAAAAGCTCCCTGATGACAGTCATCTTTGGAAATTTATTTTGTTTATTGACTAAGGTTGACAAACGGGTGGGCCCCAACGTCAGGATACAATTAGGAGGAAGCTTTTTTCCAATGGGGCACTTGCTTGCGTATGGCTTGGACCTGGTGGGTCCCCACTGTCAGTCTCTCGGCGTACAATCCTCTCAAGATTCCTCTCGTTTGTTGAGCATGTTGACAAGGACATACGGTGGCGCCATGGCGAGCGCACACAGACGGGAAAGAACCGGAGCGGCGGAGCCGGGGAAGACGCCTTCATTCTTTCGAACACACCGCACTAGCCCGGTGGCTGCAGCCCTCTCACCCAAAGCTGCACTGCCCAGGTTCGATTCCAACTGGTGCAGTTGAAAAATATCTAACACTTGCCAAAATTTCGTCCCTAGTTTACCTAGTTTTTCGCACACTCAACATTGTCTTGCCATTCCCAATTTCAAAAAAACGTTGTCTTGCCATTTTGAAAATAGCATATCTTTTTGACTTTGCATCATATGAAGATGTGCTATACATGAATGTTGATCATCATGATGTTAACTTGTTGTTAGTTCCATTTTTTACCATGAATAAAATTTACAACATTCTATTATCCATGTTTGAAAAGTGCTTGTTGATTTAAATGCTCTGCCTATGAAACATGCAGTTTCTTATCTGAAGAACACTTGGACAAGTAGCCATCACCGATGTTGGATTCGATGTCGCGCTTCTTCAATCCCTCGGCAAGCACGAGGGGGAAATAAACTTCCCTCCCGTGTTGCTGGTTGGGGAATGGAGCGAATTGGATTAAAGAGGGGGCCGGCGGCGCGACTGAAGAAGCACATCAGACGCGATTTTTTTCAGTGGATGGCTGTCGATGGCGTTTTTTTACTTGCCTCTGCACCATGCAACTTGTATTTTTAGCCTCCCAGTCCGTGGTGGACCAGCAGCCCATTTGCTAGGTGGGCCAACCTATAGAAACCAGCACTCGATTTTTCATCAAGCCCCCAAAACAACGCACTACTATGTTTGTTTTGAGGTCGAAAACATTACGGTAGGGGTTGAGCGCGGGAGGGGGGAAGACAAAGCAAAAAGATTAAAAAGAGTTGATGCGCCGTTGCTACCCTAACAAAGTAGGTGCAATTCTTCTCGGAAAGAAGGTGTGCCGTTGACACCCACACGTCACAGATACCACAGTAGACATACTAACAAGTTCACACACAAGTACAACAGAAAAGGTAAACATTCGTATCAAACTCAGGTTCACAGGACACGTTCATATTCATAGCCAACATTTACAATCAACAACTCAAAAGATTCATATATACACAAGTTCAGCATGTCTATGCATCCAAATGATTGATAGATCACAAGACAATATTCATAGATAATTCACAAAAGGATTCAGATATACACATGTTCAGTATGTTTATGCATCCAAATGATTGAGATCACAGCCAATATCATCCATGGACGAACTTTAATTACCTAGGGTACAGACTGGTAAATGGTGTTCAGTGGGAGGTACTTCTTGCAAAAATTAATGCTTGTATGAGTAAACTTTCGAGTACATAAGAGGCGGCACAGACAATCTGAACTTTGCTTGTAGGTTTATCCTCAAATAGTGGCCTCGTGTCGAGGGAGGTTTGAGCAACTTGTTCACTACTTTCATCCAACTAGTTTACTGGCTCATATTGGTCCCGTAGCTCGCCAAAATTCTACATTGCAGACAAGAAAGGAGGCGGTTGAGAAAATGAACCACCCAAATTTTTTGTGCAGTTCAACTAAAATGGAGCATCCCTGGCGTGTAGACTGATTAAGTGCCAGATGAATATACGTGTCAATCAACTTGTCTGGAATCTTTAGACTCCATGCCATACAGTTCGCTACCATATGTGCCAATAACCAAAAGGCACAAGTTGGGACCAAAGACTGGACTGCGTTTTTCTGAGCTATGCACCAAGCAATATTTTTGGCGTTCACTGTCCTAATACTTGGAGTTTGACAACTGGTTGACGCCGGTTGATACTCGAAAGAATATAGGCACTTCTTCTTGTCAACATTGATGCTTGTCTGAGTGAACTTTGGAGTACATAGTAGCAACATAAGTATCTGTCCATCTGATCTTTTTATGCAGTGCTACTAAAATCACCCAATGTAATGATTTGCCTGCGAGCTCAGGCTCCAAGTTACTCCTTTATGAAATCGGCAAAGAGTAGCACAATACCAAATTACCAATACATATGACAAGCACAATAATAAGGATAAAGACCAGTACCAACTTGTGTGAGGTAGCATATCAATTACTATTTCCTTTGACTGGAAGCCGAGATAAGCAAAGCGACTGACTGGAAAGGAAGGAAGCAAGCCAAGATAAGCGACTGACAGGAAAGGAAGGAAGCAGTCGAGGCAATTAAGCACCCAAAGTTTTTGTGCAGTTCCACCAAAATCGAGCATCCCTGTTGGCACATATATTGAGAGAGTGAGATTACTGTAATAGTGGGACTAGTTGATGAAACATACACTAACAAATATAAGCACCCTCATTATCTTAATGGGTAAAGTTAGCAACACAGTAGTCTTGCTTAAAGAGAGGTATTAGTTTATTTAATCGGTGCCAATTAGCTCAACACTCAAAGCATTGCCATGTATCATAGGTTGCAAAACTTTAACGTGCAAAGATAAGGAGTTTCTCATGACAGTAGCACGATACAAATAGAGATGACAGCAAACTAATATGGATGAAGGCCTTAGGCCAGTGCCAATCTAAGCAAAAAAGCTTATTCATGTAGTCCCAGAAGAGATGATAAAGCACTCACTGGAATCACTCAATAGTATATATTTTTGTGGACTTCAAATGTATGGTTGAAATCACTCTTTTTTACCAGTGCTGAGATCATATCGAAAGATTATCAAGAACTTCTAGCAGAGTTAAAGCACTGGCTGGGATACAATTCACTGTATTGTCTTGTGTAGTTCCACTAAAATGTATGATTGGCACAACATGATCCCTGCTTTCACAAGTAGGAACAAGGTGAAACCTTCATTAGCTTAGTGAGAAAGGATATAAAAACATTAGCATATTACTCTAATAGTAGCATCAAATTCATGATGGACAATACGCAAAACATTGCCTCATTGAACCAATGGTAATAAATTGACATGCAAAACAATAGCACTATTATGTCATGACAGTACCAAGATTCCCTCACTGCTCCACCACATGATTCACCTCCATAGACACACATACACACGTACATGATTAAGGATAGGGTGGTACTAAAGATTTGTTTAACTCCGACAGGAAAATTAGGCAGCAATAAATTGGTGCTACTTAAGTACTCCTAATTAATTAAGTGACCTTGCAGGAGAGACAACAGAAGTGGAAGGGTTCCCTGGAGGATCGTCTCACATGTAAGGTAGACGTTGCCAGAGCCCTTGAATGGCCTCGACTGAGGCCTCGGCTTCAGCAAGATCAGCTTGGCACTGTTGATCGTGTAGAGCTGGGTCACATATGCATCCAGAATCTAGTTAATTAGTATGATGTGTCGTCAACCCAAGTACTACTTTGCTGCATTTCTCTATCTATCTCTACTCTACTCTTATCTACTCTACTCTTATAAAAAACAAAGTTGGTCATGATGGTGTGCCTGCCATCCTGCAATATAGGCCGTCCGATTTATATCTGACAGATAGTAAGGAAACTATGGCAATTTTGCAAAAAGGTACCCACAACCCTCTCCACATTTGAAAATAAGGCCTTCCCTCGTTCATCCTTTTCTCTCACAAGATAAACTACTCATACAAATGCATCTTGATGTTACATGCAACGCACGGTCATCTTGCTAGTCTTCCAAGTAAATTAAGACTAGTAGCAACACAACAATACAATACCACTAGCAAGATATCTGGATAACATAGGACGGTACCATCGTGTAATCTCCATTTCCTCTTTATTCTTATTCTTCCTCCTCTTCATGCTCTGTTTCTCTTTCTCCTCACTAGTTGGTGAAACCAAGTACATGATTGGCCTTCTATTTCAGAATTGGTTTTGTCAGCGAGGGAGTACAAGTGTACTAGTAAGCAATGGCATTATTTTCTCATGGTAGTCGCAAAATAGAGATGAACACATGCATTAAATATCATTCTTACCTAAAGGAAGGTTATGGTGCCAATATGGATGATGAGGATTGGAACACGGATCTCCCTTTGTGAAGTTCCACCAAAATGAACCAACTATTCCATTCTGACATCCAGTTAAACATCACAAAAGTCACTTCTTTTAAGAAGTGTTTTGTGCAGTGCACCAAAAGGTCACAATAGCAACGAGGTGAAATGGATATCCCTGTTTGCACAAAAAGCTACAGAGGAAATAGTCAAAGTCTCAAACAATTACTGGCAAAAACATTTGGCTAAACTTGTCATGGCTTATAACAGTGGCATGGATTCATTTTACCTGGGCATTAGATTAAGAACAACTAAATATTTGGTATAAGGGCACGGGACATTGGGTGCACCAGCAGTCCAGCACCATGTACCTAAACTGGGGCATAAAGTGGCGATTCAGAGTTTGTGGCCCCGAGAAACAAACATCCAAGGAACATATCTGGGTTGGTCCCATTTTTGTTCACTCTAGCCACCTACTCCTATGTGTGGTTAGCAAATCTAGTCCTGGTCATACCACTGTGTACAACGTTTCCCCTATATTTTCCTTTTCGACCAAGATACCGGTTGGATGACCAGTCTGTACTACTTTCACCCCCTTTCCTTCCTGTTTGTACCAAGTCCGATGTACATACTAAATCCCCCCTTTATTTCTTGTTTGAACCAAGTACAAGATTCGACTCCTTGAACTAGCTTTACCTCTAATAATAGAAGAAAAAAAATAGATGACGTTGGACCATCCGCTCGAGAGGGGCTGAGCGGTAGAAAATGATGCACATGCAGCAGCGTAGTGAGCTGGGGAAGTAGAGTTAGGCCGGTTTCAAAGGAAGATATACCTGAAGGTCGTTGGGATGTGGATAGGTGGGTGGCGGGAGGCCGGATCCGCCCACACTAGGGCAGCAACGAAGGGATCAGAGGACCTCCCACGCCAGCGCTCGGCCAGAGATGATGGTGCGGCCGGTAGTGGGTCTCCTCCCTCGCTGTCGACGACGGCCTAAACGTTGCCCCTCCTCCCCTTCACCTGCGGAGGGGGATACGTCCGGATCTGTAACCAACGGTGAGGATAGAAAGACAGTGTTACCATCGCTATCTTGTTTAGATCTGGAGGGGATGAGAGTGTGTGAATAGAGCAACCCTAGCAAGCAAGCGCGGAGGCTCCGGCCTATATATATACGTAGTGTGGTTGTTTTTCTTTTTCACTCCATCAAAACAATCGTTTAAAATTGTGTACGTGCCAGGTCGCCCTTTTTTTGAGTTGTTGATTGTTTTTTGAGATAGCTACCCGCTTATTCCAAGTGGTGTTACGGTGTGCCAGGTCGCACTTTGTATCGTTCTAGTCTGGTACAAGACCCTCCATTAAATGAACAACCACCGCCTCGTAAAATTTGTGAACAAGCCAACAACTAAAATTATTAGAAACGTGGGCTGCCCCAACATGCATTATTATTTATATTTTCTATGTGGGAGTATCCTCAAAACAAAATGTGAGAGTACAATATTTATTGGGCCCCTTTGTAATTGGTGCTAAATATTGACCAAAGATTTAACTGACAAAATCTTAGTGTATGTTAACAAAAATTGTATCGTTTGATTCGTATTTGAACATAGTTTTCAATGATTTAATTTTTTGTGACATGCATGGACATTTGGTTAGTTAAATTTATAGTCAAAATTTGGCACAAATTATCATAGGGACCAATAAACCAGGACAGAGCTCCTCGTTTGTCGTCCCTCCTCGTCCACAACCATCTCTCGCTTTAGGGCCGGGGCATTACAAAGCTTTACCATCACATATTCATACTACTTCAAGGTGCATTAAATCAACACATGCAAGTATCAAAAGGAAAGTCACGGCATGCATGTATGCATTGTAATTAATGCATCGGTAAACGCAAATTATTGAAATATATCGAGTGCAGTGATTTGATGTGCCGCGTCAACTCGTACAACAACGAGAAGTTTGATTACAACGCCCTCTCCCTCGCGGACTGAGCTCCGGTGCCTTAACTGCACCTGCCTTTGGCTGTATGACAGGTGGGCCAGCCACCTGTTGGGCCCACCTGTCATACACCCAAAGGCAGGAACCATAAGTCAATGAAGCTGCATCCCTTCCTCGCCCATGAGTGTGGTGGCTGGCAGGACTAGGAGAAGCTTTCACTACACGCTCTCCCTCCCGCACGCGGTGGACATGCAGCAGTTCATTCGGTGTCAGATGGCCAGAAGCATACTGTAGTACTCCATTGCAGTAGTACCATCATTGTTCGACTTCCCAAAGAGGCAAAGAGCCAAGCGCAGCCCAGACGCTCGTCTGGCAGTTTCATGTGTAGAGTAGTCTAGGATAGTGTGTACCATGCCTCTAAGCTTAAAATCATTGGGGTCGGCTCCATGCTATGAGGCCGCCTCGAAGCATTTTTTATTAAAATAATCTTCTGGCCCTACCTGTCATCCTGGTGATTGTAGTTTGCGCGCTTATCTGGTCAAGACAGGAATATATATTTTAATTAGTGGTGGGGTAAATGTTAGAGGTTGCAACAAATATATTGTACACTGTGGGTCTTTTAGCCAAGTTTAGAGGCAATCATGTGGGGCCAGTGCTATTATGTGTCGTGTTAACTCGTACAATGAGGAGAAGCTTGATTTTACTACTACACGCCTTCTCCCTCGCCCATGCGCGCGGTGGCTCACAGACGAGGACATGCTTTTGCTTACTACTCCCGCACGCGGTGGACGAACATGCAACAGTTGATTCGACACTGTAGAAGTAGTGACATCATTATTCGTCTTCTGGAAGAGGTGAAGAGCCAAGCGCAACCCGAATGTGGCACTCGCGAATGCTTGCGTGGCAGTCTTTGTGTAGGGGTGGGGCGTGGTGCGGAGCCTTGGAGCACGCATATAGCCAAGCTCTTGCATGAGACAAAATTGCTATGTGAGCCCACTATTGTAGTACTTGCTAGTATAGCCCTGTAAACCGGAAAGGAGTATTTGCCTTTCTAGAGATTTCAACAAGTGACTACACCCTAAATGAGTACATATGGAGCAAAATGAGTGAATCTACACCGTAAATAAATACGTAGTTCTCTCGTTTTCCTCTCCGCCTTGGTCGCGGTGCACAATATTGAGTATATGACTAGCCGCTCTATCTACATGCGAGACATCAAAGCATCCAGGCCCGCGTGCCATCCACCAAATCACAGCGAGGTGCTATAGTCGATACTCATAGGTCACCCCGCTGTGGTCGTCATGACCCGTCATGTCACAAAACCCACACCTTTACCAGCAGTGGTAAAGTGGCCTCGAAGTGGCCTTGAAGTTGGACTGGACGAAGCAACCATCATTTCACTGGAACACTTGTTGAAGCCCTTTCTCCCCTTTCTTGAAGAAAACCTCACTCCAGGCTACTCACTTCTGCCGTTTTTCTTCTATAACGACGATGGAAAGGTTGGTGAATCAGTGATGCTACTATATTTTCATTCCAAGAATCTTCTTATTGCGAAGCACCGACCGATTCTGACAGCCTATTCTTTTCCCGTTTTCATTGCGATTGCGGTTTCCTTTCGATTGCTTTTTTTTGTCAGTTCGTTGATGGATCCTGGAGAACTAGGCAAAGAGTTGCCGGCGGACAACCCACTCGAGACAGCGATCTCCAGGAAGTGAGCACCGACCAACGAGTTGACCATGTTGGCGGGCCAACCCATGGAGATGAAGAACTCCAGGAAACAAGCACTGGCCAAAGAGTTGATGACGTTGGCGGATGAACTCCTCAAAGAAAGCTGGAAGAACAACAAGGGCCCCACCGTGCCTACCCCAGAAACTCTAATGGCCACCTATGAGAGGCTCAAGGCTGAGTTTGAGGAGATAGTCGCCATTGAGAAGCAGCATTCCCCTGGCAAGGTGATGGCCCCCATCGAGGACGAGGAGATGGCCCCCGGAGGGATGGGATCCCCCGGTGAGCTGCACAAGGTAAAAAATAATGGCTTACCATAGTTGTGGTTTTTCATTATTTGCAATGTGCTTGCTAATATGTTAGGGTTGTGCAGGTGCCGGTGGATGTCCTTGATGATTCCAATGTCGCGGTCCGTCCTGTGGACAATGGCCCAAAGATCGTTTTTGATGTCGAGGTCCGTCATGTGGACATCGCCCCGGAGATCGATTTCGAAGCCGCTGTCCATCCTGTGGACATCGCCCCAGAGATTGATTCTGATGCCGCGGTCCGTCCTGTGGACATCGCCCCAGAGATCGATTCCCATGCCACCGTCCGTGATATGGTCATTGCCCGAGAGATCGATGACAAGAAATAGTTGGTCGCGCTAATCCTTTAGGGTAGTTTGCATTGTGTTTAATTACCAGAATGATGCGTGTTATCAAACCATCTTAGGGCTAGTGCACTATCTTGTGTGGGCGGTACTTGCTACTTTTGTTTGATAGTGAATCATGCGAACCCTCTCCGAGTTAGGGAAACAAATGTATCCTCACCAGCTTTTGATGCAATATATGGCATGCTTAGATGTAAGTTTGAACTATTTATAATATCATTAGGGCTTGTTTGATGATTCCTGGTGTTAGTAGGCTAGCTACTGTGCGATCTATATAGTACTTGAAAAACACTCACCGAAGTGAAACGTTGGGGCTGATGAGCTCATGGTACGCTTATAGTTCTGATCCGTCGTCGATCTGCCAATAGCCCAAGCTCCTAAAATTGTAGGCTTAGCGATCGATCAAACAATAGTCGACGCGGATACATTCAGGCCTCATTTGGTTCATAAGGTAGGAAAATCATAGCAAAAGTACAAAGACGTACTTTTTTTGAGAACACAAAATTATAGCAGTACAGAGACGTACTCCCTCCGTTCCAAAATAGATGACTCAACTTTGTACTACTAACTTTGAAATGGAGGGAGTACAAATCCTAGGCGGGCTAGTTTGGCCTAGTGGGTTTCAGTAATATGACATGGTACAGTGCCGTCCAGTCTTCGCGTGTGGTAGCAGTATTGCAGGTACAGTAAGTTTTCTTGAAGAAGCAGAATTCAATGAAGTCATGATGGTTCCTTCGTCTGACCAACTTACAGTGGGAAAGGTTGGGCCTGCGCTACGACCTGGGTGGACTAGGATAATTTTGTGCATGGCAGGTGGACTAGGATGGTCGACGTCCCACGTGTCGGCGAATGAAAGTATTCTTTCCGATATAGAGGACAAGCAACTAGTATTCATTGTTTATTTTTTATGAAAGCTATTGTATCCATTGTTACGACGAAGGAGTGTGAAACACAGTAGCCCAGTGAACTTGGCATGTGCACCCCTCCCTCCTTCCTCATGTAATACTACCATAGTGTTGACTATAAGGTTGGCTATAAGGTTACAACTTTTTCTCACTTTCTCTCTATCTATTTCCTCTCAAATATTTTTTACCTTTCTTTTTTAGACACAATTGTTTTTTATACCTCTTTTTTAGAATTAGTTTTTTATACCTAGGAGCACGTGTAGAGACGGGCTCTTGCAGAGCCCACTCCTTGACTTTGTCAATGCCTCTCTCTCTCCTCCACATAAGCGGGCTTATAGCCCAGTATTTTACTAGTACTACTTGCTATGAATGCGGGCAGCTGGCGTCTGAGGGGGGAGCGCGCGCAGGAGGGGGGAGGGGTTTTTTGGCGGGCCAGGGCAGTCAGAAGCAGGCTTGGAAGCGGTCAGACTCCCACATGGCCCACGTCACATTATCACCATATATTTCTTGGAGTCTGTGCGCGGCGTGCGAGCGATCTCTTCTCCCTCCCAGTCTCTCTCTTCTCAGCTGACGCCCGCCGAGCGATTAGATTTTAGCTATCGATGGTTTATTCAATTGCAGTCCCACATGTCAGTGAAAATGCAAGACAATGCGTGTCCCCTCTGGTGAGCGGCGTGCGAGCCGGACTGTCGGGGGTGCCATGCGAACGCGACGCGTACGAGTCATAAGTGTGCCGCCTTTTCCTTTTGAACTTGCAAAGCGTAACATTTTCGTGCGACCGATTGATAGAAATCCAGAACAAAATGACAAGGGCGGGGCTTTCCCGCGCGTTAGGCAGGCTAGTTTGAGTGATATGACGTGCTACAGTGCCGTCCACTTGCTCCATTTTTATGTAAGCAAGAGTCTACACTCTTACGTGGGGGGAGTGTGAAACACGTCGGATCTGATTTTGATCGAGGGGTAACTATTCCCTGCGAAATAATGGAGCACTGTTAGCGATTATAGCATGATAGTTGGGGCATCTCCAGTGCTGGCCCACAAATTTACACCGGCATCTATCTGAGGACACTGATGGCAGAGGATGCCATCCAATGCTGCTCGCATACCTTTCGACAACTATATGAACTAACCGGACGAAATTCGTGCAAAAAGGAAATTTCAAATTAATCGGATGAATTTCATTACATTTCGAAAACTTTTCCTATAAATTGGACGAAATTCATTACATAATTCGCACAAACCGTACTAAAACCTACTGTAAACCTAATCTAAACGATCGCCGGTGCCCGACCACCGTGTCCGGCCATGAGCCCTGAGAAAGACGGCCATTGCCTTTGCCTCCTCCTCATCCGCCTCGGCTTTGTCCAGCTCCGCCTCGATAACCTTCTCCTCCGGAGCACAAGGTTCTGAAGATTTCCGCCTCCACGTCACCGTCAAGCGGCTAATCGGCCGCCGATGTTTATCCCACCAAGCTTGGCATCGACTGAGTGGAGGAGCGGTGGCCTTCCTGGGACCAGAGCAGCAGCGACCTACCATGTACTACTCTTCCTCGCTGCCGGCTGCGCCCGCGCACGCACGTCGGCTTCGTGGTCGTGGTGGCGGAGGGCGACCGGGGGGGGGGGGGGGGGGGAGGAGCCGGCGATCTCCTTCGTCTGCTCCTGCAATAGTACATCCAAGAGAGCTTTGGAGCGTGCTCGGAGCAGAGCCACCGATGTCCTTTGTCTTCTCCTGTGAGAGTACATCTAAGAGAGCTTTGGAGCGCCCGGAGGCCATGGTTGGAGTGGTGCCAATAGAAGGAAGGGACCAGAGGAGAATGAGTGTGGGTCCTTGGCTATGGCTGGGAGCTGGGGCTCAAGTTAATATAGCGGGCGAATGGCAATGAGCCGCGGCAGACAGATGGACGGCTGGCACCGAAGTAGGTTCGTCGGCAGCCGCGTGCCATTAATGTGGGTGGCAGACAGAAGGATGGTCATGGTGTCGCTAACGCGAGCAGTCACTTGCATCGGGATGCCGCGCGGGTGGCACTCTCTCGGCTGTTGCACTGTTGCAATGCCGGCGCCAGTGAGAGGTCGCGTCGGGCGTGAATGCAAACAGTGCTTTAGTGACTTAACTATAGGTGCAGTTGGGTCACTGACATGTGGGCCCAACAGGCATCTGGCCCGCATGTCAGTGACACACCAACTGCACCTGTAGTTAAGTCCCATGAATGCGGCATTGACGTTCTGGAGAGACGGTGACCGTTTCAGGTGGGAAGCGCGCGCTAGCGATGGAAGGGGTTTCAGTAGGCCAGGGCGGTCAGACGCTGGCATGGTGGTAAAATGTGAACTCATGGATGATGATCCTTTGAAGCGTATGCGGCACGTATTGATAACCAGGCATCCATGCAACCGCTCTTGTCGCCAGCTAGCCTTCGACGACCACCATTAGACACCACACAACCATGCATAACTTACGAATAATGGACGAATCGATCAGACACACACTCGTGTGTAGCGACACTATGATCGGTCGCTCACGATACACATATAGGTACCATAGTACCCTCTCCAGCTAGGTTGTTTTATGGATTGTTGTTGTGATGGATGATATACATGAGCAAGGCGCCAAGTCACGTCGCCGCGACGTGTGCAGAGCCATGGCTAATGTCGAGCAGCTTGGCGCCCAAGCACGAGTATGACCGTTGGTGTTGATCCAGGTGAATACATGCTCGGTGTTCTCGGAGGCCGCCAACAAACGTCTAAACAGTAATGTTAGGCACCGCCGGGGCGCACAGGTGAGGGCTCGCAGTTTGCATTGCGCCATGAGCAGGACTTTGATCGAGAGGGCGACGTGCATGCATTAGCATGGTTTGACAACGTGAGCGTGAGTGTCTGCATGCATACATGCTACTTGCCTCTATGGACGGTGTGCGCTAATGTGTGCATCACGGATAATATAAAAAATCGGTTTGTGCATTTAAGGCAAAGTATTTCATTTTCATTTGGCTGACGAGTGTGCGTTGCAGCGACGAGTCCGTGGTTTGATTCCTCACATATGCATAATTTTGGTTTTTATTTCTTTCTCCACTGACAGGTAGGCCCGCATAGATAGATAGATAAAGAACACGAGCTGATGAGGCGCATGCGGACTGTTTGACTGGTCAACCAGACAAATATGGAGCTATACGCTAAGTCAGTGACCGTATAATCACCATATCTCGTATACAATGATCAAAGTGAGCTATCAAGCCAAGTTCAATGACCACCAATGCATTTTACTCGGTAATAAATGACCAAGATTGAAGGGGAATCCAAATTTCCTTCGTCTTCTATTGTTGAGCTCTTGACAAACCAATGCACTATACGGTTGTCCGACCACTCCACCCCAGAGCTCTCACCAAGTGTCGTTCATGCCACCACGACGCATACTAACCGGTAAGGAAGCGATGGCATCCCGCCGCGCTGAGTTCCTCGCTGCCCACGGCCGCACACAAAATGGCAGGGAAGCAATGGCACCCCGCTGTGCCGAGTTCATCTCGGCTCGGGACCTCACACCTATGTGGGTGGAATTTGAAGCTGCCAAGGCCGAATGGGCGGTAGAGCAAGAGGCGGCCAAAGCTACACAGAGGGAGCGGAAAAGTCATAAAGCACTCAAGAAAGGAGAGGCCCGCCGCCGCAAGAAAGAAGAGGACGCACATGCTGCTGTGGAGAGGTTGGCGGAGATCCAAGCATGGCGGGGTGTCGCCGACAAAGCTGGGAAGGAGAACGACGGCGTCTGGCCAGCATGTGAGAAGTAGTAGTACTAGTTGTTAGTGTGTGTGTCCGTGTCGCCCGTACGTTTGTTTAATTAATTATGAGCATGTACCAGTACTAGTTACTATTGTAGTTTTTAGAGCAAATTACCAGTACATTAGCCTAGACTCAATGGAAAAATTCCTATCCTATGCATCAAATGGCATATCTTTCTCTATAGGAATTGAGATGCATGTCATCTCACTTCCTATGGTTTTCATATTCCTGTAAAATTCATATCTTATGAACCAAATGAGGCATCTGCTGGAGTAACTACTGTAGCTAGCAGTACTGCTGGTACAATAGTTTTCTTCAGGAAGAGGAATTCAACGAAGTCATGATGGTTCCTTCATCTGAGCAACTTCATAGTGGCAAAGGTTGGGCCTGTGATTTGATGGCTCATTAGTCATTATTACTACGGCACGACGACCGGGGTGATTCTCCCTTGGAGTTCAGCGTGCATGGCAAGTGGACCAGGATGGTCGACGTCCCACATGTCGGTGAACAGAAGTATTCTTTCCGATATCGAGGAGCAAGGAAACCGCGTGGTATAGTATCACTGCTGATTTATATATATTTTTTATTTCTGATGAATGCTAGTGTTTCAACTCTTACAATGAAGGAGTGCCAAACATGGCACGTGCTAGATGTCCCACACATCATCGAAAGGAGTGGGACATGAACAGCGCGGTAGAACGTCTCCACTTCTGGGTCAGAGACCACACATAGTAGTACTAGTGGTATGAATGATACAAAGTGCGACCCGGAGAGAAAGACACGTCTAGTTGGATGGTCTCGGGGCATACATGTAAACAAATATAAAACCTAATATGTGCCTCCAATTAATATAGTAGAAGTAGAGTACTTAGGCACGTACATCATAACATCACCGTGCATTGCACGTACAACATTTAGTGGTAGTAAGAGACAAATGCCTATATGCCACGCATGTTCATACTATTTGTGCTTTTATACTTCACTTATTGTGCTACATTACTCAGGTTCGTACGTCCACTCTTGGGTACATTTCCGTCTCGTAGTTCCAGTCCCACGTGTTCTTAATACATGGAACGACCCATAACTGTGGGCAACAGCAGTCCATATCATCGCAGTTAGTGTGGCTCCCCATGATGGAGACTCATCCAAACTATGGCCAGCCTCGACGCGGAGCAGTCACATGCACCGAGAAGCGGCGCTCTCTTGGCCGTCGCACGACTTCAAAGCCAGCGCCAGTGAGAGGTCGCCTCCGCTCTGGCCGGGCATTAATGCGGCACTGACGCTCCGGGGCGATGCTGACCTTTTCACGCAGGAAGCGCGCGCCGACAAGGGAGGGGGGGTTGGGTCGGCCAGGGCGATCAGATGCGGGCGTGGTGGTGGTATTGGTTTTGAACCGTTTCAGGTGTAGTACTGGTAGTTTGCAAAACTACTCAATTATTGCACTCAGTTTCCTAAGAAATTGTGGCAAATAACGTTACTCCACAGCCCGCTTCCCTTCTCCTTCCTCTTCCACCGCCCGCGCACGTCGGCTGGAAGCGGCTGGTTAACCCTTATATAGGAGTGCTAGCACAAAAAGATGCATGCATGACCACTAAAATTTCCTTTCTCTTATCTCTATGAAATAATTGTGGTGTGAAACTTAAAGCCCTTTAAGTCTGAGTATAATGGAAATCATCATCCTCCTCCGGCTCCACTTCACCCGCGTCATCATCCTCCTGTTTTGGCTCTGCGTCATTGTGCTCCTCCTCCGGCTTCGCGTGCTGCTCCGCCTCCAACGCCTACTCGTCCGGCTATGGCTAGTTCAGACTTCGGAGGCAGGGCGGTTGTGATCCGGGCTTCGCACCGCCTCCAGATCAAAGTGTCGCTCCGGCGGGAGTATGTTGCATGTCGTTACCTTCGGCCGGGCCATGGCTATCGGGCGACGGTGACCAGAGAAGAGGTGGCGGGAGGGTAATGAATGCAGCTACTGTTTGGGTTCGCCGACCGGCTTAAATAAATGCGCACCATCACGTGTACCCGCGGGTGCAGAAATTGTAACATACGGGTCTGCTTAAGGGGGCGTCACGTAACTGGTGTGTGTGGGATTCTGAGAGACAGAGTGCGTGTGTGTGACTCTACTCTTCGGACATGTACTCAACCTTTTGCATCGGGATATAAGTATAATGGTATTACACTTTAGCTAGTGACTTACGTGGCCATGTTAACGTGGTTGTGTAAAAAAATGTCACTTCCTGCTCTTGATTTGCGTTATATAATTACTAGCAAGATGCCCGTGCATTGCACGGAACATCAAGATACATTTTTTTACAAAACACCTATTGTGATTGACCCATGCAGGAGTAATCCCATGTGTAAAAACTAATGATATCTCGAGAATTTTATCGAAAAAATGGTATCTCGAGAATTTCATCAAAAAAATGAAAGATGAGAGATAAGGTGAGGAGGAGTGGAGTGTGGTGGTGACTGGTGGTCGTATTGGGCGGAGGCATGGGGATGGACGGTGCCGGCAGGCGACAGCGGCCACCATGCTAGATTGTTCCAGACACTGGTGCGCGTTGGTCCTAAACAAACGTTTTTACCCCTTTCCGTGACGGCATTTTGAACCGTCGCCAAGTGAGTGTGGGCGATAGGGGGGGGTCCTTCCCACACGACCCAGAAATCGTCGGGGATAGGGAGCCTTGATGCATACAGTTGTCCCTATATAACCGTTTCCGATATCTCGAATATCCCAAACGCTACATCCTTGCTACTCATTTGTGCTCGCATTGCCATCGCAGTCGGAGTTTTGTGCTTCTGCCTAAAACCAGGCAGATTCCAGACACGGGAGTTTTCCAGGCAGATTCTAGGCACGGGAGTTTTACGATGCTTGGCATATCACAGACAGTTCATGATTATAAACTGTGTACGATGGGTAGACAATCACACACATTTAGTTTTCCCGCACTGTATGTGATAGCGTCTGACATCACACACGCTTTGCAAACGGCAACTATGTGCATGCTTGCACACGTTTCCTCTCCGTAATCCATCTCGGATTATGATGTATATCGCAAACGTTTGTGTTTTACCAACCGTGTGTGCCGTAATGACCTGCACAACGTAATTTCGGCCTAATTTAATTGCTACTATTTAAAATTGTACCTAATTTAAACTTGAAAGTAGGCTATAGCTTTATTCATATCCAACAGGTTCAAACAACCAATGCATTATTCGATTCACAGGTACATATGTTTAAGAATTACATAAGCACCAAATAAAGAATGATGTACCAGGGTTCTATACTTGTACTATTACAGATGGTAAAGAAAGAGGCGACATACATTCCAGTTGCTGAACAAGGTGAAGCGGAATGGCCCTATTGTGCTCTCCTGGATGCAGAAGGGATGCGGGACTGTAGTCCAACCCCTTGTGATGGCCATCCGCCAATCATGTAGTTTGAGAGGTAATCTTGAGTAAAATGCTTTAGGATCCACTGCAAAAGAAAAGAGATTCAGATATTGTCATCTAACACAACTCATTACAGGCAGTAAAAAGAAGGCTACATGGTTCTTACTTACCATCCTCCAATTCACTGTTGTCTTGCATAAAGTGTAAACAAATAGTTCAATTAACATCATTTGACCCATTTTAATAACAATCTTTATCAGTTTCCTCACTTGATGTTGGTTCATGAATATCTCATTGCCCCATACGTGGAAAGGGTCGAAGTGTGGATCTTTGGCAATGATATATGTACCTAAAATCACCAAGTTAATATTAGAAGCTAAACAATAATTAAAAAATAATGTAGTACAACACTCCATCCATCCCATTATATAAGATTTTATTACATGTATATCTAGACACGTCAGAACATTAAGGTAACACTCTTCCTTGTTCCATTAAAAAAACACTCTTCCTTGTTGCTATGTAGCCCGGGATTGCATATTTAATCATTCAGTACAATGCATGTTGCTAAACAACAATTGAAAAACAAAAAGGCATGTTAACTGCAATATCCTTAACAAGAACCAAATATCGTAATTCATAGTGGAATTGTTGAAACCGTTATTGATGAAATTGAACTCCACGGCAAATAACTGCACATATAGAGCATCACATTGTGAAGAACTGAAATAAACAAGTCATAAGGACATCTCTAGGCGATCCTTGAAATGTTAAAGGACTAAAATCCTTAGTGGATATATATAGTTTACGGCCTTTTCTAGCCGATCCCCTAAACTTAAGGTTGTAAACTTCAATTTGATCAAGTTCAAAGCAGGTTCAACCGAAAGTAGCATGCATTCAAACATAAACATAGATAGTTTTGCATAACTGAACATAAAACATAAATTTAAACTAAGCTAAACTACTTTCGGTCGAAGTAGAGGTCTAGCCAATCCTTCCTCGTCATGTACGGTGTGCCGCGAGCCGGGTCTAGGCCAGTACCATCATCGGGGTCGTTGGGGAAGGCACTCCTCCACTCGTCGACGTCGATCTCCTCATCCTCGGGGCCCACCTCGACGCCCTCCGTGCCGCTGTCGCCGCCGCCTTCAACCTCGTCATCAGAGGAGAGCGCGATAACCTCGTCGCCCTCCGTGCCACTGTCCTTGCCGCCTTCGACCTCATCATCGGAGGAGAGCGCATAACCTTGCTGCCCTCAGCGGCGGCAAAGATCGCCCGCTCCGCCTCCACGAGCTCCGGGTGCTGCCGGCGGAGCTCTTGCATGTAGGCCTCGTCGGCGGCCTCGGCCTCGAGGCGCTCCCACACCTCGCGGTCCTCCCGCACCATAGCCGAGCTCACCACCCCTGGCTCCGGCGGAACGAGGTGGACCGGACGTGTGCCGACGGGGAAATTGAGCCTAGCCGCCGTGTCGTGGTAGCGGACCTGCCAGCGGTCGTACTCCATGGCCACGAGCTCGGCCGCGTGGAAGCTACCGAGCCACCAGCGGGTGTGGGTCTCTTGGTCTATAATCTCGGCGACCGACGTCCTCCACCACCGCTGCCGGACCCCGAGGTAGGAGTTCGTCGGCTGCCGGGTCCGAGGGTGGACGGTGAAGTCCTCGAACCGGCGTAGGGGCGCGGCGGCGGGTGGATCGGGGGACCGGCGACGGTGGATCGGGCCCGCGGAGGACGACAGGGACACCTCGCCGGCGTTGAACGAAAAGGCCGTGATAAACCTCTTTTTGGCCATTGGCTCCTCGAGCTCCCCGGCACATGGGCAGAGGTTGAGGATGGAGGCGCCGGCGATGGCGGCGACCTACCAATGGTTTCGAGGGTTCTGTGTGTCTGTGTGAGCGGAGGTTCTGGGGTGTGTGTGGAAGGGGGGGGGGCAAGGTTGTGTTTGAGGAAATACTGCGGCAACTGAAAATTTTACTAGGCGGGAGTAACAAGGCGGAGCTACTGAAAATTTGGATCAAGGGCGAGCAGATATTTTTGCGATTGCGAGGGATGCAGAGGCGGGACTAAAATGCCGGGGCTACTGAAAATTTGAATCAAGAGACTAAAGCAGAGCGGGAGTAACAGACATCGCACATGGTTCACACATACTAATCATGTGCAATCAAACATTAAAACCTTCCAGGCGGTAGATATTTTCAAGATTGTGAGGGATGTAGAGGCGGGAGTTTTTGGGGAGTGAGCTAGTGTGCTTGACACGCCGGCTGTGGACTGTAGCCGACGCACCTTCTCGCATAAGCCATAGGCGTACTATACACCGACGGTGCTCGAAGATATTTTGTACTACATCTCACACGGTTGGTGATAATAAACTGTGTGGGATCTACTTGATTTGAATTACAAAATGGGGTCACAGCGGCAATGGACGCTATTTGAATTGCTAGACCTTTTATCTGCAGTGATCATGCAACTATATGTGTATCGTAAAAGAATTGGAATTATTCACGGTTCGTTTGGACATTTTATACAATAAACTGCACATGCTCCGGTGCATACAAATTGTTTGAAAAATCAAATCCGTGTCCTCAGTGCATTCTTAGGTCCCATGCAAGAAATGAGAATGAATTTTTGGGGGTTCGTTTGGCCTTTTTTATACATTAAGTGGGTTTTCTAGGCATTTTATGTGCATAATTCAAATTTGAACTACAAGCACATGCTCCAATGCACCAAAGTTGGTTGAAAAATCACATATGTGTCCTTGGGTGAATTTCTTGAAGGAAATATGCCCTAGAGGCAATAATAAAATTATTATTTAATTCCTTATTTCATGATAAATGTTTATTATTCATGCTAGAATTGTATTAACCGGAAACATAATACATGTGTGAGTACATAGACAAACAAAGTGTCACTAGTATGCCTCTACTTGACTAGCTCATTGATCAAAGATGGTTATGTTTCCTAGCCATAGACATGAGTTGTCATTTGATTAACGGGGTCACATCATTAGGAGAATGATGTGATTGACTTGACCCATTCCGTTAGCTTAGCACACGGCCGTTTAGTATTCTGCTATTGCTTTCTTCATGACTTATACATGTTCCTATGACTATGAGATTATGCAACTCCCGTTTACCGGAGGAACACTTTGTGTGCTACCAAACGTCACAACATAACTGGGTGATTAAAAAGGTGCTCTACAGGTGTCTCCGAAGGTACTTGTTGGGTCGGCGTATTTCGAGATTAGGATTTTTCACTTCGATTGTCGGAGAGGTATCTCTGGGCCCTCTCGGTAATGCACATCACTTAAGCCTTGCAAGCATTGCAACTAATGAGTTAGTTGCGAGATGATGTATTACAGAACGAGTAAAGAGACTTGCCGGTAACGAGATTGAACTAGGTATTGAGATACCGACGATCGAATCTCGGGCAAGTAACATACCGATGACAAAGGGAACAACGTATGTTGTTATGCGGTCTGACCGATAAAGATCTTCGTAGAATATGTGGGAGCCAATATGAGCATCCAGGTTCCTCTATTGGTTATTGACCGGAGACGTGTCTCGGTCATTCTACATAGTTCTCGAACCCGTAGGGTCTGCACGCTTAAAGTTTCGATGACGGTTATATTATGAGTTTATGTGTTTTGATGTACCGAAGGAGTTCGGAGTCTCTAATGAGATCGGGGACATGACGAGAAGTCTCGAAATGGTCGAGACGTAAAGATCGATATATTGGACGACTATATTCGAACATCGGAAAGGTTCCGAGTGATTCGGGTATTTTCGGGAGTACCAGGGAGTTACGGGAATTCGTATTGGGCCTTAATGGGCCATACGAGAAAGGAGAGAAATGCCTCAAAGGGTGTCCGCACCCCTTCCCATGGGCTGGTCCAAATTGGACTAGGGAGGGGGGCGCCCCCTTCCTTCCTTCTCCTTTTCCCTTCCCTTTCCTTCCCTCCTTCTCGTACTACTTGGAAGGGCTCCTAGTTCTACTAGGAAAGGGGGAATCCTACTCCCGGTGGGAGTAGGACTCCCCTAGGGCGCGCCATAGAGAGGGCCGGCCCTCCCCCTCCTCCACTCCTTTATATACGGGGGCAGGGGGCACCCCATAAACACAACAATTGATCGTTTGATCTTTTAGCCGTGTGCGGTGCCCTCCTCCACCATAGTCCACCTCGATAATACTGTAGCGGTGCTTAGGCGAAGCCCTGCGTCGGTAGAACATCATCATTGTCACCACACCGTCGTGCTGATGAAACTCTCCCTCAACACTCGGCTGGATCGGAGTTCGAGGGACGTCATCGGGCTGAACGTGTGCTGAACTCAGAGGTGTCGTGCGTTCGGTACTTGATCGGTCGGATCGTGAAGACGTACGACTACATCAACCGTGTTTTGCTAACGCTTTCGCTTTCGGTCTACGAGGGTACATGGACAACACTCTCCCCTCTCGTTGCTATGCATCACCATGGTCTTGCGTGTGCGTAGGAATTTTTTTGAAATTACTGCGTTCCCCAACAGTGGCATCCGAGCCAGGTTTTATCCATAGATGTCATATGCACGAGTAGAACACAAGTGAGTTGTGGGCGATACAAGTCATACCGCTTACCAGCATGTCATACTTTGGTTCGGCGGTATTGTTGGATGAAGCGGCCCAGACCGACATTACGCGTACGCTTACGCGAGACTGGTTCTACCGACGTGCTTTGCACACAGGTGGCTTGCGGGTGTCAGTTTCTTCAACTTTAGTTGAACCGAGTGTGGCTACGCCCGGTCCTTGCGAAGGTTAAAACAGCACCAACTTGACAAACTATCGTTATGGTTTTGATGCGTAGGTAAGAACGGTTCTTGCTAAGCCCAGTAGCAGCCACGTAAAACTTGCAACAACAAAGTAGAGGACGTCTAACTTGTTTTTGCAGGGCATGTTGTGATGTGATATGGTCAAGACATGATGCTAAATTTTATTGTATGAGATGATCATGTTTTGTAACCGAGTTATTGGCAACTGGCAGGAGCCATATGGTTGTCGCTTTATTGTCGGAACCGGATTTTCGGGATATAATTTCCCAGAAAATGGCCCTTGTGCTCACCAACCCCAAGATTACTGCTAGCTGATGAGGCACCAACTTGATAGATAAACTCCAAGCAAAATACAAGATATGTAGTACACGACCATTCTGGCCTATGAGTACAACAATTGGTTTCTAGTGGTTGATGGTGGAAGCGGTTTGTGGATCATCAGTGCATTTGGACTCCATTTCCCACAGGAACAGCTGACCAGGATAACTCCTATCTTCGCGAGGCTGCTATCTCCATTGCGTGGGTTCCGGGGCTGTCATCGCAATGCTCCTCTCCATGCAAGAAATCTGGCCAAGACAATAGCCAGGGACGAGCCAGTGAGTACTTTGAATGTACTCGCAAACATTAATGACACGGGTATAATATAACAAATGATAATCATGCTTTGTAGTATGCCATGATCACTACGTCAGTCATGAAATAAGATGCACACAAGCAAATTATTCATATAGGATATGGATAAAAAAACCCGAGGACATAAATAAAATGCACCGATCAGGTGTCTGAAGCGACGCCTCGAAAGGATAATAATCTAAAGCATGCCTCAGTCGGGCGTCTGAGCGACACCACATAAAGGGCTTACGAAGTAAATGAATGACAAGCATGCCACAGTCGGGCGTCTCAGCGACACCACATAAAGGTCTTATAAAGTAAATTAAATAACAAGCATGCCACAGTAGGGCGTCTGAGCGACACCACATAAAGGGCTTATAAAGTAAATTAAATAACAAGCATGCTACAGTCGGGCGTCTAAGCGACACCACATAAAGGGCTTATATAAGAATAATCACAGTGAATATCCAGGAGGTAGAACCATCCCAGGGATACTCATTAATTCAAATAATACAAATGGTTAGTCCACAATAATAGTAATCATAGTCATCGTATGTCACAGGTCATAATCAATGTTCCGGTTTAGTAGTTTTTCCTCCGAAGACCGGCACTAAGACCGACACTTGACCCATCCCATACTGTAGTCCTTAACCATGGACACGGCTATTCGAATAGGTATAATCTCTGCAGAGGGTGTACTCTTTACCCACGAGCAACGAATTCCTCTAGTCCATCGGGACTAATTCCGTCTACGGTCTTTCATTCGAAAACACACCTGACCGCACACACCAACCTAGCTTACCGGTGTCTGGAATCACCCACGACACCCGTCAAGCAAAACTCTAAGTGGGGAGGCTACAACCTCGCTTAGCATGGGATCAAACTTATATCGCGCGCTCTAAGGGGTGCCCCCTGTCGGTCCTAACCAGAAACACCCATGCCCCCGGACCAGGTGGCATGCCTACCGGATGCAGCCGGTATCTTCCACCATGGCCTCTCTGTACGGTGTGTGCTAGAACAGGGGTTGACGACTTACTGAACCGTACCCTACCTACGACAGGGACAAGTGGCAGCACGAAACAAGTATGGGGGTTACTGGAACAAGACTCGATCTATGGCCGACTCAGGAGGTTTAGGCATTCCCTGCATGATTAGTATAACAAATATGTTTCAACCAATAGACAGAATCACCATTCCTCATACCTCATCTTGCCTTACCGGACACAACCGTCTCGACAAGGAACCAGAGATAAGCTCGTGTCTACCCAAGACATAGACTTTCTCGACTTCCTTCCGGTAGGCATGAAAGGCATGTGATGATGATTACTATCGCAAACTTATCAAGCTCCAATAGCATGAGATCACCGATATGCACTCATGAGTATGATCATATCCTCACAAAAATACAACGGATACTCCGTGTCACGATGGTGTTGTAACTGTATCAAACAACACAAAAAATACATTATGCCAAGGTTCAGAATGCTTGCCTTCACGTCGTGGAGAGGCAGGGTGCATTCCAAAACTTTTGAAAGTTATAATCTCCCCTCCAAATTCCTATTTAAAAGAAATATTCAAATAACACATACTTTAAAAACAATACAAAAAGTTGTCCCAATTATTTTTGAAATAAATCTTAAAATAAACTAGGTGAAATTTGAGAGAGGTAGGAAAAAGAATCAGTTCAATTGGAGTTTTATTTAAAAAGATATAGCCAATCAAAGTTTCATTCAAACTTTGTTTTTATAATAAAACACAAAAGGAAAACGTTTCAAATAAGAATACGCCTCCGGGGCAGAGGAGACGTATCTCTATGGTTCACGCCTCCACTTAAAACACGTGGAGGCGGGCGGGGTCACTGACAGTGGGTCCCTTGGGCCGACTGGTCAGGTTTGACGAGTCATCCCCCGCCTTCCCTCTCCTTTGGCCGAACGGAGGCGGAGCTCCGGCGATCTTCGCCGGTGAACGAGGGCTCCTCGAGGGCATCTGAGGGCAGGGATGGATCCGCCAGTCCAGGGCGGCCCTCCCGGTAGTTTCTAGGTTGGCGGGGGTGGAGGGAGTCGCCGCCGGCGAGCTCCGCAGCGGAGGTGGCCTCGGGAGGTTTTGGGGGCTCGGGCTACGGTGGTTCCCGGTCGAGGCTGAGGTGATGGGCGGCTCCGCACGATCACGTGGAGTCGGGTGGTGGCGCTGGAGGGACGAGAGGGGCTGTGGTTGCGACGAAATGGACTGGGACGTGGCGGCGGCCGAACCGGCCGGAGACGAGGAAGACAGCTTTCCCCCATCGATTGCTAGCTGTGGTAGCTTTAGAGAGGTGGTATGAGGTTGCTTGAGTGCTCGGAGAAGCTCGGGGGCCTCCTTTTATAGCGCACGAGGTCGGTTCCGCGGCGGTGGATAAGAACGATGGCGAACCGCCGTTCTGTTGCTGCAGGGGGACGTGGCGGGGACGAGCGCTTGCAGACGAGCTTGTGGATGAGTTCGGACTGCTCCAGAGGGCAGCTGGCACACGCGTGTGGATCGGGCGGCGCCGTCCAGGGCAGGAGTTGTCGGGGCGGCGGTGGCGGCATGCGGCGGCGGCACTGTATGGCGCCAGGAGGGGGCCACGGCGGCCCTGCGGTGAGGGAGGGGTCGGGGTGCACCGGCTGCGAGTGGGAGGGGCCAGGATGGGCGCGGGGGAGGCGACAACGGGACGCGGCGGCTCGGTGCGCGCGCGTGCAAAACGTGTGCTCTGGGCGCGCCCAGAGCACGCACGCTACGTGCTCGACGAAATGCCAATGCCTGCTAGGGGGCTCCAATCCACATGAGGTTTAGCAGGGTGAGGTTATAGACTATGGTAAAGCCAGGAGACAAGCTGGTTAAGCAAAGCAAGCAAGTTCAATGTGCAAACTAAAAACCATGCCAAAGCTGGCCATGCACAGAAGGTGTTTGACAAAATGCTAGGGGCATCTAGGCAACTCTTGGGGTGGCTACAAACTCCAGGCCAGTGTCTCTTTAGATGTTAAAGAGGGTGGTAAGGTTAGTTTGCCAAAAGCAAAAACTTGTTAGTGCAAGTTTTGCAAAACTTCAGTTTTGGACAGAAGGTAAATGGCATCATTTCATGTACCAAAAATGCTCCAATAAGTCCACTCTCCTGGACTTAGGGGTTTTGCATGGTGGTCTATAAGTAGGAAAAAGAATCATGGGGAAAAGGGCAAGTTAAAATATGGTTGCAGTTCAAATCACTAGGCTGGACCAGAATGCAGTTGAGGTTGATTCACTCAAATTTTTCAAAGAACATCCAGGGGTTTTTGCATAAAGTTGAATAATATAACCCTACTAACATCCCCTAATTTTGGTGGGGGCTAGAAAGAAATATTTAAATGGGTTGTAGTGCAATATTGCCATCTGGACCAGTTTTGAAAACTAGGGGTAGAGCTCAAAATATCCCATGAATAAAAGATGTTTTTGCATAAAAGTGTTTTATAAACATCACATGACATCCCCAAATTTTGGTGAAAATTTTAAATGCATTTATCAAATGGTTGTAGTTCAAATGGGACCCTAAAACCATGGGAAACCAATTTTAAAGAAATGAGATCAGGAAATAATTATATAATTAATTACACTAATAAAAGAAAAGTTTTTCTTGAGTGGGTAAACAAGTCCAATAATTTATTTGGAAAGTTTTCACTTGGGGTAAAAACTCCATAATAACCAAGAAAAGAATGGTTCTGAAATCAAAAAGGAAATCCAGAAAATAAAATTTTTATTTCCTGGCAAAATTTTAATTAATAAAACAAGGTCAAAATTTTGGGGTGTCACAACACTACCCCCTTAAGAAAAATCTCGTCCTCGAGATTTGCTATGGGTTGTTTTAGAAATAATACTCCCATTAGTTGAAACCAAGAGTTTACTCATAGTACAAACTTAGGGCACAATCATAAGCTGCAATATGCAAATAAACATAGCTATGACGATTACAATGAAAACAGCAAATGGACAGGGTCCCGAGAGAACGTCTCTGGAATTGGGGCGCACTCTTCTTCTATCGGGGGAAGCGGATTGACTGGTCGATGAACGCGTCTCTCCTGGTCGGGTCTCAATGGTCTGCCGATGGCGATCTGAGGATTTAAATCGGCGAGGCTCTGAAGGTAACCCATTATTCGCTAGGTCAGACGTTCTTGCGCGATGACATACTGGGCAAGGTTGGCCAGCACTGGGTCTCTCTCAATTCGTCCACCGGGAAAAGAGGTTACTTCTCCGGGTGCTGTACGACCCGGGAAGTAATAATACCCTCGTTCGCTGGCATAGGGTACCGCGAATCGAAGGCGGGCAAGTGCTTTGTACGCAGCAGCTTCTATGGCCATCTGCGGAGTCGGCCTTGATTTCCCCACGAAGGAGACTTCCGTTGGGTCTTGGTTGGGGTTTGAGGGAGGGATGTGCACTACTGCCAAATACTTTGAGGGGGAAGGGTGATCCTCGATTTGAGCAACTCGTACTGGGGTGGATGGATAGAACTCATGGTACCGTAGGTAAAGTCCCACAATATTTTAACAAAGCTGCCTGGGGTTGCATCTGGAGTCCTCAGATAAATACTAGGGCTTGGCATGGCAAAGAAATGGCTGTGGAAGTGGTGCACAAGGAGAGGGATGCTTGGCAAGGTCACGAGGTGGCCTTTTATAGCATCTGGGCTGGGTCATTTACCACGGTGAGGGGCAACTAGTTTGACGGTTCTTCCCTTATGGGGTTGGGGTCAATGCCATAGATACACACATCTCACAGAAATGACGTGTTGCTGTGGGTGTCGTCGGGGTTGGCTCTTGGAAGTTACGCCCGGGATTAAAAATGCAGCCGCGCACCAATACACTTATGCATGGCTACAATTTAAAGTAGGGGCACACAAGCAAACATCATTCAAACATGACGATACAAGCTTACACACTTCAGAGCGTGGCCGTACTAAGACTCGGTACTACTCGAGTGACTTAGTCTACCTCGTTCATATCCAAGCGGGCTTGCCTTGTGGACGCCGAGGCTTCTCCATGGGTTTCACCGTCGGGGTTAGCTGGAGGGGGTTGAGGGACTGCAGGGTCGGGGTAGCGATGATGACCATCGCGGGGATTGTTTTTTTTTTTGACTATTTACTGTGGGGTAAGTCCCCACAGCCCATTTTATTATAAAAACAAAAAGTCCAGCAAATTACAAAGCACTGGGAAAGTGCCAAAGCAAAAATGAGTCTTATATACAACTTACCTAGAGTTAGAAGGTATAAGTTAAGAAGAAGCTATCCTAGAAAATTACAGAAGGGCATTAACCCAGGCTAACAGTTGAGCTCTAAGAGAACTGTTAAGTCTGTGGGAGAGGAGGAGGATATCATGTACAAAATTGCATCGCCAGGCAGCAAAACGAGCCTGCTCTCCCCTGAAGATCCTCCCATTCCTGAGAATCCAAATATTCCATGCTGCAGTCAGCATCACCTCGAAAAAAAAGGGTTGGCGAAAATTTGATCTGGCACTGGCAACACACTCCTGGACATTAGCACCCTGGGACCAGTCAATCTGAAGGTAGTTCCACACTCTTGAGCTGAAATTGCACTGGAAGAACAAATGGGTTCTGTCCTTTGGAGCGTGTTCCCAAAAGGCGGCGAAGCACTTCTGGGGACATCAAAGCGCCTTGGTCGATGGCTGGAGCTGACCTCGAGGTCTCGATCGGTTGTCCAAACAGCACGACTGGGTTGTCGGCGTCGGGCTCATCTTCTCTTCTCGCCGGGGCTCGGCGGATCAATTCTCCACGAGCTGCGATCAAATCAAGGGTGATTTGATCGAACAACTCCTCTAGTGCACTTACATAGCGCACCAGATGCAATAATGCGGGATCCGTCTCGTGGTCTCCGTTGGCAACTTGGGGTGGCCTACCATACCTGTCACGGCTGGGGTAGTAGTAGAACGAGCGACAGTTAACTCTGGGCGACAAGTGCTGGAGTTGAACTATGGCCTCCCGAGCAGCTAGTTGGATGGCTTGTGGCTCAAAGGAAGTTGTCCTTTCGGTGAACCTGTAGGGGCATTCTGGCGATAGACCCCTACCATAGACGTGCACAGTGGCCCAGAATTGACGGCTCTCGCCGCTCATGGATCCTTGGTACACAACATATTCTGGAGGCTCTTCTAACGCGAAGGCACGGCGGGTGAGGTTTCCTAGCACGGTCACAAAACCTCCAAGGTTGGTCGCTGTGGTCTCATTGTGAACAATGGGGCCAGGCATTATAGCTCAGTTTGGGGCAGAGGCTGTGCTGTGCTGGGTTGAGGTTAGCGTGCCCCTTTTATAGAAAAAGGGGACGGAGTCTTCCTTCACACGCTTGCGAATGAGACAATTTAGGTGTCGGTCACTGGCGCGTGATCGACAGGCTAGGTTGATAGGTTGGGCACCGACTGCCAAAAGGTGTCGGGTCCGTGTGTGGCTATCTTACACGAGAAGCTTGGCCGGGGTTAGGTTAAGGTCTGGTGGGTTGGTTTACCTAGGTTTTTTGACCTGGCTAAGATAGGATTAGCCAATGGTCAGCCTGGCTCTGATACCAAGTTTGTCGGGACCGGATTTTCGGGATATAATTTCCCAGAAAATGGCCCTTGTGCTCACCAGCCCCAGGATTACTGTTAGCTGATGAGGCACCAACTTGATATAGAAACTCCAAGCAAAATACAAGATATGTAGTACACGACCATTCTGGCCTATGAGTACAACAATTGGTTTCTAGTGGTTGATGGCGGAAGCGGTTTGTGGATCATCAGCGCCTATGGGACTCCATTTCCTACAGGAACAGCTGACCAGGATAACTCCTATCTTCGCGAGGCTGCTATCTCCATTGCGTGGGTTCCGGGGCTGTCATCGCAACGCTCCTCTCCACGCAAGAAATCTGGCCAAGACAATAGCCAGGGACATGCCAGTGAGTACTTTGAATGTACTCGCAAACATTAAGGACACGGGTATAATATAAAAAATGATAATCATGCTTTGTAGTATGCCATGATCACTACATCAGTCATGAAATAAGATGCACACAAGCAAATTATTCATATAGGATATGGATAAAACAACCCGAGGACAGAAATAAAATGCTCCGATCGGGTGTCTGAAGCGACGCCTCGAAAGGATAATAATCTAAAGCATGCCTCAGTCGGGCATCTGAGCGACACCACATAAAGGGCTTATAAAGTAAATGAATGACAAGCATGCCACAGTCGGGCGTCTCAGCGACACCACATAAAGGGCTTATAAAGTAAATTAAATAACAAGCATGCCACAGTTGGGCGTCTGAGTGACACCACATAAAGGGCTTATAAAGTAAATTAAATAACAAGCATGCCACAGTCGGTCTTCTGAGCGACACCACATAAAGGGCTTATATAAGAATAATCACAGTGAATATCCAGGAGGTAGAACCGTCCCAGCCTCCCAGGGATACTCATGAATTCAAATAATACAAATGGTTAGTCCACAATAATAGTAATCATAATCATCGTATGTCACAGGTCATAATCAATGTTCTAGTTTAGTAGTTTTTCCTCCGAAGACCGACACTAAGACCGACACTTGACCCATCCCAGACTGTAGTCCTTAACCATGGACACGGCTATTCGAATAGGTATAATCTCTGCAGAGGGTGTACTCTTTACCCACGAGCAACGGATTCCTCTAGTCCATCGGGACTAATTCTGTCTACGGTCTTTCATTCGAAAACACACCTGACCGCACACACCAGCCTAGCTTACCGGTGTCTGGAATCACCCACGACACCCGTCAAGCAAAACTCTAAGTGGGGAGGCTACAACCTCGCTTAGCATGGGATCAAACTTATATTGCACGCTCTAAGGGGTGCCCCCCTCTCGGTCCCAACCGGAAACACCCATGCCCCCGGACCAGGTGGAATGCCTACCGGATGCAGTCGGTATCTTCCACCATGGCCTCTCTGTACGGTGTGTGCTAGAACAGGGGTTGATGACTTACTGAACCGTACCCTACCTACGGCAGGGACAAGTGGCAGCACGAAACAAGTATGGGGGTTACTAGAACAAGACTCAATCTACGGCCGACTCAGGAGGTTTAGGCATTCCCTGCATGATTAGTATAACAAATATGTTTCAGCCAACAGACAGAATCACCATTCCTCATACCTCATCTTGCCGTACCGAACAGAACCGTCTCGACGAGGAACCAGAGATAAGCCCGTATCTACCCAAGACTGAGACTTTCTCGGCTTCCTTCCGGTAGGCATGAAAGGCATGTGATGATGATTACTATCGCAAACTTATCAAGCTCCAATAGCATGAGATCACCGATATGCACTCATGAGTGTGATCATATCCTCACAAAAATATAACGGATACTCCGTGTCACGGTGGTGTTGTAACTGTATCAAACAACACAAAAAATACATTATGCCAGGTTTCAGAATGCTTGCCTTCACGTCGTGGAGAGGCAGGGTGCATTCCAAAACTTTTGAAAGTTATAATCTCCCCTCCAAATTCCTATTTAAAAGAAATATTCAAATAACACATACTTTAAAAACAATACAAAAAGTTGTCCCAATTATTTTTGAAATAAATCTTAAAATAAACTAGGTGAAATTTGAGAGAGGTAGGAAAAAGAATCAATTCATTTGGAGTTTTATTTAAAAAGATATAGCCAGTCAAAGTTTCAGTCAAACTTTGTTTTTATAATAAAATAGAAAAGGAAAACATTTCAAATAAGAATACGCCTCCGGGGCAGAGGATACGTACCTTTGTGGTTTTCGCCTCCACTTAAAACACGTGGAGGCGAGCGGGGTCACTGAAAGTGGGTCCCTTGGGCCCACTGGTCAGGTTTGACGAGTCATCCCCCGCCTTCCCTCTCCTTTGGCCGAACGGAGGCAGAGCTCTGGCGATCTTCGCCGGTGAACGACGGCTCCTCGAGGGCATCCGAGGGCAGGGATGGATCCGCTAGTCCAGGGCGGTCCTCCCGGTAGTTGCTAGGTTGGCGGGGGTGGAGGGAGTCGCCGGCGGCGAGCTCCGCGGCGGAGGTGGCCTAGGGAGGTTTTGGGGGCTCGGGCTACGATGGTTCCCGGTCGAGGCTGAGGTGATGGGCGGCTCCGCATAATCACGTGGAGTCGGGTGGTGGCGCTGGAGGGACGGAAGGGGCTGTGGTTGCGACGAAATGGACTGGGACATGGCGGCGGCCGAACCGGCCGGAGACGAGGAAGACAGCTTTCCCCCGTCGATTGCTAGCTGTGGTAGCTTTAGAGAGGTGGTATGAGGTTGCTTGAGTGCTCGGAGAAGCTCGGGGGCCTCCTTTTATAGCGCATGAGGTCGGTTCCGCGGCGGTGGATAAGAACGACGGCGAAGCGCCGTTCTGTTGCTGCAGGGGGACATGGCGGCGACGAGCGCTTGCAGACGAGCTTGTGGATGAGCTCGGACTGCTCCAGAGGGTAGCTGGCGCACGCGTGTGGCTCGGGCGGCGCCGTCCAGGGCAGGAGCTGTCGGGGCGGCTGTGGCGGCATGCAGCGGCGGCGTTGTAGGGTGCCAGGAGGGGGCTAGGGCGGCCCTGCAGTGAGGTAGGGGTCAGGGTGCGTCGGCTGCGAGTGGTAGGGGCCAGGACGGGCGCGGGGGAGGCGGCAACGGGACGCGGCGGCTCGGTGCGCGCGCATGCAAAACGTGCGCTCTGGGCGCGCCAGAGCACGCACGCTACATGCTCGGCGAAATGCCAATGCCTGCCAGGGGGCTCCAATCCAAGTGAGGTTTAGCAGGGTGAGGCTATAGACTATGGTAAAGCCAGGAGACAAGCTGGTTAAGCAAAGCAAGCAAGTTCAATGTGCAAACTAAAAACCATGCCAAAGCTGGCCATGCACAGAAGGTGTTTGACAAAATGCTAGGGGCATCTAGGCAACTCTTGGGGTGGCTACAATCTCCAGGCCAGTGTCTCTTTAGATGTTAAAGAGGGTGGTAAGGTTAGTTTGCCAAAAGTAAAAACTTGTTAGTGCAAGTTTTGCAGAACTTCAGTTTTGGACAGAAGATAAATGGCATCATTTCATGTACCAAAAATGCTCCAATGAGTCCACTCTCCTGGACTTAGGGGTTTTGCAGGGTGGTCTATAAGTAGGAAAAAGAATCATGGGGAAAAGGGCAAGTTAAAATATGGTTGCAGTTCAAAGCACTAGGCTGGACCAGAATGCAGTTGAGGTTGATTCACTCAAGTTTTTCAAAGAACATCTAGGGTTTTTTGCATAAAGTTGAATAATATAACCCTACTAACATCCCCTAATTTTGGTGGAGGCTAGAAAGAAATATTTAAATGGGTTGTAGTGCAATATTGCCATCTGGACCAGTTTTGAAAACTAGGGGTAGAGCTCAAAATATCCCATGAATAAAAGATGTTTTTGCATAAAAGTGTTTTAAAAACATCACATGACATCCCCAAATTTTGGTGAAAATTTTAAATGCATTTATCAAATGGTTGTAGTTCAAATGGGACCCTAAAACCATGGGAAACCAATTTTAAAGAAATGAGATCAAGAAATAATTATATAATTAATTCCACTGATAAAAGAAAAGTTTTTCTTGAGTGGGTAAACAAGTCCAATAATATATTTGGAAAGTTTTCACTTGGGGTAAAAACTCCATAATAACCAAGAAAAGAATGGTTCTGAAATCAAAAAGGAAATCAAGAAAATAAAAAAATTATTTCCTGGCAAAATTTTAATTAATAAAACAAGGTCAAAATTTTGGGGTGTCACTTTTATTGTATGCAATGCAATCGCCATGTAATGCTTTACTTTATCACTAAGCGGTAGCGATAGTCATAGAAGCATAAGATTGGCAAGGCGACAACGATGCTACGATGGAGATCAAGGTGTCGCGCCGGTGATGATGGTGATCATGACGGTGCTTCGGAGATGGGGATCACAAGCACAAGATGATGATGGCCATATCATATCACTTATATTGATTGCATGTGATGTTTATCTTTTATGCATCTTATTTGCTTTGATTGACGGTAGCATTATAAGATGATCTCTCACTAAATTTCAAGATAAAAGTGTTCTCCCTGAGTATGCAGTGTTGCCAAAGTTCATCGTGCCCAGACACCGCGTGATGATCGGGTGTGATAAGCTCGGCGTCCATCTACAACGGGTGCAAGCCAGTTTTTGCACACGCATAATACTCATGTTAAACTTGACGAGCCTAGCATATGCAGATATGGCCTCGGAACACTGAGACCGAAAGGTCGAGCGTGAATCATATAGTAGATATGATCAACATAGTGATGTTCACCACTGAAAACTACTCCATTTCACGTGATGATCGGTTATGGTTTAGTTGATTTGGATCACGTGATCACTTAGATGATTAGAGGGATGTCTATCTAAGTGGGAGTTCTTAAGTAACATGATTAATTGAACTTTAATTTATCATGATCTTAGTCCTGGTAGTATTAGCATATCTATGTTGTAGATCAATAGCTCGCGTTTAGCACCTCTGTTTTATTTTTGATATGTTCCTAGAGAAAAATAAGTTGAAAGATGTTTGTAGCAATGATGCAGATTGGATCCGTGATCTGAGGTTTATCCTCATTGCTGCACAGAAGAATTATGTCCTTGATGCACCGCTAGGTGACAGACCTATTGCAGGAGCAGATGCAGACATTATGAACGTTTGGCTAGCTCAATGTGATGACTACTTGATAGTTTAGTGCACCATGCTTAACGGCTTAGAATCGGGACTTCAAAGACGTTTTGAACGTCATGGACCATATGAGATGTTCCAGGAGTTGAAGTTAATATTTCAAGCAAATACCCGAGTTGAGAGATATGAAGTCTCCAACAAGTTCTATAGCTAAAAGATGGAGAAGAATAGCTCAAGCAGTGAGCATGTGCTCAGATTGTCTGGGTACTACAATCACTTGAATCAAGTGGGAGTTAATCTTTCAGATAAGATGGTGATTGACAGAATTCTCTAGTCACCATCACCAAGTTAGTAGAACTTCGTGATGAACTATAATATGCAAGGGATAAAGGAAACGACTCCCAAGCTCTTCGTGATGCTGAAATCAACAAAGGTAGAAATCAAGAAAAACATCAAGTGTTGATGGTTGACAAGACCACTAGTTTCAAGAAAAGGGCAAAGGGAAGAAGGGGAATTTCAAGAAGAACGACAAGCAAGTTGCTGCTCAAGTGAAGAAGCTCAAGTCTGGTCCTAAGGCTGACACTGAGTGCTTCTACTACAAAGGAACTGGTCATTGGAAGCGGAACTGCCCCAAGTATTTGGTGGATAAGAAGGATGGTAAAGTGAACAAAGGTATATTTGATATACAGATTATTGATGAGTATTTTACTAGTGTTCGTAGCAACCCCTTGGTATTTGATACTGGTTCAGTTGCTAAGAGTAGTAACTCGAAACGGGAGTTGCAGAATAAACAGAAACTAGTAAAGGGCGAGGTGATGATGTGTGTTGGAAGTAGTTCCAAGATTGATATGATCATCATCGCACACTCCCTATACTTTCGGGATTAGTTTGAAACTAAATAAGTGTTATTTGGTGTTTGCGTTGAGCATGAATATGATTTGATCATGTTTGTTGCAATACGGTTATTCATTTAAATTAGAGAATAATTGTTGTTCTATTTACATGAATAAAACCTTCTATGGTCATACACCCAATAAAATGGTTTGTTGGATCTCGATCGTAGTGATACACATATTCATAACATTGAAGCCAAAAGATGCAAAGTTAATAATGATAGTGTAACTTATTTGTGGCACTGCCGTTTAAGTCATATTGGTGTAAAGCGTATGAAGAAACTCCATGCTGATGGGCTTTTGGAATCACTTGATGCTTGCGAACCATGCCTCATGGGCAAGATGACTAAGACTCCGTTCTCCGGAACAATGGAGCGAGCAACTGACTTATTGGAAATAATACATACTGATGTATGCGATCCGATGAGTGTTGAGGCTCACGGCGGGTATCGTTATTTTCTAACCTTCAAAGATGAGTTGAGCAGATATGGGTATATCTACTTGATGAAACATAAGTCTGAAACATTTGAAAAGTTCAAAGAATTTCAGAGTGAAGTGGAAAATCATCGTGACAAGAAAATAAAGTTTCTATGATCTGATCGCAGAGACGAATATTTGAGTTGCGAGTTTGGTCTTCAATTAAAACAATGTGGAATAGTTTCACAAATTCGTGCCACCTGGAACACCACAGCATAATGGTGTGTTCGAACGTCATAACCGTACTTTATTGGATATAGTGCAATCTATGATGTCTCTTACCGATTTACCACTATCATTTTGGGGTTATGCATTAGAGACAGCTGCATTCACGTTAAAAAAGGGCACCATCTAAATCCGTTGAGATGACACCGTATGAACTGTGGTTTGGCAAGAAACCAAAGTTGTCATTTCTTAAAGTTTGGGGTTGCGATGCTTATGTGAAAAAGTTTCGTCCTGATAAGCTCAAACCCAAACCGGAAAAATTTGTCTTCATAGAATACCCAAAGGAAACTGTTGGGTACACCTTCTATCACAAATCCAAAGGCAAGATATTCGTTGCTAAGAATGGATCCTTTCTAGAGAAGGAGTTTCTCTCGAAAGAAGTGAGTGGGTGGAAAGTAGAACTTGATGAGGTAACTGTACCTGCTCCCTTATTGGAAAGTAGTTCATCACAGAAATCTGTTCTTGTGACTACTACACCAATTAGTGAGGAAGCTAATGATGATGATCATGAAGCTTCAGATCAAGTTACTAACGAACCTCGTAGGTCAACCAGAGTGAGATCTACACCAGAGTGGTACGGTAATCCTGTTCTGGAGGTCATGTTACTTGACCATTACAAACCTACGAACTATGAAGAAGCGATGGTGAGCCCAGATTCCACAAAATGGCTTGAGGCCATGAAATCTGAGATGGGATCCATGTATGAGAAAAAAGTGTGGACTTCGGTTGACTTGCCCGATGATCGGCAAGCCATAGAAAATAAATGGATCTTCAAGAGGAAGACAGACACTGATAGTAGTGTTAGTATCTACAAAGCTAGATTTGTCGCAAAAGGTTTTCGACAAGTTCAAGGTGTTGACTACGATGAGAGTTTCTCAGTCGTATGTATGCTTAAGTCTGTCCGAATCATGTTAGCAATTGCCGCATTTTATGAAATCTGGCAAATGGATAAATAAAATTGCAATCCTTAATGGATTTATTAAAGAAGAGTTGTATATGATGCAACCATAAGGTTTTGTCAATCTTAAAGGTGCTAACAAAATATGCAAGCTCCAGCGATCCATCTATGGACTGGTGTAAGCATCTCAGAGTTGGAATATACACTTTGATAAGTTGATCAAAGGATATAGTTTTATACACACTTGCGGTGAAGCCTGTATTTACAAGAAAGTGAGTGGGAGCACTACAACATTTCTGATAAGTATATGTGAATGACATATTGTTGATCGGAAATAATGTAGAATTATTCTACAAAGCATAAAGGAGTGTTTGAAAGGAGTTTTTCAAAGTAAGACCTCGGTGAAGCTACTTACATATTGAGCATCAAAATCTATAGAGATAGATCAAGACGCTTGATAAGTTTTTTCAATGAGTACATACCTTGACAAGATTTTGAAGTAGTTCAAAATGGAACAGTCAAATAAAGAGTTCTTGCCTATGTTACAAGGTGTGAAATTGAGTAAGACTCAAAGCCCGACCACGGCAGAAGATAGAAAGAGAATGAAAGTCATTCCCTATGCCTCAGCCATAGGTTCTATAAAGTATGCCATGCTGTGTACCAGATCTATTGTATACCCTACACTGATTTTGGCAAGGGAGTACAATCGTGATCTAGGAGTAGATCACTAGACATTGGTCAAAATTATCCTTAGTGGAATAAGGATATGTTTCTCGATTATGGAGGTGACAAAAGGTTTGTCGTAAAGGGTTACGTCGATGTAAGTTTTGACACTGATCCAGATGACTCTAAGTCTCAAACAGGATACATATTAAAAGTGGGAGCTATATGCTAGAGTAGCTCCGTGCAGAGCATTGTAGACATAGAAATTTGCAAAATACTAACGGATCTAAATGTGACAGACCCGTTGACTAAAATTATCTCACAAGCAAAACATGATCACACCTTACTACTCTTTGGGTGTTAATCACATAGCGATGTGAACTAGATTATTGACTCTAGTAAAACCTTTGGGTGTTGGCCACATGGCGATGTGAACTATGGATATTAATCACATGGTGATGTGAACTATTGGTGTTAAATCACATGGCGATGTGAAACAGATTATTGACTCTAGTGCAAGTGGGAGACTGTAGGAAATATGCCCTAGAGGCAATAAGAAAGTTATTATTTATTTCCTTTATTTCATGATAAATGTTTATTATTCATGCTAGAATTGTATTAACAGGAAACATAATACATGTGTGAGTACATAGACAAACAAAGTGTCACTAGTATGCCTCTACTTGACTAGCTCATTGATCAAAGATGGTTATGTTTCCTAGCCATAGACATGAGTTGTCATTTGATTAACGGGGTCACATCATTAGGAGAATGATGTGATTGACTTGACCCATTCCGTTAGCTTAGCACACGACCATTTAGTATTCTGCTATTGCTTTCTTCATGACTTATACATGTTCCTATGACTATGAGATTATGCAACTCCCGTTTACCGGAGGAACACTTTGTGTGCTACCAAACGTCACAACGTAACTAGGTGATTATAAAGGTGCTCTACAGGTGTCTCTCAAGGTACTTGTTGGGTTGGCGTATTTCGAGATTAGGATTTGTCACTCCGATTGTCGGAGAGGTATCTCTGGGCCTTCTCGGTAATGCACATCACTTAAGCCTTGCAAGCATTACAACTAATGAGTTAGTTGCGATATGATGTATTACAGAACGAGTAAAGAGACTTGCCGGTAACGAGATTGAACTAGGTATTGAGATACCGACGATCGAATCTCGGGCAAGTAACATACCGATGACAAAGGGAACAACGTATGTTGTTATGCGGTCTGACAGATAAAGATCTTCGTAGAATATGTGGGAGCCAATATGAGCATCCAGGTTCCTCTATTGGTTATTGACCGGAGACGTGTCTCGGTCATGTCTACATAGTTCTCGAACCCGTAGGGTCCGCACGCTTAAAGTTTCGATGACGGTTATATTATGAGTTTATGTATTTTGATGTACCGAAAGAGTTCGGAGTCCCGGATGAGATCGGGGACATGACGAGGAGTCTCGAAATGGTCGAGACGTAAAGATCGATATATTGGACGACTATATTCGGACATCGGAAAGGTTCCGAGTGATTCGAGTATTTTCGGGAGTACCAGGGAGTTACGGGAATTCGTATTGGGCCTTAATGGGCCATATGGGAAAGGAGAGAAAGGCCTCAAAGGGTGCCGCACCCCTCCCCATGGGCTGGTCCGAATTGGACTAGGGAGGGGGGGGCGCCCCCTTCCTTCCTTCTCCTTTTCCCTTCCCTTTCCTTCCCTCCTACTCCTACTACTTGGAAGGGCTCCTAGTTCTACTAGGAAAGGGGGAATCCTACTCCCAGTGGGAGTAGGACTCCCCTAGGGCGCGCCATAGAGAGGGCCGACCCTCCCCCTCCTCCACTCCTTTATATACGGGGGCAGGGGGCACCCCATAGGCACAACAATTGATCGTTTGATCTTTTAGCCGTGTGCGGTGCCCCCCTCCACCATAGTCCACCTCGATAATACTGTAGCGGTGCTTAGGCGAAGCACTGCGTTGGTAGAACATCATCATCGTCACCAGACCGTCGTGCTGACGAAACTCTCCCTCAACACTTGGCTGGATCGGAGTTCGAGGGACGTCATCAGGCTGAACGTGTGCTGAACTTGGAGGTGCCGTGCATTCGGTAATTGATCGGTCGGATCATGAAGACGTACGACTACACCAACCGCGTTGTGCTAACGCTTCCGCTTTCGGTCTACGAGGGTACGTGGACAACACTTTCCCCTCTCGTTGCTATGCATCACCATGGTCTTGCGTGTGCGTAGGAATTTTTTTGAAATTACTACGTTCCCCAACATTTCTTGGTCCCATGCAAGAGATGGGAATGAATTTCAAACACCAGGGCACTGCTGATTGCCTGCAAAATGTTGAGATACATGTTTTTTAAATTCTAGTAAATTCAAAACTCGTCTGGAATTCATGAAACTTGGCATGCTATCATGGAGCGGCATCAACATGTCGTGGTGAAAATTTTGTCCTTTTTGGGGCAGGTTTGGGTATAAGCTTCTCACAACCAGAGGTTCTCACAACAAGCATGATGGTTTCGATAGGGAGCGTACCACCTTTGGGGACGGGGCGATATCCATTGCCTCTTATTGCTTTCAAAAAATTTCTAGTGTCAACATAGAACAACATGAGTCTTGTGTTTAATCTTGGAATTTTTCGGGGTTCGTTTGGCCTTTTTTATACATTAACTGGGTTTTGTAGGCATTTTATGTGCATAATTCAAATTTGAACTACAAGCAAATGCTCCAATGCACTAAAGTTGGTTGAAAAATCACATGTGTGTCCTTGGGTCAATTTCTAGGTCCCATGCAAGCGATTGGAATGACATTCAAACACCGGGGCACTGTTGATTGCCGGCAAAACGATGAGATGCCTATTTTTTTAAATTCTAGTAAATCCAAAACTCGTCTAAAATTCATGAAACTTGGCATGCTATCATGGAGCGACATCAACATGCTGTGGTGAAACTTTTGTCCCATTTGGGGCAGGTTTGGGTATAAGCTTCTCACAAACCAGAGGTTCTCACAACAAGCATGATGGTTTCGATAGGGAACGTACCACCTTTGGGGACGAGACGATATCCGTTGCCTCTTATTGCTTTCAAGAATTTTATATTGTCAACATAGAACAACATGAGTCTTGTGTTTAATCTTGGAATTTCTCAGGGTTCGTTTGGCCTTTTTATACATTAACTGGTTTTTGTAGGTATTTTATGTGCATAATTCAAATTTGAACTAAAAGCACATGCTCCAATGCACTAAAGTTGGTTGAAAAATCACATGTGTGTCCTTGGGTGAATTTCTAGGTCCCATGCAAGAGATTGGAATGAAATTCAAATACCAGGGCACTTTTGATTGCCGGCAAAACGTTGAGATGCCTGGTTTTTGAATTCTAGTAAATTCAAAACTCGTCTAAAATTCATGAAACTTGGCATGCTATCATGGAGCGGCATCAACATGCCATGGTAAAAAAATTATCCCATTTGGGGCAGGTTCGGGTATATGCTTCTCACAAACCAGAGGTTCTCACAACAAGCATGATGGTTTCGATAGGGAACGTCCCACTTTTGGGGATGAAACGATATCCATTGCCTCTTATTGCTTTCAATTTTTTTCTCGTGTCAACATAGAACAACATGAGTGTTGTGTCAATTTTTGGACTTTTTTCGGGGTTCATTTGGACATTTTTATGCATTAACTGAGTTTTCAATGCATTTATGTGCATAATTCAAATTTGAACTACATGCACATGCTCCAGTGCATATAAATTGGTCGAAAAAACAAATATGTCTCCTCGGTGCATGCTTAGGTCCCATGTAAGAGATGGGAATGAATTTCAAACACCAGGGCACCGTTGATTTCTGGCAAAACATTGAGATGCCTGGTTTTTAAGTTCTGGTAAATCCAAAACACGTCTGAAATTCATGAAACTTGGCATGCTATCATGGAGCGGAATCAACATGCCGTGGTGAAAAAATTGTCCCATTTGGGGCAGGTTTGGCTATATGCTTCTCACAACAGGCTGCCACTTTAATATCTCAAACGTTTGTAGAATTCAAACCGTGTGCGTTCTTTTAACCATTCACGTGACGCCACATGTCTTGGTTTTAATGGCTATAGGAGGTGTCGTGCGGACAGCTGTTTGACCTTGACTAAACGGGAGGCATGCGAGCGCAGTCCGGTGTGCAGGCTGACCGAGAGGCGTGCAAGATGTCCTCCAATCCGCGGGCTCACCGGGAAGCATGGGAGCTGTACGCTGCGTAGGCTCACTAGGAAGCGAGCCCTTTGACTTCCATGGCCGCCCGCCTTCCTCTCCGTTAATGGTGCCTGAGCCGTTGTTTAATACGGGCGGCCTTACTGTTCGCCTCCCATTCCCCTCCCTCCCGTAGACCTCCACCAACGCCATGGCGTAGAACGATCATCTGCCACTAGTCTTCAAGTTTGGTGAAGTCGACTCCGAGCCGGAGGAGATAGAAAATAAGGAGGAATGGGGCCTCATGGACATGGCCCAAAACGAGCTGGCTGTGGCGGTTTCTCCCCCGCTCCCGTCCCAGCTCCCATCCCCGCGCCCGCGCCAGCGACCATCCCCGTAGCATTGACGGGCTGGTCGCCGAGCACTATCGCAGAGCTCGAAGCCGCAGGCGTCAGCGAGGTCTCCGCGGACCGGCGCGAGCTCGTGTACATGCCAGCACCAGCGCCTGTGCCTGTGTGCGCCCCTCCACCCACCATGGCTCCAGCCCCCATGCGTTTGGCTGCACCCGCCACACCCATGCCCATACGCGTGCCCCCCTCAGCGGCATGGGATGCTGTCGTCGACCGCTACCTCTCAGCGGCGCCAGTTGCCATCCTCCCGTGCCCCGTCCGTCGATCACGCGACGACATGATGTTTGATTTACAAGTGAAGAACATTTTGTGATGCCTTGAAGACTTCAACAGCGGCGTCCCGTAGGATGACAACGACAATGACGGCGCGGCACGCCGCCTCCGCCGCCACCGTAAATAGTTTTTTTGGGGTTTAATACTGTATCTCGAATTGTTGATCATATCAATATAAATTCGCAGTGTGACTGAATGAAAGATATGGTTTGAACGTACTTGTGTTTTTATCTCTTAATATACAGACTTAACAAACGATTTTCTTTTGAAAAAAATGTCAATGGTTTTTAAATATAAAACACTCATCGCAAACGTTTTAGTTAGAACACCCGGATGCAAATCGACAGCTTCCCTAGGAAGCCAAGGGAAAATGTGTCGAGCAGGATTTCTGCATCGCTTCAACGCAAACGGTTGTTTTGCATGACCCGTGTGCAAGCACGTACAAACAATTGGGTAATATTTGCATATCTGTCATTTTGGGTATGTTGCCATTTGTCAAACTGGAAAGATTGCATTTGTTTATCTAGTAACATTGCCATTTGTCAACCTTGTAACACTGCGATTTGTCAAAATATGCAGCTAAAAATCACTAGCACTATCTAATTTTTGCAACTAAAATCACTAGCACTGTGCATATGGACACCACTAGCAAGCGTGAGTTGATGGATGCATATGCAAATGTACCATTGATTACATACAACAAGTCATCATCCCACGATGACAACGAGGACACACATTGGATTATAGATCATTTCCAACAAAACATTCTAGTAAAGTTTTTCTCACACAACAAATAACAAAGCGATGAAATGAACTTCAGGTCAACCACTCGTCGGCGTTGGAAACACTTGCTTTGAACCAGAAGCGATTCTCTGGGAAGGGCCAACTACTCTCAATCTCGAGACCAACGCAGGACTGATCATCCAGGCCGAAGCGGCCTATGTGAGGACCCATATTGGGACGGTAGGGAAGCATAGCAATGTCCTAGGTATAGATACAGTTGCTTCTCATAAATGGTAGTAATGTTGTGTCAACAGCAGCTGGATCGCCTTCCACCATCATTGGATAGTTTTGTCCAAGGACGAGCGAGTTTCCTCCAAGACTTTCAATACTGAACCAGGGAGAAGGTGTTGGCGCTAGTACACTAGTATCCATCCCGAATACCCTGCAATGGATGTTGGAATAGGTACGAAGAGTGCGACCATGCGAGACAACAAATGCTTCCTTAGTAACATCAGTAGTGCCCTATATACAGACAATAAGAGGTGATCCATCGGAATAAGTGCGAGGCACCAGTGAGTATATGGGTCCAACTCGTCCTCATGCTCGTCATCATCAGCATCGTCATCTCCCCCTTGGTTATAAAAATTTTCAATTATAGGTGGTGGAATGTTCACAATACCTTGGAAACACAAGAAGGTTAATTAAATAGTAAAGGGAAACTAGCTAACCCGCATGCATGGGGATGAAACAATTATAATTACGGCGGAAGACAAATGTACTGAAAGCATGATGATTCCATGCAAAAAACAGTGCCACGAGTGGTGGCAGCAAACACAAGACCCTCATATTGAATTGCATCATAGTACTCATCCGTGTACAGAAATTGATTTTTGAGCAAAATCCATCGAGGCGTGGAAGTAAGGAAGGCAACAAGCTTATCGAAGATAGCAACAACTTCATAGTTCGTGTAATCCAAGAGCTGCTGGGAACTCGAAAAATTGCTATCTTCTCTAGACGACAGTCACCATGATCGTATTTGAACTCACGTAGAATACCGGTGTACTCAACCTCTGGGCAGTCATCTGAGATTTTTGGAAGTGGAACCCGGTGACGAGTGTACACATTCACAAGTTCCCACTCGCAGTTGTACCCAATATAAACAACCCAATCTCCATTTGCGCCTGCCCAAGCCTTGCCCTCAAGCGATGGCATCTTAACATCATATGTATCATTATCAAGCGACATCAACTTTCACAAGGCGACGCTTCCTCGTCCCCGCGCCAGTCAGCAGGGTCACGACGAAGAAGATACGGGAGATCAAACCGCTCCTGGACCCTTGAGTTCCTTGTAATGATGTTATTAGTTGAGTCGAGAATGGTCTTGAACGAACTTGCCATGCGATCCGAGGTGATGACTGATGTCTACTACAAAACCTTCTTCTTGTAGATGTTGTTGGGCCTCCAAGTGCAGAGGTTTGTAGGACAGTAGCAAATTTCCCTCAAGTGGATGACCTAAGGTTTATCAATCCATGGGAGGCGTAGGATGAAGATGGCCTATCTCAAACAACCCTGCAACCAAATAGCAAAGAGTCTCTTGTGTCCCCAACACACCCAATACAATGGTAAATTGTATAGGTGCAGTAGTTCGGCGAAGAGATGGTGATACAAGTGCAATATGGATGGTATATATATAGGTTTTTGTAATCTAAAAATATAAAAACAGCAAGGTAACTAATGATAAAAGTGAGCACAAATGGTATTGCAATGCTAGGAAACAAGGCCTAGGGTTCATACTATCACTAGTGCAAGTTCTCTCAACAATAATAACATAATTGGATCATATAACTATCCCTCAACATGCAACAAAGAGTCACTCCAAAGTCACTAATAGCGGAGAACAAATGAAGAGATTATGGTAGGGTACGAAACCACCTCAAAGTTATCCTTTCTGATCGATCTATTCAAGAGTCCGTAGTAAAATAACACGAAGCTATTCTTTCCGTTCGATATATCCTAGAGTTTGTACTAGAATAACACCTTAAGACACACATCAACCAAAACCCTAATGTCACCTAGATACTCCAATGTCACCTCAAGTATCCGTGGGTATGATTATGCGATATGCATCACACAATCTCAGATTCATCTATTCAAATTCAACACAAAGTACTTCAAAGAGTGCCCCAAAGTTTCTACCGGAGAGTCAAGACGAAAACGTGTGCCAACCCCTATGCATAAGTTCATGAGGTCACGGAACCCGCAAGTTGATCACCAAAACATACATCAAGTAGATCACGTAATATCCCATTGTCACCACAGATAAGCACATGCAAGACATACATCAAGTGTTCCCAAATCCTTATAGACTCAATCCGATAGATAACTTCAAAGGGAAAACTCAATCCATTACAAGAGAGGAGAAACATCATAAGATCCAACTATAATAGCAAAGGTCGCGATACATCAAGATCACACCACCTCAAGAACACGAGAGAGAGAGAGAGAGAGAGAGATCAAACACATAGCTACTAGTACGTACCCTCAGCCCCGAGGGTGAACTACTCCCTCCTCGTCATGGAGAGCGTCAGGATGATGAAGATGGCCATCAGAGAGGGATTCCCCCCTCCGGCAGGGTGCCGGAACAGGGTCCCGATTGGTTTTTGGTGGCTACAGAGGCTTGCGGCGGCGGAACTCCCGATCTATTGTGCTCCTCGATGTTTTTAGGGTATATGGATATATATAGGCGAAAGAAGTCGGTCAGGGGAGCCATGAGGGGCCCACGAGGGTGGGGGCTTGCCCAGGGGGGTAGGGCGCGCCTCCCTAATACGTCTCCAACGTATCTATAATTTTTATTGCTTCATGCTATATTATATTCTGTTTTGGATGATTAATGGGCTTTGTTATACACTTTTATATTATTTTTGGGACTAACCTATTAACCCGAGGCCCAGCCCAAATTGCTGTTTTTTTGCCTATTTCAGAGTTTCGCAGAAAAAGAATATCAAACGGAGTCCAAATGGAATGAAACCTTCGGGAACGTGATTTTTGGAACAAACGTGATCGAGAGGACTTGGAGTCTACGTCAAGAAATCAACTAGGTGAGCACGAGGCAGGGGGGCGCGCCTACCCGCTGGGTGCGCCCTCCACCCTCATGGGGCCCACGTTGCTCCACCGACGTACTTCTTCCTCCTATATATATACCTACGTACCCCCAAACCAAGAGAAGCATCCACAAAAACCTAATTCCACCGCCGCAACCATCTGTACCCGTGAGATCCCATCTTGGGACCTTTTCCGGCGTCCTGCCGGAGGGGGCATTGATCACGGAGGGCTTCTACATCAACACCATAGCCTCTCCGATGATGTGTGAGTAGTTTACCTCAGACCTTCGGGTCCATAGTTATTAGCTAGATGGCTTCTTCTCTCTCTTTGGATCTCAATACAAAGTTCTCCACGATTCTCGTGGAGATCTAATTGATGTAATCTTCTTTTGCGGTGTGTTTGTTGAGGCCGATGAATTGTGGGTTTATGATCAAGTTTATCTATGAACAATATTTGAATCTTCTCTGAATTCTTTTATGTATGATTGGTTATCTTTGCAAGTCTCTTCGAATTATCAGTTTGGTTTGGCCTACTAAACTGATCTTTCTTGCAACGGGAGAAGTGCTTAGCTTTGGGTTCAATCTTGCGGTGTCCTTTCCCAGTGATAGCAGGGGCAGCAAGGCACGTATTGTATTGTTGCCATCAAGGATAACTAGATGGGGTTTATATCATATTTCATGAGTTTATCCCTCTACATCATGTCATCTTACTTAAAGCATTACTTTGTTCTTATGAACTTAATACTATAGATGCATGCTAGATAGCGGTCGATGTGTGAAGTAATAGTAGTAGATGCAGGCAGGAGTCGCGATCTACTTGTCACGGACGTGATGCCTATATACATGATCATACCTAGATATTCTCATAACTATGCTCAATTCTATCAATTGCTCAACAGTAATTTGTTCACCCACCGTAATACCTATGCTCTTGACAGAAGCCACTAGTGAAACCTATGGCCCCCGGGTCTATTTTCCATCATATTAATCTTCCAACACTTAGCTATTTTTATTGCCTTTTATTTTACTTTGCATCTTTATTATAAAAATACCAAAAATATTATCTTACCGTATCGTCAGATCTCACTTTCGTAAGTGACCGTGAAGGGATCGACAACCCCTTTGTTGCGTTGGTTGCGAGGTTTTTATTTGTTTGTGTAGGTGCGAGGGACTTGAGCGTGGCCTCCTACTCGATTGATACCTTGGTTCTCAAAAACTGAGGGAAATACTTACGCTACTTTACTGCATCACCCTTTCCTCTTCAAGGGAAGACCAACGCAGTGCTCAAGAGGTAGCAAGAAGGATTTCCGGCGCCGTTGCCGGGGAGATTTGAGCCAAGTCAAGTCAGGATTTTATTTCTCGTCAACTAGCCATTTCTGACGCCGTTGCCGGGGAGTCTACGCAGAAGTCAACATACCAAGTACCCATCACAAACTGTTATCTCCCGCATTACATTATTTGCCATTTGCCTCTCGTTTTCCTCTCCCCCACTTCACCCTTGCCGTTTTATTCGCCCTCTCTTTCTGTTTGCCTCTTTCGCTTGCTTCTTGTTTTTTATGCCGTTATGTCTGAAATTGGGGAAAATATTGTCGATATGGACAATAATAATAACATGCAAAATTCTGATGCTCTTGCTGAAGAACCCCCTATCTTACATACAAAAAAATTCCGAATTGGTAGTGGTAATATCATTGGAAAAGGGGTTATTCAAGATTTCTTTACTTGTGTCGGTGCTTTGCCTTCTATGGGTAGTTCTATTCTCCATAGAACTAGTAGTCTTGCGGGCGCTATCGCCATGCTTGTGGTTGAACTTGAAACACAATTTATGCACATGCATCCTTGCATACAAAGGATTTTCTTAGAATTTTCTAATATTGAGCATTCTTCTGTTAAGCGTGCCGCTACTATTTTCTTGGCTCATGAATTCAGATTTATAATAAAAGAGGCCAAAGAAATCTTTGCACACTAGAGGGTGGACGCTGGCCGTCCTCCCATAGAGGCAATCCTCTTTGATCAAGAGGAAATAATGCGTTTTCAATCTCTAGACTATGTTGCTTTTAATGAAACCTTAGAAAAAGGGTTCCTGCCAATGTTCTAGTTGACAGAATTTCTCAACTTAATAATGATTTTGCTATCCGAATTAATGAGCTAGGATATTCTCTCGAGTATAGGCTCACAAAGTTCTGTCAGAAAAATGCTTATAATGATGAATTGGTTGTGCAATACGAAGGGCCGAAGGAGGAACCTATACCTCCCAAAATTGATCTTGGGGACTCTTGTCCCATTAAATTTAGCCCTTTTGATTACTTTTGCTTGCCACAAAGAAAACTTGTAGTTGAACGAAGAGAATATGAAATGAGTTTTCGTGATATATCCTATAATTATGGCAATACCTAGATCTATCCTTGCTTTTATGCCTAGCTAGGGGCGTTAAACGATAGCGCTTGCTGGGAGGCAACCCAATTTTATTTTTAGTTTTTTTTTTGCTTTTTGCTTCTGTTTAGGAATAAATCTTTGATCTAGCCCCTGGTTAGGTTTGTTTTTATGTTTTAATTAGTGTTTGTGCCAAGTTAAACCTATATGATCTTCTTGGATGATAGTTACTTGATCTTGTTGAAAATTCCAGAGACTTTTTGTTCACGAAAACAATTATTAAAAATCACCAGAACGTGATAAAATATTGATTCAAATTGCATCAGATCAATAAACAAATTTTCTAGGTCGTACTATTTTGGTAGATTTTTTGAAGTTCCAGAAGTTTGCGTTAGTTACAGATGACTACAGACTGTTCTGTTTTTGACAGATTCTGTTTTTCGTGTGTTGTTTGCTTATTTTGATGAATCTATGGCTAGTAAAATAGTTTATAAACCATAGAGAAGTTGGAATACAGTAGGTTTAACACCAATATAAATAAAGAATTAGTTCATTACAGTACCTTGAAGTGGTGTTTTGTTTTCTTTCGCTAACGGAGCTCACGAGATCTTCTGTTAAGTTTTGTGTTGTGAAGTTTTCAAGTTTTGGGTAAAAGATTTGATGGATTATGGAACAAGGAGTGGCAAGAGCCTAAGCTTGGGTATGCCCATGGCACCCCAAGATAATCTAAGGACACCAAAAAGCCAAAGCTTGGGGATGCCCCGGAAGGCATCCCCTCTTTCGTCTACTTCCATTGGTAACTTTACTTGGAACTATATTTTTATTCACCACATGATATGTGTTTTGCTTGGAGCGTCTTGTATGATTTGAGTCTTTGATTTTTAGTTTACCACAATCATATTTTCTGTACACACCTTTTGAGAGAGACACACATGATTCGGAGTTTATTAGAATACTCTATGCGCTTTGCTTATATCTTTTGAGCTATATAGTTTTTGCTCTAGTGCTTCACTTATATTTTTTAGAGCACGGCGGTGGTTTTGTTTTATAGAAACTATTATTCTCTCATGCTTCACTTATATTATTTTGAGAGTCTTAAACAGCATGGTAATTTGCTTAAATTGGGAAATTAATCCTAATATGTTAGGTATTCAAGACTAGTAAACAACTTTCTTATGAGTGTGTTGAATACTAAGAGAAGTTTGATGCTTGATGATTGTTTTGAGATATGGAGGTAGTGATATTAAGGTTGTGCTAGTTGAGTAGTTGTGAAATTGAGAAATACTTGTGTTGAAGTTTGCAAGTCCCGTAGCATGCACGTATGGTAAACGTTATGTAACAAATTTGAAACATGATGTGTTCTTTGATTGTCTTCCTTATGAGTGGCGGTCGGGGACGACCGATGGTCTTTTCCTACCAATCTATCCCCTAGGAGAATGCGCGTAATGCTTGGTTTTTGATGACTTGTAGATTTTTGCAATAAATATGTGAGTTCTTTATGACTAATGTCGAGTCCATGGATTATACGCACTCTTACCCTTCCATAATTGCTAGCCTCTTCGGTACCATGCATTGCCCTTTCTCACATTGAGAGTTGGTGCAAACTTCGCCGGTGCATCCAAACCCCGTGATATGATACGCTCTGTCACACATAAACCTCCTTATATCTTCCTCAAAACAGCCACCATACCTACCTATTATGGCATTTCCATAGCCATTTCGAGATATATTGCCATGCAACTTTCCACCGTTCCGTTTATCATGACACGTTCATCATTGTCATATTGCTTTGCATGATCATGTAGTTGACATCGTATTTGTGGCAAAGCCACCGTTCATAATTTTTCATACATGTCACTCTTGATTCATTGTCTATCCCGGTATACCACCGGAGGCATTCATATAGAGTCATACTTTGTTCTAGTATTGAGTTGTAATCATTGAGTTGTAAATAAACAGAAGTGTGATGATCATCATTCATAGAGCATTGTCCCAATAAAAAAAGAGAAAGGCCAAATAAAAAAAGGAAGGCCCAAAAAAAGAGAAAATAAAAGGGACAATGCTACTATCCTTTTTTTCCACACTTGTGCTTCAAAGTAGCACCATGATCTTCATGATAGAGAGTCTCTTATTTTTTTCACTTTCATATAGTAGTGGTAATTTTTCATTATAGAACTTGGCTTGTATATTCCAACAATGGGCTTCCTCAAATGCCCTAGGTCTTCGTGAGCAAGCAAGTTGGATGCACGCCCACTTAGTTTCTTTTGTTGAGATTTCATGCATTTATAGCTCTAGTGCATACGTTGCATGGCAATCCCTACTCCTTTCATTAACATCAATCGATGGGCGCCTCCATAGCCCGTTGATTAGGCGCGTTGATGTGAGACTTTCTCCTTTTTTGTCTTCTCCACATAACCCCCATCATTATATTCTATTCCACCCATAGTGCTATATCCATGGCTCACGCTCATGTATTGCATGAAGGTTGAAAAAGTTTGAGATTACTAAAGTATGAAACAATTGATTGGCTTGTCATCGGGGTTGTGCATGATGAGAGCATTCTTGTGTGACGAAAATGGAGCATGACTAAACTATATGATTTTGTAGGGATGAACTTTCTTTGGCCATGTTATTTTGAGAAGACATAATTGCTTAGTTAGTATGCTTGAAGTATTATTACTTTTATGTCAATATTAAACTTTTTATCTTGAATCTTTCGGATCTGAATACTCATACCACAATTAAGAGGGTTACATTAGGAGTCGGTCTACTTGTCACGGACGTGATGCCTATATACATGATCATACCTAGATGTTCTCATAACTATGCTCAATTCTATCAATTGCTCAACAGTAATTTGTTCACCCACCGAAATACTTATGCTCTTGAGAGAAGCCACTAGTGAAACCTACGGCCCCGGGTCTATTTTCCATCATATCAATCTTCCAACGCTTAGCTATTTTTATTGCCTTTTATTTTACTTTGCATCTTTATTATAAAAATACCAAAAATATTATCTTATCATATCTATCAGATCTCACTTTCGTAAGTGACCATGAAGACAACCCCTTTATTGCGTTGGTTGCGAGGTTTTTATTTGTTTGTGTAGGTGCGAGGGACTTAAGCGTGGCCTCCTACTGGATTGATACCTTGGTTCACAAAAACTGAGGGAAATACTTACGCTGCTTTACTGCATCACCCTTTCCTCTTCAAGGGAAAACCAACGCAGTGCTCAAGAGGTAGCACTCCCTGCATCGTGGCTTCCTCGAGGCTTCCCTGACGTCTACTCCAAGTCTCCTGGGTTGCTTCCGTTCCAAAAATAACTCTCCTGAAGATTTCATTCTGTTTGGACTCCATTTGATATTCCTTTTCTTCGAAACGCTGAAATAGGCAAGAAAACAACATTTTGGGCTAGGCCTCCGGTTAATAGGTTAGTCCCAAAAAGAAGATAAAAGTGTATAATAAAGCCCATAAACATCCAAAACGAGATAATATAATAGCAAGGAACAATAAAAATTATAGATACGTTGGAGACGTATCAAGCATCCCCAAGCTTAATTCATGCTCGTCCTCGAGTAGGTAAATGATAAAAAACAGAATTTTTGATGTGGAATGCTACCTAACATATTTATCAATGTAATCTTCTCCATTGTGGTAAGAATATTCAAATCCATAAGATTCAAGACAAAAGTTTAATATTGACATAAAAATAATAATACTTCAAGCATACTAACCAAGCAATTATGTCTTATCAAATTAACATAGCCAAAGAAAGCTTATCCCTACAAAATCATATAGTTTGGCCATGCTTCATTTTCGTCACACAAAATGCTCCCATCATGCACAACCCCGATGCGAGCAATTGGTTCATACTTTTTAACGCGCTTCAGCCTTTTCAGCCCTCAGGCAATACATGAGCGCAATCCATGGACATAGCACTATGGGTGGAATAGAGTATGATGATAGGGGTTATGTGAGAAGACAAAAAGGAGAAAGTCTCACATTGACGCGGCTAATCAATGGGCTATGGAGATGCCCATAAATTGATGTCAATGCAAGGAGTAGGGATTGCCATGCAACGGATGCACTAGAGCTATGAATATATGAAAGCTCATCAAAAGAAACTAAGTGGGTGTGCATCCAACTTGCTTGCTCACGAAGACCTAGGGCATTTTGAGGAAGCCCATCATTGGAATATACAAGCCAAATTCCATAATGAAAAATTCCCACTAGTATATGAAAGTGACAAACTAAGAGACTCTCTATCATGAAGATCATGGTGCTACTTTGAAGCACAAGTGTGGAAAAAGGATAGTAACATTGTCCCTTCTCTCTTTTTCTCTATTTTTTTCTTTTTCTCTTTTTTTATTCGGGCCTTCTCTTTTTTTGGCCTCTTTTTCCTTTTCTTTTCTTTTTCTCTCGCCCGGAGTCTCATCCCGACTTGTGGGGGAATCATAGTCTCCATCATCCTTTCGTCACATGGGACAATGCTTTAATAATGATGATCATCACACTTTTATTTACTTACAAATCAAGAATTACAACTCGATACTTAGAACAAAATATGACTCTATGTGAATGCCTCCGGCGGTGTACCGGGATATGCAATGAATCAAGAGTGACATGTATGAAAAATTAGCATGGTGGCTTTTGAAGGAAATATGCCCTAGAGGCAATAATAAAGTTATTATTTATTTCCTCATATATCATGATAAATGTTTATTATTCATGCTAGAATTGTATTAGCCAGAAACATAATACATGTGTGAATATATAAACAAACAGAATGTCACTAGTATGCCTCTACTTGACTAGCTCGTTAATCAAAGATGGTTATGTTTCCTAACCGTGAACAAAGAGTTGTTATTTGATTAACGAGGTCACATCATTAGTTGAATGATCTGATTGACATGACCCATTCCATTAGCTTAGCACCCGATCATTTAGTATGTTGCTATTGCTTTCTTCATGACTTATACATGTTCCTATGACTATGAGATTATGCAACTCCCGTTTATCGGAGGAACACTTTGTGTGCTACCAAACGTCACAACGTAACTGGGTGATTACAAAGGTGCTCTACAGGTGTCTCCAAAGGTACTTGTTGGGTTGGCGTATTTCGAGATTAGGATTTGTCACTCCGATAGTCGGAGAGGTATCTTTGGGCCCTCTCGGTAATGCACATCACATAAGCCTTGCAAGCATTACAACTAATATGTTAGTTGTGAGATGATGTATTATGGAACGAGTAAAGAGACTTGCCGGCAACGAGATTGAACTAGGTATTGGATACGGACGATCGAATCTCGGGCAAGTAACATACCGATGACAAAGGGAACAACGTATATTGTTATGCGGTCTGACCGATAAAGATCTTCGTAGAATATGTAGGAGCCAATATGGGCATCCAGGTCCCGCTGTTGGTTATTGACCGGAGACGTGTCTTGGTCATGTCTACATTATTCTCGAACCGTAGGGTCCGCATGCTTAAAGTTACGATGACAGTTATTATGAGTTTATGCGTTTTGATGTACCGAAGTTAGTTCGGAGTCCCGGATGTGATCACGGACATGACGAGGAGTCTCAAGATGGTCGATACATAAAGATCGACATATTGGAAGCCTATATTTGGACATCGGAATGGTTCCGAGTGAAATCGGCAGTTTACTGGAGTACCGGGGGGTTACCGGAACCCCCCCGGGGGTTAATGGGCCCATATGGGCCTTAAGGGAAAAGAGGAGGGGCGGCCAGGGCAGGCCGCGCGCCCCCTCCCCCCTAGTCCGAATAGGACAAGGAAGGGGGGGCGGCGCCCCCCTTTTTCCTTTCCCCCTCTCTCCTTCCTTCTCCTACAAGGCAAGGGAGAGGAGTCCTACTCCAGGTGGGAGTAGGACTCCTCCTGGCGCACCCCTTGGGGGCCGGCCGCGCCCTCCCCTCCCCTCCTTTATATACGGGGGCAGGGGGAACCTTAGAACACACAAGTTGATCATCGTGATTGTTCCTTAGCCGTGTGCCGTGCCCCCTTCCACCATATTCCACCTCGATCATATCGTTGCGGTGCTTAGGCGAAGCCCTGCATCGGTAGAACATCATCGTCGTCATCACGCCGTCGTGCTGACGGAACTCATCCCCAAAGCTTTGCTGGATCGAAGCCCGGGGAGCGTCATCGAGCTGAACGTGTGCTAAGAACTCGGAGGTGCCGGAGTAACGGTGCTCGGATCGGTCGGATCGGGAAGACGTACGACTACTTCCTCTATGTTGCGTCAACGCTTCCGCTTCGGTCTACGAGGGTACGTAGACAACACTCTCCCCTATCGTTGCTATGCATCACCATGATCTTGCGTGTGCGTAGATTTTTTTTTTTGAAATTACTACGTTCCCCAACAGTGGCATCCGAGCCTAGGTTTTTATGGTTTGATGTTATATGCACGAGTAGAACACAAGTGAGTTGTGGACGATATAAGTCATACTGCCTACCAGCATGTCATACTTTGGTTCGGCGGTATTATTGGATGAAGCGGCCCGGACCGACATTACGCGTACGCTTACGCGAGACTGGTTCTACCGACGTGCTTTGCACACAGGTGGCTGGCGGGTGTCAGTTTCTCCAACTTTAGTTGAACCGAGTATGGCTATGCCCGGTCCTTGCGAAGGTTAAAACGGAGTCTATTTGACAAACTATCGTTGTGGTTTTGATGCGTAGGTGAGATTGGTTCTTGCTTAAGCCCGTAGCAGCCACGTAAAACTTGCAATAAACAAAGTAGAGGACGTCTAACTTGTTTTTGCAGGGCATGTTGTGATGTGATATGGTCAAGACATGATGCTAAATTTTATTGTATGAGATGATCATGTTTTGTAACCGAGTTATCGGCAACTGGCAGGAGCCATATGGTTGTCGCGTTATTGTATGCAATGCAATCGCCCTGTAATGCTTTACTTTATCACTAAGCGGTAGCGATAGTCGTAGAAGCATAAGATAGGCGAGACGACAACGATGCTATGATGGAGATCAAGGTGTCGCGCCGGTGACGATGGTGATCATGACGGTGCTTCGAAGATGGAGATCACAAGCACAAGATGATGATGGCCATATCATATCACTTATATTGATTGCATGTGATGTTTATCTTTTTATGCATCTTATCTTGCTTTGATTGACGGTAGCATTTTAAGATGATCTCTGACTAATTATCAAGAAGTGTTCTCCCTGAGTATGCACCGTTGCGAAAGTTCTCCGTGCTGAGACACCACGTGATGATCGGGTGTGATAGGCTCTACGTTCAAATACAGCGGGTGCAAAACAGTTGCACACGCGGAATACTCAGGTTATACTTGACGAGCCAAGCATATACAGATATGGCCTCGGAACATGGAGACCGAAAGGTCGAGCGTGAATCATATAGTAGATATGATCAACATAATGATGTTCACCATTGAAACTACTCCATCTCACGTGATGATCGGACATGGTTTAGTTGATGTGGATCACGTGATCACTTAGAGGATTAGAGGGATGTCTATCTAAGTGGGAGTTCTTAAGTAATATGATTAATTGAACTTAAATTTATCATGAACTTAGTCCCTGATAGTATCTTGCTTGTTTTATGTTGATTGTAGATAGATGGCCCGTGTTGTTGTTCCGTTGAATTTTAATGCGTTCCTTGAGAAAGCAAAGTTGAAAGATGATGGTAGCAATTACACGGACTGGGTCCGTAACTTGAGGGTTATCCTCATTGCTACACAGAAGAGTTACGTCCTGGAAGCACCGCTGGGTGCCAGGCCTGCTGCTGATGCAAATGACGACGTTAAGAACGTCTGGCAGAGCAAAGCTGATGACTACTCGATAGTTCAATGTGCCATGCTTTACGGCTTAGAACCGGGACTTCAACGACGTTTTGAACGTCATGGGGCATATGAGATGTTCCAAGAGTTGAAGTTAATATTCCAACAGAATGCCTGGATTGAGAGATATGAAGTCTCCAATAAGTTATGTTAGTGAGCATATACTCAAAATGTCTGGGTATTGTAATCACTTGATTCAACTGGGAGTTAATCTTCCGGATGATTGCGTCATTGACAGAATTCTCCAATCACTTCCACCAAGCTACAAAGGCTTCGTGATGAACTATAATATGCAAGGGATGGATAAGACGATTCCCGAGCTCTTCGCAATGCTGAAAGCTGCGGAGGTAGAAATCAAGAAGGAGCATCAAGTGTTGACGGTCAACAAGACCACTAGTTTCAAGAAAAAGGGCAAAGGGAAAAAGAAGGGGAACTTCAAGAAGAACAGCAAGCAAGTTGCTGCTCAAGAGAAGAAACCCAAGTCTGGACCTAAGCCTGAAACTGAGTGCTTCTACTGCAAGCAGACTGGTCACTGGAAGCGGAACTGCCCCAAGTATTTGGCGGATAAGAACGATGGCAAGGTGAACAAAGGTATATGTGATATACATGTTATTGATGTGTACCTTACTAATACTCGCAGTAGTACCTGGGTATTTGATACTGGTTCTGTTGCTAATATTTGCAACTCGAAACAGGGACTACGGATTAAGCGAAGATTGGCTAAGGACGAGGTGACGATGCGCGTGGGAAATGGTTCCAAAGTCGATGTGATCGCGGTCGGCACGCTACCTCTACATCTACCTTTGGGATTAGTTTTAGACCTAAATAATTGTTATTTGGTGCCAGCGTTGAGCATGAACATTATATCTGGATCTTGTTTAATGCGAGACGGTTATTCAATTAAATCCGAGAATAATGGTTGTTCTATTTATATGAGTAATATCTTTTATGGTCATGCACCCTTAAGGAATGGTCTATTCTTATTGAATCTCGATAGTAGTGACACACATATTCATAATATTAAAGCCAAAAGATGCAGAGTTGATAATGATAGTGCAACTTATTTGTGGCACTGCCGTTTAGGTCATATCTATGTAAAGCGCATGAAGAAACTCCATACTGATGGACTTTTGGAACCACTTGATTATGAATCACTTGGTACTTGCGAACCGTGCCTCATGGGCAAGATGACTAAAACACCATTCTCCGGTACTATGGAGAGAGCAACAGATTTGTTGGAAATCATACATACAGATGTATGCGGTCCGATGAATATTGAAGCTCGTGGCGGATATCGTTATTTTCTCACCTTCACAGATGATTTAAGCAGATATGGATATATCTACTTAATGAAACACAAGTCTGAAACATTTGAAAAGTTCAAAGAATTTCATAGTGAAGTGGAAAATCATCGTAACAAGAAAATAAAGTTTCTACGATCTGATCGTGGAGGAGAATATTTGAGTTACGAGTTTGGTCTACATTTGAAACAATGCGGAATAGTTTCGCAACTCACGCCACCTGGAACACCACAACGTAATGGTGTGTCCGAACGTCGTAATCGTACTTTACTTGATATGGTGCGATCTATGATGTCTCTTACAGATTTACCGCTATCATTTTGGGGTTATGCTTTAGAGACAGCCGCATTCACGTTAAATAGAGCACCATCGAAATCCGTTGAGACGACGCCTTATGAACTATGGTTTGGCAAGAAACCAAAGTTGTCGTTTCCAAAAGTTTGGGGCTGCGACGCTTATGTCAAAAAGCTTCAACCGGATAAGCTCGAACCCAAATCGGAGAAATGTGTCTGCATAGGATATCCAAAGGAAACTATTGGATATACCTTCTATCACAAATCCGAAGGCAAGACTTTCGTTGCTAAATTCGGAAACTTTCTAGAGAAGGAGTTTCTCTCGAAAGAAGTGAGTGGGAGGAAAGTAGAACTTGATGAGGTAACTGTACCTGCTCCCCTATTGGGAAATAGCACATCACAGGAACCGGTTTCTGCGACGTCTAAACCAATTGGTGAGGAAGTTAATGATGATGATCATGCAACTTCAGATCAAGTTACTACAGAACCTCGTAGATCAACCAGAGTAAGATCCGCACCAGAATGGTACGGCAATCCTATTCTAGAAATCATGCTACTAGATCATGGTGAACCTACGAACTATGAAGAAGCGATGGTGAGCCCAGATTCCGCAAAATGGCTTGAAGCCATGAAATCTGAGATGGGATCCATGTATGAGAACAAAGTATGGACTTTGGTTGACTTGCCCGATGGTCGGCAAGCAATTGAGAATAAATGGATCTTCAAGAAGAAGACTGACGCTGACGGTAATATTACTGTCTACAAAGCTCGACTTGTCGCAAAAGGTTTTCGACAAGTTCAAGGGATTGACTACGATGAGACCTTCTCACCCGTAGCGATGCTTAAGTCTGTCTGAATCATGTTAGCAATTGCCGCATTTTATGATTATGAAATTTGGCAGATGGATGTAAAAACTGCATTCCTGAATGGATTTCTAGAAGAAGAGTTGTATATGATGCAACCACAAGGTTTTATCGATCCGAAGGGAGCTAAAAAAGTGTGCAAGCTCCAGCGATCCATTTATGGACTGGTGCAAGCCTCTCGGAGTTGGAATAAACGCTTTGATAGTGTGATCAAAGCATTTGGGTTTGTACAGACTTTTGGAGAAGCCTGTATTTACAAGAAAGTGAGTGGGAGCTCTGTAGCATTTCTGATATTATATGTCGATGACATATTACTAATCGGAAATGATATAGAATTTCTGGATAGCATAAAGGGATACTTGAATAAGAATTTTTCAATGAAAGACCTCGGTGAAGCTGCTTACATATTGGGCATCAAGATCTATTGAGATAGATCAAGACGCTTAATTGGACTTTCACAAAGCACATACCTTGACAAAGTTTTGAAGAAGTTCAAAATGGATCAAGCAAAGAAAGGATTCTTGCCTGTACTACAAGGTGTGAAGTTGAGTAAGACTCAATGCCCGACCACTGCAGAAGATAGAGAAAAAATGAAAGATGTTCCCTATGCTTCAGCCATAGGCTCTATCATGTATGCAATGCTGTGTACCAGACCTGATGTGTGTCTTGCTATAAGTTTAGCAGGGAGGTACCAAAGTAATCCAGGAGTGGATCACTGGACAGCGGTCAAGAAATCCCTGAAGTATCTGAAAAGAACTAAGGATATGTTTCTCATATATGGAGGTGACAAAGAGCTCATCGTAAACGGTTACGTTGATGCAAGCTTTGACACTGATCCGAACGACTCTAAATCGCAAACCGGATATGTGTTTACATTAAACGGTGGAGCTGTCAGTTGGTGCAGTTCTAAACAAAGCGTCGTGGCGGGATCTACATGTGAAGCGGAGTACATAACTGCTTCGGAAGCAGCAAATGAAGGAGTCTGGATGAAGGAGTTCATATCTGATCTAGGTGTCATACCTAGTGCATCGGGTCCAATGAAAATCTTTTGTGACAATACTGGTGCAATTGCCTTGGCAAAGATATCCAGATTTCATAAGAGAACCAAGCACATCAAGAGACGCTTCAATTCCATCCGGGATCTAGTCCAGGTGGGAGACATAGAGATTTGCAAGATACATACGGATCTGAATGTAGTAGACCCATTGACTAAGCCTCTTCCACGAGCAAAACATGATCAGCACCAAAACTCCATGGGTGTTAGAATCATTACTGTGTAATCTAGATTACTGACTCTAGTGCAAGTGGGAGACTGAAGGAAATATGCCCTAGAGGCAATAATAAAGTTATTATTTATTTCCTCATATATCATGATAAATGTTTATTATTCATGCTAGAATTGTATTAGCCATAAACATAATACATGTGTGAATATATAAACAAACAGAATGTCACTAGTATGCCTCTACTTGACTAGCTCGTTAATCAAAGATGGTTATGTTTCCTAACCATGAACAAAGAGTTGTTATTTGATTAACGAGGTCACATCATTAGTTGAATGATCTGATTGACATGACCCATTCCATTAGCTTAGCACCCGATCGTTTAGTATGTTGCTATTGCTTTCTTCATCACTTATACATGTTCCTATGACTATGAGATTATGCAACTCCCGTTTATCGGAGGAACACTTTGTGTGCTACCAAACGTGACAACGTAACTGGGTGATTATAAAGGTGCTCTACAGGTGTCTCCAAAGGTACTTGTTGGGTTGGCGTATTTCGAGATTAGGATTTGTCACTCCGATAGTCGGAGAGGTATCTCTGGGCCCTCTCGGTAATGCACATCACATAAGCCTTGCAAGAATTACAGCTAATATGTCAGTTGTGAGATGATGTATTATGGAACGAGTAAAGAGACTTGCCGGCAACGAGATTGAACTAGGTATTGGATACCGACGATCGAATCTCGGGCAAGTAACATACCGATGACAAAGGGAACAACGTATATAGTTATGAGGTCTGACCGATAAAGATCTTCGTAGAATATGTAGGAGCCAATATGGGCATCCAGGTCCCGCTGTTGGTTATTGACCGGAGACGTGTCTCGGTCATGTCTACATTATTCTCGAACCGTAGGGTCCGCACGCTTAAAGTTACGATGATAGTTATTATGAGTTTATGCATTTTGATGTACCGAAGTTAGTTCGGAGTCCCGGATGTGATCACGGACATGACGAGGAGTCTCGAAATGGTCGAGACATAAAGATCGATATTTGGAAGCCTATATTTGGACATCGGAATGGTTCCGAGTGAAATCGGCAGTTTACTGGAGTACCGGGGGGTTACCGGAACCCCCCCCCCCCCCGGGGGGTTAATGGGCCCATATGGGCCTTGAGGGAAAAGAGGAGGGGCGGCCAGGGCAGGCCGCGCGCCCCCTCCCCCCCTAGTCCGAATAGGACAAGGAAGGGGGGCGGCGCCCCCCTTTTTCCTTTCCCCCTCTCTCCTTCCTTCTCCTGCAAGGCAAGGGAGAGGAGTCCTACTCCCGGTGGGAGTAGGACTCCTCCTGGCGCACCCCTTGGGGGCCGGCCGCACCCTCCCCTCCCCTCCTTTATATACGGGGGCAGGGGGGCACCTTAGAACACACAAGTTGATCATCGTGATCGTTCCTTAGCCGTGTGCGGTGCCCCCTTCCAGCATATTCCACCTCGATCATATCGTTGCGGTGCTTAGGCGAAGCCCTGCGTCGGTAGAACATCATCATCGTCATCACGCCATCGTGCTGACGGAACTCATCCCCGAAGCTTTGTTGGATCGAAGCCCGGGGAGCGTCATCGAGTTGAACGTGTGCTAAGAACTCGGAGGTGCCGGAGTAACGGTGCTTGGATCGGTCGGATCGGGAAGACGTACGACTACTTCCTCTACGTTGCGTCAATGCTTCCGCTTCGGTCTACAAGGGTACGTAGACAACACTCTCCCCTCTCGTTGCTATGCATCACCATGATCTTGCGTGTGCGTAGAATTTTTTTTGAAATTACTACGTTGCCCAACAGCTTTGCCACAAATACGATGTCAACTACATGATCATGCAAGGCAATATGACAGTCATGATGCGTGTCATAATAAACGGAATGGTGGAAAGTTGCATGGCAATATATCTCGGAATGGCTATGGAAATGCCATAATAGGTATGTATGGTGGCTGTTTTGAGGAAGATATAAGGAGGTTTATGTGTGATAGAGCGTATCGTATCATGGGGTTTGGATGCACCGGTGAAGTTTGCACCAACTCTCAAGGTGAGAAAGGGAAATGCACGGTACCGAAGAGGCTAGCAATGATGGAAGGGTGAGAGTGCGTAATATCCATGGACTCACATTAGTAATAAAGAACTAATATACTTATTGCAAAATTTTATTAGCCCTCGAAGCAAAGTACTACTACGCATGCCCCTAGGGGGATAGATTGGTAGGAAAAGATCATCGCTCGTCCCCAACCGCCACTCATAAGGAAAGCAATCAAAGAATACTCCATGCTTCAAATTTGTCACACTATGTTTACCATACGTGCATGCTATGGGACTTGCCAACCTCAACACAATTATTTCTCAATTTCATAATTACCCAACTAGCACGACTCTAATATCACCACCTTTATATCTCAAAACAACTATCAAGTATCAAACTTCTCTTAGTATTCAATGCACTTCATATGAAAGTTTTTATTATATCCCTCTTGGATGCCTATCATATTAGGACTAAATTCATAACCAAAGAAAATTACTGTGTTGCTTAGTACTCTCAAAATAATATAAGTGAAGCATGAGAGTTCATCTATTTCTACAAAATAAAACCACCACCATGCTCTAAAAAGATATAAGTGAAGCACTAGAGCAACGACAAACTACTCTGAAAGATATACGAGAAGATCAATGAGTAGTTGAATAATTATGTAACTATGTGAAGACTCTCTGACATTTAAGAATTTCATATCTTGGTATTTTATTCAAACATAAAGCAAAACAAAATAAAATAAAATGACGCTCCAAGCAAAACACATATTATGTGGTGAATAAAAATATAGCTTCAAGTAAAGTTACCGATGAATGAAGACGAAAGAGGGGATGCCTTCCGGGGCATCCCCAAGCTTAGGCTCTTGGTTTTCCTTGAATATTACCTTGGGTGCCTTGTGCATCCCCAAGCTTAGGCTCTTTCCACTCCTTATTCCATAGTCCATCGAATCTTTACCCAAAACTTGAAAACTTCACAACACAAAACTTAACAGAAAACTCATAAGCTTCGTTAGTATAAGAAAATAAATCACCACTTAGGTACTGTTATGAACTCATTCTAAATTCATATTGGTGTAATATCTACTATATTCCAACTTCTCATGGTTCATACCCTCCGATACTACTCATAGATTCATCAAAATAAGCAAACAACACAATGAAAACAGAATCTGTCAAAAATAGAACAGTCTGTAGTAATCTGTATCAAACGTATACTTATGGAACTCCACAATTCTGAAATAAATTGGTGGACCTAAGGAATTTGTCTATTAATCATCTGCAAAAAGAATCAACCTAAAAGCACTCTCTAGTAAAAAATGGCATCTAATCTCGTGAGCGCTAAAGTTTCTTTTTTTACAGCAAGATCATAAAAGACTTCACCCAAGTCTTCCCAAAGGTTCTACTTGGCACAAACACTAATTAAAACATAAAACCACATCTAACAAAAGGCTAGATGAATTATTTATTACTAAACAGAACCAAATGCAAGGAACAAAAATAAAATTATGTTGCCTCCCAACAAGCGGTAACGTTTAACGCCCCTAGCTAGGCATGATGATTTCAATGATGCTCACATAAAAGATAAGAGTCGAAACATAAAGAGAGCATCATGAAGAATATGACTAGCAAATTTAAGTCTATCCCACTTCCTATGCATAGGGATTTTGTGAGCAAACAACTTATGGGAACAATAATCAACTAGCATAGGAAGGCAAAACAAGCATAACTTCAAAACTTTAAGCACAAGAGAGGAAACTTGATATTGTTGCAATTCCTACAAGCATATATTCCTACCTCATAATAATTTTCAGTAGCATCATGCATGAATTCAACAATATAACCAGCACACAAAGCATTATTTTCATGATCTACTTGCATATAAATTTTACTACTCTCCACATAAGCAAATGTATTATCATCAATAGTAGTGGGAGCAAACTCAACAAAATAACTATCATGTGAAGCATAATCCTATTGAAAATTAAAATCACGATGAAAAGTTTCATGGTTATCTTTATTATTTTTAGCATACGTGTCATCACAATAATCATCATAAATAGGAGGCATGCTTTCATCATAATATATTTGCTCATCAAAACTTGGGGGACTAAACATATCTTCTTCATCAAACATAGCATCCCCAAGCTTGTGGCTTTGCATATCATTAGCATCATGGGTATTCAAAGAATTCATACTAACAACATTGCAATCATGCTCATCATTCACATATTTTATGCCAAGCATTCTATGTAATTCTTCTTCTAGTACATGAGCACAATTTTCCTTCCCATCATTTTGTTGGAAATATGCCCTAGAGGCAATAATAAAAGCATTATTATTATATTTCCTTGTTCATGATAATTGTCTTTATTCGTGCTATAATTGTGTTATCCGGAAATCGTAATACATGTGTGAGTAACAGACAACAATATGTCCCTAGTGAGCCTCTAGTTGACTAGCTCGTTGATCGACAGATAGTCATGGTTTCCTGACTATGGACATTGGATGTCATTGATAACGAGATCACATCATTAGGAGAATGATGTGATGGACAAGACCCAATCCTAAACATAGCATAAGATCGCATAGTTCGTTTGCTAGAGTTTTCCAATGTCAAGTATCCTTTCCTTAGACCATGAGATCGTGTAACTCCCGGATACCGTAGGAGTGCTTTGGGTGTGCCAAACGTCACAACGTAACTGGGTGACTATAAAGGTATACTACGGGTATCTCTGAAAGTGTCTGTTGGGTTGACATAGATCGAGACTGGGATTTGTCACTCCGCTTGACGGAGAGGTATCACCGGGCCCTCTCGGTAATGCATCATCATAATGAGCTCAATGTGATCAAAGTGTTTGATCACGGGATCATGCATTACGGTACGAGAAAAGTGACTTGCCGGTAACGAGATTGAATGAGGTATCGGGATACCGACGATCGAATCTCGGGCAAGTAAAATATCGATTGACAAAGGGAATCGTATACGGGATTAATTGAATCCTCGACATCGTGGTTCATCCGATGAGATCATCGTGGAGCATGTGGGAGCCAACATGGGTATCCAGATCCCGCTGTTGGTTATTACCCGAGAGCCGTCTCGGTCATGTCTGCATGTCTCCCGAACCCGTAGGGTCTACACACTTAAGGTTCGGTGACGCTAGGGTTGTGAAGATATGTATAAGCAGTAACCCGAATGTTGTTCGGAGTCCCGGATGAGATCCCGGACGTCAAGAGGAGTTTCGGAATGGTCCGGAGGTAAAGAATTATATATAGAAAGTGCTGTTTTGGCCATCGGGACAAGTTTCGGGGTTATCGGTATTGTACCGGGACCACCGGAGGGTCCCGGGTGGGGCCACCTGCCTCGGGGGGCCACATGGGCTCTAGGGGTGCGCCTTGGCCTACATGGGCCAAGGGGAACCAGCCCCTAGAGGCCCATGCGCCTAGAAGGGGGAAACCCTAAAGAAGGGGGCGCCCCTTGCTTGGGGGGCAAGCCCCACCCTTGGCCGCCGCCCCCCTAGGAGATTGCATCTCCTAGGGCCGGCGCCCCCCTAGGGGGCTATATAAAGGGGGGAGGGGAGGGGGGCTGCGCACCCTTGCTCCTGGCGCCTCCCTCTTCCTCTCCAACACCTCCTCCTCCTCCGTAGAGCTCGGCGAAGCCCTGTCGGAGTACTGCGGCTCCACCATCACCACGCCGTCGTGCTGCTGCTGGAGTCTTCTTCCCCAAACCTCTCCTTTGCCTTGCTGGATCAAGAAGAAGGAGACGTCACGCTGACCATACGTGTGTTGAACGCGGAGGTGCCGTCCTTTCGGTGCTAGGATCTCCGGTGATTTGGATCACGTCGTGTACGACTACCTCATCCCCGTTCGTTGAACGCTTCCGCTCGCGATCTACAAAGTGGTATGTAGATGCAATCTCTCTCCCATGACTCGTTGCTTAGATGAACTCATAGATGGATCTTGGTGAAACCGTAGGAAAAATTTTAATTTTCTGCAACGTTCCCCAACAGTGGCACCATGAGCTAGGTCTATGCGTAGTTCTCTATTGCACGAGTAGAACACAATTTGTTGTGGGCGTAGATGTTGTCAACTTTCTTGCCGCTACTAGTCTTATCTTGCTTCAGCGGTATTGTGGGATGAAGCGGCCCGGACCAACCTTACACGTACTCTTACGTGAGACCGGTTCCACCGACTAACATGCACTAGTTGCATAAGGTGGCTGGCGGGTGTCTGTCTCTCCCACTTTAGTTGGAGCGGATTCGATGAAAAGGGTCCTTATGAAGGGTAAATAGAAGTTGACAAATCACGTTGTGGCTTTCACGTAGGTAAGAAAACGTTCTTGCTAGAACCCTAATTCAGCCACGTAAAACTTGCAACAACAATTAGAGGACGTCTAACTTGTTTTTGCAGCAAGTGCTTTGTGATATGATATGGCCAAAGTTGTGATGAATGATGAATGATCTATATGTGATGTATGAGATGTTCATGCTATTGTAATAGGAATCACGACTTGCATGTCGATGAGTATGACAACCGGCAGGAGCCACAGGAGTTGTCTTTATTTTTTTGTATGACCTGCGTGTCATTGAGAAATGCCATGTAAATTACTTTACTTCATTGCTAAACGCATTAGCCATAGTAGTAGAAGTAATAGTTGGCGAGCAACTTCATGGAGACACGATGATGGAGATCATGATGATGGAGATCATGGTGTCAAGCCGGTGACAAGATGATCATGGAGCCCCAAGATGGAGATCAAAGGAGCTATGTGATATTGGCCATATCATGTCACGTTTATTATTTGATTGCATGTGATGTTTATCATGTTTTGCATCTTGTTTACTTAGAAAGATGGTAGTGAATAAGATGATCCCTCATAATAATTTCAAGAAAGTGTTCCCCCTAACTGTGCACCGTTGCGACAGTTCGTTGTTTCGAAGCACCACGTGATGACCGGGTGTGATAGATTCTAACGTTCACATACAACGGGTGTAAGACAGATTTACACATGCAAACACTTAGGTTGACTTGACGAGCCTAGCATGTACAAACATGGCCTCGGAACACAGAAGACCGAAAGGTCGAGCATGAGTCGTATAGAAGATACGATCAACATGAAGATGTTCACCGATGTTGACTAGTCCGTCTCACGTGATGATCGAACACGGCCTAGTTGACACGGATCATGTAATACTTAGATGACTAGAAGAGCGATGTCTATCTAAGTGGGAGTTCATTAAATAATTTGATTAAATGAACTTTATTATCATGAACTTAGTCTAAAATATTTACAATATGTCTTGTAGATCAAGTGGCCAACGTAGTCCTCAACTTCAACTCATTCCTAGAGAAAACCAAGCTGAAAGACGATGGCAGCAACTATACGGACTGGGTCCGGAACCTGAGGATCATCCTCATAGCTGCCAAGAAAGATTATGTCCTACGAGCACCGCTGGGTGACGCACCTATTCTCCCTGCAGAACAAGACGTTATGAACGCTTGGCAGTCACGCTGCGATGATTACTCCCTCGCTCAATGCGGCATGCTTTACAGCTTAGAGCCGGGGCTCCAAAAGCGTTTTGAGAGACATGGAGCATATGAGATGTTCGAAGAGCTGAAAATGGTTTTCCAAGCTCATGCCCGGGTCGAGAGATATGAAGTCTCCGACAAATTCTTTAGCTGTAAGATGGAGGAAAATAGCTCTGTCAGTGAACACATACTCAAAATGTCTGGGTTGCACAACCGCTTGACTCAACTGGAAGTTAATCTCCTGGATGAAGCGGTCATTGACAGAATCCTCCAGTCGCTTCCACCTAGCTACAAGAGCTTTGTGATGAACTACAATATGCAGGGGATGGTAAGGACCATTCCTGAGGTATATGCTATGCTGAAATCAGCAGAGGTAGAAATCAAGAAGGAGCATCAAGTGTTGATGGTGAATAAAACCACTAAGTTCAAGAAGGGCAAGGGTAAAAAGAACTTCAAGAAGGACGGCAAGGAAGTTGCCGCACCCGGTAAGCAAGTTGCCGGGAAGAAGCCAAAGAATGGACCCAAGCCCGAGACTGAGTGTTTTTATTGCAAGGGAAGTGGTCACTGGAAGCGGAACTGCCCCAAATATTTAGCGGACAAGAAGGCCGGCAAAACAAAAGGTATATGTGATATACATGTAATTGATGTGTACCTTACCAGTACTCGTAGTAGCTCTTGGGTATTTGATACCGGTGCAGTTGCTCACATTTGTAACTCAAAGCAGGAGCTGCGGAATAAACGGAGACTGGCGAAGGACGAGGTGACGATGCGCGTCGGGAATGGTTCCAAGGTCGATGTGATCGCCGTCGGCACGCTACCTCTACATTTACCTACGGGATTAGTTTTAAAACTCAATAATTGTTATTTAGTGCCAAGTTTGAGCATGAACATTGTGTCTGGATCTCGTTTAATTCGAGATGGCTACTCATTTAAATCCGAGAATAATGGTTGTTCTATTTATATGAGAGATATGTTTTATGGTCATGCTCCGATGGTTAATGGTTTATTCTTAATGAATCTCGTACGTGATGATACACATATTCATAGTGTGAATACCAAAAGAGTTAAAGTTGATAACAATAGTCCCACATATTTGTGGCACTGCCGCCTTGGTCACATAGGTATCAAACGCATGAAGAAGCTCCATGCAGATGGACTTTTAGAGTCTCTTGATTATGAATCATTTGACACGTGCGAACCATGCCTCATGGGTAAAATGACCAAGACTCCGTTCTCAGGAACAATGGAGCGAGCAACCAACTTATTCGAAATCATACATACCGATGTGTGCGGTCCAATGAGTGTTGAGGCTCGCGGTGGCTATCGTTATGTTCTCACCCTCACTGCTGACTTGAGTAGATATGGGTATATCTACTTGATGAAACACAAGTCTGAGACCTTTGAAAAGTTCAAGGAATTTCAGAGTGAGGTTGAAAATCAACGTGATAAAAAGATCAAGTTTCTACGATCAGATCGTGGAGGAGAATACTTGAGTCACGAATTTGGCACACACTTAAGAAAATGTGGAATAGTTTCACAACTCACGCCGCCTAGAACACCTCAGCGTAACGGTGTGTCCGAACGTCGTAATCACACTCTATTAGATATGGTGCGATCTATGATGTCTCTTACCGATTTACTGCTATCTTTTTGGGGCTATGCTTTAGAGACTGCCGCATTCACTTTAAATAGGGCTCCGTCTAAATCCGTTGAGACGACACCGTATGAATTATGGTTTGGGAAGAAACCTAAGCTGTCGTTTCTAAAAGTTTGGGGATGCGATGCTTATGTCAAGAAACTTCAACCTGAAAAGCTCGAACCCAAGTCGGAAAAATGCGTCTTCATAGGATACCCTAAAGAAACTGTTGGGTATACCTTCTACCTCAGATCTGAAGGCAAGATCTTTGTTGCCAAGAATGGATCCTTTCTAGAGAAGGAGTTTCTCTCGAAAGAAGTAAGTGGGAGGAAAGTAGAACTTGATGAAGTGTTACCTCTTGAACCGGAAAATGGCAAAACTTAAGAAAACGTTTCTGAGGTGCCTGCACCGACTAGAGAGGAAATTAATGATGATGATCAAGATACTTCTAATCAAGCTCCTACTGAAATTCGAAGGTCCACAAGGACACGTTCCGCACCAGAGTGGTACGGGAACCCTGTCTTGGAAATCATGTTGTTAGACAACGGTGAACCTTCGAACTATGAGGAAGCAATGGCGGGCCCGGATTCCGACAAATGGCTGGAAGCCATGAAATCCGAGATAGGATCCATGTATGAAAACGAAGTATGGACTTTGACTGACTTGCCCGTTGAGCGGCGAGCCATAGAAAATAAATGGATCTTTAAGAAGAAGACAGACGCGGATGGTAATGTGACCATCTGTAAAGCTCTGCTTGTCGCTAAGGGTTATCGACAAGTTCAAGGAATTGACTACGATGAGACTTTCTCACCGGTAGCGAAGCTGAAGTCCGTCCGAATCATGTTAGCAATTGCCGCATTCTACGATTATGAAATATGGCAAATGGACGTCAAAACGGCATTCCTTAATGGTTTCCTTAAGGAAGAAATGTATATGATGCAGCCGGAAGGTTTTGTCGATCCTAAGAATGCTGACAAGGTGTGCAAGCTCCAACGCTCGATTTATGGGTTGGTGCAAGCATCTCGGAGTTGGAACATTCTCTTTGATGAGATGATCAAAGCGTTTGGGTTTACGCAGACTTATGGAGAAGCCTGCGTTTACAAGAAAGTGAGTGGGAGCGCTGTAGCATTTCTCATATTATATGTAGACGACATACTTTTGATGGGAAATGATATAGAACTCTTGGACAGCATTAAGGCCTACTTGAATAAGAGTTTTTCAATGAAGGACCTTGGAGAAGCTGCTTATATATTAGGCATCAAGATCTATAGAGATAGATCGAGACGCCTCATAGGTCTTTCACAAAGCACATACCTTGATAAAATATTGAAGAAATTCAATATGGATCAATCTAAGAAAGGGTTCTTACCTATGTTACAAGGTGTGAAATTGAGCTCAGCTCAATGTCCGACCACGGCAGAAGATATAGAAGAGATGAGTGTCATCCCCTATGCCTCAGCCATAGGTTCTATTATGTATGCCATGCTGTGTACCAGACCTGATGTAAACCTTGCCGTAAGTTTGGTAGGAAGGTACCAAAGTAATCCCGGCAAGGAACACTGGACAGCGGTCAAGAATATCCTGAAGTACCTGAAAAGGACTAAGGAAATGTTTCTCGTTTATGGAGGTGACGAAGAGCTCGTCGTAAAGTGTTACGTCGACGCTAGCTTCGACACAGATCTGGATGACTCTAAGTCACAAACCGGATACGTGTATATTTTGAATGGTGGGGCAGTAAGCTGGTGCAGTTGCAAGCAAAGCGTCGTGGCGGGATCTACATGTGAAGCGGAGTACATGGCAGCCTCGGAGGCAGCACATGAAGCAATTTGGGTGAAGGAGTTCATCACCGACCTCGGAGTCATACCCAATGCGTCGGGGCCAATCAAACTCTTCTGTGACAACACTGGAGCTATTGCACTTGACAAGGAGCCCAGGTTTCACAAGAAGACCAGGCACATCAAGCGTCGCTTCAACTCCATTCGTGAAAATGTTCAAGATGGAGACATAGAAATTTGTAAAGTACACACGGATCTGAATGTCGCAGATCCGTTGACTAAACCTCTCCCTAAGGCAAAACATGATCAGCACCAGAACTCTATGGGTGTTCGATTCATCACAATGTAACTAGATTATTGACTCTAGTGCAAGTGGAAGACTGTTGGAAATATGCCCTAGAGGCAATAATAAAAGCATTATTATTATATTTCCTTGTTCATGATAATTGTCTTTATTTGTGCTATAATTGTGTTATTCGGAAATCGTAATACATGTGTGAATAACAGACAACAATATGTCCCTAGTGAGCCTCTAGTTGACTAGCTCGTTGATCGACAGATAGTCATGGTTTCCTTACTATGGACATTGGATGTCATTGATAACGAGATCACATCATTAGGAGAATGATGTGATGGACAAGACCCAATCCTAAACATAGCATAAGATCACATAGTTCGTTTGCTAGAGTTTTCCAATGTCAAGTATCCTTTCCTTAGACCATGAGATCGTGTAACTCCCGGATACCGTAGGAGTGCTTTGGGTGTGCCAAACGTCACAACGTAACTGGGTGACTATAAAGGTATACTACGGGTATCTCTGAAAGTGTCTGTTGGGTTGACATAGATCGAGACTGGGATTTGTCACTCCGCTTGACGGAGAGGTATCACCGGGCCCTCTCGGTAATGCATCATCATAATGAGCTCAATGTGATCAAAGTGTTTGATCACGGGATCATGCATTATGGTACGAGAAAAGTGACTTGCCGGTAACGAGATTGAACGAGGTATTGGGATACCGACGATCGAATCTCGGGCAAGTAAAATATCGATTGACAAAGGGAATCGTATACGGGATTAATTGAATCCTCGACATCGTGGTTCATCCGATGAGATCATCATGGAGCATGTGGGAGCCAACATGGGTATCCAGATCCCGCTGTTGGTTATTACCCAAGAGCCGTCTCGGTCATGTCTGCATGTCTCCCGAACCCGTAGGGTCTACACACTTAAGGTTCGGTGACGCTAGGGTTGTGAAGATATGTATAAGCAGTAACCCGAATGTTGTTCGGAGTCCCGGATGAGATCCCGGACGTCAAGAGGAGTTTCGGAATGGTCCGGAGGTAAAGAATTATATATAGAAAGTGCTGTTTTGGCCATCGGGACAAGTTTCGGGGTTATCGGTATTGTACCGGGACCACCGGAGGGTCCCGGGTGGGGCCACCTGCCTCGGGGGGCCACATGGGCTCTAGGGGTGCGCCTTGGCCTACATGGGCCAAGGGGAACCAGCCCCTAGAGGCCCATGCGCCTAGAAGGGGGAAACCCTAAAGAAGGGGGCGCCCCCTTGCTTGGGGGGCAAGCCCCACCCTTGGCCGCCGCCCCCCTAGGAGATTGCATCTCCTAGGGCCGGCGCCCCCCCTAGGGGGCTATATAAAGGGGGGAGGGGAGGGGGGCTGCGCACCCTTTCTCCTGGCACCTCCCTCTCCCTCTCCAACACCTCCTCCTCCTCCGTAGAGCTCGGCGAAGCCCTGTCGGAGTACTGCGGCTCCACCATCACCACGCCGTCGTGCTGCTGCTGGAGTCTTCTTCCCCAAACCTCTCCTTTGCCTTGCTGGATCAAGAAGAAGGAGACGTCACGCTGACCGTACGTGTGTTGAACACGGAGGTGCCGTCCTTTCGGTGCTAGGATCTCCGGTGATTTGGATCACGTCGTGTACGACTACCTCATCCCCGTTCGTTGAACGCTTCCGCTCGCGATCTACAAAGTGGTATGTAGATGCAATCTCTCTCCCATGACTTGTTGCTTAGATGAACTCATAGATGGATCTTGGTGAAACCGTAGGAAAAATTTTAATTTTCTGCAACGTTCCCCAACACATTTTCACGAAAGACATTAAAAAGATGACGCATATGAGGCACCCTTAATTCCATTTTTTGTAGTTTTCTTTTATAAATTAAACTAGTGATAAAACAAGAAACTAAAAGATTTGATTGCAAGATCTAAAGATATACCTTCAAGCACTATCCTCCCCGGCAACGGCGCCAGAAACTGCTTGATGTCTACTACACAACCTTCTTCTTGTAGACGTTGTTGGGCCTCCAAGTGTAGATGTTTGTAGGACAGTAGCAAATTTCCCTCAAGTGGATGACCTAAGGTTTATCAATCCGTGGGAGGCGTAGGATGAAGATGGTCTCTCTCAAAAAACCCTGTAACCAAATAGCAAAGAGTCTATTGTGTCCCCAACACACCCAATACAATGGTAAATTGTATAGGTGCACTAGTTCGGCGAAGAGATGGTGATACAAGTGCAATATGGATGGTATATATAGCTTTTCATAATCTGAAAATATTAAAACAGCAAGGTAACTAATGATAAAAGTGAGCACAAACGGTATTGCAATGCTAGGAAACAAGGCCTAGGGTTCATACTTTCACTAGTGCAAGTTCTCTCAATAATAATAACATAATTAGATGATATAACTATCCCTCAACATGCAACAAAGAGTCACTCCAAAGTCACTAATAGCGGAGAACAAACGAAGAGATTATGGTAGGGTATGAAACCACCTCAAAGTTGTCCTTTCTGATCGATCTATTCAAGAGTCCGTAGTAAAATAACACGAAGCTATTCTTTCCGTTCGATCTATCCTAGAGTTCGTACTAGAATAACACCTTAAGACACACATCAACCAAAACCCTAATGTCACCTAGATACTCCAATGTCACCTCAAGTATCCGTGGGTATGATTATATGATATGCATCACACAATCTCAGATTCATCTATTCAAACCAACACAAAGTACTTCAAAGAGTGCCCCAAAGTTTCTACCGGAGAGTCAAGACGAAAACGTGTGCCAACCCCTATGCATAAGTTCTTGAGGTCACGGAACCCGCAAGTTGATCACCAAAACATACATCAAGTAGATCACGTGAATATCCCATTGTCACCACAGATAAGCACATGCAAGACATACATCAAGTGTTCTCAAATCCTTAAAGACTCAATCCGATAAGATAACTTCAAAGGGAAAACTCAATCCATTACAAGAGAGTAGAGGGGGAGAAACATCATAAGATCCAACTATAATAGCAAAGCTCGCGATACATCAAGATCGTACCACCTCAAGAACATGAGAGAAAGAGAGAGAGATCAGACACATAGCTTGTCGTGGAATTGTCACGACAGATGTCCGCGTGAAAGGACTTAGTCATGGAGCCATCGCAACTAGGAAGCTTAAAGGGGTTAAAGTTGGACAAAGGACACGAGGGTTTATACTGGTTCGGCCCCTTGCGGTGAAGGTAAAAGCCTAATCCAGTTGAGGTGGAATTACTAGGGTTTCGATGACCATGGAGCGACTCTGCAATGCCTGGCTCTCGACTTGATGTTACTTGCCCTAAGCCGCCAGCGGGTTGTCGGTGTCAAAACCGGCGGATCTCGGCTAGGGGGTCCCAAACTGTGTGTCTAGGCGGATGGTAACAGGAGACAAGGGACACAATGTTTTACCCAGGTTCGGGTCCTCTTGATGGAGGTAAAGCCCTACGTCCTGCTTGATTAATATTGATGATATGGGTAGTACAAGAGTAGATCTACCACGAGATCAAGGAGGCTAAACCCTAGAAGCTAGCCTATGGTATGATTGTTGTATATTGGAGTTCTCCTACAGACTAAAACCCTCCGGTTTATATAGACACCGGAGAGGGTTAGGGTTACACAAAGTCGGTTACAATGGTAGGAGATCTGAATATCCCCATCGCCAAGCTTGCCTTCCACGCCAAGGAAAGTCCCATCGGACACGGGACGAAGTCTTCAATCTTGTATCTTCATAGTCCAGGAGTCCAGCTGAAGGTATAGTCCGGCTATCCGGACACCCCCTAATCCAGGACTCCCTCAGTAGCCCCCGAACCAGGCTTCAATGACGACGAGTCCGGCGCGCAGATTGTCTTCGGCATTGCAAGGAGGGTTCTTCTCCAAATTCCGTGTGCCTGTTGAATAATGTTCGGTTTTTGTAATGTAGCGCCCCTTGACTTCTACGCCCAATAATGGTCGTCTTCCACGTGTCAAACGAATACGAAAAGTCTGGGTGTTTTTACATTTACACCCCTAGCCGCGTAAATGAGCTGCCTATTTAAAGGAATGGGGATTTAGATCCAAACCACACCTTCTCCCTTCTGCGAGTGTTCATCAGAGCGCATCCGACAAAGGTCCATTCCACCATGGCCAGCCGTCGCAACTCCTCCTCTCGTCCTTCCAGCCCTAAGCCCGGAGACTGGGAGAGGTGCTCCATCCCGCATAGCGAGTTAGTATCGCTTCAGACCAAGGGATTCCTCCCTCCGGCCTACATGGTCCCGGTTCGAGCCGGACTCGCCACCTATAATGGCGGAGATCAGGCGGAGAGCGCCCCTACTCCCTCTAAAGGAGAACGGGTATGCCTTGTCCCTTATCTAATAAGGGGACTCGGATTTCCAATTCATCCGTTTCTCCGGGGGCTTCTGGAGTTATATGGCCTCTAGCTGCACAACCTCATGCCTGCCTCTATCTTGCATATCGCGGGCTTTGTTGCCCTTTGCGAGCTGTTCTTAGGTGTTGAGGCTCACTTCGCACTGTGGAAGAGGCTATTCTGCCTGGTGCCCCGCTCTCAGAGGGGGTCAATATATCAAGTGGGCGGAGCCGAAGTATGGCGCATCGCCGGGACCGGATATTTATCCGGAACCCCGAAGAAGGCGTCCGAGGACTGGCCTTCGGAATGGTTTTATATAGAGGATGTCCCGCTGCCGGATCCTGTTCGGATCGGCCTCCCTGAGTTCAACAGTGCTCCCCTGAAGAAGCGCCTAAGCTGGCGTCCATGGAGCTCTTAGAAAGAAAGTGATAGGGACGTCCTTTACCTGATGGGCCGGATAAGACTGCTAGCTCATTCCGGACTAACCATGATCGGAGTCATGGCCGCATGCATCATGCGGGGGGTGCAGCCGCTTCAATATAGAAGCCACCCCATGTGGGATTTTAACGGGGAGGATGACGCCACTTGTTATGGTCGTAAGGGGCCGGACTCAGTTGCCGCTCTAGTAAAGATCTTGTCCTCTTTGTACAAGGGAGAAGAGGAGGAATTCCTCCGCGTCAACCCACAGGGTGGATTTACTATGTACAACCCTCCAAGCTGGGTAAGCGGACAATCTTGCTTGCCCATCCGTTTTATATTCCCATGATTAAATATATAGTCTTAACGACTCCTACGCAGGAACTGCGTCAGGAAGTAAAGGATATAAACAGTTGTCCTCCACAGCCCGAGGATCCTGAACGGTCCCTCGATCCGGCCTCCGAAGAGGATTCTTACATTTCGGTGGAGCTGATTGACGGGGTGTTTTATCAGTTGAGCAGGGACAATGCCCTGGTGGCCATTACGGCCAATTACCCGGGGCTACTCCCAGCCTCCCAGGTAACTGAGACCGGAGTCCCAGCACCTCAAAAGGAATCCATCCTTCTGTGTCTTCAGTTTCCTGACAACAACCGTATTTTGCAGGGAAGATTCTTAAGGCGGGAGGCTGAGCCTGCGGCAACTAGCCAACAAGGGGCAGCAGGGCCCTGTGGGATAAAAAGAAGTGAAGTCCGGACTGAGGCGCCGGTGCAAAGGTATAACGCGCCCTCTTATTCCCAGGTGTTATTCCTCCAAGGCATATTAACACTCGTGCTCTGTTCAGGACAAAGAGACCTCGCCGGACTGTATCCGGAGAGATTGCCCATCGTGCCTCCACCAGCCAGGCTCCAAAGCCCGGACCGGAGGCGGAGGCGAACATGAGGCGCGCACCGGACGCTCCTCCGACAGAGGACGCAGACAGGCTGTCTACCACCCCTTCCGAGGTGGAAAGTGCCAGGAAGCACAGGCGTCGCCGGACAGTTCTTCGCGACGCCTATTTCTCCCAAGAGGCGTTGGATGCCTTCAATTCGGGAGATGCATATCTCCGTGCCGCTCAGAATGGTCTAGCCAGAGCCACGGAGCAATATGTAAAAGACATACTGGTGAGAAAATTTTAATGGTTATATATACCAGTAGCCCCCGAGACTTGAAGCAGTGAGAATAACTGATTTAAGGATCATGTAATATGCAGGTTTTTTCAGAGAAGAATACCTAGTTGTCTCAGGAGTTAAAAGAGTGCCAAGCCCAACTTGAGGCCGCACTGGCCGCGACAGGGGAGCCTAAGGAGACCCCCTCTGGTACTATATGCTTCAAAAAGATAAGTGTGAAATGCAGCATATGTGGAAATCTGACAAATGAAATTGCAGATGACGCCGGACTAGATCCGGACAGGCAACAACTCCTACGCCGGCTAAAGGCTGGCGAGAGCGTGCTGACAAAGGTGAGGCGGGAGAAGAATGATCTTCAGGATGCCAACACCAAGCTGGGTGTTGAACTGAAAGATGTTCGAGCCCAGCTATCGGACTCCGTTAAGGAGAATCAGCGGCTTCGGCGCGGCATATTTAGTAAGTGCTTGAATGAACTCTCAAAAAGGAGTTCGACGAGGAAGTCGACTAACAGAGTTATGTCTGTAGGTATGCTAACAGGTCGTCCTGCAGAGGAGATGCCCGATTCTACGGGTGACCTTCTTCCCGAGCTCTCGCAACTGCACGAGCGAGTTCGGCAGGCGATGCAAGGCGTTGCCCAAGCCTTATGGCCATCCCTCTCCATGCCCGAGGGCCATGGAGAACTCGCCGAGAAGCTAAAGGGAGCGCGGCGGCGCTTCCGGTTGTGGAAGATATCAGCCTGCCGTCAGGGTGCTAGGGAGGCCTGGGCCATGGTGAAGACACGGTACACAAAGGCTGACCCAAACCACATGGCTGAGGTCGGACCTGTGGGGCCCGATGGGAAGGAGATCCATGTAAGCCTAGTATACGGCCAATTAGAATTGGCCGCAAAGTATTCCCAGCAGGACTATAAATTAGACAGCCTGTTAGATGGTATTGAAGAGGAATACAATCAGTCAGAGTGACTATGTAATTTTAATTGACATGTGTAATGCCTTCTAGCCGGATTGTAGATCGTTTGTCATTGCCGACCTTTTCGCTTCGACCTCGGGACCTAACGGTCCGGAGTGTGTCCGAATACCCTAGCGGTTATATAAGAACCGGGGTATGCATGGAGACCAGGCGTAGGGGTCATTAGTGCTTTATCAGACAAGTGCCCAACTAGTTATGTTATATTACATGGTTAGTAAGAAACATCTTCCAGAGAGAATAGTTCCGTTAGGGGTTCCTTTCTATGGGAGGCATGCCCTAAAGTGCATGTCCGGACTGCGAACGCAGAAAAAGCATCTGGGGGCATATGAATAAGTAAAAAAAGGTCATCTTTAGTTCACCGACCGAATATTCCCTTAAGAATGCTAGCTTTCGGCTTCACCCAGTCTGAGGTACACATCCGGCTGACCCGGCAGTAACAATCGCAGAGGTGCTCCCTTTACCACCTAGCCGAACAATCGGGAACGTAGGGGTAAGCACAGGAGCCAGGCAACCCAGCTTGGCCAAAAGTTAAGTCATATCGATAGATATAATGGTGAAGAAAAGGTACATGCGGAAGTTTGACACATGTGTTGGGCGTGAAGCCCGTGTAAATAAGCTTCTGTTTAAAGAAGCCCCCAAGTATAGTGAGCGTGGGTAGCGCATCTCTTTATGAGCTTTTAAGGGAAGGAGAGAAATGTAAGACAGAAAATATAAAAAATAGACAGAGGTAGGAGATGAACACAGAGTCCGACGCTAGGCATAGAATCTCCGGAGACGGGCTGCGTTCCATGGGTTCGGCTCGAGTCGGTTGTCCAACGCATATCGCAGGCGGTACGCTCCGCCAGTCAGGACTTGGTCGATTATGAAGGGACCTTCCCACTTGGGCTTCAGTTTGTCCTTTTTCTTGTCCGGCAGGCGTAGAACTAGTTCGCCAACGTTGTAATTGTTGGCCCATACTTCTCTGCTTTGATATCTTCGAGCCTGTTGTTGATAGAATGCGGAACGGGCTTTTTCCACGTCACGCTCCTCCTCTAAGGCGTCCAAGCTGTCCTGTCGATCGAGTTCGGCTTCTCTTTCTTCGTACATGCGCACTCGAGGTGAGTCATGAATGATGTCGCAAGGCAAAACCGCCTCTGCGCCGTACACCATGAAGAATGGTGTGTATCCAGTGGCGCGATTCGGCGTGGTCCGCAGCCCCCAGAGTACGGAGTAGAGCTCCTCTACCCAGTGCGTGTTGGATTCCTTGAGGGACCGCACTAATCGAGGTTTGATGCCGCTCATAATAAGACCATTTGCACGTTCGACCTGGCCGTTAGTTTGTGGGTGATAGACGGATGCATAATCGAGCTTGATGCCCATGTTTTGGCACCAGAGTTTTACCTCATCGGCCATAAAGTTCGTGTCGTTATCAGTGATGATGCTGTGGGGGACACCGTAACGGTGTATGACCCTGGATATGAAGTCTATCACCGGTCCGGATTCGGCCGTCTTAACAGGCTTGGCTTCTATCCATTTGGTGAACTTGTCCACCATGACCAGTAAGTATTTTTTCTTGTGGGTTCCGCCTTTAAGGGGTCCAACCATGTCAAGCCCCCAGACCGCGAAAGGCCAAGTAATGGGGACAGTTCGGAGGGCGGTGGGTGGCATATGGCTTTGGTTTGCGAAAAGCTGGCCACCGACGCATCGTTGGACCAAGTCCTGAGCGTCTGCCCGGGCCGTCGCCAATAAAAGCCTGCACGGAAAGCCTTGTTTACAAGGGACCGTGCTGCAGCGTGATGACCACCGAGTCCGGCATGAATTTCGGCCAGCAAGTTCCGCCCTTCCTCTTCGGAGATGCACCTTTGAAGGACTCCGGTAGTGCTTTTCTTATAAAGTTCTCCCTCATAGACTTTATAGGATTTAGATCGCCGCACTATGCAGCGTGCCTCATTTTGGTCCTCTGGGAGCTCCTGCCTAGTAAGGTAGGCTAGGAATGGTTCTGTCCACGGGGCGATGACGGCCATTATTACGTGGGCTGAAGTTGTAATTTCATTGGCAGAGCCTCCAATTATGTCAGATTGTTCGGTGCCGGACAGTGCGGTTGGGTCCGAGCTGTTATTGCCAGGTTCCCCTTCCCGTACTATGGATGGTTTGAATAGCCTTTCCAAGAAGATGTTGGGGGGGGACTGCATCGCGCTTCGCGCCGATGCGTGCCAGGACGTCTGCTGCCTGATTGTTTTCCCGGGCTATGTGGTGAAATTCGATCCCCTCGAACCGAGCTGACATTTTTAAGATGGCGTTGCGGTAAGCTGCCATTTTCGGATCCTTGGCATCGAAGTCTCCATTTATTTGGGATATCGCGAGGTTCGAATCCCCGCGCACCTCTAGGCGTTGAATGCCCATGGATACTGCCATTCGGAGACCATGTAAAAGGGCCTCGTATTCGGCTGCATTGTTGGAGTCTGTGTACATAATCTGGAGTACGTATTGGACTGTGTCTCCTGTGGGGGACGTCAAAACAACGCCAGCCCCCAGACCGGCCAACATTTTGGAGCCGTCGAAATGCATGATCCAGTTTGAATATGTGTCGTACTCTTTAGGGAGTTCGGCCTCCGTCCATTCTGCGACGAAGTCGGCCAACACTTGCGACTTAATAGCTCGCCGTGGCTTATAAGTTATGTCGAATGGGAGGAGCTCAATGGCCCATTTTGCAATCCGGCCCATTGCATCGCGGTTGTTTATAATATCATTAAGTGGTACTTCGGAGGCTACTGTTATCGAACACTCTTGAAAATAGTGTCGCAGCTTCCGGGATGCCATGAATACCGCATATGCAATCTTTTGATAATGCGGGTACCGTGATTTGCATGGAGTGAGGACAGTGGACACATAGTAGACCGGCTTTTGAAGGGGGAATTTGTGTCCGTCCGTTTCTCGTTCGACGACGAGCACTGCGCTAACAACCTGGTGTGTTGCTGCAATGTACAATAGCATTGGCTCGCAAATATTTGGCGCGGCCCGGACTGGGTTTGTTGCCAATATGGCCTTTATTTTGTTGAGTTCGGCCGTGGCGGCATCCGTCCACTCGAAGTGTTCGGTGTGCCGAAGGAGGCGATAAAGGGGTAGTGCCTTTTCTCCCAAGCGGGAGATGAAGCGGCTTAGAGCCGCCACGCATCCGGTTAATTTTTGTATTTGTTTGAGGTCCTTTGGGATATCCAATTGCGACAAAGCTTGGATCTTGGCTGGATTTGCTTCAATTCCTCTGCCGGATACGATGAAGCCCAAGAGCTTTCCGGCTAGAACGCTGAAAACGCATTTTTCCGGGTTGAGCTTGATGTCATATGTTCGGAGGTTATCGAACGTAAGCCTCAAGTCGTCTACTAGAGAGTAGACATGTCTTGTTTTTACGACCACATCATCCACGTATGCCTCCACTGTTTTGCCGATCTGGTTTGCCAGACATGTCTGAATCATGCGTTGATATGTTGCGCCGGCGTTTTTGAGCCCGAAGGGCATTGTGTTGAAGCAGAATGGGCCGTATGGTGTGATGAATGCCGTTGCGGCTTGGTCTGACTCTGCCATCTTGATTTGATGGTAGCCGGAGTATGCGTCGAGGAAACACAATGAATCGTGTCCTGCAGTGGCGTCGATAATTTGATCAATGCGAGGAAGGGGGAAGGGATCCTTTGGGCAAGCCTTGTTAAGGTCTTTGAAATCGACGCACAGGCGCCAGGATTTGTCCTTCTTTGGTACCGTCACCAAGTTTGCTAGCCAGTCCGGATGTTTTATATCTCTGATGAATCCGGCCTCCAATAGCTTGGCTAGCTCCTCTCCCATAGCCTTCCTCTTGGGTTCGAAGAAACGCCGAAGGGCTTGTTTGACAGGTTTGAGTCCTTTTAGGATATTTAAGCTATGTTCGGCCAGCCTGCGTGGGATTCCTGGCATGTCTGAAGGGTGCCAGGCGAAGATGTCCCAATTTTCACGTAGGAATTCTCGCAGTGCGGCATATACATCAGGGTTTAATTGTACCCCGATGGAAGCTGTTTTATTAGGGTCCGTTGGATGGACCTGGAATTTGACTATTTCGTCCGCTGGTTTAAAGGAGGTGGACTTGGATCTTTTGTCGAGTATCACATCGTCCCTGTTACCGTGGAGTGAAGCGCAGTCAGTTCCTCAGCCGCTAGGGCTTCGGATAGTGCCTCGAGGGCTAATGCGGCTGTCTTGTTTATGGCGTCGAGCGCTATGTCCGGATCACTAGCGAGAGTGATAATTCCGTTCGGCCCGGGCATCTTGAGCTTCATGTACCCGTAATGGGGTATTGCTTGGAAGATTGTAAACGCTTCCCGCCCTAGCAGAGCGTGGTATCCGCTACTGAACGGGGCCACCTGGAACGTGACCTCTTCGGACCTGTAATTATCCAGCGTGCCGAACACCACATCTAGTGTGATTTTTCCTGTACAACGCGCTTCCCGACTGGGGATTATTCCTCGAAAGCTTGTGCTGCTTCGCTCGATGTGGTTCCAGTCTATTTCCATTTTTTGAAGGGTTTCCTCATAAATGAGGTTCAATCCGCTGCCTCCATCCATGAGTACCTTGGTGAGCCGAAAGCCGTCCACAATTAGACTGAGGACCAATGCGGCTGGTGCTCAGGCTGTTCGGAATTTAGGTTCGTCACTGGCATTAAAATTAATAGCCGTGTCACTCTATGGGTTTATTGTTGCTACTTGATAAACTTCGGCAAGGCTGCGGAGTGTTCTTTTTCGCATAATATTTGATGCGAAAGTCTCAAAGACTGTTAAGACTATACTAGTGTCCCTGGGGTGGTTTTCTGCGGCCTCTGGGATTAGGAGGTCTTCGCCAATTTTGGCCACCTGCCAGAGTATCCAACATGCTCTAAGGATGTGAGTTCGTGTGGCATCCTCTGTAATATGAATTTTACAGGGTCCATTAAGCCATCCTTCCAGTACGGTTCCATGCCCTTTAGAGGGTTTTGGTTTTTTGGTTTTTAACCCCAGGTGTCTGACGAAGGTGCACCCTTTTATTTCGGACGAGGTTTCTATTCAGGGTCGGATTGTCCCAAAATTTTATTTCGGTTTTCCAGGCGCTTTCCATCGCACAGTACTTTTGTACTATGGACGCCAAGTCAGCGAAGCGTGTAATATCACGACGACTTATGGCGTGAGGATTCCCTTGTCCGTGCAATTATTGCAGAAGATTGAGATTGCGTCTTCCTCGCGGCAGTCCTTTATCCTGTTCATAACCAGGAGGAACCTCGCCCAGTAATGATGTACTGTTTCTTCGGGCTTTTGCCTGATTTGGGATAGATCGCTTGTGTTCGGGTGGGTGGGTGGAATTAAATCCAAAACCTCACCCAATCTGAGACTCAGAGGCCAAGGGGTTTCCGAACTCTGAGGTTTGGATTCTTGGATGTTGTCCAATGAATCTAGACCGTTGCCTGATTCTAAGTTCAGGTCTTGAGTTACATCCTCCCCTCCGCGGGTATTCCGCTTGGAGGGATCGGGAATCCGGACGTAGCTAGTCCTTAAGATAGATGAGGGGTCACCGCACTCGCCTCTACCACGGCAACATGATGGGTGACCTGGGGAGAATTAATCTCTCTTAGATCGGGTTTAATCCCAACCTGGTCGTAATCCGTAGTGACCCCCAAGGCGGCGATGCGATCCAAGAGCTCATTTACGGAGGAGAGCTCCATTGGATCCAACTGCTCGACGAGTTCCGAGCTGACATGAAGATTGCTTTTGATGACCCGAGAGGTCACCGTCGGCGACACAGCCGAACAGGCGGTCATAAGAAAACCACCCAGCCGGAGAGTTTGGCCAAAAGCCAAGGCTCCCTTAATAACGGCGCCGTCTTTAAAGACGGGTAGAGGTATCCGTCCTGATTGCGACAGCACAGAGGAACTCTCAATGAAAGCACCAATGTCGGTGTCAAAACCGGCGGATCTCGGGTAGGGGGTCCCGAACTGTGCGTCTAGGCTGATGGTAACAGGAGACAAGGGACACAATGTTTTACCCAGGTTCGGGTCCTCTTGATGGAGGTAAAACCCTACGTCCTGCTTGATTAATATTGATGATATGGGTAGTACAAGATTAGATCTACCACGAGATCAAGGAGGCTAAACCCTAGAAGCTAGCCTATGGTATGATTGTTGTATATTGGAGTTCTCCTACGGACTAAAACCCTCCGGTTTATATAGACACCGGAGAGGGTTAGGGTTACACAAAGTCGGTTACAATGGTAGGAGATATGAATATCCCATTGCCAAGCTTGCCTTCCATGCCAAGGAAAGTCCCATCCGGACACGGGACGAAGTCTTCAATCTTGTATCTTCATAGTCCAGGAGTCCGAGTGAAGGTATAGTCCGGCTATCCGGACACCCTCTAATCCAGGACTCCCTCACGGGTCGTCCCCTTATATACACGGGTTGACGCCCTGCGGCCTACAGAGTCCCGGCTAGCTCATAAACAGTGTCCGGCTCGGTGACTAATTCACCTTGCCTTACAATACAAGTCATGCCATTACGGCGGTTTATCACTACGGGCCTTAAATCGCCCGCGGGCTTTGGGCCCTTAACTGAACCGCCATCTTCAAGCTTGATATTGGGCTTCATATGATAAATCGTCATAGCGTAACCCGACCCCTCCTGGGCGGGTTACACTAGGAGTTATATCCCCAACATTAGGCCCCAGAATGATTTGAACCGGTTCACGTCAATCTTCAACACCTTAAGAAAGTCTTCTGCCTTCTATCTGTGCAAAAGTTATAACCCGCCATGACGTCATCTTCTGGATTTATGATAACCCGCCATGATGTCATCTTCTATTAAATTCATATTTTATTCCATCATATCCCAATGGATCCTTATATTAATGACCGTCCCGAGAATCGAGGCGTCTGAGTAGCTGGATAATCATGTTTGGCCTCCTTGTTTTTCGCGCCCGCTTTATCAGTCTTCCCTTGTAAATAGGCATGACCTTCGGTCCTTCTCCATTCTCCCCCTTTCGTCGTCTTCTTCCTCTCGCTACTCCGCTGCCGCTCGAGCTCCGTGCTACCTCTTGAGCTTGCGTTGGTTTTCCCCGAAGAGGAGAGGATGATGCAGCAGAGTAGCGTCAGTATTTCCCTCACTTTTTGAGAACCAAGGTATCAATCCAGTAGGAGGCCATGCTCAAGTCCCTCGTACCTACACAAAACGATAGCAACTCGCAACCAATGCGATTAGGGGTTGTCAATCCCTTCACGGTCACTTACGAGAGTGAGAACTGATAGATAATGTTTTTGGTATTTTTGGTATAGAGATGCAAAGTGAAAAGTAAAAGGCAAAGTAAAAAAGCAAAGCAAGATTAAAGTGATGGAGATTGATATGATGAGAATAGACCCGGGGGCCATAGGTTTCACTAGTGGCTTCTCTCAAGAGCATAAGTATTCTACGGTGGGTGAACAAATTACTGTTGAGCAATTGACAGAATTGATCATAGTTATGAGAATATCTAGGGTATGATCATGTATATAGGCATCACGTCCGTGACAAGAAGACCGAAACGATTCTGCATCTACTAATATTACTCCACTCATCGACCGCTATCCAGCATGCATCTAGAGTATTAAGTTAGAAACAGAGTAACGCTTTAAGAAAGATGACATGATGTAGAGAGATAAACTCATGCAATATGAAATATACCCCATCTTGTTATCCTCGATGGCAACGATGCAATACGTGCCTTGCTGCCCCTTCTGTCACTAGGAAAGGACACCGCAAGATCGAACCCAAAGCTAAGCACTTCTCCCATGGCAAGAAGAACCAATCTAGTAGGCCAAACCAAACTGATAATTCAAAGAGACTTGCAAAGATAACCAATCATACATAAAAGAATTCAGAGAAGATTCAAATATTATTCAAAGATAGACTTGATCATAAACCCACAATTCATCAATCTCAACAAACACACCGCAAAAAGAAGATTACATCGAATAGATCTCCACAAGAGAGGGGGAGAACTTTGTATTGAGATCCAAAAAGAGAGAAGAAGCCATCTAGCTACTAACTATGGACCCGAAGGTCTGAGACAAACTACTCACACTTCATCGGAGAGGCTATGATGATGTAGAAGCCCTCCGTGATGACGGCCCTCTCCTGCGGAGCTCTGGAACAGGCCCCAAGATGGGATCTCGTGGATACAGAAGGTTGCGGCGGTGGAATTTGGTTTTTGGCTCCTGTTCTGATCGTTTGGGGGTACATAGGTATATATAGGAGGAAGGAGTACGTCGGTGGAGCACCGAGGGCCCACGAGGTAGGGGCACGCCCTAGGGGAGCGCCCCCCACCCTCGTGACCGCCTCTTCGATGCCTTGGCATAGGGTCCAAGTCCTCTGGATCACGTTCGGTGAGAAAATCACGTTCCCGAAGATTTTATTCCGTTTGGACTCCGTTTGATATTCTGTTTCTCCAAAATACTAAAATAGGCAAAAAAAACAGCAATTCTGGGCTGGGCCTCCGGTTAATAGGTTAGTCCCAAAAATAATATAAAAGTGGAAAATAAAGCCCAATATAGTCCAAAACAGTAGATAATATAGCATGGAGCAATCAAAAATTATAGATACGTTGGAGACGTATCAGGCATCCCCAAGCTTAATTCCTGCTCGTCCTCAAGTAGGTAAATGATAAAAGGAGAACTTTTGATGCGGAGTGCTACTTGGCATAATTTCAATGTAAAACTTCTTAATTGTGGTATGAATATTCATATTCGAAAGATTCAAGACAAAAGTTCATATTGACATAAAAATAATAATACTTCAAGCATACTAATAAAGCAATTATGTCTTCTCAAAATAACATGGCCAAAGAAAGTTATCCCTACAAATTCATATAGTCTGGCTATGCTCCATCTTCACCACACAAAGTATTTAAATCATGCACAACCCCGATGACAAGCCAAGCAATTGTTTCATACTTTAACCTTTTCAAAACTTTTTCAACCTTCACGCAATACATGAGCGTGAGCCATGGATATAGCACTATATGTGGAATAGAACGGTGGTTGTGGAGAAGACAAAAAGAGGGGAAGATAGTCTCACATCAACTAGGCGTATCAACGGGCTATGGAGATGCCCATTAATAGATATCAATGTGAGTGAGTAGGGATTGCCATGCAACGGATGCACTAGAGCTATAAGTATATGGAAGCTCACAAAAGAAACTAAGTGGGTGTGCATCCAACTCGCTTGCTCATGAAGACCCAGGGCATTTTGAGGAAGCCCATCATTGGAATATACAAGCCAAGTTCTATAATGAAAAAAAATTCCCACTAGTAAATGAAAGTGACAACATAGGAGATTCTCTATCATGAATATCTTGGTGCTACTTTGAAGCACAAGTGTGGTAAAAGGATAGTAACATTGTCCCTTCTCTCTTTTTCTCTCATTTTTTTATTTGGGCCTTTTCTCTTTTTTATGGCCTCTTTTTTCATCCGGAGTCTCATCCCGACTTGTGGGGGAATCATAGTCTCCATCATTCTTTCCTCACTTGGGACAATGCTCTAAAAATGATGATCATCACACTTTTATTTTTCTTTCAACTCAACAATTACAACTCGATACTTAGAACAAGATATGACTCTATATGAATGCCTCCGGTGGGGTACTGGGATATGCAATGAATCAAGAGTGACATGTATGAAAGAAATATGAATGGTGGATTTGCCACAAATATGATGTCAACTACATGATCATGCTAGCAATATGACAATGATGGAGCGTGTCATAATAAACGGAACGGTGGAAAGTTGCATGGCAATATATCTCGGAATGGCTATGGAAATGCCATGATAGGTAGGTATGGTGGCTGTTTTGAGGAAGATATATGGTGGGTGTATGATACCGGAGAAAAGTGCGCGGTATTGGAGAGGCTAGCAATGGTGGAAGGATGGGAAAAAGTGCGTATAATCCATGGACTCAACATTAGTCATAAAGAACTCATATACTTATTGCAAAAATTTAGAAGTTATCAAAGCAAAGTATTACGAACATGCTCCTAGGGGGATAGATTGGTAGGAAAAGACCATCGCTCGTCCCCGACCGCCACTCATAAGGAGGACAATCAATAAACACTTCATGCTCCGACTTCGTTACATAACGGTTCACCATACGTGCATGCTACGGGAATCACAAACCTCAACGCAAGTATTCTTTAAATTCACAACTACTTCCACTAGCATGACTCTAATATTATCACCTCCATATCTCAAAACAATTATCATGCTTCAATCTTTTCTTAGTATTCAACGCACTCAAAAGAAAATTTCACAAATCATGAATACCAAGCATATTAATATTAAGCAATTTACCATGCTATTAAGACTCTCAAAATGATCTAAGTGAAGCATGAGAGATCGATAGTTTCTTTAAAACAAGACCACCACCCTACTCTAAAAAATATAAGTGAAGCACATAGAGCAAAATTATCACGCTCAAAAGATATAAGTGAAGCACATAGAGCAAAACTGCCTAGCTCAAAAGATATAAGTGAAGCTCAAAGAGTATTCTAACGAATTTTAATTCATAGATGGCTCTCTCAAAGGTGTGTACAGCAAGGATGATTGTGGCACACTAACAAACAAAGACACAAATAATACAAGACGCTCCAAGCAAAACACATATCATGTTGGTGAATAAAAATATAGCTCCAAATAAAATACCGATGGAAGTAGACGAAGGAGGGGATGCCTTCCGGGGCATCCCCAAGCTTTGACTTTTTGGTGTACTTGGATTATCTTGGGGGTGCCATGGGCATCCCCAAGCTTAGGCTCTTGCCACTCCTTGTTCCATAATCCATCAAAAGATTTCACCCAAAACTTGAAAACTTCACAACACAAAACTCAATAGAAATCTCGTGAGCTCCGTTAGAGAAAGAAAACATAAAACCACTTCAAGGTACTGTAATGAACTCATTCTTTATTTATATTGGTGTTAAACCTACTGTATTCCAAGTTCTGTGTGGATCATACCCTCCAATACTAGCCATAGATTCATCAAAATAAGCAAACAACACGCGAAAAATAGAATCTGTCAAAAACAGAACAGTCTGTAGTAATCTATAACTAACGCAAACTTATGGAACTCCAAAAAATCTACCAAAATTAGACGACCTAGAAAATTTGTTTATTGATCAGCAGCAATTGGAATCAGAATTTTATCACGTTCTGGTGATTTTAAATAATGCGGGCACTAAGCGCAAAGTTTCTGGAAATTACAGCAAGATCAAATAACTATCATCCAAGAAGATCCAATAGGTCTAGCTTGGCACAAACACTAATTAAAACAAAAACCACATCTAAACAGAAGGTAGATGGACTATTTATTCCTAAACAGAAGCAAAAAGAAAAAACTCAAAACTAAAATTGGGTTGCCTCCCAACAAGCGCTATCGTTTAACGCCCCTAGCTAGGCATTGAGATTTCAATGATGCTCACAGGAAAGGCAAGAATTGAGGCACAAAGAGAGCATCATAAAACATGTGACAAACAAACTTAAGTCTAACATACTTCCTATGCATAGGCATATTATAGGCAAACAAATTATCGTAGCAACCGAAAACTAGCAAATGCAAGGAAGTGGAAAGAAACGATAGCAAGCTCAACATAACGAGAGGTAATTTATTATCATGAAAATTTCTACAACCATATTTTCCTCTCTCCTAATAATTACATGTGGGATCATAAGCAAATTCAATAAAATAGCTATCACATAAAACATTTTCAACATGATCCACAAGCATGCAAAGTTGACACTCTTCCGAAATAGTGGGATTAACATTAACTAAAGTCATGACCTCTCCAAACCCACTTTTATCAAAAGTTTCATAAGATTGAATATTCTCCAAATATGTGGGATCTAAAGTGGACGCTCTTCCAAACCCACTTTCAATATTATTGCAAACAATATTATCAATCTCATATTCATCACGGGGATTAAATAAATTTTCAAGATCATAAGAAGAACTATCACCCCAATCATGATCATTGCAACAATTAGAGGACATAGCAAAACTATCATCCCCAAGCTTAGGGTTTTGCATATTTTTAGCACAATTGACATCAATAGAATTATAGTAAAATCATTGCAATCATGCTTTTTATTCAAAGATCTATTGTGAATCACTTCATAAAGTACTTCATCACAATTTTTAGATTCACGAATTTCAGGCAAAACCTTATAAAGATAATCTAGTGCACTCAATTCACTAGCAATAGGTTCATCATAATTGGATCTCTTAAAGAGATTAGCAAGTGGATGAGGATCCATAAACTTTTAGCAAGCGAAGATGCAAGCAAAAAGAAGGCACATGGAAAAGAGAGGGCGAATAAAACGGCAAGGGTGAAGTGGGGGAGAGGAGAATGAGAGGAAAATGGCAACCAATGTAATGCGATAGATAGGGATTGTGATGGGTACTTGGTATGTTGACTTTTTACGTAGACTCCCCGGCAACGGCGCCAGAAATTCTTCTTGCTACCTCTTGAGCTTGCGTTGGTTTTCCCCGAAGAGGAGAGGATGATGCAGCAGAGTAGCGTAAGTATTTCCCTCAGTTTTTGAGAACCAAGGTATCAATCCAGTAGGAGGCCACGCTCAAGTCCCTCGTACCTTCACAAAACGATAGCAACTTGCAACCAACGCGATTAGGTGTTGTCAATCCCTTCACGGTCACTTACGAGAGTGAGAACTGATAGATAATGTTTTTGGTATTTTTGGTATAGAGATGCAAAGTGAAAAGTAAAAGGCAAAGTAAAAAAGCAAAGCAAGATTAAAGTGATGGAGATTGATATGATGAGAATAGACCCGGGGGCTATAGGTTTCACTAGTGGCTTCTCTCAAGAGCGTAAGTATTCTACGGTGGGTGAACAAATTACTGTTGAGCAATTGACAGAATTGAGCATAGTTATGAGAATATCTAGGGTATGATCATGTATATAGGCATCACGTCCGTGACAAGTAGACCGAAATGATTCTGCATCTACTATTATTACTCCACTCATCGACCGCTATCCAGCATGCTTCTAGAGTATTAAGTTAGAAACATAGTAACGCTTTAAGCAAGATGACATGATGTAGAGAGAAAAATTCATGCAATAAGAAATAAACCCCATCTTGTTATCCTCGATGGCAACGATGCAATACGTGCCTTGCTGCCCCTTCTGTCACTTGGAAAGGACACCGCAAGATCAAACCCAAAGCTAAGCACTTCTCCCATGGCAAGAAGAACCAATCTAGTAGGCCAAACCAAACTGATAATTGGAAGAGACTTGCAAAGATAACCAATCATATATAAAAGAATTCAGAGAAGATTCAAATATTATTCAAAGATAGACTTGATCATAAACCCACAATTCATCGGTCTCAACAAACACACCGCAAAAAGAAGATTACATCGAATAGATCTCCACAAGAGAGGGGGAGAACTTTGTATTGAGATCCAAAAAGAGAGAAGAAGCCATCTAGCTACTAACTATGGACCCGAAGGTCTGAGATAAACTACTCACACTTCATCGGAGAGGCTATGATGATGTAGAAGCCCTCCGTGATGACGGCCCTCTCTGGCGGAGCTCCGGAACAGGCCCCAAGATGGGATCTCATGGATACAGAAGGTTGCGGCGGTGGAATTAGGTTTTTGGCTCCTGTTCTGGTCGTTTGGGGGTACGTAGGTATATATAGGAGGAAGGAGTACGTCGGTGGAGCACCGAGGGGCCCACGAGGCAGGGGTGTGCCCTAGGGGGGGCGCCCCCACCCTTGTGACCACCTCTTAAATGCCTTGGTGTAGGGTCCAAGTCCTCTGGATCACGTTCGGTCAGAAAATCACGTTCCCGAAGATTTTATTCCGTTTGGACTCCGTTTGATATTATGTTTCTCTGAAATACTGAAATAGGCAAAAAAACAGCAATTCTGGGCTGGGCCTCCGGTTAATAGGTTAGTCCCAAAAATAAGTGGAAAATAAAGCCCAATATAGTCCAAAACAGTAGATACTATAGCATGGAGCAATCAAAAATTATAGATACGTTGGAGACGTATCACTCCGCCGCCACCGCCGCAGAGCATCTCGTCTTCGTCAATCTTGTCCGCTGCATCAACCTGAATCGACCAGAGAACGGTGGCGATCCTCCGCAGTAGATCTGCAGCTGTAAGTCCTTGCCGTCCCACACCCCAGATCCGCATTCAGGGTTTGCAAGTTCTTCTGCGTTTCTTCGCTGTTCATCACAATTTCTTCATAGTTCCTCCATCGCGGCCTCTTCTGATTTAAAAGGCAACATATACTCCTGCGGTACTCGTTTTATGTCCATTTTTTACACTAGCACTTTTCCTTGTACCGAGGCCTCATTAGAACTCACGAACTCATTTGTTCCAGTTTTTTAGGTCTACAATATTTTCTTTTCTGGACGACCATTTGCTGCAATCTGTGGAACTTGTTTGTGTGACACTTAGGCAAAAATTGTATCTGTCAGATCCACCTAGCCACGGTGACTCTTACCGCCGGCTTTAGAAAAGGCAATGCTCAATCAGTAATCCCGACCACTCATGGTGGTTTAAATAACTTAACTGCTTATGATGCTCACAACGTCTTAAATAATATGATACCATTAGGCATATATCATTAGGCCCCTTCGTAAGCCGCCATGTTGAATACGAATTGAAGTATTTCTCTCCGGCTTAAATTTGAGCCGAATTTTTTTGTCGTAGGCTTCCATCTCCATAATGCCGCCCAAGGCTCCCAAAGCACCCGTTACATGCAACTGGGTTAAATCCATCATCACAGATAACACCTTTAATGAGTTTGTGAAGACTGGTTATCTGCCAAAGAAGGAAGTCATGTCCCATCGTGCTCCTGATCCAATAGAAGAAAAACCTCAACCCAAGGAAGGGGAAGTTATCGTCTTTACTGATCACATGAACCGGGGCTTTTCTCCACCCAGCTCAAACTTTTTCAGAGACGTCTTGCACTTTTTTGACCTGCGACCTCAAGACATCAGGCCCAATTCTGTGTCAAATATCTACAATTTTCAAGTGTTATGTGAGGTGTACCTTGGAGAAGAACCCAGCTTGCTACTCTTTAGAGAGTTATTTTACTTGAACCATCAAAATGAACGTGCCAATGGGCCCAGCTTGGAGCTTGGTGGAATCTCAATCCAGCGACGGAAAGACTGTCTCTTCCCGTATGCCGAACCGCCGAGTCACCCTAAAGATTGGAACCAGGCGTGGTTCTACTTTCAAGACACTTCTCCGGCTAATGAGAACCCTCTACCGGGCTTTTGCGCCCTGCGCTTGGAGTCAACTCACCCCTTGCCTGATAAACTGTCTCCGGCTGAACATCAAACACTTGCCCCCACCATGAGTAAGGTCAAGGTTCTTCTGGGGAATGGCCTAAACGGCATTGATCTGGTCCGGGTTTGGCTTGCCTGGTGGATTATTCCTTTGAGCCGCCGCCCCGGCTTGATGTGCGATTACACAGGCCAAAAAAATGATCCTCTATGACACAACCCTGACAACTTACCTGAGGACGTCGTTGATGATATGACCAAGTCTCTTCTGAATCAAAGCCTGGAAAATTGTGGGAAAGTGGGTTTAAGTCCTTTCTGCACAGCTAACCCGGCTTCGACTACATACCCTCAGCCCTGAGGGTGAACTACTCCCTCCTCGTCATGGAGAGCACCGGGATGATGAAGATGGCCACCGGAGAGGGATTCCCCCCTCCGGCAAGGTGCCGGAACAGGGTCCCGATTGGTTTTTGGTGGCTACATAGGCTTGCGGCAGCGAAACTCCCGATCTATTGTGCTCCCCGATGTTTTTAGGGTATATGGATATATATAGGTGAAAGAAGTCGGTCAGAGGAGCCACGAGGGGCCCACGAGGGTGGGGGGCGCGCCTCCCTGCCTCGTGGCTTCCGCGAAGCTTCCCTGATGTCTACTCCAAGTCTCCCGGGTTGCTTCCGTTCCAAAAATAACTCTCCCAAAGGTTTCATTCCGTTTGGACTCCATTTGATATTCCTTTTCTTCGAAACACTAAAATAGGCAAGAAAACAACATTTTGGGTTGGGCCTCCGGTTAATAGGTTAGTCCCAAAAATAATATAAAAGTGTATAATAAAGCCCACGAACATCCAAAACGAGATAATATAATAGCATGGAACAATCAATAATTATAGATACGTTGGAGACGTATCAATGACGTCTCACCGATCAATGAGTTCCTCCACCACATCATCTTTCAGACCGGGGCAAGAATAACGGGGTCGTTTCCGGCATGTTCCCTCCATGGAGAAGATAATTGAACAATGGCAGAAGGAAGGGTGAAAGCAAATGGAGGGAGGAAGAGCGTGCGACAGCAGTTCCAAATCGAGAGGGAAAGGCGAAGGGGCGGTGGACGGTTTCCATGGTACATGAAGAGGCGCCTGGGAGAGAACGGTTGCCACAGAGGTCACACACTGACGACAAGGGCCGAGTGAACCGCATGCGTATATCTCACACACACCTTGATCTAGCTGACCGTTTCTTTTGTGTTGCCTAATCACAAACATTTCATCCGAGTGAACCGTATGCTGTATATCGCACACACCTTCATCCGGCTGCCCATTTCTTTTGTGTTGCCTAATCACAAACAGTTCATCCGAGTGAACCGTATCCTGTGTATCGCACACGCCTTCATCTGGCTGCCCGTTTCTTTTGTTCCTCCTCATCGCAAATAGCTAATTGGACTGAACCGTATGCCCTTCATCGCACACGCAACTAAAACCTAAACCGTGTTTGATGCATCCGTCATCACATATGTTTTATACATTTCTGACGGTTTTCATACAACACCGTTTGCGATTATTGCGTCGCACACAGTTTCTCAAAGGGTCTGTAATCTTAGTGTCGCGTTAGCAGCATCCTGCAGTAGTGAGAGACTTCATTTTTTAATTGCTCAGCAATGAGGTTGTGAGAGATAAGGATGAACGAGGCAAGGCCTTATCTGTAAATGTGGAGAGAGGTGTGGGTATCTTTTGTAAAATTGTCATAGTTTGCTTCATATCCGTCAGATATATATCGGACGGTCTATATTACAAGATGGCAGGCACACCATCATCACCAACTCGGTTTTTTATAAGAGTATAGATGATAAGTTTGCGAACTACTAAAGTAAAGTGGAATTTGTCCATGTTATACAAGTAAATTAAGGTGATTGTTTATCATACAGGTAAGGTTGGACGAAGAGTGGTAGGAACAAATGCTCCGCCTAGAGCATGTGTGTGAGATGGAGTCTTAGTGTGTGTGTGTGGGTGTGTGTGTGTGTGTGTGTGTGCGTGTGTGACGCGGAGTCCTCGGTTGCGAAAGTAATTTAAGTGTGTGTGGCTTCATCGTAGAGAGGTGATGTGTATGGCAGAGGCCACCAATGAGGGGTGCGAGAGAGAAAAGGCCCGTACAGAGGGAAGAGAAGGCGTGTGCGCGTGAGAGGAATCAACATCGAGAGAACGTGTTTTTTCAAGAGACACCGATGAATACTACTATATATCGATGGTGCATGTAGACGGGAATTAAATGAAGGGATGGTCTTATTGGTTTCGGGGATATAGGGGAAGAGTGAGAGAAGGGGGGTAGCTATAAAGAGATTGTTAAGTGTGAGTGTGTGTTTTACCCATCCAGGCGGAAGTTATGTGCACACAAGAAGAGAATGATTTGATGTGGGGTTAGGGCTGAGGGTAATTAACTACGTATGGAGACATACGAGACCTTGAACGTTCATGTGCGAGAGGTATACATGTATACGTGGGATGTGTGTGTGTGGGCGCGCGTGCATGATCGAGATAAAAGAAAGAAGACATAAGTCATAAGATCAACGACTTGTGAGAGACGGATCGGTATGACAATATGCATGCATGTGAGAGTGCAGGGAAGAAGGCTCGATAATTGAGCATGTGTTTTTGTCTTTAAGAGATAGTGGTGTGGGCTGGAGCATGCATCTATGGTGAGCAGAGGGAGCGAGACACAATGATTTTGCAAAAGAGATCAATCTATAGATGCATGTATAGAGAGACAGATATAGTGTGCATGATAGGAAGCAAGAGTGCGTGCGAGAAAGAAATGTTGACGGAGAAACTACAGATAGATATAGAGATAGAGATGCTAGCTAGAGGTACATCGACTAGTTTGAGTGTTGGAGATGACCGCTGAGTGGTTCAGAGGGTGAAGTTATGTGTGTGTGAGAGAAAGATAAAAAGAGGGCACATGACTGCATGTGGAGAGAAACATATATAGTGTGCGTGATAGGAAGCAAGAGTGAGCGCGAGAAAGAAGGCTGATGGAGAAAAAGATAAATAGAAAGATAAAGATGCTAGCGTGTGTGTGTGTTAGAGATAGGAGTTGAGTGGATCAGAAGGCTGAGTTATGTGTGTGGGTGTGAGAGAGATAGAGAGAGTGTGCATGCGAGTCACATACAAACAAATATCAGAGAGAAATGAGATCCCGAGAGACGGAGTTTTGTGTCTGTGAGAGAGAAAGATATTTCACAAAGAGAGTGATAGCTAGAGAGACATATCAGGGAACGCAAGATATCTCTAGGGAGAGAGAGTGTGTGTGAGCGACATACAAGAGAATGGTGGAGAGATATGAGACCCTGGGAGACAGAGTTTGTGTTTGTGTGTGAGAAAGAGATATTTAAGAGAAAGAGTTGTAGCTTCTCATACCTAAGGAGCGACATACATCTCTATGTGAGAGGGGGGTGCGAGTGGCACACAGGGGAATAGTAGAGAGAAATGAGACCCCGAGAGACGAAGTTTGTGTTTGTGTGACAGAAAGAGATTTCACATGGAGAATCATAGTTATAGACACATAGCAGGGAGCGAGATATACTTAGATAGAGATAGAGTGATGAAGGTCAAGGGAGAGAGTACCGTCAGTGTGTTACGAAGATAAAAGATCATTGTCGACATGCAGGTAGCACGAGAGATACGCGAGAGACGATGAACGCGTATAGGTCTAGAGAGATACTCCTATATAAGCATGAGTGATAGCTATATGAGACGAATATCTAGATTGAAGGGGATTCAAATATCTAAACTAGAGATCACGACATCGATAATATCATAACAAAAATTGGTGTATCAAACATGCATATTCATTTGAATTTGGGGACACGTGTAATGTTATATACTTTATCAATATTAGTGATCCACAGTTTCTTTAATTAGAGACAATGCATGGTTTATATGCAATTAATGTCTAAACGGGATTACACTATATGTTGCGTGTGTGAAACACATTATACATGTTTGAGAAGTAAAAAAACGCATGGAACACACATTAGTTGGAGAAAGTTTGCGAGGAATGCACACATTGGATTTCAACATAAGGTGGTTTCAAATATTTGAAAATCCAAATTAAGATGGATTCAACCTTATGAATCTGAGATCATGCCATTTGTAAACCATATTTATGTATAAAGGGTGTTGTGCTTTTGAAAGTATATATAAAAATGATGTATATAGAATTTTATTCCAATCAAAAATGGATCCTTCCAGAACAAAAATAGAATACAAACTGGATTCGAATTGAGTTGGCATGGTAAACTGATACGTCTCCAACGTATCTATAATTATTGATTGTACCATGCTATTATATTATCTGTTTTGGGTGTTTATGGGCTTTATTAAACACTTTTATATTATTTTTGGGACTAACCTATTGACCCAGAGCCCAGTGCCAGTTCCTGTTTTTTCCCTTGTTTCAGTGTTTCAAAGAAAAGGAATATCAAACGGAGTCGAAACGGAATTAAACCTTCTGGAGAAGTTATTTTTGGAAGGAAAGCAACCTGATAGACTTGGAGTGCATGTCAGGAAAGAAACGAGGGAGCCATGAGGTAGGAGGCGCGCCCACCCCCCTAGGGCGTGCCCTCCACCCTCGTGAGCCCCTCGTGACTCTCCTGACGTACTTCTTCCTCCTATATATACCCATATACCCTAAAATGATTGGGGAACAGAATAGATCGGGAGTTCCACCGCCCCAAGCCTCTGTAGCCACCAAAAACCAATCGGGACACTGTTCCGGCACCCTGCCAGAGTGGGGAACCCTCACCGGTGGCCATCTTCATCATCCCGGCGCTCTCCATAACGAGGAGGGAGTAGTTCACCCTCGGGGCTGAGGGTATGTACCAGTAGCTATGTGTTTGATCTCTCTCTCTCTCTCTCTCTCTCGTGTTCTTGAGGTGATACGATCTTGATGTATCACGAGCTTTGCTATTGTAGTTGGATCTTATGTTGCTTCTCCCCCTCTACTCTCTTGTAATGGATTGTGTTTTCCCTTTGAAGTAATCTTATTGGATTGAGTCTTTAATGACTTGAGAACACTTGATGTATGTCTTGCCGTGCGTATCTGTGGTGACAATGGGATATCACGTGATTCACTTGATGTATGTCTTGGTGATCAACTTGCGGGTTCCGCCCATGAACCTATGCATAGGGGTTGGCACACGTTTTCGTCTTGATTCTCCGGTAGAAACTTTGGGGCACTCTTTGAAGTACTTTGTGTTGGATTGAATAGATGAATCTGAGGTTGTGTGATGCATATCGTATAATCATACCCACGGATACTTGAGGTGGCATTGGAGTATCTAGGTGACATTAGGGTTTTGGTTGATTTGTGTCTTAAGGTGTTATTCTAGTACGAACTCTAGGGCTGTTTGTGACACATATAGGAATAGCCCAATGGATTGATTGGAAAGAATAACTTTGAGGTGGTTTCGTACCCTACCATAATCTCTTTGTTTGTTCTCCGCTATTAGTGTCTTTGGAGTGACTCTTTGTTGCATGTTGAGGGATAGTTATATGATCCAATTATGTTATTATTGTTGAGATAACTTGCACTAGTGAAAGTATGAACCATAGGCCTTGTTTCCTAGCATTGCAATACCGTTTACGCTCACTTTTACCACTTGTTACCTTGCTGTTTTTATATTTTCAGTTTACAAAAACCTATATCTACCATCCATATTGCACTTGTATCACCATCTCTTCGCCGAACTAGTGCACCTATACAATCTACCATTGTATTGGGTGTGTTGGGGACACAAGAGACTCTTTGTTATTTGGTTGCAGGGTTGTTTGAGAGAAACCATCTTCATCCTACGCCTCCCACGGATTGATAAACCTTAGGTCATCCACTTGAGGGAAATTTGCATATCATTATCATGTGAGGCATAATCCAATTGAAAACTAAAATCATGATGACAAGTTTCATGTTTATCCTTAATAGCATACAAGTCATCACAATAATCATCATAGATAGCAACTTTGTTCTCATAATGAATTGGAACCTCTTCCGAAATAGTGGATTCATCACTAAATAAAGTCATGACTTCTCCAAATCCACTTTCATCAATATAATCATCATAAATAGGAGGCATGCTTTCATCATAATAAATTTGCTCATCAAAACTTGGGGGACTAAACATATCATCTTCATCAAACATAGCATCCCCAAGCTTGTGGCTTTGCATATCATTAGCATCATGGATATTCCGGGGATTCATACTAACAACATTGCAATCATGCTCATCATATAAATATTTAGTGCCAAACATTCTATAGGTTTCTTCTTCTAGCACTTGAGCACAATTTTCCTTTCCATCGTACTCATGAAAGATATTAAAAAGATGAAGCGTATGAGGCAAACTCAATTCCATTTTTTTTGTAATTTTCTTTTATATACTAAACTAGTGATAAAACAAGAAACAAAAAGATTCGATTGCAAGATCTAAAGATATACCTTCAAGCACTCACCTCCCCGGCAACGGCGCCAGAAAAGAGCTTAGTTGACGGGGTGTGAGTGTCGCTTACCTAGCCTCCCCGGCAACGGCGCCAGAAAAGAGCTAGATGTCTACTACACAGCCTTCTTCTTGTAGACGTTGTTGGGCCTGCAAGTGCAGAGGTTTGTAGGACAGCATCAAATTTCCCTCAAGTGGATGACCTAAGGTTTATCAATCCGTAGGAGGTGTAGGACGAAGATGGTCTCTCTCAAACAACCCTTCAACCAAATAACAAAGAGTCTCTTGTGTCCCCAACACCCCCAATACAACGGTAAATTGTATATGTGCACTAGTTCGGCGAAGAGATGGTGATACAAGTGCAATATGGATGGTAGATATAGGTTTTTGTAATCTGAAATTATAAAAACAGCAAGGTAACTAACGATAAAAGTGAGCACAAACGGTATTGCAATGCTAGGAAACAAGGCCTAGGGTTCATACTTTCACTAGTGCAAGTTCTCTCAACAATAATAACATAATTGGATCATATAACTCTCCCTCAACATGCAACAAAGAGTCACTCCAAAGTCACTAATAGCAGAGAACAAACGAAGAGATTATGGTAGGGTACGAAACCACCTCAAAGTTATTCTTTCGGATCGATCTACTCAAGAGTTCATACTAGAATAACACCTTAAGACACAAATCAACCAAAACCCTAATGTCACCTAGATACTCCAATGTCACCTCAAGTATCCGTGGGTATGATTATATGATATGCATCACACAATCTCAGATTCATCTATCCAAACCAACACAAAGAACCTCAAAGAGTGCCCCAAAGTTTCCACCGGAGAGTCAACACGAAAACATGTGCCAGCCCCTATGCATAGGTTCATGGGCGGAACCCGCAAGTTGATCACCAAAACATGCATCAAGTGGATCACGTGATATCCCATTGTCACCACAGATACGCACGGCAAGACATACATCAAGTGCTCTCAAATCATTAAAGACTCAATCCGATAAGATAACTTCAAAGGGAAAACTCAATCCATTACAAGAGAGTAGAGGGGGATAAACATCATAAGATCCAACTACAATAGCAAAGCTCGCGATACATCAAGATCGTATCACCTCAAGAACATGAGAGAGAGAGAGATCAAACACATAGCTATTGGTACATACCCTCAGCCCCAAGGGTGAACTACTCCCTCCTCGTCATGGAGCGCGCCGAGATGATGAAGATGGCCACCGGTGAGGGTTCGCCCCTCCGGCAGGGTGCCGGAATAGGGTCCCGATTGGTTTTTGGTGGCTACAGAGGCTTGCAGCGGCGTAACTCCCGATCTATTATTTTCTCCGAAGTTTTTAGGGTATATGGACATATATAGGCGAAAGAAGTCGGTTAGGGGAGCCACGAGGGGCCCATGAGGGTGGAGGGCGCGCCCAGGGGGTGGGCGTGCCCCCTGCCTCGTGCCTACTCGTTCCTTCCCTTATGTGCACTCCAAGTCCCCTGGATTTCTTCCGTTCCAAAAATAACTCTCCCGAAGGTTTCATTCTGTTTGGATTCCGTTTGATATTCCTTTTCTGCGGAACACTGAAACAAGGGAAAAAACATAAACTGGCACTGAGCTCTGGGTTAATAGGTTAGTCCCAAAAATAATATAAAAGTGTTTAATAAAGCCCATAAACATCCAAAACAGATAATATAATATCATGGAACAATCAAAAATTATAGATACGTTGGAACGTATCATGGTTCCCCCTTCCTCTCTCCCTCCATTTCCCCATTCGTACTCCGTGGGCGCCAAAACACCCTGTCCACCCCAGCCTCCTCCGTCTGCCACCCCATCCACCACCGTCCTCCTCCACCATGCCGGAGCTGAAACCCCGACGCCATCGTCCAGAGATCAACCTCTCTCATCCAAGGCTTCGGACCGGGATCCTTGCATCCCGTCTTCTCGCTTCATCCCCACCGTCATCCACCTTGCCGGCGCCACTCCTACGACTGTCTCGTCCACCGCGCCGGGATATTTCCCTCGCCGCCACTGTCTACCCTCCTAGATCTGCTTCCACGCAACCGACAACCATCGCTACCGCAGCACCGTCAAATTCTCAGTAGATGCATACATGACGCCGCACCAGAGGCGGTACTCTTTCGTATCTGCTCAACTTATTTATCGCAGCAAGAAAATAGATCGCCACTGCTTTGCTCTGATTTCTTGTCCATCACTTACTTGTTAGTTGAAAGCAAACATTGGTTGCGAAGTTGCCTTTGTCCAGTTTGCACCTTCAGATCCGCCATGGCACGCTCAACACTATACTCGCAATGCTTATGGTTTTCTCCTTTTATATTCCACAATAGTTAAATGACAGTAGACTAAATTTCAAAATTGGGTCAGTCAATTTTTGAGAGCTCGCCGGAGTTCACCGGTGCGAAGGAAGGGGCTCGGGTGGGGGCGGTGGCCTGGCGGTGGTGGGGCCTCGCCAAACGAAGAAAACTCGACGTGGGTGGGGGCGGGGTGGGGGTGGCGGAGGAACACACGCGGTGGGGGCGGTTCAAGGGAGGGCGGGGGGCTCGGGGCCGGTGGCTCGGTCGGTGGCCGTGCGGTATTCTGTATGGTAAGAATCAAAGACAAGGAAGAAGAAGGGTTAGGAGACGTAGGATCTTCATCCAACCGCCTGAAATGGTCGGCTGACCCAAATGACAAAAGTCACGCGACTTGCATGCATACATGCCTTTATATTCAATACCATCATCATAGCTGCTTAGCACTGCTCCTAAATCCATCAAGCTAAACAACATGCCACTCATTCCAAACTTATTGCTCAAATACGAATCGATATGATGCTGATATTACTAAAACAGATAACGTTTAATTGGTCAGCTAATATTGCTACTTTACTTTCGAAAAGAACGTGCACCACATATAGAGAGACATCAGGGAGTTGCATTCTTAATGCGCTCTAGTTCATCATGTGTGGGCACTGCGCAACGAACATTTTATTACCCAAAATCTGCTTGCTCTTCTTTAGCATGTTCCTCTTCCGTTATTCTTTAATAAGTACTCTCTCCGTTCCTAAATACAAGTCTTTGTATAGATTCCACCATGGACTACATATGGAGCAAAATGAGTGAATCTACACTCTAAAATGTATCTGTATACATCTGTATGTGGTCCATAGTGGAAATCTCTACAAAGACTTATATTTTGGAACGGAGGGAGTATGATAGTAGTACAGTATGTCCCTTGTAGTGAAGATGAGTAGGGACATTTGCAGTGTAGAGGTCTATACGGTCGGTTATGATGGACACTTTGAACTCTTTGGGCCTTTTTGATTCGTAGGATTTTGTAAACATAGGAATAGGAATTGTAGTGGCCAGCCCACTTGGATCCTATAAGATTAGCAAGGAAATGCGGGGAGCTGTGTAGCCTTTGAGAGTTACACTGATATTAACAGTACCGCACCTTCAGTTGAAGAGAGCTGGTATCCGAAGCCTTTCTAGCCGTACCGGCAATACTAGCACATATATTCCATCAAGTTCCACTTTCCTTATTTTAATCCTGATTCTTAGGGTCTTCCCATTATATCTACACTACGATCCGCGTAGGTGCTTTGTGTCCTACTAGCAGTTGTCCACCCTTTAAAGCTAAATAACACACCAATCATACGTCCTAAGGTTCTTCAAATACAAATGTGATATGATAATGATATTAGCTAACAGACACACATTTAATTGGTTAGTTAATGCTCCCAATTGAGTTTCCAAATGCATGTGGCCACATATAGAGAGACATCATGGAATTGCATTTCTTTGGGCGCTCTGATTCATCATGGGTGGGCAACCAACATTGTACAGAAAGAAGGGGAATCTCAATAATATGCTTCCCCTTCTATTCTTTAACATGTTCCTCTTCTATTCTTATTTAGTAAGCACAGTATGTTCCTTGTCAGGAAGGGGAGCAGGGACATCTGCAGTCGACAACCCTATTGGGCCGGTTCTACTAAATGATTTCGCACTTCGAGTTGGTCTGCCATAATACACTGGAAATGGTGGGAGCCGCGCAGTCTTTGATAGACTAAACTGATAGTAACCGTTGTGCGCCTTCAGATGAATAGAGCTGGCATGTAGGTGATCGATAGGCTGCATATTAGTAGTGGCAAAACCCTGTGTTTTCCAGCTAGTTCCGCTTTCCCGATTTATTTATGGTGGTTACGGTGTACCCCTAGTATCTACACTATGATCTACCTACTGGCTCTGCACTCTCGTTAACATGGTTTGGCAATAAACTTTCTATACAGTATATTATGAACCTATCATCTGCCAACTATCCTTACATCTGGGGCTCCCAACAGGGAGCCTATTTTTTGTGTAGTTTTGCCAGATTATATTAATCTACTCACCATATTACAGCACACATGGGCTCTCTCATCAGAATCCAGTGATAGCACACAAGGGTTTACAGGGAGCCTCTATTGTATTACAATATCCTCTTCATTACAAAGATAATCTCACTACTATTTGTGTTTTCATGCTTTACAGATATTGTATGTAATCACAATGAATATAAGAATGCACACATCAGAAGAATATTGCGGAATAGTTTAATGGGTAACAAACTTGGCATCAAGGGATTGAGGTCCATTGTGGATGCAATGAAACCCACATGCTCCCGACCTATAGATTCGTATTCAGAATATGATCCTAATGACTATTCTGAGCTCAAGGAGTCAAAGTCAGATGGCCTATCCTATTCACCCAATAAGGTGTCTGTTCCAATTTAGCAATGTTTTATTGGTTGCACATATCTTGCATAAGGTGTCTTGCATTTCTTTTGCTTCGTTGCACCGCCATCTGCTTAGTTTACTCATGATATATGTGAAGATGCCATGCCCATCCATTAACAACACCTATTCCATTTGTCGTCATACCATGTTTTTTCATTCAAATGTTGTTCTTGTGTTTCAGACATCCAGAAGGAAGAGGGTGATTGCAGAACCTGAAGGAGTACAAGCAAAGTCCTTGAAAAAGGTGGTGCTACCGGAGAAATCACATAGCACCCGACATATATTGGTGATAGAACCAATGCCGCAAAACCTAGGATATCGCAACTATGTTGGTCGCTACTTTTCTCTTGTGAGTACCTATTGTCCTATCATTGTCCTTACATTCATACCTGGTGGATTATGTGACATCATTGTGCATTATAGCTTGCTTATCCACTGTTCGCTCCAAATTATCAGATCTATATTAATGCTTAAACTAATGTAGAATAAACCCAATGCTTATGAAGAAATTTAGTTCTGCAGTGTTCTTGTAAGTATCTGCCGTCCTTCATCACTGTAATTATATTTGTCAGCCAGTTCTTCATGTACACTTTGCAGCTTATTTTCCCTTATTCTCCATTTTTCTACACATCAGATCTACATTTACTCTTGCCAAAATATTGAATAAAACCAATGTTACTGAAGAAGTTTAGCTCCGCATTGCTCTTGTCAGTGCCTTCTGCCTGTATGTTGTATTTACATTTGTACTCTGCATCTTAAGTTAAATAATCGCCATTTGTTCCTATATTTTCACATATATATTTACTCTTAACAAAATGTAGAATAAAGGCAATACTCTTGAAGAAGAGTGTGCGGTAAACTTCTTGAATTGCCCCCATCAATATGGACAAGGCCTTTATAGAGCTTGTCTTCACTACTAATGTAAGTTTGTCCTCCTCGAGCCTTCAAACTTTGTTGTGTATATTTGGATAACTATGAGTGCAAATGTTGTCTATTTTTGTCGTCTGCATCAAATTGCTTGTTCAAAGTTTATAAAGTAGAAGTACATAAACATAAGTTTGTCCTTCTGAATTTCAGTCTTTAGTTGTACAACCTAGTTCCTTATTCGTACCATGTAAATTAAACTAAACATAGCAAGTTATCTTTTTTAGCACTATGTGTATGCTTGTGTTCTTGATCTGTAATCCATTGGTGTGGTGAGACTACCAACAATAGCACAATGTCATATCTTGCTATGTCTCAACTATGAACAATGTCATATTACATTAATGTTATTTAAATCGTGTTTCTTTATTTACCAATATGAAATGGTATAAATTGACAGTACACTCACCATTCATGCTCATACGTTGTTTAGAACTACATCTATGCTTGTGTTCTTGATCTGTAATACAGTGGTCTGGTGAAGCTGGCCGCTCCTGCACAATGCCATTTCCTGCCGTCTTAAGTATGAACAATGCCTATTATGTTAATGCTATTTTAAACCGTGTCTCTTTATTTCTGACAAGAAATGAGATGAATTGACAGCGCTGATGCTTATACGTGCAAAACCTGTTATCTACCTACTTGTTTCTCTTTCTGGGTGACAACACTGCTGCTAGAAAGAACTGCCACAATGATAGTGAGACGAACCCATTGTTTGTCCCTCTAACACATATTCCAGAGGAGAAGACAACACATCTTGAGGGTAGGGATACAACCACGATGTCACATCTTAATGTAGTGTCAAACTTACTCAGTGACACAAGCTCGATGAAGTCGCCGCCTGAATCTGTTCGACTTCTTCAGTCTGAAATTGAAGCAGAAATACATGCTTCCGCTCAAATCCGACTGGAACTCCAATCTCTATGCAAGATTAACCGTAAGTACATGACAGTTTACTGATGTTATGCAGCTTAAGTTGGTGGATATGAGCGACAAAGAAGTGCGGTCTCATCAGGTTGCTAAGCTGCTTGCGCTGCGGCTCCTAGGCCGGGCTAACCTTTCTTGAACTGTGTTGAAGTGTTGTCGATTATGTCTATTATTTTGTCCGCCTGTTAACTTCCACTCGTGGCGACCTGCCCAGTTTATGTAATATGTTGTCTAGTTGCCCTTTATTATCACTGGCGGCAAACTTTGATGCCCAGGGGATGTAATATGCTGTAATTTTTTTGTTGTATAGTCTAGGTTTATTCTTCGTCACGATGTTGTAATTTATTTGTTGTTTCTGCTGTCGTTGCTCTGAGAAAAGGTCGTAATATTCGATCAGTGCGCAATGAGCCAATAGGTTAGGTTTATAAAATAATAATTTCTGTACTAAAACTGATCGGTCGCCAATCGCTAGTACGGGACGAACCATGGGCCTACAATCATCTTGGGCCATTAGTTTGGTCTAGTCTTAATCTGGTCCACTATTAGTTTCGGGCCTTTAAAAGGCCGAGTAAACCGCCTGCCTTAATTGGGCCCGAAAATTAAATAGGTTTTTAACATATTGAAATGTTTTTGGGCCTTGGTTGACCCAATTACATGACGAGCGGGAAGCAGGCCGGATGTATAACGGGCTTAAATTAGGCCCAACACTCTCAAGGGCCTTTAACGGGCCGATAGGCAGTTTGGGCTAGAATGTATCCACGAAGACTACGGGCCGTTAAGAGGCCGAAAGTAACTGTATACCATAATTAGGCCCAGGTGCAACTTGGGCCTTTAAATGGCCGAAAGTGAAACCGGGCCGAAAGAGGCCCATATATAGACAGGGCCATTGACAGCCAAAACTAGTATCGGGCCGAACTGTTAAACGGGCCATTAAGAGGCCGAAGAGCAAATCAGGCCGCCAATGGGCCCAATGGCACAGTAGCTGTTAAAAGGGGCGTATCTGTTATGGTCCGTAATTTGGCCCAAGAAATAGAAGTCAGTTAACAGGCCGGATCAGGTGTGGACTGTAATTTGGCCCAAACTATTGCAGGCTGTTAACGGGCCGGATCTGACATGGGGCCGTAAACTGGGCCCAGAATATTGCGGTCATTTAACAGCCCGTATCTGATGTGGGCTATAATTTGGTCCAGAAAATGTTAGGCTGTTCACGGGGCGGCCCATTAGATCTGACGAAATCTTGTGGGCTTGTTCCTGGGCCGGCTTTTAGACCTATATGGGCCTCTATTGGACCGTCCCACATGTCAATGTTTCATTGGCGATTCTTGTCAAATGGACGGTTGGCATCTGTCCCAACGCTGAGCCGACATGTGGTTCGTCGGCGAATGAGAATTTTACGCGTGAAAAATCGCCATTGGTCCGGGCTGTTAACGGGTTATTGGATCCAAATCGGAACCCGATAGCTTAACGGCGACCCATTACGGTGGATGCCACGTGTCAATCACCCTTGACAAAAGCACTTCTATGGCGCGCGATTTATAGTCATGGAAGTGGACACTTTCGTGATGATAATTTTGATAATGTCATGAAACACTTATACGACAGCACAAGTATGACTATCTTGATTATGTCATAAAACCGTCATGAATGTACATGCATGACAGAAAATGTGAGCTACTGTGACAAACACGTATCATCACGGAAGTGTATTTTTTTAGTGACCCACCCTAATCTTGGGCCTTGTGTAGGGGCGTGTGGGGCCCTGGGCACCACCTATGATACTTCTTCCTTCTGATGACTTATATATACCTCAAAACCCCACGCCAAACTACATCATGGTTTTCCACTGTCGTTTCAACGTGTTCGTAGACAATCCATTCTAGAGTCCATTTTTTGTACTCTGTCGGAGCGGGAAATCATGATCCGCATCTTCTTCCTTGCCATTACTTCCCTCATGGTGATGCATGAGTAGTCATTCCTTGGACTATGGGTTCATCTGTCTGTTCTTCAATACAAATATCAGATGTTTGTCTAACATGATTGCGATCAATTTGATGTAATCTATGATAACTTTTATGCGGTGTGATGAATTGTTGATCGAATTCTATATGAATTTTGCCTTGTTTTTTGCACGATATATAGATATATACGCTCTTGGGCTCCATGAAGCCCAAATTTTTCAAAAATTCTAAGATTGATGTTTTAAGTATCAAAACAAACAACTAGATGGGAGAGCGTATATATCTATATACGAAAGATCTGCAAGATGGGATAGTGTACATTAGTTTAATTAGGTTGATCTCTATGACCATGAGTGATTAGTTGCGGTAACAATAAACATAAAAACTCGCAGTCTCTCCTCACCACTAAGGATAAAAAGATAATCGATCCTGCACCCGTCAATGGATGTAGGTGTAGGGATTAAGAGGCTGGCAACCTCTTTTTTTGCCGAAAGAGGTTGTCAACCTTATACTATCAAAGTACTTAATGCAATCAAAGTACTTAATGCAATGCTCTGTTTTGCAATAGTTTGAAACGGTGCCCAGGTTCATCTACACCCGGTGAACAGAAAGTTAAAGAAAATGGTAGAATTATTTTTTTAGACATTCAAGATGCTCATGTGAGGATTTTCGTGGTGTTTGGACATCTGAGGAGCTTATACCAATAAATAAATAAATAAATAATCAGCCCCAAACAATGTTCTTTTCTAAAGTTTCTCACACCTGAAATTTGTTCGTGTCGACACGAGCTTCTCAGATGTTCAAACACCACAAAAATTTGCACAGATCTTTACTACCAAAGCCTCATCGATCGTTTCTTCAGCGGTTGATGCTGTTGTGTGCTGCGTGCGGTCGTGCCAACCCCAAGCTGGGGGCTTGTTGATACGTTTCTACTAAATTCTTGCAAATGTTCTTGAATGGTAAGTTTCTTCTAGTTCAACCTGAATTCAATGCATCAGCAGAGATATGCATCTGGGCATGCACCAGTACAAGTATAAGCAGTAAAAGGCAGGGAGCCTGTAAATTTTCAGTGCATCAAAACAAGTGTGCCCAATCTTAGCGGTCACTGACTGACTACATGCCGACAGTGGAATAACTCACACCTACATTTAGACTTGCACACAAGCATGAAACAAATACGTAACCAGGAATATTATGAAGCAAACAACAACAATATGGGGCATGCATACATCAATCCATGGCCCAACAGCATCATTGCATCCAGCAAACACCACTTGCTTCACTGTGAGTTACTTTCAGTTCAACATGACTGCCAACAATACTAACTAAATTAAGAGACCCGGAAAGAAACTTAGCGTGCATGGTCACATTTAGCCAACATATACTGCACCCTAGGTTCAGGGACGAAACACAAAACACTGTATAGTTATATCCTGAGGTTAATTCCGTCTTGCTGCCCTCGGTAAAGGCAAGCGTCAATTCAAGGGGGCGCTCTTCTATAGAAAATCGCCAGGGACAGAAGCTGGGTCGAGCTCGTAGAAGTCCCGGAGCTTGCCGCCTTCCTCCTTTGTGAGACGGAATGATGGAATTCGGTGAGAAAACCTCAGGTTCTCTTTCCTAGATATTTTCAGTACTCCCTTGGTAAGGTCAGGCTTGAACACAGCAACATAGCCATCAACTTTGGTCAGAAAAGAAAATAATGTGCTTCGTTTACTGCACTCGACGATCTCCCCGATAGCATAATCAGTAGTGTGCTTGTTGCTGGAAGGAACCCAATCAGGTGACCAGTTCTTGTAGATGGCCCAAACTTCACCGACTTTCGGAAGAATTTTAACCTGCCAGTCCATATCGATTTGGCTATTTTCTACCAAATGAGAGAAGGGGTGGTTTTTACCATACTTGGCTTGCCAGCTTCGGATTTTAAATTTGCCACAGCTCACAGGTACATTCTGCCCCAACCACAGCTTCTCCTGCGCCTGTTGAGGGCAGGCCTCGAGCCAGGTCAAATGCACTTCAAACGGTTGTATCTCAACTTTGCTCACCCAACCATACACATTCGGGAATGTATCAGTGTCATTGTAGATAGCCCAAATTTGGCCACTTTCAAACTTCTCACATAACCGGTCTTCTTCAAAGTTGTGGAATTCAGATTCTGGATATGGATAAGAAATGAGTTCTGAAGACATGTAAGAGTCGAGAGTAATGGAAGGAAATGCTGTTTTCAGGTCACTTGGAAGAGCTGCTGTATCCAGTTCCAGGAGCCCTTCTGCAACGCCCACCCTTTCATTTCCATTTGTTCTATAAAAGGGGATACAGTGAGAAAATCTCAGTAGCTCACTTGATGGTATCGAAAAGAAGCGCTTGTCCTTAGCTTGTGCAAACAGACTAACAAAGCCTTCAATCCTCGTAAGCGGCGAAACAATGACATCGCCACTCGTTGAGCCATCAGAGATAACTTCCACAACATCATATCCATAGGATCGACAGTTATCTGCATCAGAGCTCCATTGCATGCTCCATCTTTTATAAAGAGCCCATACCTCACCCTTATTAGGATTTATTTCATAGGAGTTCCCATTTTGGCCTTTTGTCAATGGAACTCTGTGAGACAAGTATGTGGATGGGTCTTGTAGTAGGTTCGTTTCTTCTCCTAAGCAGAAGCTTCCGCAAGATACAGGCAATTCCTTATTATTCCAATTGGTTTCTTGTTCATTTCTTGGATTGTACTCCAGCCACCTCAGCTGAACTCTGAAGTCAGAAGTATCAATGTGCTTTACCTGAGCATAACCTCTTGGCATGCCATCAAGGTCATCATAAAGGGCCCAGATTTGATCAACTGCAATCAGGCTTACATCTCTGATCTTGCCAAAGTCAAAAAAGTCAGTATAATGGTAGGTAATCACAGGACTGACAAGCTTCTGAGGAGCACTACCACTTGCTTCCTTGTAACTTTGCTGATTGGCTTCATGACTTGCAATCACTCCATCTTCGTTATCCACCCTACTTAAGGCATGATGCTCGGCAGACTGATTCTCAGCAACAGCAGCATTGTCATTAGAAATTTTCTCAGAAGCACTAGATGGTGAGTCATGGTTCCTTTGCATCTTATAATTAGAGGAGTCTGTGCCGTGGCTGCAGTCTGGGCCATCATCTTGCTTTCTCTTACCTAATCTCTGAAGGCTGGAGGACCTTGCAATATTTGGCACTAGAGATGCATCTTCACTTCTAAAGTTCTGCGTGGAAATGAAGTTCGGATCAGGATGAGCTGATGTCAAATTGCTAACTGATTCCTTGCCTGCAGCAGGCGCAGAAGATTTAGCTTGGTTCATTGCTGAAAGCTGAACTACATCGCTTCTTGTCTCTGAACAGTTACCTTCCTCATCACCGCTTGCCCTGTCATCCCTTTCTCTATGTTCATCAGTTCGAGTAGCATTCATGGTAGGTTCCGAGTAAATGTTTCCCCCTGTCTGGGCCTGCTGATTGGTGACGCCATGTTGTTGACATGAAATCTTCCCAGGTGAAACTTCAGCATTATTTGCTGAATGAGATAGGAAACTCGAGGGCATTGCCTGTTCATGCAGCTTGAATGCAAAGAACAATTTACCACAGTTATCACAGGTGACCAAAAAGTTCTTTTTGTAGTACACGAATCGCCTCCGACAATGCGGGCATATAGTCCAGAACACCAGTACAAAAGCAGGTGGTTGTTTGCATCCATCCACATGACTTTCATTTCCACCAGTCTTATTTGGTAGCTGTGTAGCTTTGCTTGTCACATGTTTGGAAGCATACTGCCTTCTGATGTCATACAAAGACCGCTCCGTACGATCACACAGTATCTTGCGAGCTTCTGAGACCAACTTCAGAGCAACTTCAGCACCAGAGAGTGCGTTTTTATCAGGATGGAGCCAAAAGGCAAGTTTCTCATATTGCTTTGTTATGACTGTCTCATCTGCTGTTGCCTCCACCTGAAGAATACTATACCAATCTAAGTCTTCATTAATTTTTGCAACTGCTGCACATTGCACTTCACAAACAGTTAACAGCTGGTCTATGTTCTCAAACCCTGGAAAAAGCCTTTGAGCTTTAAGTGCAATCTTTCTGGCCCCAAGAAAGTCTTTGTTTTCCAGCCTTTTTGCAGCTATTTCTCTGGCCCTCAACACCTCTTCTCTGTTGCACTCCATCAAATTATCTAGCAAATTGCCACAAAAGCTTTCACATATACTACTAGCAGTCTGGCATTAATATGCTCCAAATAAAAGGTTTCTAATGATGAACAAGTAAGAGCAGATATAAACCTTCTGATCTCTTTATGCAACAACAATATGCAAAGAGAATTTGCAGCGCATCACGCTTGCTCCCTGTAGATATAGAAAACAGTAAGCAACTGTTGCTAACAGAAATGTACAACTGATAAAACCTTTATTATGATCTGATGAATTCATAGTTATGTAAATTCCACAACAAAGATTATAGTGCAGATGAAGTAATATACCACCTACATATGCCAGTATGCATGCCAGGATAAATGGAATAAAACAAAAAAATATTTATCACGTAGTAGAATGTAACAAGATACGGCAGACTTAAGCAACAGTGCATTCTCAGCAACACAGTAATTTTAAAAAACCTTTGTTACTGGCCTAAACTTTTGACCAACATGTATGGCATATTCTGGTTAACCAAGTCCTAGGCCTTCCTGAAGGCAGTTTAAGTAGGACGAGTTGCATGATGAACACACGAAAGATGGAATAGGACAACCAAAGGTAGATATTAGATAGATCATGGTGTATGCAGGTCTTAAATTTGGCTACATAAGCATAAACAATAATGAGAAGAAAATTGGATCACAAACTTAGTGGGAGCAAGTCCATAAAAGAAGAGAACGAAATCGCTGGAATCTGACAAGTAAACTTCTTAGCAGCCGCTTGTTTTGTGTGGGTGAGCAGCTGCTTTAAGACACTCTTTGAAAAAATTATCGTCGCATGGACTATAGAGTATCCATCCACCTGGTGAAGTAATCAGACCGACTTACATAAATCATATGACGCGCTAAGTTCAATATTACTCAACCTTGTGAGCAAAAACATGATGTGGACCAAATAGGGAATTTGATGTGTATATGTTTGGCGTTGTCTTCCATGGGGGATGAACAGTAGTAATGTTGTAAATATGATAAGTTCAATTGTCACACCCTAGAGTTTTTTTATCTCTTCTTTCTCAAAGCTGACGATAAACGTTTAAATAGACCATCATGGCTCTCACCTCTCGGCCATGAAAGAACTTTCATCATCATAAAAAATGTCCTACATGGCTCAATACACATGCCTTTACGATCTTCTAAGCATGTACTCCCTCCATTTTTATATACAAGGCCACAAACTCAAATTACAGGTACCAATGTAAAATTTAATGTCTGCTTTGAAAGTCAGCTTTTCTTTTCGTTTGCTGGAATCATTAATACCCCACATGCATGCAAGAAAACTGAGTGGAGGAAGTAGCTGACTGTATTATGACTGCATGCATGCAACTATTAAACAGGTTGCTAGTACGAGAAAATATCATTAATTTTGCCTCGATTACTGTTGGTGGCCTTGTATAGATGGAAAACGTATATTCCATAGTGGCCTTGTATATAAAAATGGAGGGAGTATTACTGTTATAATACCTAGGTGGCTAAAATAACATTTAAACATCCAAATCAAAATTAGAACCTTTGATTCTGATGTGGTTGGAATGTGAAAAGAATTGTGCGAGCATACTACTATCAAATGTAGCCTAACCCAACTTGCTTGGGACAGTACTACTGTCAAATGTATCACAAATGGCATGGCTCAAACGGATGGAAATGGAACTGCTCCTTTGTCTAGATTAAATTCAATAACCACCTTAGTTTCAGGTTTGGAACACATTTTGCTAAAAGCCTAAGACCGTGTCCAGCACAATAGTTTAACTCAGATTGAACTTTAAAAAATCTGGAGTTTCCTAACAAGACATAGTTGAATGTTACTTTCTGTATAGATCATCTCTTAGAACAATGCATACATGTAAAATTACAGTGTTCACACTTATGCATTCATCAATCTTAAATTCTTCATGACAAAGATGATTGTGGAAAATATATCTCGCCATGCAACAAGACTGGTATTTCCACAAAACCATATCCCAAGCAACTTAATCAATGTTCTATCTTCAGAGCAACCTTGACGGCAATTCCACAGGAATGAGCAGTGTTAATGAGAATATTTGGTGAGACCATGTAGTAGTGGTAAACCACTTTGATATGATGGTTGAGGTCAGGATTTCAAGCCCCAAGTTCTGTGTTGACTAAAAGCTGGTAGTGCCCCTGCACATTCTTAGTCTTTATAGATGATATCTTTATCTTTACCTAATAATAATAATAATAATAATAATAATAATAATAATAATAATAATAATAATAATATAATAATAATAATAATAATAATAATAAAGCAAATAGGTATTCTTAGTCCGTTGTGCTATTTTGAAGAAAGGCACCTGACCTTTTTGATATTTAACCCGCAGTCCTATGTTTTATATTGTAAAAAAACAGTTCGGCCAGAAATATTATTGGTCATGTTGAGATTCAAGCACGCATCCTCCAGTTTCGCACCCCAAGGGGGCAACCAGCTGAGCTAGCGCTCACTTTTGTTACATTAAAGGATTCTCGTTTTAATAAATAGTTGCGTCTTGCCAATAATGATCTTAAAGAAGCAAAGTCGGGCCAAACAAGCGGAGGCAAAAAAAAAGGCATTGTGGCCTGATCAAGCCGGCGCATATAAGACCAGGCAAAAATTATTGCCAGTGTGAGGAATTGAACACATGACCGTGTTGCAGACAACTGAACCGGCTCAATGTTTTGTTTATCCCCTGGCCCGCCTTCATCAAATTCTCGCTCACTTTCAGATGTGACAAAGAAATAAGAGGATTTCAATCAACATGCAAAGAAATAAGGAATGAAATGATATTAAGTACGGAAGGAAATAAGAGGGGATTTGAACATACGTGTAAAGACTAAGGAAGGAAAGAAATTGAGTCCTTGTGACAGGAATATAAGGAAGGAGCGCTCTGTCCACACCTTCTATATAAACCTCAACATGACAGAGAAAATTAAGGAAGAAAAGGAGACCACGCCTTTTCTAATTAAAAGGGATTTCTGAAGAAATAAGGAAGGAAAGAAATTCGATCCTTGCGACAGGAAAAAAAGAAAGGGAAAACCTTCAAGATAAAGAAGGGAGTCTATGCACCCCACGCCTTCTAATTAAAAGAGATTCCCGAGAGCATGTATAATCAAAGGAATGGTGGTTAGCTCTTAGCTCTAATTAAAATTAAAATGAGATTACAGGCTGGGCATATTGGCAGTTGGAAGCCGGGTTTTTATTTTTTGAAAGCTTGTAGCCGGTTTATTATCCCTCGTTCTGGAGTATTTCTCTAAAAAAAAGAACAACATATACATTTTTTTTGCAGATGAACAATGCATACATTTAAAAGATGGTCTACTGGAAAGTACTTCATGTTAGGGATATTTGGCAACACTTATTGTTTTTTAAAGAAACATTAGTCATTGGATTCAAAGTACCGGAGTGATGAATTTCGATCCCGTTGCAACGCACGGGCCATTTTCCTAGTCATCAGAAATACAACTTACAGATACACAGCATCATTTTGTTTGTGACACCACTTGAAGAACTCACTCCTTTAACCAACACCATTTTTTTTTGCCGGGACTTTAAGCAACTCCACAAGATACCCAAATTTTGGTAAGCTCTCTTGTGCGAGCACCCACAAAAGAACCTTTTTGAAGAACTGCCTTGACCATCAGACCATAAAACTAGTAGTAGCGCATGGAAAAAATTGCGTTGTTGCAGCATGGACGCCACTCTACTTAAGTACGGACACTAATCCTCTTAAGAGCATCCCGATTTAGGGCTAAATTACGAACCCTAGGGCTAAAAAAAGGGAGGCGGAAGCAAAATTTGTTCCCATTCGCATCTCGCGAGGCCACTACCCACCACCTCCGTTCACAATTTGGTACCACATTTACGATTACGCGCAACCACCGTCCGGCAACCTCGCGGCATGGCGGCGGCGGCTGATACGTCGGGCATCCACCCACGCCTACGCGCAAGACGAGAATGCCGATGCGGAAGTAGTGGTGAGCCGAGCGGACAACCAAAGCAGCACCCATCGACCAGAATTAGTCGCAACCAAAAGACGAGAAAAGGGGAAATCGAAATGCTGCACGGGTAAGGTAGGGGAACCAAAGCATGGGCAGTAGGAATAACCTGCGCTGGGAGTGGTCGAGTGGAGCAATCGGCGGCGGCCGGAAGCCGGCGAGCGTAGCGGTGAGGGAGCTGGAGCAATCGGCGGGGGTGGGGTTTTGGGAGAGTGGGAGCTGTGGAGGCGAACCCCTTTTTCTTCTTGACGGCGGCTTGTGGAGGTGAAGTGAAGTGGTGACCGGCGAACTCTACTTTGTGGACTTGTGTCGAGTACACCCGCAACACACACATGTCATTTTATTCTTATAAACACCTTCGAGAGACTGAGCTGGATAACTATTTGGCGTAGAGATGAGAAAAGGCGAGGGGTAGCTAGGTTATGTTTTTACCTTTCTTATTGAATGAACTGGGTTGGGTAGGTTCACCTCTATAACAGCTTATTTAGTTGGAGGTAATTAGACAGTGGGAATAATAATTAAGATGTTGTGAGATATAAAGATGAACGTGACCATATGGCGCTCGAGCATCCGTTGCGGGAGGGAGCGCTCTTCTAGATATGAAAGGAGCAGCTACGAGCGGGGCATGGACAATCTAAAAAGAAAACACGCGCCCACGCCTGGTCTCGCCAGCCCCCGCGCTCCCGGTCAGGCTCATGGTCCTCGCACCGCGTCTCGCCCCGCGCTCACGCGTTCAGGCGCCTCACTGATGACCCACAAGTATGGATGATCAATCGTAGTCCTTTCGATAAGTAAAAGTGTCGAATCCAACAAGGAGCAGAAGAAAATGACAAGCGGTTTTCAGCAAGGTATTTTCTATAAGCACTGAAATTATCTGTAACAGATAGTTTGGTAGCAAGATAATTAATAACGGGTAACATGTAACAAGTATAACAAAAGTGCAGCAAGGTGGCTCAATCCTTTTCATAGCAAAGGGCAAGCCTGAACGGACTCTTATATAAAGCAAAGCGCTCCCGATGACACATGAGAATTATCATCAAGTTAGTTTTCATCATGCTCATATGATTCACGTTCGCTACTTTGATAATTTGATATGTGGGTGGACCGGTGCTTGGGTGTTGTCCTTACTTGGACAATCCTCCCATTTATGATTAACCCCTCTCGTAAGCATATGTAACTACGAAAGAAGAATTAAGATAACTCTAACCATAGCATTAAACATGCGGATCCAAATCAACCCCTTTACGAAGCAACGCATAAACTAGGGTTTAAACTTCTGTCACTCTAGCAACCCATCATCTATTTGCTACTTCTCAATGCCTTCCCCTGGGCCAAATAATGATGAAGTGTCATGTAGTCGATGTTCACATAACATCACTAGAGAAAAGACAACTCATATCTCATCAAAATATCAAACGAATACCAAATTCACATGATTACTCATGCAACGGTATGTATTTCCCTAAGTGATGAGACCAATGTTATCGAACCAGTAGGAGAACCACGCAACACTACGTAAACGGCACCTGCACACAAATAACAAATACTCGCAACCTGACGTATTAAAGGGGTTGTTAATCTCTTTCGGGTAACAGTGCCAGAAATTGGCAAGTAGACGTGATAAAAATATGATCGATTGGATAAATAGATCTCGCAGGAACGCGAGATAAAATAAATAATAATAAGTTGCAGCAAGATATTTTTATATTTTTGGTTTAATAGATCCAAAAATAAAAGCAAATAAAAATAGATCGCGAAGGCAAATATATTAAAGAAGATACCTGGCGGCCGTAGATTTCACTAGTGGCTTCTCTCGAGAAAAATAGCAAACGATGGGTAAACAAATTACTGTTGGGCAATTGATAGAACTTTAAATAATCATGACGATATCCAGGCAATGATCATTATATAGGCATCGCATCCAAGATTAGTAGACCGACTTCTGCCTGCATCTATTACTATTACTCCACACATCGACCGCTATCCAGCATGCATTTAGTTTATTAAGTTTATGGAGAAACGGAGTAATGCAATAAGAATGATTTGACATGATGTATATAAGATCTATTTATGTAGAAATAGACCCCATCTTGTTATCCTTAATAGCAATGATACATACGTGTCAGTTGTTGGGGAACGTAGTAATTTAAAAAAAAAATCCTACGCACACGCAAGATCATGGTGATGCATAGCAACGAGAGGGGAGAGTGTTGTCCACGTACCCTCGTAGACCGAAAGCGGAAGCGTTAGCACAACGCGGTTGATGTAGTCGTACGTCTTCATGATCCGACCGATCAAGTACCGAACGCACGGCACCTCCGAGTTCAGCACACGTTCAACCCGATGACGTCCCTCGAACTCCGATCCAGCCGAGTGTTGAGGGAGAGTTTCGTCAGCACGACGGCGTGGTGACGATGATGAGGTTCTACCGACGTAGGGCTTCGCCTAAGCACCGCTACAGTATTATCGAGGTGGACTATGGTGGAGCAAGGGGGAGGTGCAGCCGGCCAGGAGGTGCGGCCGGCCAGGGGAGGCGCGCCAGGAGGAGTCCTACTCCTACCAGGAGTAGGACTCCCTCCCTTTTCCTTGTTGGATTAGGAGTGGAGGGGGGAAGAGGAGGGAGAGAGGAAGGAAAGGGGGGGCGCCGCCCCCCTCTCCTTGTCCTATTCAGACTAGGGGGAGGGGCGCGCGGCCCTGCCCTGGCCGCCTCTCCTCTTCTCCACAAGGCCCACTATGGCCCATTAAGCCCCCGGGGGGTTCTGGTAACCCCTCGGTACTCCGGTAAAATCCCGATTTCACCCGGTACACTTCCGATATCCAAATATAGGCTTCCAATATATCAATTTTCATGTCTCGACCATTTCGAGACTCCTCGTCGTGTCCGTGATCACGTCCGGGACTCCGAACAACCTTCAGTACATCAAAACTCATAAACTCATAATATAACCGTCATCGAAACTTTAAGCATGCGGACCCTACGGGTTCGAGAACTATGTAGACATGACCGAGACACGTCTCCGTTCAATAACCAATAGTGGAACCTGGATGCTCATATTGTCTCCCACATATTCTACGAAGATCTTTATCGGTCAGACCGCATAACAACATATGTTGTTCCCTTTGCCATCGGTATGTTACTTGCCCGAGATTCGATCGTTGGTATCTCAATACCTAGTTCAACCTCGTTACCGGCAAGTCTCTTTACTCATTCCGTAATACATCATCCCGCAACTAACTTATTAGTTGCAATGCTTGCAAGGCTCAAGTGATGTGCATTACCGAGTGGGCCCAGAGATACCTCTCCGACGATCGGAGTGACAAATCCTAATCTCGAAATACGCCAACCCGACAAGTACCTTCGGAGACACCTGTAGAGCACCTTTATAATCACCTAGTTACGTTGTGACGTTTGGTAGCACACAAAGTGTTTCTCCGGTAAATGGGAGTTGCATAATCTCATAGTCACAGGAACATGTATAAGTCATGAAGAAAGCAATAGCAACATACTAAACGATCGAGTGCTAAGCTAACGGAATGGGTCAAGTCAATCACATCATTCTCCTAATGATGTGATCCCGTTAATCAAATGACAACTCATGTCAATTGCTAGGAAACATAACCATCTTCGATCAACGAACTAGTCAAGTAGAGGCATACTATTGACACTCCGTTTGTCTATATATTCACACAAGTATTATGTTTCTGGTTAATACAATTCTAGCATGAATAATAAACATTTATCATGATATAAGGAAATAAATAATAACTTTATTATTGCCTCTAGGGCATATTTCCTTCAGTATCCCACTTGCACTAGAGTCAATAATCTAGATTACACAGTAATGATTCTAACACCCATGGAGTCTTGGTGTTGATCATGTTTTGCTCGTGGAAGAGGCTTAGTCAACGGGTCTGCAATATTCAGATCCGTATGTATCTTGCAAATCTCTATGTCTCGCACCTGGACTAGATCCCGGATGGAATTGAAGCGTCTCTTGATGTGCTTGGTTCTCTTGTGAAATCTGGATTCCTTCGCCAAGGCAATTGCACTAGTATTGTCACAAAAGATTTTCATTAGACCCGATGCACTAGGTATGACACCTAGATCGGATATGAACTCCTTCATCCAGACTCCTTCATTTGCTGCTTCCGAAGCAGCTATGTACTCTGCTTCACACGTAGATCCCGCCACGACGCTTTGTTTAGAACTGCACCAACTGACAGCTCACTACTAGGAAAAGGCCTACTAATGGCGCACTGGTTTTGCTTACTAATGGCGCATTACCAGTGCGCCATTAGTAGCACGCCACTAGTATATCTTACTAATGGCGCACCACTGGTGCGCCATTAGTATCTGGTATACTAATGGCGCACCAGGCAGTGCGCCATTAGTTTTGCCCACGGTGCGCCACTAGTGTTTGCTATACTAATGGCGCACCACACAGTAATGCGCCATTGGTAACAATTTTTTTAATTTTTTTTCTTAATCTCAGGTCACTATTTCACCTTGAGATATACAACAAGCATCCATATAACAATCATAGCCAACACACAAGTTCCATCATATATACATAGATAGCCAACACACAAGTTCCATCATATATACATACATAGCCAACACATAGTTCCATCGTTACATATTACAAAAGTTTCACATTGTTCATCCAACACCGTTCAGTTCTCATGCATTGTTCTTCTCCTTCTCCTTCCTCAGCCTGATGCGGCAAGAGCGGCGAGGCGGTGGAGGCGGTGGAGGCAGTGGGATGTAGTCTTCTACCTGAATTGGCGTGGTCATGTCGCCCAGCTGTGGGATCGCCGGCGCCACCACCGGTGCGTGGTCATTGTCAGGCACCACCACCATCGCAAGGCCACCTTCAGGCACGACCATCGCTAGGTCATCCTCAGCCACCTCCATCTCTTGCCCTTGGTCAGCCACCACCAGCGCTAGGTCATCCTGCAGCTCCTCATCCCCACTCTGCTCCTTTTCTCCCGCACTCCAGTCCGGATCATCCTTCTTGTTGTCTATGCTGCTGCCAGAATTGATGCTGCTTTCGCTACAGCCATGGTCGCTGCTGCTTTCGCTACAGCCATGGTCGCTGCTGCTTTGGCTGTAGCCATTGTCGTTGCTGCTGCTCCCATTACCTGTCCAAATGCAACAATGACCATTAACAATCAATGTGAGACAAAGCCAAATGTAGAGGAATAAGAAGAGGCAGAATGTACCGGCATCATAATCTTCAGCGTAGCGCATGCGACACATAGTCGTGTTGAATACCTTCACGATGAGCGTGGTGGCGTCGTCGTCGTACCTGAAGAGAAGGAAGTACCCCAGCCGCAGGTCGTAGGCACGGTAGAACTTCTCCCACCCACGAGACAAGTACATGTGGCCCTCCTTGATCATCAACTCCACATCCCACAGCCTGCGAAACCCGCTGCCGGCCTGTCGCACCTTCACATTATTTGGCGGATCTTCACCCATCAGCATGTTCTTAAAACTGTCAGGCAGCCTCTGCAGTTTGGGACAATGAGTGATGTAGGCAAACAACAGATATCATAATGAGATGGGTGAAGCTAGGGGAGATCTCTCATTTTATATACCTGCGTCATGGATGATACTGAAGTCCCAAGTATGATAGTGAAGAACTTGGAAGCATCCAACTCGTACTGCGGTGTCACAGAGTGGCGGTGGCTGCTTCCCGCCATCTCTGATAAGCAGCAGAAGAGATATTTTTATGATACAAGAAGAAAGCAGCCACAACTACAGTAAAAACAAGCAACTACACACACACACAGGAATTTCAGCATGACCTTTGCTGAAAATAGGACATATGGAGTACCCGAATTTGCCGGAACGGAAGTTAATCGACATTCCGGCAATCTCAAGGGCCTCTCGGGGTACCTGCAAATTCATCACGACACAATGGTCGGAGACAAAACCCAGCAAACTACCAAGATGATCATCATCTTTGCAAGTCATTACTTGTCAAATAAAGAAGAAGGAACAATTTATTTGTGACATAGTTACAAATGATGACAGAATAATAAAGCAACACCCTGCACTAGCCTAAAAACAAGTGAAGTTTCACCCCTATAAGGACCTTGAATTTGACCATGTGCTCTGTCCCCTTACACATCATCATAAGTACTATGCATTATGTGTGCCTTGTAGTTTTATTACAGTACTGATGATGAAGTTGCGGCGCATTATCATTAATAGTTGTCACTAGTCACTATCAGTAGCAGTGCTCAAGGCGATTGGTTGATCACAAGTTGCATAGAGGCAGTTCATTCACAGGAGAAACAGGGGAAGAAGAGCTAAAGAATTATAATTCCTCTGCTTGGATGATCACAACTTGCATAGAGGCAACAAGGCATGATGACTAAAAAAGGAATCTTAATTAATGGCTACTAGTAATAAAAAAAGGGTAACACTACTAGTATAAAACACAAGAAAGACACCACTTATAAATCCCTAAACATAGATGAACTGCAAAAAGAATATTCAGAGTTCAGTACACCAAGCTCCAATATAAACTGCTGACTATGATTGGTGATCCCCCTACTTCAACCTCCTGATGGCTACTTGACACAAAGTTTTCTCTAACTTAGCAAACCAACTTACAAATCTGATCCTTCACTTCAACACTCTTGCTTAGAGCACACCAACTTTCCTAATTGACTGCCTAGCTGCCTCTGCTGCTGCTGGTGGTTTAGCTCTCCTTCTCACCTAGTACCTAATTTGCAAGCAACTGCAATGCAACAACCATTGACTCTGTGATTGATCCATCTATTTATCCTGCCCTCCTCACTCACCCTCCTCTATACAAACAAAAAATCTTCTTAGGGGGAACCAATTAAGTAATAGACAAAGAAAAAGAGGTGGAGTAAACCCAAAAGATTAGCACAATAGCACTGTCAATGTAGCAAATAATATCGACCAGGGCACCCTTTGTACACAAGCAAGCAAGGATCAGAGCAGAACCTGAGAGGTCGACAAGTAGTTTGGCGCAGGGTGCAGACCAACAGGCGAGCGGGCGAGGCAGGAGGCAGCGGGTGACGGCGAAGACGGCGAAGCAGGCGCAACGGGTGACGGTGGAGGCGTCGGTGTCGTAGAGGCGCCGAAGACCTTGTCCTGCGAGACAGAGAAGGGGTCGTCAGCCCCGGCGCAGGCGGGGGGCAAGGGGAGGAGGAGGAGGGGCAAGGGGAGAAGGAGGGTCGGGGGGGCGTACGGTGCTGCGTCGCTGCTCGGCGCTGACGACGAGGAGGAAGGCGAAGACGTTGAGGAAGATGAGGAAGCCGCAGAGCGCGAGGGAGGCCGGGCGCAAGGGAGGCGGGGGTGGAGTCCGGCGTGGGTCGGGGCGGCGAGGGTGGGGGCGCGGGGGCGCGGGGGCGGCGGGGGTGGAGTCCGGCGGGGGTCGGAGCGGCCGCGTCGCGGGCAGCGCGCGGGTGGATCTGGCGAGGGAGAGAGGGACGAAGGGGATCTGGCGAGGGAGAGGGAGGAATTAGCTAGGGGGAAACTTACTAATGGCGCACCCCGCGGCGGTGCGCCATTAGAAATCTTTTTTTTAGATAGCAATGGCGCAGCCCATGTCGGTGCGCCATTAGTATGTTTTATTATTATTATTTTTTTAAAAATGAATATGAATATGAAACAGTAATATTTTTTTATAAAAACAGTAATAAGTGTTGTTTAACAACAATTGTAGTCTACACTTTATTATTATTTTTTTTTAGAAAATGAATATGAATATGAAACAGTAATATTTTTTTTATAAAAACAGTAAATAATTTTTTAAAAAATATCATCAAATTTGTTATTTGAAAATATCATCGGCGGCGGCGGTGGAGCCGGGGAGGGTGCGGTTGGGTTGTCGGCGGCGGTGGAGCGGGGGAGGGTGCGGGGGGTGCTCGTCAGCGGTGGTGGAGCGGGGGAGGGTGCAGGGGGCTGGTGCTCGTCGGCGGCGGTGGAGCGGGGAAGGGTGCGGTGGGTCGTCGGCGGCAGTGGAGCTAGCGGGAGAGGGTGCGGGGGGTGCTCGTCGGCGGCGGTGGAGCGGGGAAGGGTGCGGGGGGTGCTCGTCGGCGGCGGTGGAGCGGGGGAGGGTGCGGTGGGTCATCGGCGGCGGTGGAGCTAGCGGGAGAGGGTGTGGGTGGGATCGAGATCGAGATGAAGGGGAATAGCGATCAAGATATGGAGGGGGATCGAGATCGAGATGGAGGGGGGAATCGAGATCGAGATGGAGGGGGGAATCGAGATGGAGGGGGGAATCCTCATGTAAAGGGTACGACAGTAACGGCGCACTGTGAAATGATGCGCCATTAGTAGTTTTGCAAAAAAAAGAATAAAAAAATTACAGTAATGGCGCACTGTCTGTCTGGTGCGCCATTACTGATTAGAACTAGTAATGGCGCACTTCGACGTGATGCGCCATTAGTATGTATGGAAAAATGGAAAAAAAATATTTAACACTAGTGGCGCACCCCGTTTCTGGTGCGACATTAGTGTCTTCCACACTAATGGCGTATCACCAGCAGGTGCGCCATTAGTATATACTAGTGGCGCACTGCTTCCCTGGTGCGCCATTAGTATCAATCCTATCTATAGCCCTTTTCCTAGTAGTGGCTCCACCGTTCAATGTAAACACGTATCCGGTTTTAGAATCGTCCGGATCAGTGTCAAAGCTTGCATCAACGTAACCATTTACAATGAGCTCTTTGTCACCTCCATAAAGGAGAAACATATCCTTAGTACTTTTCAGGTATTTCATGATGTTCTTGACCGCTGTCCAGTGATCCACTCCTGGATTACTTTGGTACCTCCCTGCTAGACTTATAGCAAGGCACACATCAGGTCTGGTACACAACATTGCATACATGATAGAGCCTATGGCTGAAGCATAGGGAACATCTTTTATCTTCTCTCTATCTTCTGCAGTGGTCGGGCATTGAGTCTTACTCAACTTCACACCTTGTAACACAGGCAAGAACCCTTTCTTTGCTTGATCCATTTTGAACATCTTCAAAACTTTGTCAAGGTATGTGCTTTGTGAAAGTCCAATTAAGCGTCTTGATCTATCTCTATAGATCTTGATGCCCAATATATAAGCAGCTTCACCGAGGTCTTTCATTGAAAAACTCTTATTCAAGTATCCCTTTATGCTATCCAGAAATTCTATATCATTTCCAATCCGCAATATGTCATCCACATATAATATCAGAAATGCTACAGAGCTCCCACTCACTTTCTTGTGAATACAGGCTTCTCCAAAAGTCTGCATAAAACCAAATGCTTTGATCACACTATCAAAACGTTTATTCCAACTCCGTCGCTGGAGCTTGCACACTTTGTTAGCTCCCTTTGGATCGATAAAACCTTCCGGTTGCATCATATACAAATCTTCTTCCAGAAATCCATTCAGGAATGCAGTTTTTACATCCATTTGCCAAATTTCATAATCATAAAATGCGGCAATTGCTAACATGATTTGGACAGACTTAAGCATCGCTACGGGTGAGAAGGTCTCATCGTAGTCAATCCCTTGAACTTGTTGAAAACCTTTTGCAACAAGTCGAGCTTTATAGACAGTAACATTGCCGTCAACGTCAGTCTTCTTCTTGAAGATCCATTTATTCTCAATGGCTTGCCGATCATCGGGCAAGTCAACCAAAGTCCATACTTTGTTCTCATACATGGATCCCATCTCAGATTTCATAGCCTCAAGCCATTTTGCGGAATCTGGGCTCACCATCGCTTCTTCATAGTTTGTAGCTTCGTCATGGTCTAGTAACATAACTTCCAGAATAGGATTACCGTACCACTCTGGTGCGGATCTTACTCTGGTTGACCTACGAGGTTCAGTAACAACTTGATCTGAAGTTTCATGATGATCATCATTAACTTCCTCACTAATTGGTGTACATGTCGCAGAAACCGGTTTCTGTGATGAACTACTTTCCAATAAGGGAGCAGGTACAGTTACCTCATCAAGTTCTACTTTCCTCCCACTCACTTCTTTCGAGAGAAACTCCTTCTCTAGAAAGATTCCGAATTTAGCAACAAAACTCTTGCCTTCGGTTCTATGATAGAAGGTGTACCCAACTGTCTCTTTTGGGTATCCTATGAAGACACATTTTTCCGATTTGGGTTCGAGCTTATCGGGTTGAAGCTTTTTCACATAAGCATCGCAGCCCCAAACTTTAAGAAACGACAACTTTGGTTTCTTGCCAAACCACAGTTCATAAGGCGGCGTCTCAACGGATTATGATGGTGTCCTATTTAACATGAATGCAGAAGTCTCTAAAGCATAACCCCAAAACGATAGCGGTAAATCAGTAAGAGACATCATAGATCGCACCATATCAAGTAAAGTACGATTACGACGTTCGGACACACCATTACGCTGTGGTGTTCCGGGTGGCGTGAGTTGCGAAACTATTCCGCATTGTTTCAAATGAAGACCAAACTCGTAACTCAAATATTCTCCTCCATGATCAGATCGTAGAAACTATATTTTCTTGTTATTCTTTGAACTTTTCAAATGTTTCAGACTTATGTTTCGTTAAGTATATATACCCATATCTACTCAAATCATCTATGAAGGTGAAAAAATAACGATATCCGCCACGAGCCTCAATATTCATCGGACCACATACATCTGTATGTATGATTTCCAACAAATCTGTTGCTCGCTCCATAGTACCGGAGAACGGTGTTTTAGTCATCTTGCCCATGAGGCACGTTTCACAAGTACCAAGTGATTCATAATCAAGTGATTCCAAAAGTCCGTCAGTATGGAGTTTCTTCATGCGCTTTATACCGATATGACCTAAACGACAATGCCACAAATAATTTGCACTATCATTATCAAATCTGCATCTTTTGGCTTCAATATTATGAATATGTGTATCACTACTATCGAGATTCTACAAAAATAGACCACTCTTCAAGGGTGCATGACCATAAAAGATATTACTCATATAAATAGAACAACCATTATTATCTGATTTAAATGAATAACTGTCTCGCATCAAACAAGATCCAGATATAATGTTCATGCTCAACGCTGGCACCAAATAACAATTATTCAGGTCTAAAACTAATCCCAAAGGTAGATGTAGAGGTAGCGTGCCGACTGCGATTACGTCGACTTTGGAACCATTTCCCACGCGCATCGTCACCTCGTCCTTAGCCAATCTTCGCTTCATCTATAGTCCCTGTTTCGAGTTGCAAATATTAGCAACAGAACCAATATCAAATACCCAGGTGCTACTGCGAGCATTAGTAAGGTACACATCAATAACATGTATATCACATATACCTTTGTTCACCTTGCCATCCTTCTTATCCGCCAAATACTTGGGGCGGTTCCGCTTCCAGTGACCAGTTTGCTTGCAGTAGAAGCACTCAGTCTCAGGCTTAGGTCCAGACTTGGGTTTCTTCTCCTGAGCAGCAACTTGCTTGTTGTTCTCTTGAAGTTCCCCTTCTTCTTCCCTTTGCCCTTTTTCTTGAAACTGGTGGTCTTATTGACCAACAACACTTGATGCTCCTTCTTGATTTCTTCCTCCGCAGCTTTTAGCATCGCGAAGAGCTCGGGAATCGTCTTATCCATCCCTTGCATGTTATAGTTCATCACGAAGCTCTTGTAGCTTGGTGGCAGTGATTGAAGAATTCTGTCAATGACGCTATCATCCGGAAGATTAACTCCCAATTGAATCAAGTGATTGTTATACCCAGACATTTTGAGTATATGCTCACCGACAGAACTATTCTCCTCCATCTTGCAGCTGTAGAACTTATTGGAGACCTCATATCTCTCAATCCGGGCATTTGCTTAAAATATTAACTTCAACTCCTGGAACATCTCATATGCTGCATGACGTTCAAAACGTCGTTGAAGACCCGGTTCTAAGCCGTAAAGCATGGCACACTGAACTATCGAGTAGTCTCAGCTTTGCTCTGCCAGACGTTCATAACATCTGGTGTTGCTCCTGCAGCATGTCTGGCACCCAGCGGTGCTTCTAGGACGTAATTCTTCTGTGCAGCAATGAGGATAATCCTCAAGTTACAGACCCACTCCATGTAATTGCTACCATCATCTTTCAACTTTGCTTTCTCAAGGAACGCATTAGAATTCAACGGAAAAACAGCATGGACCATTTATCTACAATCAACATAGACAAGCAAGATACTATCAGGTACTAAGTTCATGATAAATTTAAGTTCAATTAATCATATTACTTAAGAACTCCCACTTAGATAGACATCCCTCTAATCCTCTAAGTGATCACGTGATCCAAATCAACTAAACCATGTCCGGTCATCACGTGAGATGGAGTAGTTTCAATGGTGAACATCACTATGTTGATCATATCTACTATATGATTCACGCTCGACCTTTCGGTCTCCGTGTTCCGAGGCCATATCTGTTATATGCTAGGCTCGTCAAGTTTAACCTGAGTATTCCGCGTGTGCAACTGTTTTGCACCCATTGTATTTGAACGTAGAGCCTATCACACCCGATCATCACGTGGTGTCTCAGCACGAAGAACTTTCGCAATGGTGCATACTCAGGGAGAACACTTATACTTTGATAATTTAGCGAGGGATCATCTTATAATGCTACCATCAATCAAAGCAAAATAAGATGCATAAAAAGATAAGCATCACATGCAATCAATATAAGTGATATGATATGCCATCATCATCTTGTGCTTGTGATCTCCATCTCCGAAGCACCGTCATGATCACCATCGTCACTGGCGCGACACCTTGATCTCCATCGTAGCATCATTGTCGTCTCGCCAATCTTATGCTTCTACGACTATCGCTACCGCTTAGTGATAAAGTAAAGCATTACAGGGCGATTGCATTGCATACAATAAAGCGACAACCATTTGGCTCCTGCCAGTTGCCAATAACTCGGTTACAAAACATGATCATGTCATACAATAAAATTTAGCATCATGTCTTGACCATATCACATCACAACATGCCCTGCAAAAACAAGTTAGACGTCCTCTACTTTGTTGTTGCAAGTTTTACGTGGCTGCTACTGGGCTTAGCAAGAATCGTTCTTACCTACGCATCAAAACCACAATGATAGTTTGTCAAGTTGGTGCTGTTTTAACCTTCGCAAGGACCGGGCGTAGCCACACTCGGTTCAACTAAAGTTGGAGAAACTGACACCCGCCAGCCACCTGTGTGCAAAGCACGTCGGTAGAACCAGTCTCGCGTAAGCGTACGCGTAATGTCGGTCCGGGCCGCTTCATCCAACAATATCGCCGAACCAAAGTATGACATGCTGGTAAGCAGTCTGACTTATATCGCCCACAACTCACTTGTGTTCTACTCGTGCATATGACATCTACGCATAAAACCAGGCTTTGATACCACTGTTGGGGAACGTAGTAATTTCAAAAAAAATCCTACGCACACGCAAGATCATGGTGATGCATAGCAACAAGAGGGGAGAGTGTTGTCCACGTACCCTCGTAGACCGAAAGCGGAAGCGTTAGCACAACACGGTCAATGTAGTCGTACGTCTTCACGATCCGACCGATCAAGTACCGAACGCACGACACCTCCGAGTTCAGCACACGTTCAGCCCGATGACATCCCTCGAACTGCGATCCAGCCGAGTGTTGAGGGAGAGTTTCGTCAGCACAACGGCGTGGTGATTATGATGAGGTTCTACCGACGCAGGGCTTCGCCTAAGCACCGCTACAGTATTATCGAGGTGGACTATGGTGGAGGGGGGCACCACACATGGCTAAAAGATCAAACGATCAATTGTTGTGTCTCTAGGGTGCCCCTGCCCCCGTATATAAAGGAGCAGGGGGGGTGCGGCCGGCCAGGAGGGGCGTGCCAGGAGGAGTCCTACTCCCACCGAGAGTAGGACTCCCTCCCTTTTCCTTGTTGGATTAGGAGTGGAGGGGGAAAGAGGAGGGAGAGAGGAAGGAACGGGGGGGGGGGGGGGGCGCCGCCCCCCTCTCCTTGTCCTATTCGGACTAGGGGGGAAGGGGCGCGCGACCCTGCCTTGGCTGCCTCTCCTCTTCTCCACAAGGCCCACTATGGCCCATTAAGCCCTCGGGGGGTTCCGGTAACCCCTCGGTACTCCGGTAAAATTCTGATTTCACCCGGTACACTTCCGATATCCAAATATAGGCTTCCAATATATCAATCCTCATGTCTCGACCATTTTGAGACTCATCGTCATGTCCGTGATCACATCCGGGACTCCGAACAACCTTCGGTACATCAAAACTCATAAACTCATAATATAATCGTCATCGAAACTTTAAGCGTGCGAGAGAACTATGTAGACATGACCGAGACACGTCTCCGGTCAATAACCAATAGCGGAACCTGGATGCTCATATTGGCTCCCACATATTCTATGAAGATCTTTATCGGTCAGACCGCATAACAACATACGTTGTTCCCTTTGTCATCGGTATGTTACTTGCCCGAGATTCGATCGTCAGTATCTCAATACCTAGTTCAATCTCGTTACCGACAAGTCTGTTTACTCGTTCCGTAATACATCATCCCGCAACTAACTTATTAGTTGCAATGCTTGCAAGGCTTAAGTGATGTGCATCACCGAGTGGGCCCAGAGATACCTCTCCGACGATAGGAGTGACAAATCCAAACTCGAAATATGCCAACCCAACAAGTACCTTCGGAGACACCTGTAGAGCACCTTTATAATCACCCAGTTACGTTCTGACGTTTGGTAGCACATAAAGTGTTCCTCCGGTAAACGGGAGTTGCATAATCTCATAGTCATACGAACATGTATAAGTCATGAAGAAAGCAATAGCAACATACTAAACGATCGAGTGCTAAGCTAACGGAATGGGTCAAGTCAATCACATCATTCTCCTAATGATGTGATCCCGTTAATCAAATGACAACTCATGTCAATGGCTAGGAAACATAACCATCTTCGATCAACGAGCTAGTCAAGTAGAGGCATACTAGTGACACTCTGTTTGTCTATGTATTCACACAAGTATTATGTTTCTGGTTAATACAATTCTAGCATGAATAATAAACATTTATCATGATATAAGGAAATAAATAATAACTTTATTATTGCCTCTAGGGCATATTCCCTTCATCGGTTCCCCTTCTGTCACTGGGATCAAGCACCGTAAGATCGAACCCATCACAAAGCACCTCTTCCCATTGCAAGATAAATAGATCAAATTGGCCAAACAAAACCCAAATATCGGAGAAGAAATACGAGGCTATAAGCAATCATGCATAAAAGAGATCAAAGAAGACTCAAATAACTTTCATGGATAAAAAGATAGACCTGGTCATAAACTCAAAGTCCATCCGATCCCGACAAACACGCCGCAAAAAGAGTTACATCAAATAGATCTCGAAGAGACCATTGTATTGAGAATCAAAAGAGAGAGATGAAGCCATCTAGCTACTAACTACGAACCCGTAAGTCTACAAAAGACTACTCACGCATCATCCGAGAGGCACCAATGGACATGATGAACCCCTCTGTGATGGTGTTTAGATTGGATCTGGTGGTTCTGGAACTTGCGGCGGCTGGAATTGATTTTCATTGACTCCCTAGGGTTTCTTGAATATTGGGGTCTTTATAGAGCAAAGAGGCGGTGCGGGAGGCCACCGAGGTGGGCACAACCCACCAGGGCATGCCTGGGCCTCCAGGTGCGCCCTGGTGTCTTGTGCTCACCTCGGGCTCCCTCTTCGGTACTTCTTTGGCCCACTGGATGTGTTCTACTCCAAAAAAATATATAGCAAGAATGATATAAAATGGGCATGCCTAATACCTTTGCCTTACTCTCGTGCAATGAGAAGTGAATAAACACTCATCTTGAGAATAACATATATAGCATGGAAATATATTGGCCACCCCCTACCGTTTCATGAGCGCTACGAGCACACAAAAGAGAATTTTATTTTGAAAATTAGAGATGGCACATACAAATTTTCTTAGAACGACAAAAGAATACCGCATATAGGTAGGTGTAGTGGACTCATGTGGTAAAATTGGTTTGAAGGATTTTGGATGCGCAAGTAGTGATCATACTTAGTGTGAAATGAAGGCTAGCAAAAGATTGAGAAGTGACCAACCAAGAAACGAAAAATCTCATAAGCGAGCATTAAGCATAAGTAACACCGAATAATGCACCATAAGTAGGATGTAATTTCATTGCATAATTATTGACTTTCGTGCTTGCATAGGGAATCACAAACCTTAACACCAATATTCTTATTAAAGCATAATTACTCATCAACATGGCTCACATACACTATTGCAGGATGCTGCTAACGCGACACTACGGTCAGAGACCCTTCGACGAAACTGTGTGCGATGCAATAATCGCAAACGGTGGTGTAAAAAACCGTCAAAAAAGGTGCAAAACGTTTGCGATGGAGGATACATCAAACACGGTTCAAATTTTAGTTGAGTGTGCGACTCAGGACATACAGTTCAGTTCAATTAACCGTTTTCGATGAGGAGGAACAAAATAAACGGGCAGCCAGATGAAGGTGTGTGCGATGTACATCATACGGTTCACTCGGATGAACTATTTGTGATTAGGCAACACAAAAGAAACGGTCAGCCAGATCAAGGTGTTTGTGATGTACAACATACAGTTCACTCGGATAAACTGTTTGTGACTAGGCAACACAAAAGAAACGGTCAGCCAGATCAAGGAGTGTGCGATATACGACATGCGGTTCACTTGGATGAACTATTTGCGTTGAGACAAGAGAACAGAAGTGGTTCAATACAATAAATACCATAAATATTGCAAGGTTGAAATTCAAAGATTACAACACCCAAATTCAAACATTGCAAACTGCGTCATTTCTGAAAAGGGATCAGCCGCTGACAAGATGTTTGGGTTTGACACAATGACTTCCAATTGCTTTGCCATATACTCTTCCAATACTAAGTTTGGCATTTTTGGAGGCACTTCCATTCCGCAGTACCTGTCAGCTCTGATAATCATACCATTGATCTTTCCTAATTAAATGTGTGTTCAACATCAGTACCCTCAGCACCTTTGCTTTGGCAAGAAAGAACCTGGCGAGTGTAATCTCTGGTAAGGTCCCTCGGTAGGAGTTCAAAGTAATATTTGAGAGATGCAAATCCAGGCATTCGATGTGATTGTCATTATAAACATTATCCACCTCCGAGCCTATTATTATCTACAAAAGAAGAGAACGTGTTAGTGCCTACATGCAGTTTTGAACACTGCTACATGCCCATTTGGTTTGCAGGATTTGTAAAATGCAGCAACGTGCCATCTTTGATCTGGCATGATTAACATGGGCATTTGGTTTTGAACACTGCTACACGCCCATTTGGTTTGCAGGATTTGTAAAATGCACCAATGTGCCATCTTCGATCTGGCATGATTAACATGGGCATTTGATTACAATCTAGAAACATGTAGCCTTCTTCACAAGAGGTTGGATTGGATGAAAAATTCACTAAGAAAACTAGTACAGATGAATCCAAAGGAGAAATTCTTATGGATGATTGTAACCATATGAATGAAGCAACCAATATGGGGTGGGGGTGTGTCAGATCACGGGTTCCCGCAAAACCCTTAAGGTTCGAACACTGGGGTGCGCGTGAAGATTTCCTCCCTACCGATCCACGCCCTCGCTCTCTAAGATCTCGCAGACGAAGTCGACAAACTCGCAGCATAGAAAGACACAAGATTTATACTGGTTCGGGCCACTGTTGTGGTGTAATACCCTACTCCAGTGCGGTGGTGGTGGATTGCCTCTTGGGATGATGATGAACAGTACAAGGGGAAGAACAAACTCCTGAGGTTGAGGTGTTCTTGTGCTTGGAGAGCTTGTGTGAGCGAGATGCCTCTGAATGAGTTCCCCCCGCCTATACGGTGGTGGCTAGTTCTATTTATATAGGCCCTGGTCCTCTCCCCAAATATTGAGTGGGAAGGGAGCCAACAACAGCCAATTCGAAAGGGGACAACTAGTACAACTTATCCTGACAAAAGCGGTCTTCGCCTGCAAAAGGCTCTGGTGGTGACGCCGCCTTGGGCTCCATGGTGACCTCCGTCTTGCCGTCCTTCGGGTCCTGGTCTCGTTCACCGATATGGAAACCTTTGCTTGATGCCTTGGTACTACGCACCTGCGCCTGCCTCCTTAGCACCAAAGAGGAAACAAGGACGCTGCGCGCGCTGGGGCCCGCCTGGCGCCCGCCTGGTGTCGATCGTCATGGCTCACGTCACGAGAGCCTCGCGAGATTTGCCTTGCCTTGATTTCTCCGCTCCTCGTGAGCCTTCCTGGCGAGGCCGCTCCTGAGGAGGTCCTGTGTTGTCCACCTCGCAAGGCTTGGCCCCTCGCGAGGGTCTTGAATGCCTTGATGAAGAAGATGGGCCGTATGGGCTTGCTAGCTCAGCCACGCTGTGGGCCGCAGGTAGGCAAGTCTGGGGACCCCCGTTCCCAGAACGCCGACAGTAGCCCCCGGGCCCAAAGCGCGCTTGGGCTTTGCTTCGTCGCGAAGCCAAAGGTCAACTGCGGCCTCGGTTAACGCGTGGCAGTTGATTGGACGTGGGCGTCTCCGCTTCCCCACGCCGCCTCGGCTACTGCCCGACTTGACAAGTCCCTGCGACACGCAAGGAAAACCATCATTACCTATGATCGTGGGGGCGCTGGTTGGCCTTCTCCTACTATAAATGGGGGAGGGGACGGAGCCCCCGTCGCCCATTTCTTCCCGTTCCGCCTGCTCCTTCCTCCTTTGCTCCACCACCGACTCCAATGGCACCGCCGAAGAGGTTCTCCGCCGAAGAGAAGGGAAAGGCCCCTCGCGAGGGGCCTGGTTCTCCGGCGCCCAAGCGGAGACGCGGTCGTCCTCGTAAGCACACCACGGCTCCCGCCGTGGCCCCCGCTCCTAGGGTGGCGCCGCTGCACATGGTGGGGGTCGCTCCGGTCGCGGCAGGCCCATCGACGAGGTGAGACGTGTCGTGGTTGCGCGGCCTCCCCGTCCGCGCTTCCACTCGGTGGAGGTGTTGCCGGAGTTCGTTGTTGATACGTCTCCAACATATCTATAATTTTTGATTGCTTCATGCTATATTATATTCTGTTTTGGATGATTAGTGGGCTTTGTTATACACTTTTATACTATTTTTGGGACTAACCTATTAACCGGAGGCCCAACCCAAATTGTTGTTTTTTTGCCTATTTTAGAGTTCTGTAGAAAAAGAATATCAAACGGAGTCCAAACGGAATGAAACCTTCGGGAACGTGATTTTCAGAACAAACGTGATCCATAGGACTTGGACCCTATGTCAAGAAAGCAACCAGGAGAGCACGAGGCAGGGGGCGCGCCTACCCCCTGGGCGCGCCCTCCACCCTCGTGGGGCCCATGTTGCTCCACCGACGTACTTCTTCCTCCTATATATACCTACGTACCCCCAAACCAACACAAGCATCCACGAAAACCTAATTCCATGGCCGCAACCTTCTGTACCCGTGAGATCCCATCTTGGGGCCTTTTCCGGCATCCTGCCGGAGGGGGCATTGATCATGGAGGGCTTCTACATCAACACCATAGCCTCTCCGATGATGTGTGAGTAGTTTACCTCAGACCGTCGGGTCCATAGTTATTAGCTAGATGGCTTCTTCTCTCTCTTTGGATCTCAATACAAAGTTCTCCATGATTCTCGTGGAGATCTATTCGATGTAATCTTCTTTCGTGGTGTGTTTGTTGAGACCGATGAATTGTGGGTTTATGATCAAGTTTATCTATGAACAATATTTGAATCTTCTATGAATTCTTTTATGTGTGATTGGTTATCTTTGCAAGTCTCTTCGAATTATCAGTTTGGTTTGGCCTACTAGATTGATCTTTCTTGCAATGGGAGAAGTGCTTAGCTTTGGGTTCAATCTTGCGGTGTCCTTTCCCAGTGACAGCAGGGGCAGCAAGGCACGTATTGTATTGTTGTCATCGATGATAACAAGATGGGGTTTACATCATATTGCATGAGTTTATCCCTCTACATCATGTCATCTTACTTAAAGCATTACTCTGTTCTTATGAACTTAATACTCTAGATGCATGCTAGATAGCGGTAGATGTGTGGAGTAATAGTAGTAGATGCAGGCAGGAGTCGGTCTACTTGTCACGGACGTGATGCCTATATACATGATCGTACCTAGATATTCTCATAACTATGCTCAATTCTATCAATTGCTCAATAGTAATTTGTTCACCCACCGTAATACTTATGCTCTTGAGAGAAGCCACTAGTGAAACCTATGGCCCCCGGGTCTATTTTCCATCATATTAATCTTCCAACACTTAGCTATTTTTATTGCCTTTTATTTTACTTTGCATCTTTATTATAAAAATACCAAAAGTATTATCTTATCATATCTATTGGATCTCACTTTCGTAAGTGACCGTGAAGGGATTGACAACCCCTTTACTGGATTGATACCTTGGTTCTCAAAAACTGAGGGAAATACTTACGCTACTTTGCTGCATCACCCTTTCCTCTTCAAGGGAAAACCAACGCAGTGCTCAAGAGGTAGCAAGAAGGCTTTCTGGCGCCGTTGCCGGGGAGTCTACGCAAAAGTCAACATACCAAGTACCCATCACAAACTCTTATCTCCCGCATTACATTATTTGCCATTTGCCTCTCGTTTTCCTCTCCCCCACTTCACCCTTGCCGTTTTATTCGCCCTCTCTTTTTTCGTTCGCCTCCTTTTTCTCGCTCGCTTCTTGTTTGCTCGTGTGTTGGATTGCTTGCTTGTCACGATGGCTCAAGATAATACTAAATTGTGTGACTTTACCAATACCAACAACAATGATTTTCTTAGCACTCCGATTGCTCCTCTTAACGATACTGAATCTTGTGAAATTATTGCCGCTTTGTTGAATCTTGTCATGAAATATCAATTCGCCGGCCTTCCTAGTGAAGATGCCGCTACCCATCTAAATAGCTTTGTTGATTTGTGTGATATGCAAAAGAAGAAAGATGTGGTTTAAGCTATTTCCTTTTTCGCTTAGAGATCGTGCTAAAGCTTGGTTTTCATCTTTGCCTAAAAATAGTATTGATTCATGGAATAAGTGCAAAGATGCTTTTATCTCTAAGTATTTTGCTCCCGCTAAGATCATCTCTATTAGAAACGATATTATGAATTTTAAGCAACTTGATCATGAACATGTTGCATAATCTTGGGAGAGGATGAAATTAATGATACGTAATTGCCCTACGCATGGTTTGAATTTGTGGATGATCATACACATTTTTTATGCCTGATTGAATTTTGCTTCTAAAGATCTTTTAGATTCGGCCGCGAGAGGCACTTTTATGGAAATCACTTAGGAGAAGCTACTAAACTCCTAGATAATATTATGGTTAATTATTCTCAATGGCACACCGAAAGATCTACTAATAAAAAAGTGCATGCGATAGAAGAAATTAATGTTTTGAGTGGAAAGATGGATGAATTTATGAAATTATTTGCTACTAAGAGTGTTTCTTCTAATCCTAATGATATGCCTTTGTCTACTTTGATTGAGAATAATAATGAATATATGGATGTGAATTTTGTTGGTAGGAATAATTTTGGTAACAACGTGTATAGAGGAAACTTTAATCCTAGGCCGTATCCTAGTAATTCCTCTAATAATTATGGTAATTCCTACAAAAATTCTTATGGAAATTTTAATAAGATGCCCTCTGAATTTGAGACTAGTTTTAAAGAATTTATGAATTCGCAAAAGAATTTCAATGCTTTGCTTGAAGAAAAGTTGCCTAAGATTGATGAATTGGCTAGGAACGTTGATAGAATTTGTCTTGATGTTGATTATTTGAAACTTAGATCTATTAAACCGAAGCATGATATCAATGAGTCTCTCAAAGCCATGAGAATTTCCATTGATGAGTGCAAAGAAAGAACCGCTAGGATGCGTGCTAAGAAAGATTGCTTTGTGAAAGCATGTTCTTCTAGTTTCTATGAAAATAAAGATGAAGATCTAAAAGTTATTGATGTGTCCCCTATTAAATCTTTGTTTTCCAATATGAATCTTGATAATGATGGGACTAAATATGATCTACCTTTACCTAGAAGGTGTTCCAAAAATTGGGAGTTTTTAGATCTTGATTCTAAAATTGGTAAAAGTGGGATTGAAGAGATCAAAACTTTAGATATCAATGAACCCACTATTTTGGATTTCAAGGAATTTAATTATGATAATTGTCTTGAATAGATTGTATTTCCTTGTTACAATCCATGCTAAATTCTCCACATGCTTATAGTCAACATAAAGCTTTTACTAAACATATCGTTGATGCTTTGATGCAATCTTATGAAGAAAAACTTGAGTTGGAAGGTTCTATCCCTAGAAAACTTTATGATGAGCGGAACCTACTATTAAAATTGAAATTAAAGATCATGAATGCTATGCTTTGTGTGATTTGGGTGCTAGTGTTTCCACGATTCCAAAAACTTTGTGTGATTTGCTAGGATTCCGTGAATTTGATGATTGTTCTTTGAACTTGCACCTTGCGTATTCCACCATTAAGAAACCTATGAGAAGAATTAATGATGTTCTTATCGTTGCAAATAGGAACTATGTGCCCGTAGGTTTTATTGTTCTTGACATAGATTGCAATCCTTCATGTCCTATTATTCTTGGTAGAACTTTCCTTAGAACGATTGGTGCAATTATTGATATGAAGGAAGGAGATATTAGATTCCAATTTCCGTTAAAGAAAGGCATGGAACACTTTCCTAGAAAGAAAATTAAACCACCATATGAATCTATTATGAGAGCCACTTATGGATTGCCTACCAAAGATGGCAATACATAGATCTATCCGTGCTTTTATGCCTAGCTAGGGGCGTTAAACGGTAGCGCTTGTTGGGAGGCAACCCAATTTTATATTTAGTTTTTTTATTTTTGCTTCTGTTTAGGAATAAATCTTTGATCTAGCCTCTGGTTAGATTTTTTTATGTTTTAATTAGTGTTTGTGCCAAGTTAAACCTATAGGATCTTCTTGGATGATAGTTATTTGATCTTGCTGAAAATTCCAGAAACTTTCTGTTCATGAAAACAATTGTTAAAAATCACCAGAACGTGATAAAATATTGATTCCTACTGCAGAAGATCAATAAAAAAAATTCTAGGTCTTCCTATTTTGTTAGATTTTTTGAAGTTCCAGAAGTTTGCGTTAGTTACAGATTACTACAGACTGTTCTGTTTTTGGCAGATTCTGTTTTTCGTGTGTTGTTTGCTTATTTTGATGAATCTATGGCTAGTAAAATAGTTTATAAACCATAGAGAAGTTGGAATAAAGTAGGTTTAACACCAATATAAATAAATAATGAGTTCATTACAGTACCTTGAAGTGGTGTTTTGTTTTCTTTCGCTAACGGAGCTCACGAGATTTTCTGTTAAGTTTTGTGTTGTGAAGTTTTCAAGTTTTGGGTAGAAGATTTGATGGATTATGGACCAAGGAGTGGCAAGAGCCAAAGCTTGGGGATGCCCATGGCACCCCAAGATAATCTAAGGACACCAAAAAGCCAAAGCTTGGGGATGCCCCGGAAGGCATCCCCTCTTTCGTCTACTTCCATCGGTAACTTTACTTGGAGCTATATTTTTATTCACCGCATGATATGTGTTTTGCTTGGAGCGTCTTGTATGATTTGAGTCTTTTCTTTTTAGTTTACCACAATCATATTTGTTTTACACACCTTTTAAGAGAGACACACATGATTTGGAATTTATTAGAATACTCTATGCGCTTCACTTATATCTTTTGAGCTATATAGTTTTTGCTCTAGTGCTTCACTTATATCTTTTAGAGCATGACGGTGGTTTTGTTTTATAGAAACTATTATTCTCTCATGCTTCACTTATATTATTTTGAGAGTCTTAAACAACATGGTAATTTGCTTAAATTGGGAAGTTAATCCTAATATGTTAGGTATTCAAGACTAGTAAACAACTTTCTTATGAGTGTGTTGAATACTAAGAGAAGTTTGATGCTTGATGATTGTTTTGAGATATAGAGGCAGTGATATTAAAGTTGTGCTAGTTGAGTAGTTGTGAAATTGAGAAATACTTGTGTTTAAGTTTGCAAGTCCCGTAGCATGCACGTACGGTAAGCGTTATGTAACAAATTTGAAACATGAGGTGTTTTTTGATTATCTTCCTTATGAGTGGCGGTCGGGGACGAGCGATGGTCTTTTCCTACCAATCTATCCCCCTAGGAGCATGCGCGTAGTGCTTAGTTTTTGATGAATTGTAGATTTTTGCAATAAGTATGTGAGTTCTTTATGACTAATGTTGAGTCCATGGATTATACTCACTCTTACCCTTCCATCATTGCTAGCCTCTTCGGTATCGTGCATTGCCCTTTCTCACATTGAGAGTTGGTGCAAACTTCGCCAGTTCATCCAAACCCCGTGATATGATACACTCTGTCACACATAAACCTCCTTATATCTTCCTCAAAAACAGCCACCATACCTACCTATTATGGCATTTCCATAGCCATTCCGAGATATATTGCCATACAACTTTCCACCGTTCCGTTTATCATGACACACACATCATTGTCATATTGATTTGCATGATCATGTAGTTGACATCGTATTTGTGGCAAAGCCACCGTTCATAATTTTTCATACATGTCACTCTTGATTCATTGCCTATCCCGGTATACCGCCGGAGGCATTCATATAGAGTCATACTTTGTTCTAAGTATCGAGTTGTAATCATTGAGTTGTAAATAAATAGAAGTGTGATGATCATCATTCATAGAGCATTGTCCCAATAAAAAAAGAGAAATGCCAAATAAAAAAGAAGGAAGGTCCAAAAAAAAGGGACAATGCTATTATCCTTTTTTCCACACTTGTGCTTCAAAGTAGCACCATGATCTTCATGATAGAGAGTCTCTTGTTTTGTCACTTTCATACACTAGTGGGAATTTTTCATTATAGAACTTGGCTTGTATATTCCAACAATGGGCTTCCTCAAATGCCCTAGGTCTTCGTGAGCAAGCAAGTTGGATGCACACCCACTTAGTTTCTTTTGTTGAGCTTTCATGCATTTATAGCTCTAGTGCATCCGTTGCATGGCAATCCCTAATCCTTGCATTAACATCAATCGATGGGCATCTCCATAGCCCGTTGATTAGCCGCGTTGATGTGAGACTTTCTCTTTTTTGTCTTCTCCACATAACCCCCATCATTATATCTATTCCACCCATAGTGCTATATCCATGGCTCACGCTCATGTATTGCGTGAAGGTTGAACAAGTTTGAGATTACTAAAGTATGAAACAATTTCTTGGCTTGTCATCGGGGTTGTGCATGATGAGGGCATTCTTGTGTGACGAAAATGGAGCATGACTAAACTATATGATTTTGTAGGGATGAACTTTCTTTGGCCATGTTATTTTGAGAAAACATAATTGCTTAGTTAGTATGCTTGAAGTATTATTACTTTTATGTCAATATTAAACTTTTTATCTTGAATCTTTCGGATCTGAATATTCATACCACAATTAATAGGGTTGCATTAAAAATTTATGCCAAGTAGCATTCCGCATCGAAAGTTCTGTTTTTATCATTTACCTACTCGAGGACGAGCACAAATTAAGCTTGGGGATGCTTGATACGTCTCCAACGTATCTATAATTTTTGATTGCTTCATGCTATATTATATTCTGTTTTGGATGATTAATGGGCTTTGTTATACACTTTTATACTATTTTTGGGACTAACCTATTAACCGGAGGCCCAACCCAAATTGCTGTTTTTTTTGCCTATTTCAGAGTTTCGCAGAAAAAGAATATCAAACGAAGTCCAAACGGAATGAAACCTTCGGGAACGTGATTTTCGGAAGAAACGTGATCCAGAGGACTTGAACCCTACGTCAAGAAAGCAATCAGGAGTGCACGAGGCAGGGGGCGCGCCTACCCCCCTGGGCGCGCCCTCCACCCTCGTGGGGCCCATGTTGGTCCACCGGCATACTTCTTCCTCCTATATATACATACATACCCCAAACCAACAGAAGCATCCACGAAAACCTAATTCCACCGCCGCAACCTTCTGTACCCGTGAGATCCCATCTTGGGGCCTTTTCCGGCGTCCTGCCGGAGGGGGCATTGATCGCAGAGGGCTTGTACATCAACACCATAGCCTCTCCGATGATGTGTGAGTAGTTTACCTCAGACCTTCGGGTCCATAGTTATTAGCTAGATGGCTTCTTCTCTCTCTTTGGATCTCAATACAAAGTTCTCCATGATTCTCGTGGAGATCTATTCGATGTAATCTTCTTTTGCGGTGTGTTTGTTGAGACCGATGAATTGTGGGTTTATGATCAAGTTTATCTATGAACAATATTTGAATCTTCTCTGAATTATCTTATGTATGATTGGTTATCTTTGCAAGTCTCTTTGAATTATCAGTTTGGTTTGGCCTACTAGATTAAACTTTCTTGCAATGGGAGAAGTGCTTAGCTTTGGGTTCAATCTTGTGGTGTCCTTTCCCAGTGACAGCAGGGGCAGCAAGGCACGTATTGTATTGTTTCCATCGATGATAATAAGATGGGGTTTACATCATATTGCATGAGTTTATCCCTCTACATCATGTCATCCTACTTAAAGCATTACTCCGTTCTTATGAACTTAATACTCTAGATGCATGCGGGATAGTGGTCGATGTGTGGAGTAATAGTAGTAGATGCAGGCAGGAGTCGGTCTACCTGTCACGGATGTGATGCCTATATACATGATCATACCTAGATATTCTCATAACTATGCTCAATTCTATCAATTGCTCAACAGTAAATTTGTTCACCCACCGTAATACTTATGCTCGAGAGAAGCCACTAGTGAAACCTATGGCCCCTGGATCTATTTTCCATCATATTAATCTTCCAACACTTAGCTATTTTTATTGCCTTCTATTTTACTTTGCATCCTTATTATAAAAATACCATAAATATTATCTTATCATATCTATCAGATCTCACTTTTGTAAGTGACCGTGAAGGGATTGACAACCCCTTTATTGCGTTGGTTGCGAGGTTTTTATTTGTTTGTGTAGGTGCGAGGGACTTGAGCGTGGCCTCCTACTGGATTGATACCTTGGTTCTCAAAAACTGAGGGAAATACTTACGCTACTTTGCTGCATCACCCTTTCCTCTTCAAGGGAAAACCAACGTAGTGCTCAAGAGGTAGCAGTTGTCTGGTCAGAGGATCCGACCGGCAACTGGCTTCAGCTTCCGCGCTTCTTCGTCGACGAGTTGCCGGACTCTGGTCCCGGCGGGCTGTGGCTGCAGGCGGACGGCTGCTGCAGCAGACCCTCCTGGGTCGTGGTTGAGGTCTCCGCCGCGGGCAACATAGCCCTGGCCCGCAGTTGGCAGACGTTCGCCCACACGCGTGGTCTGGGCAAGCGGTGCACCCTCCACTTCAAGTACGACGGCGATGCGACCCTCTACGTGAGGGTGTTTGGGGAAGATGGTCGCCGTGCCGGGTGCTTCCCCGAGACGAACGACGGTGAGGAGGTGCTCGGTCTCGATGATGGTCGTGACGAGGGTGAGGGCGAGCCCGCCGGCCACGCCTCGTCCAGCTACGGTGGCTCTTCTCTTGGCGAAAGCTCCAGCGGCGGTGGCTATGACCAGCCGCCATGCTGCCACGCTCGCTTCAAAGGTGGTGGCGGGTCGTCTCGTCGCCGCGCCTCCGTGAAGCGCGAGGAGGGGTCCGGCTAGGCTCGGGACGTCGCTAGAGGCCCGCCTCCGTGGTTCGGTGCAATGCCGCCTTTGTTTTGTAACTCTTTTCTTTCCTGCATCACAATGAAACTAGTATGGGCCCGGAGGGGCGTGTATCGAACTGTGGTTCCGCAATCATTACGCTATGCTTGTTACTTCTGCACTTGTGTCGTTATTTTGTGCGGAGATAACTTAGCCTGGCGCGTTCGGGGCAGCCTCCTCTTCACGAGGCACTTGTTTCCTCGTGCCCGTCTTGGCTTAATGGTTGCTCAGGAACTGCAAAAAATTCATTAGGAAGCCCGCTAGGAGACTTTTCACCCGAGCCTTGACCCAACGCTTCATATCGCGGTACCCGAGGGGCACGGATTAAGAGAAGTGCGCCAGCTTGTAGGCTCGAACGAGGGTGCCTCGCGAGAAAGCAGACCGAAGGGAGAGGGACGGAACAACACAGGAGGAAGAGACCCTCGTGAGGGCACCTGCCTAGCCCCCTCGCGAGGTACGTGAGAGAGAGAACACAAGCAAACCAGATTAGAAAAGGTGGCAAAAGGCGACGGAACCAGATCAGCAAGGAACACCAGAAGCAAATTTCGATTAAGAGAAGGCGAGCCAACTACGGAAAGCAAATGAAAAGCCGTGTCCGGCACCTAGTCTAGTCTTCAAGTCTTCTCACTAGCGCGGAGCTAAGTGCTGCCACTAGGCGTGGGAGGGAGCCCCCGAGGCCCAAGGGCGGCACTCCTGAGACTCCGGGGCGTGTACAACCCCACTCATTATTACGTGAGAGTGTCACGGGCGGCGATTCTTCACAGGCACCAGGCCTTCTTCACAGGCACTGGGCCTTGCTTCATGGGTAGAAATTCCGGAGGTACTGGATGTTCCAGGCGTTCTGGATGGGCACCCCGTCTTGTGTCTCCAGGCGCACGGCGCCGGGCCTGGAGACATGGACGACCCTGAACGGGCTCTCCCACACGGGTGAGAGCTTGTGCAACCCTTCCCTGGAGAGGACCCGCCTCAGTACGAGGTCGCCCGCCTCGAGCGTCCAGGAGCGGATGTTGTGGCAGTGGTATTGTCACAGCGCCTGCTGGTACCTTGCCGCCCTCAGTGTAGCTTCGCGGCGACACTCCTCCCCCAGTACGAGGTCCATCTTCCGCGTGGCATCCTACTGCATTTCATCAAACGCCAGGACCCATGCAGAGCGATGCTTGACCTCATGAGGGAGGATGGCTTCGGCTCCGTAGATAAGAAAGAATGGGGTCTCGCGCGTCGGCTTAGTGGCGGTGGTGCGGATGGACCACAAAACGGACTGGAGCTCGTCGTGCCAGCCCCTGCCACAGGACTCGAGTTTCTTCTTGAAGGTCCTGGTCTTGAGGCCTCTCAGGACCTCCGCGTTGGCCCGTTCGGCCTGGCCATTGCTCCTGGGCTGCGCCACCGAAGAGTAGCAGATCTACGTTCCAAGGTTAGCACAGTATGTTTTGAAGAGGTTACTAGTGAACTGCGAGCCGTTGTTGGTGATGATGCGGTTGGGGACCCCGAAACGACTCACGGGGCCCTTGATGAGCTTGACCGCGGAACCGGCTAGGATGGTGCGGACGGCTTCCACTTCCTCCCACTTGGTGAACTTGTCGATGGCGGCGTAGAGGTAGCGGTAGCCCCCTGACGCTCGACGGAAAGGGCCCAAGATATCCAGCCCCCAGACCGCGAACGGCCACGTGAGCGGTATAGTCTGGAGGCCGTGAGCTGGCTGATGGATCTGCTTGGCGTGGAACTGGCAAGCTTCGCAGGACTTCACCAGCTCGGCCGCGTCGTTGAGCGCCGTGGGCCAATAGAACCCACTACGGAATACCTTGCCGACGAGAGTCTGTGACGACGAGTGGTCTCCGCAGTCCCCATCGTGTATGTCAATCAGCAACTCCTTCCCCTGGTCCGTAGAAATGCAGCGCAGGGAAACATCATTCGGTCGCTTTCTGTACAACTCACCGTCCTGGATACAATATGTCATGGCTTGCCGGGCCACGTGCTCTGGGTCCTCTTCCTTCTCCGGTAGCGCCCCTTGCATCAGATATTCCTTGAATTCCTTGGTCCAACATCCCTCTTGGGGCTCGAGCGCCAAGAGCAGCGAGCTCCTGAGGTCGGGCCACAAGCTGGGGCTCCCATGGCAGGCGGTTGTGGGAGCTCCTCCTGAGGCCGTGCTGTGCTTGAAAGTGGTGGCGTGGCTGACGGCTTGAAGAGCCACTCCTCGAAGATGCCAGGCTCCTGGGGCTGCCGCTTGGATGCCCTCCTGGCGATGTCATCGGCTTGTTGGTGCCATGGGGCACATGCTGCACCTCCAGGCCTAGGAACTGCTTTTCCATCTTACGTACTTCTGCGAGGTATGCCTCCATGTGCTCGTCCTTTGGCTCGTACACTTTGTTGGAGAAGTTGATGAGGAGCTGTGAGTCGCTCCTGACGGTGAGGCACTTCACCCCTAGAGTTGTCGCGACCTTCAGGCCAGCAATGAGGCCTTCGTATTCTGCGATGTTGTTGGAGACCTTCTCGCCCTGCTGAAAGCAGAGCTTCACAGCATAGTATAGCTTGTCCTGCGTGGGCGAGATGAGTACTACTCCAGCCTCCGCGCCCTGGTGCGTGAAGGCACCATCAAAATACATGACCCATCCGTCGGGCGCCTCACTTCCTGGCGAGGTGGACCGGTACTCGCCTACTTCTAGCGTCGGGGCATCCGTCCATTCTGCCACGAAATCAGCGAGCGCGGCTCCCTTGATGACTCTGGTGGTGCTGAACTCCAACTGGAACACCTGCAGCTCGATGTTCCACTCGGCGATCCTCCCAGCAGAGTTGGGGCTCTTGAGCACCCTCTCCAACGGGTAGGCCGAGACGACTTTGATGGGGTGGCCCTGGAAGTAGTGCCACAACTTGCACGAGGCCACCAGGAGGGCGAGCAGGAGCTTTTGAGGCATGGGATACCGTGCCCTCGCGTCCCGCAACACCATGCTGACGAAGTACACTGGGTGCTCGACGAGGGCAGGCGTGCTGACGAGGCTCACGTCTTGCGAAGGTTGGGTGCCTCATGAGGTGGTGGGACCCCTGGCGCCTGATCGCTTGCGGGAATCTCTATGGCGTTGTCCTATCAAGCTTGATCTCCTGTTGTTGTCGCTTCGGCTCTTGCTATGCCCTCCTGACCCTGCGTTATCTCGGCTGGCAGCGTAGCTTGGTGCGGCACGCTCCTGGCTTGATGCTCCTCTCGGACCTCCACTAGCCCAGCACTGGCGGAGTATGGGGTGGCGGCAAGATAAAGTACTAGAGGCTCGAGAGGCCGTGGCGCCACCATCACCGGAGGGCTGGTCAGGTATCTCTTGAGGTCTTGGAAGGCTCGGTCAGCCTCCGGGTCCACTCGAACGGGCCCTTCTTCTTCATCAGCTTGAAGGGTAAGGCGCGCTTTCCCAGCTTGGAGATGAAGCGCCCCAACGTAGTCACTCGACCAGCCAGCTTATGCATTTCCTTGAGGGTCTGCAGTGGGCTCATGTCCTCAATGGACTTGATCTTCTCCGAGTTCTCCTTGATCCCTCTATGGGACACGAGGAATCCCAGCAGCTTGCCGGAAGGGACACCGAATACACACTTTTCCGGGTTAAGCCACAAGTTTACTTGGCGCAGGCTCTCGAAGGTCTACTCCAGGTCTTGGATCAAGGTTCTCGCCTCCCGAGACTTCACCACAATGTCATCGACGTAGGCCTCCGTGTTTCTCCCGAGCTGCCGCCCTAAGGCGATGTGCATCAGCCGCTGAAAGGTCGCACCCGCGTTGTGCAACCCGAAGGGCATGCAAGTGCAGCAGTACACTCCACACGGGGTTAGGAAGGTTGTCTTCTCTACATCTTCCACCGCCATCTTGATTTGGTGATACCCTGAGAATGCATCTAGGAAGCACAGTAGGTCGCACTCGGCGGTGGAGTCGATGATCTGGTCGATGCGTGCGAGAGGGAACGGATCTTGAGGGCACGCCTTGTTGAGGTTGGTGAAGTCGACGCACATTCGCTCTTTTACGCCTTTCTTCGGCACCACGACGGGGTTCGCCAGCCATTCGGAGTACCTAACCTCACGAATGGGACCTGCCACCTCCAGCTTGCGGGTCTCTTGGACGATGAAGGCCTGCTTCTCTGTGGACTGTCGCCTTGCTCGCTGCTTCACAGGGCGCACATTGGGTCATACCCTTAAGTGGTGCTGAATCACCTCTCTCGGGACCCCCACCAGCTGATTGGACCCCCATGCGAATATATCCTTGTTCGCGCGCAAGAACTTCACCAACGCTTCCTCTTGGCTGGGGTCGAGGCCGGCACCTATGGTGAAGGTGGCTCCTGAGGAGTCGTCCTCATCGACCGACACCTGCTTGGTTTCTGCCTTGTCTTGGGTGAACAACTGCTTCTTCTTGGTTGGTGCGGCCTCCTTGGCCTCAGGGGCACTGGCGCCGACGGTCTACGCCGCCGCAGCGGCCTTGAAGGCAAAGCTTGAGCATCGTCATGGCCTCCTTGGTGTCCCCCTTGACTGTGAGGACACCTTTGCTTCCAGGCATCTTCATGAGGTTGTAGGCTGGATGAGTCGCCGCCATGAACTGGGCAAGAGCTGGGTACCTGAGTGAGGGAGTCCTGGATTAGGGGGTGTCCGGATGGCCGGACTATACCTTCAGCCGGACTCCTGGACTATGAAGATACAAGATTGAAGACTTCATCCCGTGTCCGGAAGGGACTTTCCTTGGCGTGGAAGGCAAGCTTGGTGATGCGGATATTTAGATCTCCTACCATTGTAACCGACTTTGTGTAACCCTAACCCTCTCCGGTGTCTATATAAACCGGAGGGCTTTAGTCCGTAGAACAACATACAACCATCAAACCATAGGCTAGCTTCTAGGGTTTAGCCTCCTTGATCTCGTGGTAGATCTACTCTTCTACTACCCATATCATCAATATTAATCAAGCAGGACGCAGGGTTTTACCTCCATCGAGAGGGCCCGAACCTGGGTAAAACTTCGTGTCCCTTGTCTCCTGTTACCATCCGCCTAGACGCACAGTTCAGGACCCCCTACCCGAGATCCGTCGGTTTTGACACCGACATTGGTGCTTTCATTGAGAGTTCCTCTGTGTCATCGCTTTTAGGCCCGATGGCTCCTCCAATCATCAATAATGATGCAGTCCAGGGTGAGACTTTTCTCCCCGGACAGATCTTCGTCTTCGGCGGCTTCGCACTGCAGGCCAATTCGCTTGGCCATCTAGAGCAGATCGAAAGCTACACCCCTAGCCATCAGGTCAGATTCGGAAGTTTAAACTACACGGACGACGTCCGCGGGGACTTGATCTTCGACGGATTCGAGCCACAGCCGAGCGTGCCGCACTGTCGCGATGGGCATGATCTAGCTCTGCCGCCGAACAGTGCCCTGGAGGCCGCACACGCATCGGTTCCGACCCTCGATTCGGAACCAACTGCGCCAATCAAGGATGGGTGGTTGGACGCCGCCTCGGGGGCTGCGATCCCAATGGTGATCGAGCCGGACACCAGCCCCGCACTCCGCAAGACCCGTGACTCCGAGTGGCCGGACTCCTATCCGGACTCCGAGCCCACCACGCCTCTACCAATCGAATCCGATTGGGCGCCGATCATGGAGTTTACCGCCGCGGACATCTTTCAGCACTCGCCCTTTGGCGATATTCTGAAGTCATTAAAGTCTCTCTCCTTATCAGGAGAGCCCTGGCCGGACCGCGGTCAGCAAGGTTGGGATACGGACGATGAAGAAATTCAAAGCCCACCCACCACCCACCTGGTAGCCACTGTCGATAATTTAAATGACGTGCTCAATTTCGACTCCGAAGACATCGACGGTATGGACGACGATGCAGGAGACGCACATGAACCAACGCCTATAGGGCATTGGACAGCAACCTCATCTCATGATGTGTACATGGTCGATACACCTAAATAAGGCGACAACGAGGAACACGGGGATGCAACGAGGGATCGATCTCTCGAAAAATAATCAAAAGCGCGAAAGACGCACTCAGAATCAAATGGAGCAAAATACTCAACACCGCAGACAAATACGGCGGCAGTCGCTGCACAAAAAGTTATCCGAAGCGAAAGCTACTACCGGAATTCGACGAGGAGGCCCTAGAGCCCCCACAGTAAAAAAGTAAGAAGGCCACCCGGTCGGATAGACGACCCCACGGCCAGCATGGAGCGGCAAGCGGCGCCGCACACAAGCCAGCACGCGATCCACTCAAGGATTCACATCAAAAAGATGGCCCAGCTAGATCTATTTATGGGCCAAGAAAGCAAGCTCTCGTAAGCAATGCAACAAAACCAATATCCGAACATCACGGCACATCCAAATACAGGGGTGCCGCACACCCCCTATGTTTTACCGATGAGGTCCTAGATTATGAATTTCCAGCAGGATTTAAGCCCGTAAACATAGAGGCATACGACGGAACAACAGACCCCGGAGTCTGGATTGAGGATTATATCCTCCACATACATATGGCCAGAGGAGATGACCTCCATGCCATAAAATACTTACCCCTCAAGCTTAAAGGGCCAGCCCGGCATTGGCTCAAAATCCTTCCTGAAAACACAATTGGAAGTTGGGAAGAGCTCGAGGACGCTTTCCGAGCAAATTTTCAAGGGACCTATGTCCGCCCTCCGGATGCAGACGATCTCAGTCACATAACTCAACAGCCCGGAGAGTCAGCTCGACAATTCTGGAATAGATTTCTTACTAAAAGAATCAGGTAGTCGACTGTCCGGACGCCGAAGCCTTAGCAACTTTTAAGCATAATGTCCGAGACGAATGGCTCGCCAGACACCTGGCCAAGAAAAGCCAAGAACAATGGCCGCATTAACAAGCCTCATGACCCGCTTTTGCGCATGAGAGGACAACTGGTTGGCAAGATGTAGCACCAGCGACCCAAGTACATCCGAAACTAAGGATGGAAACGGAAAACCGCGACGCAACAAGGATTGGCGCCGGACTAAGGCAAACAGTCCGAAGAGCACGGCAGTCAATGCCGGATTCAAAAGCTTGCGGCAGAATCAGAAAAATCATCCCCTCAAAGATAATAGGGACGAGCTATCCAACTTAAACACAATCTTAGACAAGATATGTCAGATACACAATACTCCTGGGAAGCCTGCAAACCATACCCACAGAGATTGCTGGGTTTTTAAGCAATCCGGCAGACTCAATGCCGAACACAAGGGGCTCGACACACCAAGCGAAGATGATGACGAACCCCAAAAGCAGAGCACCATGAAACAAAAGAATTTTCCACAAGAAGTAAAAACAGTAAACTTACTTCACATAACAAAACGTGCGGCGCCCATAAAGGTACACGCAATACGGCCTATCCTAAAGGAGTCCCGCCATTGGTTGTCAAAACCAATCGTCTTCGATCATCGGGATTACTCTAGAAGTATCAGGAGCGCAGGCTGGACTGCCTTGGTACTCGATCCAATAATTGGCGGACTCCAGTTTACAAATGTCCTGATGGACGGTGGCAGCGGTCTAAACCTGATATATCAGGACACAATCCGCCACTTGGGGATAGACCCAACAAGAATTCGCCACAGCAAAACCTCCTTTCAAGGGGTAACGCCAGGTGCGGATACACATTGCATGGGTTTTCTCCGGCTTGAAGTCATATTCGGCTTCCCCGATAACTTCCGCTGCGAAAAGCTAACTTTCCACATCGTCCCATTCTCAAGTCGCTATCAAGCACTGCTGGGACACGAAGCTTTCGCCCGCTTTAACGCAATACCGCATTACGCATCTCTTATGCTCAAGATGCCCGGTCCACGAGGCATCATCTCACTAAAGGGAAACATCAAACGTGCCCCCCATGCGGAGGATCGTGCGGCTGCCTTAACAGCCCCACAATAATACGGCTTCATCAGCCAAAAACATCCAAACAGGTCGTTAAGACCACAGACACGGCTGGACGAGTCCGGCGTAAAAATATCATTAATAAAGGCTTAATAACCGTATACCCCTGCGCTAGGGGCTCCGCGCATGTACAATATGAGACAATCAAGCTCAATTTTACCCATTTCAATCTATACTTTGCTTATTTAGTATAACTTCTGTTCGGCACGACCCTTTTTCTTTTTCAACTATGTTCCTCTCTTTTACAGATGAACATCGTGCTGCGCCCGTCCAGGATACGGCACAACAGAGACACAGGCGCAGACGTGCAGCAGAGACCCGTTCCAAGGATTCTTTTCAGATTAAGACCCTGCGTAAACCTTTTTTACTGTATCTTGTTGATACACATCCTCTGGTTTTTTATTATAATCAAGGAGGGGACTGGCGTCTTGGCATGTGGCCACGTTAGGAATTTTGCGCGTACCTGGACACTAGGGGCTTATAACCAAGGGCGTTGTCCCGCCCGCACTCATAAAAGACCGAATACCTTAGGGAGTGTTCGGCGTCGCGAGTTTGGCCTTATATGCATTGGCTCTGAATCATGTCTTTGGTCAAATGTTGGGTTGCCCGGCTCCTGTGTTTTGCTGCCTTACGTTCCGCACTATCGGCTAAGGCGGCACCAGGAGAACTACTGCGATTGTGCCCCAGTTCGGCCAGGCGAGCACCTCAGTAGAGAAAGACGAAAACTGACTGTCATGATATAGCGTGAGACTGGTCAACCACTCGATGTCTCACGAGAATCTATAGGATTCCTCCGCATTAACGAAGGGCCGTTTCTCGGCCAGGCACATATGCGCCCCGACTTCGGGCGAGCGCAGGCGCCACCAGGGGCTATCTAAGTAGCCTCACTGTCAAGCTCCTATGGCTAAGTGAAAGTGATAAAGCATTATAGTCCAGTTTCCTAGCTCGCTGCCCTATCACCTCCTTTATAGGACCAAGACGTTGGATTAAGTGTGAAAATGCGCCTTCTGCGAGCACCCCCGCACTATGTGCGTGGGGGCTGAAGCCAACGACTACCATCTTTCAGATTATATATATATATATATATATATATATATATATATATATATATATATATATATATATATATATATAAAATATATATATATCTTAAAACGGCCGCACAGGAGGTGTTTCAAATACTTGAAGGCACAAGTATAAAAGGCTTCTACAATTTATCAAAATATTGCTTTACAATTAAATATGCTATTAGAACATAGCATCCTTCGAGCACTGCATCTCTATTACACGAGCGCCTTGAAGGACTTCCTGAAAATAGTGCTCGGAGGGTACTCAGCTTTTGTTCGAATCTCGGGATGCAACAACGGTGGTCTCCATCTCCACCGAGTATGTCTTGACACGGGCAAGAGCCATCCATGCGCCCTCTATGAATGCTGACCTATTCATTGCATTGATACGCGGCACCGCACCAAGGAATTGCTACACCAAGCTGAAATAACTCTTCGGCTCCGATCTCTCCGGCCACAGATGACTCATGACACACTTCATGGCGAGTCCGGACAACCTATTCAGCTCGGCCCATTCGGCCAAACGATCGGCCACTGACAGTGGACTCTCTGGATTGTGGAACTGCAACCAGAAGAGTTTCTCCACTTCGCGATCTTCTTGATCTCGAAAGTGTTCGGTCGCATCAGCAGCACTTGCCGCCGAATCCAGATAGGTGTCCGTCGCACTCCACAGCCGGTCCAACGGAGCATGCTTAGGATCACAAAACTTCCTCCGCAGCATAAAGGGCTTTCCAGCCGCGATCTCTCCGGCTTCACGAAGCTCCTCCCTCGCAGCTCTCATCGCAGAGCGAGCATCCTTGGCATTGACAACGGCCTTCTTCAAGTCCGTCTGTTCCGCCCGATCTTCTTTTTCCAGAAGCTTGCAACGGTCAGCAGCGCTCTTCAGCTTCACGGCCATCTCGGCCATCTCTTTCCTGCTTCGGCAGTGAGCAGCATGTTCGGCTCTCAGCTCTTCAAGGGCCTTCTTAGCAGCCGCATCACTTTTTCTGGCTTGTTCCTTGGCTCGGGCAAGTTCCGCCCGAAGACTCTCCATGGCAGTCGCACCATCTGCATCAAGCACACTCAGGGTAAGATACTGGCATAGGCTCCTCTTACCAGGTGCCACTTGAGGGGTTACATACCTTGCGCCTCGTCAAGCCGCTTGTTAACAAGCATGATGTCGGCTTCTGCCACGTCAAGTTGCCGCTTTAGCTCGAAAAACCCATTAGTCCGGTTGGACGCCGGACAATTCGTCACCTGCATACGAAGACATCGGTTTAGACCTGGGGTTATGATCCTCTGCGCGCCGTCAATTTTGACAACGCACAGAGTCTCAGGGGCTACTATGTGCACAGGGCGCATCTTGTTTATGCGCCACTGTTAAAAAGGGCGCGTTATTCCGCGTACCTCAAAACCCGTCAGTAAACTTCTGACGGCCTCGTGCAATCCGCTTTCCGCGGACGAAACCCTTTCAATCACCGTGCCCATCAATGCACGATGCTCCTCTGAGATAGATGCTCGCCCTAGCAGATTCTTCAACTCCTCCGACCAAGCACCGGACGGTGCCGGATTCGTCCTGTTACCTTTCTCGAAGGACGGACGCGGAGAGCCTTGGGGGGCCATATGGCTGCCTTCCGGCCCCGCCGAATTCAGAGAAACCCTCCGCGACGATACCTCAGGGTCGCCCGCCTCTCTAGGCGGTTCGGCAGGGGGAGGCATTCCGCTCTCCATCATCTCCGGAAGAAGATCCCCCGAAGACGAGCTCTGCTGAGAAGGGCCGAGGTCCGAACTACAAGGTAAATTTTCGGTTACTATTCTCAGATATAAAACAAGGACTCTTCTCAAAGGAAAACCTCTCTCTACTTACGGCTCGGTGGAGGGCTGACCCCCTTGAGGGCATAGTTTGGCCGAGGTATCCCCCGGTGCAGGACCCTCTAACGAAGATATCTTCCCCCGTTTTGAGGCCACGACCTCTGGGTCTCCAGAGGCGGTCCTCTTCTTTCCTTGAGGAGTAGAATTTTCGATTCCTTCCCTCCGAACAGCCTCCTTCGAGGAGGCCGTAGTTTCCTTGTCCCCTCCCTTGCTTTCCTTCAAAGGCACGATCTTCAACATCCTGACCAGCACGGGATCCGGCGTGGTCTCGGGGAGGGGAGCTGGACACCTGATAAGCTTTGCTTTTACTATCCACTCCTGTTTAAAGAATAGTTCTTTAGAAGCAAGTTTCATAACAAATATACGGATAGCAAGTCCGGGCACAAGGCTACTTACTTTAGTATCCGGGCGATTGCAGCTCAATCTTGCGTCCTCGTTCAACTCCGGACACATCACTTGTGATCCGAAGAACAATTTATACATCTCCACGGGCGTTGCGCCCATGAAATGCTGGAGAGCTCGCGGTCCCTCCGGATTAAACTCCCACAGGCGGAGGGAGCGACGTTTCCCGGGCAGGGTTCGACGGATCAGCATGACCTGCGTCACTTTGACCAGGCTGAAGTCACTTTCTAAGAGATCCCTGATGCGGCCCTGCAACAAGGGCACGTCCTTGGATGACCCCCAGTCAAGTCCTTTATTGACCCATGACGCTAGCTGTGGTGGGGGACCCGAACGAAAGGCAGATGGCGCCACCCACTTGGTGCCCCTGGGAGCGGTGATATAGAACCACTCTCGTTGCCATAAGCTGAACTCCTCTTGGAAAGAGCCCTCGGGCCATGGAGCATCAGCATTGTTGCTTATAACAGCGCCTCCGCACTCTGCGTGCCGCCCATCGATCATCTTCGGCATTACTTTAAAAGGTCTTGAGCCATAGTCCGAAGTGGGGATTAATACGGAGGAAGGCTTCACACACGACGATGAAAGAGGAAATGTGGAGGATGGACTCCGGAGCTAAGTCGTGAAATTCTAACCCGTAATAGAACATGAGCCCCCTCACGAAGGGGTCCATTGGGAAGCCTAGCCCCTGAAGGAAGTGAGACATGAACACCACGCTCTCACCAGGCCTGGGAGTGGGAATGACCTGCCCTTGAGCAGGTAACCTATGCGAGATTTCGCCGGTCAAGAACCTGGCCTCTCTCAACTTTAGCACGTCCTCCTCTGTAACAGAAGAGGGCTCCCATCGGCCTCGAAGGCCGGAACCGGACATTGTCGAAGATCCGAAGCGCCTGAAATCTGGGACCTTGGGTGTTGGAACTCGAGGCGAAGGGCGAACTTGTTTGAGATTGAAAAGAAGGAGCAAGGCCTTTGTCTCTTTATAAGAGGTGGAATACCAAGGGCCCTCCCCGTAACTATTTGGGACTCGCCTTTAATCGAGAAAACATGCCAACGGGCACGATTGGGTTGCCCACGTCCGTATTGATGAGAATCCCGTAAATAAGGGGACACGATCTCTGCTTTGACAAGACGTGCCAAGGAAACCGCCTCGCGAAACGCGCTGAGGTGGGGGAGTAAAAACAATTCGAATAAAGACTTGGCCGTGGTGTGATGTCACGCTACGGAATACGTCAGCAGATTAGATTTGTGTAAATTATTCTCTCTATGGCAATATGTGGAAACTTATTTTGTAGAGTCGGACACTGTCTTTTGTGTTCAAAATCTTCTATGAAGTACTTGGAGGAGGAACCCGCCTTGCAATGCCGAAGACAATCTGCGCGCCGGACTCGTCGTCATTGAAGCCTGGTTCAGGGGCTACTGAGGGAGTCCTGGATTAGGGGGTGTCCGGATGGCCGGACTATACCTTCAGCCGGACTCCTGGACTATGAAGATACAAGATTGAAGACTTCGTCCCGTGTACGGAAGGGACTTTCCTTGGCGTGGAAGGCAAGCTTGGCAATGCGGATATTTAGATCTCCTACCATTGTAACCGACTTTGTGTAACCCTAACCCTCTCCGGTGTCTATATAAACCGGAGGGCTTTAGTCCGTAGAACAACATACAACAATCAAACCATAGGCTAGCTTCTAGGGTTTAGCCTCCTTGATCTCGTGGTAGATCTACTCTTGTACTACCCATATCATCAATATTAATCAAGCAGAACGTAGGGTTTTACCTCCATCGAGAGGGCCCGAACCTGGGTAAAACTTCATGTCCCTTGTCTCCTGTTACCATCCGCCTAGACGCACAGTTCGAGACCCCCTACCCGAGATCCGCCGGTTTTGACACCGACACTGAGGATGGCGTTGTAAGGGAGACTGATGTGGGCGATGTCGGAGTCGGCGAGCTCGGTGCGGTAGTTGTCGCGTGTGCCGAAGGTGACAGGAAGGCGGATCTGTCCCAGGGAGCGGGCAGCGCCGCCACCAACTCCTGAGAAAGGCTTGCTAAGTCTGAGCCGCTCGAGCGGCACGTGAAGAAGGCTTCCACATAGAGCAAGTTGAGGCCAGTGCCACCGTCGATGAGGGTCTTGGTGATGGCCACGTTGTAGATGGTGGGCATGCAGAGCATCGGAAGCATGCCCGAGCCGGTGGTGGTGACGGGGTGGTCTTCTGAGCTGAAGGTGATGTCGGTCTCAGGCGCGGCCCAGCCGGGCGGAGCTCCTGAGTGCTTGGAAGCGACACCAATCTGGCGGAGGAATAACTTGATGTGGCGATCTGAAGGCGGCGCCTGGGAGCCACCCAGCAGGGCCGCGACCGCGTGGTGAGCTTGTGCCGCATAGCGCATAGTGAAGAGGTCACGCAGCTCCTCCCAGGACACCACCGTGGATCCAGGAAGGTTGAGCAGCCAGGCGCGCGGCTCGCCGGCGAGGGCCCTGGGAAGCCAGTCGGCCATGACCTTCTCATCACCCCCGGCCTCAAGGATGGCCTCCTTGTATGCTAATAGGAAAGCCGCGAGGTCCACCGCGCCATCGTAGTGCGGCGGCATCTCCGGCCTGAACTTGGGTGGCCACCGCACCAACCGCAGGGCAGGGGCCAGGGCTCGGAGCCCCTGGCCCCGTTGTCGACGCTAGCCGTCGGAGTCGGTGGCGGGGCGCCTGACATGCGGGCGGAGCGCAGATCGACGGGAGAGAAGCTACGGCGCACCCCGACCTGGCGCGCCAAATGCCGGATCACGGGTTCCGGCAAAACCCTTAAGGTTCGAACACTAGGGTGCGCGCAAAGATTTCCTCCCTACCGATCCACGCCCTCGCTCTCTAAGATCTCGTGGACAAACTCGACGAACTCGCAACACAGAAAGACACAAGATTTATATTGGTTCGGGCCACCGTTGTGGTGTAATACCCTACTCCAGTGCGGTGGTGGTGGATTGCCTCTTGGGCTGATGACGAATAGTACAAGGGGAAGAATAGCCTCCTGAGGTTGAGGTGTTCTTGTGCTTGGAGAGCTTGTGTGAGCGAGATGCCTCTGAATGAGTCCCCCCACCTCTACGGTGGTGGCTAGTTCTACTTATATAGGCCCTGGTCCTCTCCCCAAATATTGAGCTGGAAGGGAGCCAACAACGGCCAATTCGAAAGGGGACAACTAGTACAGCTTATCCTGACAAAAGCGGTCTTCGCCTGCAAAAGGCTCTGGTGGTTATGCCACCTTGGGCTCCATGGTGACCTCCGTCTTGCCGTCCTTCGGGTCCTGGTCTCGTTGCACCAATATGGAAACCTTTGCTTGATGCCTCGGTACTCCACACCTGCGCCTGCCTCCTTAGCACCAAAGAGGAAACAAGGACACTGCACGCGTTGGCGCCCGCCTGGTGTCGATCGTCATGGCTCACGTCACGAGAGCCTCGCGAGGTTTGCCTTGCCTTGATTTCTCCGCTCCTCATGAGCCTTCCTGGCGAGGCCGCTCCTGAGGAGGTCTTGTGTTGTCCCCCTCGCGAGGCTTGGCCCCTCACGAGGGTCTTGAATGCCTTGATGAAGAAGATGGGCCGTACGGGCCTGCTAGCTCAGCCACGCCGTGGGCCGCAGGCAGGCAAGTCTGGGGACCCCCGTTCCCAGAACGTCGACAGGGTGTATGTCCTAAAATCCTCCAAAATTCTTCAGAAATCATAGTACATTGTCACCTTGATATACAGCTTCTTCAGGCACGGAATGCATCTCAGGCAACTGACAACTTGGTCCAGGCTGGGGCCGACAGATTCTAGTGCCAAGACCTTCACTGTGCCCAGAGTCTGGGTGAAGCTGTGCTGGATGACAGATGAACATACATCTTCAAAACTAGAAATAATGTTGATATCAAGAAGGAGACGTATAACGCGACTGTTGTACCCGAAAGTTGTAGTATTTGACGGACGAGTGGCCCACCACTTTCAATTTCGGCGCAGAAATGACATTGATTCTTATTGGACCTTGTTGATCAACTATAAGTAATCTCTCAAGTGAAGGTGTGTCCTAGATGACCATATTGTGGTCCACCTTTTGTGATCTCTCGTTGCAGCACCAGCAACACACATAAATAGTCCGGAGAGTCCTGGAGGTGATGTGCAAGGTACTCGACCAATTCATCGCCTGAAGACGAAGGAACTCGAGTGCAGTACAGTCGTGGAGCAGGCGCTCCATGTCATCCTTTGGGATGCAGACGGCGACAAGCTCGAGGTACTTCAGTCATAGTAGAAAAAGAGCGGGCGCGTCCTTAAGGGGGGATGGAAGTTCATGAACTTGGCGAGGCGCAGCATGGGCGCGAAGCGGAGCGCGGATGTTGGCAGCAAGCGCATATGCCCATCATTAAAACTGAGCTTCTCAAGCTAATCCATGGCGGGGGATTGGAACCACTCGTCAAGCTTGGCTGGGTCCTTGCCATTGGAACAGAACTTTCCCGTGATAAGGCCTTTGATTGGGCCATGGTGACTGCCGAGGATCTGGGTGAACGCATCCAAGCTTTGGCGATAGCCATGGCAGAGCTTGTGGGCGTCGAGGAGGTCGACAGGGGTGAGGAGCCATACGCCACCGCCGGGAAAGGGCGGTTTCCCTTGCCCAATATTTGATTGGGAGGAGGGATATGATGACTATCAACATATCATCGGGGAGGTGTTGATGAAGTCTAGGCCTACTGGAGTCGCTTGCGGTTCTTTCTCGACCCACCTCCGCTTGTTGGTAGCCTCGTTCTCCACCTCGTTGGTGGTGACGGAAACCTCTGTCTCCATATTCACGCCATGCCCCGGTGCTTCAGCAGCCCCAGCGTCGCCACTCCCTCCGATGGGGCGCTTCGGCAGCATCCTCGTACACTGACGGCTTTGAGGGCTCAGAGTGGCGTCGAGGATGCGGGCGGAGAGAGAGGGATTGTGTGTGTGGCGAGGATGGGGGGTGCGGCCACTCGGCGGCACCATTAATATAGACCAGTGGGAGCGAGGTGGGCGGCGGTCCAAGGCCGTCTCGCTTCCCGGTGAGAACGACTGCTTAATCTCTAGTATGAATGAAATCTATGCTTAGTTACTGAATTTTAGTTGCAAAAAATAGATAGTGCTATTGATTTTTAGCTGCATATTTTGAGAAATCGCAGTGTCTCTTGGCTTAGTGCCAAAGTCTGGCTTTAATTTGCATACCGTAATCTGAACCGTTTGCGTTGAAGAGATGCACAGATCCTGCGTTGAACAACTCGTACGCTTCCCGGTGAGCCTACGCAGCGGACTGCGCTCGCACGCCTTCCGTTCAGTCAAGCAGCTGTCCACACGACACCTCCTATAGCCATTAAAACCAAGACACGTGGCGTCACGTGAATGGTTAACAAAACACACACGGTTTGAATTATACAAATGTTTGAGATATTAAAGTGGCAACTATTTTTTTCAAAATGCCTTTGTTGGTTGTCATTATTCGAGTGCGCCTTCTCTCAAAATGGACACGAAAAATACCACAACATGTCGGGTGCCATTCCATGATAGCATGCCAAGTTTCATGAATTTCAGATGAGTTTTAGATTTACTAGAATTTAAAAACAAAGTATCTCAACGTTTTGCCGGCAATCAACGGTACCCTGGTGTTTGAAATTCATTCCCATTTCTTGCATGGGACCTAATCATGCACCCAAGGACACATATTTGTTTTTTCAACCAATTTATATGCACTGCAGCATGTGCAGGTAGTTCAAATTTGAATTATGCACATAAATGCATTAAAAACACAGTTAATGCATAAAAATGTCCAAACGAACCCCGAAAAATCACAAAAATTGACACAACACTCCTGTTGTTCTATGTTGACACGAGAAAAAATTCGAAAGCAATAAGAGGCAATGGATATTGTTTCGTCCCCAAAGGTGGGACATTTCCTATCGAAACCATCATGCTTGTTGTGATAAGCTCTGGTTTGTGAGAAGCTTATACCCAAACCTGCCCCAAATGGGACAAATTTTTTACCATGACATGTTGATGCCGCTCCATGATACCATGCCAAGTTTCATAAATTTCAGACGAGTTTTGGATTTACTAGAATTTAAAAACAAGGTATCTCGACGTTTTACCAGCAATCAACGGTGCCCTGGTGTTTGAAATTCATTCCCATTTCTTGCATGGGACCTAAGCATGCACCCAAGGACACAAATTTGATTTTTCAACCAATTTATATGCACTGGAGCATGTGCATGTAGTTCAAATTTGAATTATGCACATAAATGCATTGAAAACTCAGTTAATGCATAAAAATGTCCAAACGAACCCCAAAAAATCAAAAAAATTGACACAACACTCCTGTAGTTCTATGTTGACACGAGAAAAAAATAGAAAGGAATAAGAGGCAATAGATATCGTTTTGTCCCCAAAGGTGGAACGTTCCCTATCGAAACCATCATGCTTGTTGTGATAAGCTCTGGTTTGTGAGAAGCTTATACCCAAACCTGCCCCAAATGGGACAATTTTTTTACCACGGCATGTTGATGCCGCTCCGTGATACCATGCCAAGTTTCATGAATTTTAGACGAGTTTGGGATTTTCTAGAATTTAAAAACCAGGTATCTCAACGTTTTGCCAGCAATGAACGGTGCCCTTGTGTTTGAAATTCATTCCCATTTCTTGCATGGGACCTAAGCATGCACCCAAGGACACATATTTGTTTTTTCAACAAATTTATATGCACTAGAGCATGTGCATGTAGTTCAAATTTGAATTATGCACATAAATGCATTGAAAACTCAGTTAATGCATAAAAATGTCAAAACGAACCCCGAAAAATCACAAAAATTGACACAATACTCCTGTTGTTCTATGTTGACACGAGAAAAAAATTGAAAGCAATAAGAGGCAATGGATATCGTTTCGTCTCCTAAGGTGGGATGTTCTCTATCGAAACCATCATGCTTGTTGTGATAAGATCTGGTTTGTGAGAAGCTTATACCCAAACCTGCCCCAAATGGGACAAATTTTTTACCACGGCATGTTGATGCCGCTCCATGATACCTTGCCAAGTTTCATGAATTTCAGACAAGTTTTGGATTTACTAGAATTACAAACCAGGTATCTCAATGCTTTGCCGGCAATCAACAGTGCCCTGGTGTTTGAAATTCATTCCCATTTCTTGCATGGGACCTAAGCATGCACCCAAGGACACAGATTTGATTTTTCAACTAATTTATATGCACTGGAGCATGTGCATGTAGTTCAAATTTGAATTATACACATAAATGCATTGAAAACTCAGTTAATGCATAAAAATGTCCAAACGAACCCCAAAAATCACAAAAAATAACACAACACTCCTGTTGTTCTATGTTGACACGAGAAATTTCTTGAAAGCAATAAGAGACAACGGATATCGTCCCGTCCCGAAAGGTGGTACGTTCCAACCATCATGCTTGTTGTGAGAAGCTCTGGTTTGTGAGAAGCATATACCCAAACCTACCCCAAATGGGACAAAAAAATTACCACGTCATGTTGATGCCGCTCCATGATAGCATGCCAGGTTTCATTAATTTCAGACGAGTTTTGGATTTACTAGAATTTCAAACAAGGTATCTCAGTGTTTGCGGCCGAGTGACGATGGCGGGGTGTTTGACATTCATTCCCATTTCTTGCATGGGACCTAAGCATGCACCCAAGGACAAAGATTTGATTTTTCAACCAATTTATATGCACTGGAGCATGTGCATGTAGTTCAAATTTGAATTAAGCACATAAATGCATTGAAAACTCAGTTAATGCATAAAAATGTCCAAACGAACCCTGAATAATTCCAATTCTTTTATGACACACATATAGTTGCATGTTCACTGCAGATAGAAGGTCTAGCAATTCAAACACCGTCCATGGCCGCCGTGACCGCATTATGTAATTCAAATCAAGTCGAAAAATCAAGTAGATCCCACACAATTTATTATAACCAACTGTGTGAGATGCAGCACAAAATATCTTGGAGCACTGTCGGAGTATAGTACGTATACGTCTTACGCGAGAAGGTGCGATGGCTACAGTCCACAGCCCGCTCTGAATAAGGGACCGTGTGTGATGACACTTTGCGCACCAGTTTTTTCGCTGAAGCAATTCCAAATTTTCGGCTTTCGCGGAAATATCTACCTCCCCGCCCTCCCCCTTACCAAAAGCCACATTTCCCCTGTTTACGCCTTCCTTTTCAAGTTGAAACCTTCACTCCTTGCTTGCAGCGCCGCCTCCTCGCCGGCGACCCTCCTTCACGCTGCTCGGCTTCGCCTATCCACGCAGGTAATCCACACCCGACCCCCATCCTCCTCCTCCTTCCACATCCCACATGCCCGACCGCCGGCGCGAGCGCGACACCTTCCATCCAAATCACCGACTCCTCCACCAAATAAGCGCCGGCCTAAGCCATGGTGCACGCAGTGTAACCAAGATCTCAAGGAGCATTTGGCAGCGGAGAAGCAAATCGCAGCCGCAAGCGCGAATGAGGTCTCGATGGCTGCCATTCGTGCTGACCCCAGATCTTGGAGGAGCACCTCGCCGTCGAGGCCACCGTTGACGCCTCGCGCGCCAACGTCGCGACGCGGTTGGCTGCTTTAAACGACAGTTCATGGCATTTTCTCGCGGCCACTGTCGGTGCCTTCGACGAAGACTACGAGGTGTTTTCTCAGCTTGCACGTGCTTACCTCATCTCGAGAGCTAGCAGCTTGGTGCCCGGAGCGGCTCAGGCAACTCACCACTACAACGAGGGCACCCACGATGCGGAGGCCTCGCCCTCTTCCATGTCCAAGGAGCCAATCGTCATTGATATCTCCGACAATGAGGAGTAGCTTGTCTTATTAGCTCACTATAAGGACCCGTGTTCAGTTTTCTTGCTACTGCCTTTCCTTAACAAATTCTAGTGAATTGTGATATCTACTTTTACCATGCAATCTTCTACTATAGTGTATATGTTCTATATGTCGTGCAATGTGGTGTTCAGCTAACTGCCTGGTTCAATTCTGCAAATGTGATGTTCAATTTTCCAGGGTGCAATATTTCCAAGTTGTTAAGCATGCTTGGTTTGGTTAACTGTTTGATCTTCTATTACGAGTATGTTATATTGTGCAATGTGGTGCTCAGTTAACATTTGGTTCATTTGTTGTGGTGTTTAGTTAACTGCTTGGTTCAATTCTGCAATACGATGTTCAATTGTTGTGGCTGCATTCTGTTATTGTATACCATGTGAGGAATAAATCAAATTTGGCCGTACTAAATACATGAGAAACAAATACAATTGCTATATTTCCAAGTTGTTAACCATGCTTGGTTTGGTTAAATGTCTGATCTTCTATTAGGAGTATGTTATATTGTGCAATATGGTGCTTAGTTAACGTTTGGTTCATTTGTTGTGGTGTTTAGTTAACTGCTTGGTTCAATTCTGCAATGCGATGTTCAATTGTTGTGGCTGCATTCTGTTATTGTATACCATATGAGGAATAAATCAAATTTGGCTGCACTTAATACATAAGAAACATATACGAGTGCTATATTTCCTAGTTCTTAATCATGCTTGGTTAGGATAAATGGGTTTTCCATGTGGCTTGAATTACTCTGATGAATCTGCAATGTGCTTATTTTTCATCAACATATTTTACTGATAGCATGCGAACCCTTACTTAACCTGATGACTAACTACCTTATATGTGTTGTAGGGAAACAATGGGAAGCACTGAGGTTTACAAGATGGTACTAACTACTATACCTTGTCTTTTTTATTCCTTTGCCCCATTTCCAATATAGAGAAGATATTTATGCACATCCTTGTTTTCAGGCTTCACTGATGATTACCTCTCAAACCACCTATGTGGTCAGGAGGCGAGGAAAGTTTTCATACAACACCCACGGTTCAATATTGAAGTGTTCCTGAAGAGGTCGAAGGATGGACGGTCAGTCATCCACAGGCACTGGCCTAAAGTTGCAAAGACCTTCAACATGAATGAAGGCTCAATATTCGCCTTCCGCTTCAGCAATTTTCTAGATGAGATGCATCTCTCTATGTACCGTCTATGATGCTAATTTTGAAAGGTTCTACATGTTGCACGTGAAACTTGTTGCTGGTGCAGTTGTGTAATGGGCTAGCTGAGTGCTGAAGCTATATCATGTTGTACTCCGATGTATTTCAATTATGAAATCCTGTTTCCTTAATAAGGAAATGGAATATATTATGTGCTTAATATGAATGTCAATTAGATTAGTAAATGGATTATTAATAATAGGGCAATTAGCCTGCTAATTGGCCAATTAGCTTGCAAATTGGGTTTTCCTATTGCAAACGGTTATTGAGAAAACACCGTGGGTGATGACCTCAGGAAACACACACAGTTTCTAGGAATAAACCATATTGGATCAATGAACAATCACACACGACATTCTGTTGATAACTGTTTGCGTTATGCCACCTTGCGCAAACGTTTTCCTTGGAGTGACTGTGTGAGATGTATATACGAACGGAAACGTTTAGTGCTGACTGACTATGTGGGATGTACTTACGATCGGAAATGATCTCGCCTATATAATTGTATTTTTAGCACTACTGTACGTATTTCTATATTTGAGTGCTCGCCGGTCGCACACGACCTCATTTTGCCGAGCGTGTGTGCCAGGAGGGCATATCCCCGACGGTTTCTGGGGAAGGACCCCCCTATCGCCCACACTCACTTGGCGACGGTGCCAAATGCCGTCACGGAAAGGGGTTAAAAACCGTTTGTTTAGTACCTCGCTATACTAGTGATATCACATCATCATATCTCAAAACTATTACAAGGAATCAAGTTTATTCTATCCAATGATGTTTATTCAAGTTTTTATTATATCCTTCTTGGATATCTATCACTTTGGTACTAGTTTTCATATGTTCCTTTTGATAAGCTCAAACAAATATAAGTGAAGACCATGAGCATAAAATTTCTTTCTCTTAAATTAATTTAAGTGAAGCAAGAGAGTATTTATTAAAAAAAATACTAACTCTTAAATAAATCTAAGTGAAGCAAGAGAGCATTTCTTCAAAAATACTAAAGCACACCATGCTCAAAAAGATATGAGTGAAGCACTAGAGCAATTCCATAGCTCATAAAGATTTAAGTGAAGCATAGAGAGCAATTCTAACAAGTCATGGCATAATTTTGGCTCTCTCAAACAAGTGTGTCCAGCGAGCATTCATGACTTAAAACAAAAAGCAAAACAAGCAAAGACTCATATCATACAAGACGCTCCAATCAAAACTCATAGTATGTGATGAATAAAAATATAGCTTCAAGTAAAATACCGATGGTCGTTAGAAGAAAGAGGGGATGCCACTCGAGCATCCCCAAGCTTAGTTGCTTGCTTCCCTTTGGATAATGGCTTGGGGTGCCATGGGCATCCCAGAGCTTAAGCTCTTCTCACTCCTTATTCCTTCATCCATCGTAATCTCACCCAAAACTTGAAAACTTCAATCACACAAAACTCAACAAAACCTTCGTGAGATCCGTTAGTATAAGAAAACCAATCTTTACTTTAAGTACTGTAGAAAACCCATTCAAATTTTGTTATCGCATTATGTCTATTGTATTCTAATTTTTCCATGGAAAAAACTCTTCAAAGGAAACCATGGAATCATCAAAATAAGCACATAACACAACGAAAACAGAATCTGTCAAAAAAGAGCAGTCTGTAAAGATGCGAATTGTTCGCATACTTCTGTAACTCCAAAAATTCTGAAAAGTTAGGACAACAGAGGAAATTCGTATATCAATCTTGTGTAAAAAAATTCAGAATTTTTCGTCGCTTCTGTAATTCTATACAATTATTTTTCTGGATGCAAAAGTTTCTGTTTTTCAACAAGATCAAAACAACTATCACCAAAGCTATCCCAAAGGCTTTACTTGGCACAAACACTAACTAAAACACAAAAACACAATCATAAGAGTATCATAATTGTGTAAACACTCAAGAACAGAAAGAAAAAGACAATAATAAATTTTATTCATTGGATTGCCTCCCAACAAGCGCTATCGTTTTATGCCCCTAGCTAGGCATAATGCAAGGATATACGTGTTGTTATCCTTCTCCTTAATTTCCTTAGAGGTATTTTTGTCACGAGGTTTTGTAAAAACAACATAAAATATATTATCCATGGAAACCTTAGAACTATCAAGTTGCTTATCATCGTAACCCCTTTGATTCTCGGCAACAATTCAAGAATAATGTTGATTAACAATATTAAAAACTTGTTGAATTATATCTAGAATAGGGACCTCCTTTTTAAGATTGTCATCAAAAAATTGATTATCCCCAACCAATGTCTTAACGCATAATCACTATTATAAGTAATTTCATCTATCACTGTTTTTTCATGATTCATACCATAGAAATCAAAGATTTCCCTTACTTCCTGTACTATGTAATCAAATTCATTCATAAGAACAAGGGTGGCCAACTTTTTAGCTTTGGGATTATTTATAACGGGAAAATCAAAAAACAATCTTTGCAAGGTAGGGTGAGTGCGGATAAATTTATTTTCAAGTTTCAGAACTAGTCCTGAAATAGCTTCCGCATAAGATTTACTCCTCTTAAGTATAGGAACATCATTAAGACTTAAATTTCCAACACAACTGAAAAATTCTTGGATACGTTCTTTTCCTATAACTTCCCCTTGCCCCAAAACATAAGTTTTAGCATCCAGATTGCCAGATCATCCAATATTAGGAGTTAGGCCATCATCTGTTTCTACCATACCAAAGTCACTAATAGTGACGAATCTAGCAAAAAAATCCAACGAGAAACGCGAACGAGAAAGATGGCGAATAAAACAACAAATTTTTGTGAAGTGGGGGAGAGGAAAATGAGGGGCAAATGGCGAATAATGTAAATTGCGAAGAGATGAGATTTTTGATTAGGAACCTGGTAGATGTTGATGATGTCTCCCCGGCAACAGCGACAAAAATTCCTTTTGATGCTTGCTTGAACTATGTCGGTATTTCCCCAAACAGGAAGGGATGATGCAGCACAACAACGGTAGGTATTTCCCTCAGTGATGAGATCAAGGTTATCGAACCAGTAGGAGAACCACGCAACACTACGTGAACGACACCTGCACACAAATAACAAATACTCATAACCCGACGTATTAAAGGGGTTGTCAATCCCTTTCGGGTAACGACGCTAGAAATTGGCAAGTAGACGTGATAAAAATATGATAGATTGGATAAATATATCTCGCGGGAACGCGAGATAAAATAAATAATAATAAATTGCAGCAAGGTATTTTTGTATTTTTGGTTTAATATATCTGAAAATAAAAGCAAATAAAAATAGATCATGAAGGCTAATATATTGAAGAAGAGACCCGGGGGCCGTAGGTTTCACTAGTGGCCTCTCGAGAAAAATAGCAAACAGTGGGTAGACAAATTACTGTTGGGCAATTGACAGAACCTCAAATAATTACGACGATATCCAGGCAATGATCATTACATAGGCATCACGTCCAAGATTAGTAGACTGACTCCTGCCTGCATCTACTACTATTACTCCACACATCGACCTGTATCCAGCATGCATCTAGTGTATTAAGTTCATGGAGAAACAGAGTAATACAATAAGAACGATGACATGATGTAGAGAAGATCCATTTATCTATTGCGTAGATATAGATCTCGTCTTTTTATCCTTAGTAGCAATGATACACACGTGTCGTTTCCCTTTCTATCACTGGGATTGAGCACCGTAAGATCGAACCCACTACCGGGCACCTCTTCCTGTTGCAAGATAAATAGATCAAGCTGGCCAAGCAAAACCCAAATATCGGAGAAGAAATATGAGGCTATAAGAGATCATGCATATAAGAGATCAAAGAAACTCAAATAACTTTCATGGATATAAAAAGATATGACTGATCATAAACTCAAAGCTCATCAGATCCCAACAAACACACCGCAAAAAGAGTTACATCATATGGATCTCCAAGAGACCATTGTATTGAGAATTCAGCGAGAGGGAGAAAGCCATCTAGCTACTAACTACAGACCCGAAGGTCTGCAAAGAACTACTCACACATCATCGGAGAGGCACCAATGGAGGTGGTGAACCCCATCCGAGATGGTGTCTAGATTGGATCTGGTGGTTCTGGACTATGCGGCAGGTGGATGAATATTTTGTCGATGCTTCTAGGGTTCCGGTATTTTTGGGGTATTTATAGAGAAAAGAGGCGGTTCGGGGGGCACCCGAGGTGGGCACAATGTTGGGGATCATAGCAGAAATTAAATTTTTCTACGCATCACCAATATCAATCTATGGAGTCATCTAGCAACAAGAGGGAGAGGAGTGCATCTACATACCCTTGTAGATCGCGAGCGGAAGCATTCAAGTGAACGGGGTTGATGGAGTCGTACTCGTCGTGATCCAAATCACCGATGATCCTAGCGCCGAACGGACGACACCTCCGCGTTCAACACACGTACGGAGCGGAGACGTCTCCTCCTTCTTGATCCAGCAGGGGGGGAGAAGTTGATGGAGATCCAGCAGCACGACGGCGTGGTGGTGGAAGCAGCGGTATTCCAGTAGGGCTTTGCTAAGCGCTACTGGAGGAGGAAGAGGTGTCACGGGAGGGAGAGGGAGGCGCCAGGGCTTGAGGTGCGGCTGCCCTCCCTCCCCTCCACTATATATAGGGGCTAGGGGGCGCATGCCCCCTTTGGAGATCCCATCTAGAGGGGGAGGGGGGGCGACGGCCCCCGAAGCGGCGGCCCCTCGGGGGGGGGGGCAACGGCCCCCTTAGGGTTTCCAACCAGGGGGCGCATGCCCCCTCGGGGGGCAACGGCCCCCCTAGGGTTTCCAACCCTAGGTGCCTTGGGCCCTTGGGTGGGGCGCACCAGCCCACTAGGGGCTGGTTCCCACGCCACTTCAGCCCATGGGGCCCTCCGGGATAGGTGGCCCCACCCGATGGACCCCCAGGACCCTTCCGGTGGTCCCGGTACAATACCGGTGACCCCCGAAAGTCAACTGGTGGCCGAAACTGGATTTTCTATATATAAATCTTTACCTCCGGACCATTCCGGAACTCCTCGTAACGTCCGGGATCTCATTCGGGACTCCAAACAACTTTCGTTTAACTGCATACTAATATCTCTACAACTCTAGCGTCACCGAACCTTAAGTGTGTAGACCCTACGGGTTCGGGAGACACGTAGACATGACCGAGACAACTCTCCGATCAATAACCAACAGCGGGATCTGGATACCCATGTTGGCTCCCACATGCTCCATGATAATCTCATTGGATGAACCACGATGTCGAGGATTCAATCAATCCCGTATACAATTCCCTTTGTCTATCGGTACGATACTTGCCCGAGATTCGATCGTCGGTATACCGATACCTTGTTCAATCTTGTTACGGCAAGTCTCTTTACTCGTTCCCGTAACACATCATCCTGTGAACAACTCCTTGATCACATTGAGCTCATTATGATGATGTCCTACCGAGTGGGCCCAGAGATACCTCTCCGTCATACGGAGTGACAAATCCAAGTCTCGATTCATGCCAACCCAACAGATACTTTCGGGGATACCTGTAGTGCACCTTTATAGCCACCCAGTTACATTGTGACATTTGGTACACCCAAAGCACTCCTACGGTATCCGGGAGTTGCACAATCTCATGGTCTAAGGAAATGATACTTGATATTAGAAAAGCTCTAGCAGACGAACTACACGATCTTGTGCTATGCTTAGGATTGGGTCTTGTCCATCACATCATTCTCCTAATGATGTGATCCCGTTATCAATGACATCCAATGTCCATAGTCAGGAAACCATGACCATCTATTGATCAACGAGCTAGTCAACTAGAGGCTCACTAGGGACATGTTGTGGTCTATGTATTCACACATGTATTACGATTTCCGGCTAACACAATTATAGCACGAACAATAGACAATTATCATCAACAAGGAAATATAATAATAACCTTTTATTATTTCCTCTAGGGCATATTTCCAACAGTCTCCCACTTGCACTAGAGTCAAAAACCTAGTTACATTGTGATGAACCGAACACCCATAGAGTTCTGGTGTTGATCATGCTTTGCACGTGGAAGAGGTTTAGTCAACGGATCTGCGACATTCAGGTCCGTATGCACTTTACAAATCTCTATGTCTCCATCTTGAACATTTTCATGAATGGAGTTGAAGCGACGCTTGATATGCCTGGTCTTCTTGTGAAACCTGGGCTCCTTGGCAAGGGCAATAGCTCTAGTGTTGTCACAGAAGAGAGTCATCAGGCCCGACGCATTGGGAATAACTCCTAGGTCGGTAATGAACTCCTTCATCCAGATTGCTTCATGTGCTGCCTCCGAGGCTGCCATGTACTCCGCTTCACATGTAGATCCCGCCACAACGCTTTGCTTGCAACTGCACCAGCTAACTGCCCCACCATTCAAAATATACACGTATCCGGTTTGTGACTTAGAGTCATCCAGATCTGCGTCGAAGCTAGCATCGACGTAACCCTTTACGACGCGCTCTTCGTCACCTCCATAAATGAGAAACATATCCTTAGTCCTCTTCAGGTACTTCAGGATATTCTTGACCGCTGTCCAGCGTTCCATGCTGGGATTACTTTGGTACCTTCCTAGCAAACTTACGGCAAGGTTTACATCAGGTCTGGTACACAACATGGCATTCATAATAGACCCTATGGCCGAGGCATAGGGGACGACACTCATCTTTTCTCTATCTTCTGCCGTGGTCGGGCATTGAGCCGTGCTCAATCGCACACCTTGTAATACAGGCAAGAACCCCTTCTTGGACTAATCCATATTGAACTTCTTCAATATCTTGTCAAGGTACGTACTTTGTGAAAGACCAATGAGGCATCTCGATCTATCTCTATAGATCTTGATGCCTAATATATAAGCAGCTTCTCCAAGGTCCTTCATTGAAAAACACTTGTTCAAGTAGGCCTTTATGCTTTCCAAGAATTCTATATCATTTCCCATCAATAGTATGTCATCCACATATAATATGAGAAATGCTACAGAGCTCCCACTCACTTTCTTGTAAACACAGACTTCTCCATAAGCCTGCGTAAACCCAAATGCTTTGATCATTTCATCAAAGCGAATATTCCAACTCCGAGATGCTTGCACCAGCCCATAGATGGAGCGCTGGAGCTTGCATACCTTGTTAGCATGCTTAGGATCGACAAAACCTTCCGGCTGCATCATATACAATTCTTCCTTAAGAAAACCGTTAAGGAATGCCGTTTTGACGTCCATTTGCCACATCTCATAATCATAGAATGTGGCAATTGCTAACATGATTCAGACGGACTTCAGCTTCGCTACGGGTGAGAAAGTCTCATCGTAGTCAACCCCTTGAACTTGTCGATAACCCTTAGCGACAAGTCGAGCCTTATAGATGGTCACATTACCATCCGCGTCTGTCTTCTTCTTAAAGATCCATTTATTTTCTATCGCTCGCTGATCATCGGGCAAGTCTGTCAAAGTCCATACTTTGTTTTCATACATGGATCCTATCTCGGATTGCATGGCTTCAAGCCATTTGTTGGAATCTGGGCCCGCCATCGCTTCTTCATAGTTCGAAGGTTCACCGTTGTCTAACAACATGATTTCCAAGACAGGGTTGCCGTACCACTCTGGTGCGGAACGTGTCCTAGTGGACCTACAAAGTTCAGTAGGAGCTTGATCCGAAGTACCTTGATCATCATCATTAACTTTCTCTCTAGTTGGTGCAGACACCACAGGAACACCTTCCTGAGCTGCGCTACTTTCCGTTTCAAGAGGCAGTACTTCATCAAGCTCTACTTTCCTCCCACTTACTTCTTTCGAGAGGAACTCTTTCTCCAGAAAGGATCCGTTCTTGGTAACAAAGATCTTGCCTTCGGATCTGAGGTAGAAGGTATACCCAATGGTTTCCTTAGGGTATCCTATGAAGACGCATTTTTCCGACTTGGGTTCGAGCTTTTCAGGTTGAAGTTTCTCGACATAAGCATCACATCCCCAAACTTTTAGAAATGACAGCTTAGGTTTCTTCCCAAACCATAATTCATACGGTGTCGTCTCAACGGATTTCGACGGAGCCCTATTTAAAGTGAATGCGGCAGTCTCTAAAGCATAGCCCCAAAATGAGAGCGGTAGATCGGTAAGAGACATCATAGATCGCACCATATCCAATAGAGTGCGATTACGACGTTCGGACACACCATTTCGCTGATGTGTTCCAGGCGGTGTGAGTTGTGAAACGATTCCACATTTCCTTAAGTGCGTGCCAAATTCGTGACTCAAATATTGTCCCCCACGATCTGATCGTAAGAACTTGATTTTCCTATCACGTTGATTCTCAACCTCACTCTGAAATTCCTTGAACTTTTCAAAGGTCTCAGACTTGTGTTTCATCAAGTAGACATACCCATATCTACTTAAGTCATCAGTGAGGGTGAGAACATAACAATAACCACCACGAGCCTCAACGCTCATTGGACCGCATACATCAGCATGTATGATTTCCAACAAGTTGGTTGCTCGCTCCATTGTTTCGGAGAACGGAGTCTTGGTCATTTTGCCCATGAGGCATGGTTCACACGTGTCAAATGATTCATAATCAAGAGACTCCAAAAGTCCATCTGCATGGAGTTTCTTCATGTGTTTGACACCAATGTGACCAAGGCGGCAGTGCCACAAGTATGTGGGACTATCATTATCAAACTTACATCTTTTTGCATTCACACTATGAATATGTGTAACATCACGTTCGAGATTCAATAAGAATAAACCATTGACCAGCGGGGCATGACCATAAAACATGTCTCTCATATAAATAGAACAACCATTATTCTCAGATTTAAATGAGTAGCCATCTCGCATTAAACGAGAGCCAGATACAATGTTCATGCTCAAAGCTGGTACTAAATAAAAATTGTTGAGGTTTAAAACTAATCCCGTGGGTAAATGTAGAGGTAGCGTGCCGACGGCGATCACATCGACCTTGGAACCATTCCCGACACGCATCGTCACCTCATCCTTCGCCAGTCTCCGCTTATTCCGCTGCTCCTGTTTTGAGTTACAAATATGAGCAACGGCACCGGTATCAAATACCCAGGAGCTACTATGAGCGCTGGTTAGGTACACATCAATAACATGTATATCACATATACCTTTGGTATTGCCAGCCTTCTTATCCGCTAAGTACTTGGGGCAGTTCCGCTTCTAGTGACCGTTTCCCTTGCAATAAAAGCACTCAGTCTCAGGCTTGGGTCCATGCTTTGGCTTCTTCCCGGCAACTGGCTTACCGGGCGCGGCAACTCCCTTGTCGTCCTTCTTGAAGTTCTTCTTACCCTTGCCTTTCTTGAACTTAGTGGTTTTATTCACCATCAACACTTGATGTTCCTTTTTGATCTCCACCTCCGCTGATTTCAGCATTGAATATACCTCAGGAATGGCCTTTTCCATCCCATGCATAAAGAAGTTCATCACAAAGCTCTTATAGCTAGGTGGGAGTGACTAAAGGATTCTATCAACGACCGCGTCATCCGGGAGATTAACTCCGAGCTGAGATAAGCGGTTGTGCAACCCAGACATTTTGAGTATGTGCTCGCTGACAGAACTATTCTCCTCCATCTTACAACTGTAGAACTTGTCGGAGACTTCATATCTCTCGACCCGGGCATGAGCTTGGAAAACCTTTTTTAGCTCTTGGAACATCTCATATGCTCCGTGCTGCTCAAAACGCTTTTGGAGCCCCATTTCTAAGCTGTAAAGCATGACGCACTGAACCAGGGAGTAATCATCACTACACGACTGCCAGGCGTTCATAACGTCTTGAGTTGCTGGGAAAACAGGTGCTTCACCTAGCGGTGCATCAAGGACATATGCTTTCTTGGCAGCTATGAGGATAATCCTCAGGTTACGGACCCAGTCCGTGTAGTTGCTGCCATCGTCTTTCAGCTTGGTTTTCTCAAGGAACGCGTTGAAGTTGAGGGCACCATTAGCGTGGGCCATTTGATCTACAAGACATATTGTAAAGATTTTAGACTAAGTTCATGATAATTAAGTTCATCTAATCAAATTATTTAATGAACTCCCACTCAGACAGACATCCCTCTAGTCATCTAAGTGATACATGATCCGAGTCAACTAGGCCGTGCCCGATCATCACGTGAGACGGACTAGTCATCATCGGTGAACATCTTCATGTTGATCGTATCTTCTATACGACTCATGTTCGACCTTTCGGTCTTCCGTGTTCCGAGGCCATGTCTGTACATGCTAGGCTCGTCAAGTCAACCTAAGTGTGTTGCGTGTGTAAATCTGGCTTACACCCGTTGTATTCAAACGTTAGAATCTATCACACCCGATCATCATGTGGTGCTTTGAAACAACGAACCTTCGCAACGGTGCACAGTTAGGGGGAACACTTTCTTGAAATTATTTCGAGGGATCATCTTATTTAAGCTACCGTCGTTCTAAGCAAATAAGATGTAAAAACATGATAAACATCACATGCAATCAAATAGTGACATGATATGGCCAATATCATTTGCTCCTTTTGATCTCCATCTTCGGGGCGCCATGATCATCATCGTCACCGGCATGACACCATGATTTCCATCATCATGATCTCCACCATCGTGTCTTCATGAAGTTGTCACGTCAACTATTACTTCTACTACTATGGCTAACGGTTTAGCAATAAAGTAAAGTAATTACATGACGTTTATGTTGACACGCAGGTCATAAATAAATTAAGACAACTCCTATGGCTCCTGCCGGTTGTCATACTCATCAACATGCAAGTTGTGATTCCTATTACAAGAACATGATCAATCTCATACATCACATATATCATTCATCACATCCTTTTGGCCATATCACATCACACAGCATATGCTGCAAAAACAAGTTAGACGTCCTCTAATTGTTGTTGCGAATTTTTTACGTGGCTACTATAGGTTTCTTAGCAAGAACGTTTCTTACCTACGCCAAAACCACAATGTGATATGCCAATTTCTAATTACCCTTCATAAGGACCCTTTTCATCGAATCCGATCCGCCTAAAGTAGGAGAGATAGACACCCGCTAGCCACCTTACGCAACTACTGCATGTCAGTCGGTGGAACCTGTCTCACGTAAGTGTACGTGTAAGGCCGGTCTGGGCCGCTTCATCCCATGATGCTGCCGAATCAAGATAAGACTAGTAACGACAAGTAAATTGACAAAATCGACGCCCACAACAACTTGTGTTCTACTCGTGCATAGAAACTACGCATAGACCTAGCTCATGATGCCATTGTTGGGGATCGTAGAAGAAATTAAAATTTTCTACGCATCACCAAGATAAATCTATGGAGTCATCTAGCAACGAGAAGGAGAGGAATGCATCTGCATACCCTTGTAGATCGCGAGCGGAAGCGTTCAAGTGAACGGGGTTGATGGAGTCGTACTCGTCGTGATCCAAATCACCGATGATCCTAGCGCCGAATGGACGGCACCTCCGCGTTCAACACACGTACGGAGCGGAGACGTCTCCTCCTTCTTGTTCCAGCAAAGGGGGAGGAGAAGTTTATGGAGATCCAGCAGCACGACGGCATGGTGGTGGAAGCAGCGGGATTCCAGCAGGGCTTCGCCAAGCGCTACTGGAGGAGGAAGAGGTGTCACGGGAGGGAGAGGGAGGCGCCAGGGCTTGAGGTGCGGCTGCCCTCCCTCCCCTCCACTATATATAGGGGCAAGGGGGGGGGGTGCATGCCCCCTTGGAGATCCCATCTAGGGGGGGGGGGCGCGGCGGCCCCTCGGGGGGGGGCATCGGCCCCCTTAGGGTTTCCTACCAGGGGGGCGCATGCCCCCTCGGGGGGCAACGACCCCCCCTAGGGTTTCCAACCCTAGGTGCCTTGGGCCCTTGGGTGAGGCGCACCAGCCCACCAGGGGCTGGTTCCCACGCCACTTCAGCCCATGGGGCCCTCCGGGATAGGTGGCCCCACCCGGTGGACCCCCAGGACCCTTCCGGTGGTCCCGGTACAATACCGGTGACCCCCGAAACTCTCCTGGTAGCCGAAAGTGGACTTTCTATATATAAATCTTTACCTCCGGGACATTCCGGAACTCCTCGTGATGTCCGGGATCTCATCCGAGACTCCGAACAACTTTTGGTTAACCGCATACTAATATCTCTACAACTCTAGCGTCACTGAACCTTAAGTGTGTAGAGCCTACGGGTTCGGGAGACACGTAGACATGACCGAGACAACTCTCCGGTCAATAACCAACAGCGGGATCTGGATACCCATGTTGGCTCCCACATGCTCCACGATAATCTCATCAGAGGAACCATGATGTCGAGGATTCAATCAATCCCGTATACAATTCCCTCTGTCTATCGGTACGATACTTGCCCGAGATTTGATCGTCGGTATACCGATACCTTGTTCAATCTCGTTACGACAAGTCTCTTTACTCGTTCCCGTAACACATCATCCCATGAACAACTCCTTGATCACATTGAGCTCATTATGATGATGTCCTACCGGGTGGGCCCAGAGATACCTCTCCGTCATACAGAGTGACAAATCCCAGTCTCGATTCGTGCCAACCCAACAGATACTTTCGGGGATACCTGTAGTGCACCTTTATAGCCACCCAGTTACTTGTGACGTTTGGTACACCCAAAGCACTCCTACGGTATCCGGGAGTTGCACAATCTCATGGTCTAAAGAAATGATACTTGACATTAGAAAAGCTCTAGCAGACAACTACACGATCTTGTGCTATGCTTATGATTGGGTCTTGTCCATCACATCATTCTCCTAATGATGTGATCCCGTTATCAATGACATCCAATGTCCATAGTCAGGAAACCATGACCATCTATTGATCAATGAGCTAGTCAACTAGAGGCTCACTAGGGACATGTTGTGGTCTATGTATTCACACATGTATTACGATTTCCGGATAACACAATTATAGCATGAACTATAGACAATTATCATCAACAAGGAAATATAATAATAACCTTTTATTATTGCCTCTAGGGCATATTTCCAACACACAACCCACCAGGGCGCGCCTGGGCCTCCTGGCGCGCCCTGGTGGGTTGTCCCCTCCTCGGGACTCCCCCAGGTGCAACCAGGGACCAACTTCTTTCTTTTGGTCCATAAAAAATCATCGTGAAGTTTCGTTGCATTTGGACTCGGTCTGATATTGATTTCTTGCAATGTAAAAAACATGGAAAAAACAACGACTGGCACGTGGCACTATGTCAATAGGTTAGTACCAAAAAATGATATAAAATGATTATAAAGCATCCAAGATTGATAATAGAACAGCATGGAACAATAAAAAATTATAGATACGTTGGAGACGTATCAATGGCTGACAAATTAGTTGCCATTCCTATCAGTATTTTGACACTACAAAAAAAAGTCACATCCGTGACATTTTGGGCCGAACGATTTTTCTTCTGTCATACATATGACACTTCTATGACGATAATTGTGACAAAACCCGGTATGATCATAGATGTGGTGGGCTCCTACTTCTATGACAAAAAATCATGACAGAAAATGGGCTTTTCGTCCTGGGCGGGCCGGAGACGCAACTGCATGACATTCTTTGGGCCGTCCATGACGGAAAAAACCGTGGTAGAAGCGAGGGGGAGGAAAATTTCGAGGAGTTCCTGGTTACGGTGGGAGGTCCGGGGCCGAGCGATGCGCGTTTCTCTCGTACACGTACGCGCGTGTGTGCGAGGCATTGGCTCTAACTGAACCCGAGCGAGGTGTTGGGCTCTAATTGAACCCGAGCGATTGCACTGCAGGCTACGCATTACTGAACCCGAGCGATCGATCGATGGCTCTTAACTGAACCTGATCGAGCGATTCCTTGGCTACTGCTGCTAACTGAAGCCGATCGATGGGATGAACAGTGAGCGTTGCTGGGGGGGGGGTTGGATGAACAGTGAGCGGGGGCGTTGCCTCTGGATGAACAGGACCCCGTGGTGTGGTGGAGGGCTGGATGAACAGTAGACGATGGAGGGGTGCCCGTGGAGGGGTGGATGAACAGGACCCCGTGGTGTGGAGGGCAGGATGAACAGTAGACGGTGGAGGGGTGCCCGTGGAGGGGTGGTTGAACAGGACCCCGTGGTGTGGAGGGCTGGATGAACAGTAGATGGTGGAGGGGTGGTTGAACAGTAGCCGGTGGAGTAGCGCGCGGTGGAGGCTGGATGAACAGGAGCCCATGGAGGCCGGAGGAGGTCGACGGTGGATGAACAGTAGTTCGTGGAGGATGGAGGGGGTCGACGGTGGAGATGAACAGTATCCCATGGAGTCCCGTTTTGCGGTACGCCACACCCCTCCCGATGAACATGACGCCCGTTTCGATCGTAGCGCTCCAACACAAGTCCGTTTCCTCCGTTTTGCGGTACGCCACACCCCTCCCGAATAACAGGACCCCCGTTTCGACCGTAGAAGGTCCGTTTCCTCCGTTTTGCGGTATGCCACACCCCTCCCGATCAATAGGACCCCCGTTTCGATCGTAGGAGGTTCGTTTCCTCCGTTTTGCGGTACGCCACACCCCTCCCAATCAACAGGACCCATGTTTCGACCGTAGTAGGTCCGTTTCCTCCGTTGTGCGGTACGCCAGGCCTCGTTTCCATCGCCTCTTCCATCCAAGCCCTCCTGATGAACACGACCACGCATTCCGTTCCGACCCAGCCGTGTTGCCTCCCGATGAACACGACGCATTCCGTTGCCTCCCCATGAACACGACGACGACGCTGTTTCTCCGTTCCGACCCAGCCATGAACACGAGCCCTCGCCGTACGTATGCGCGAGTAGGCGTTCGAGACCCCGCCCGTATGTACACATACGTGGCCGTATTTTCTTTCTTGCACCCTGGCCGCCTCTACTACGACACGTGCACGCCTCTACATCCACCATTATATATGTACGTACACGTTCGCGACCAGAATGACAACGCTACGTACGCTTCGACCAGGTGGGTCCCGACTGTCAGGCACTTCCTTGCCTGCGAAGATGTAGCTGGTGGGTCCCAGCAGGGCGAAATACGGTGGCCCGTCCGGTGGGTCCCCGCTGTCAGGTGGAGGAGTAATTATTTCGCACGTAATAAGGAGGCACTTCCTTGCTGCGGCCGTGGACCCAGCTGTCAGCCTCTCCAGGTACAGTCCACGTCCGATGAAAGTCGTTCCTTGACCACGTTGACCATGCCACGCCGAGAGCACTAGGGCGGTGGACGACGGCGAGGCCTAGGAAGGGGACGACGGGGAGCCGGGGAAGACGCGGTAGTGGAAGCCCGCGCGCTCGGAGAGGAGTACGAGGGTTCACTTGTTCGAACTATGGTGTGAGGCTGCCGTCGCCGTAGGGCCTGGCCAGCGGTGGGAATAGTAGGGGGCAGTGAGGCCTCCGCGGCAGCACAGCCGGCCACGGGAGGCAGGAGCATGCGGCACGACCGGCGCTGGTTTGGGCGGCTGGAGCAAGAAGACCAGAGGTTGAAGAAGCACTACGGCCGTTGGATGGACATCGTACGGTCACTGGAGCTAGAATCGTGCATATTGACTAAGTTAACAAAGCCCTCCGTCCCCGTCAACTTAGTAGGCCAACAAGTCAGCCTCCCACCAAGGTGGGTCCCAGCTAGCAGGGGTATTCATTTTTTTGTGCGTCATAAGGAGGCACTTCCTTGCGTGCAAAGATATAGCTGGTGGGTCCGAGCTGTCAGCGGCAGTAACGTTTTTTTTCGCGAAATACAGAGGCCCTTTCTGTGGGTCCCTGATGTCAGGTGGAGGAATCATTATTTTGCGCGTAATAAGGAGGCATTTCCTTGCGTGCGGCCGTGGACCCAGCTGTCGGCCTCTCCACGTAAAGTCCACTTCAGATGCATGTCGGTCGTTGACCATGTTGACCAGGCCACGGCGAGAGCATTAGGGCGGTGGACGACAGCGAGGCCTAGGAAGGGAACGACACGGAGGCAGGGAAGACTCAGCAGTTGTTTCCCACGCGGAGGAGAGTACGACTGTACGAGGCCTCGCCGTCGCCGGAGAATAACAGCAGGTGTGGGTGAGTAGAGGGATGGCTAGGCCAGCGATGGGAGTACAGTGGGGCGGTGAGGCCTGCGTGACAGCAGAGCCGGCCGCGGGGAGGAGGGAGCCGGCAGTCCCACCGGCGCTTGTTTGAGCGGCTGGAGCAGGAAGGGCAGAGATTGAAGAAGCACGACGGCCGTTGGATGGCCATCCAACAGTCACTGCTTGTGCGTCAACCTTTTTTTAGGAAAGCCTCAAATCTGTGGGAAACAACATACAACCCATCTGCCATTATTTCTAATAATTTACAGCCCATTTGCTAATTATTAAGGTTTTTTTTGAGCCCATATTCTTTTTGTTAGCATTACAACCCATATTGTGGCCACGGTTAAAAAATTATACGAAATTTTGCATATTTCGGTGCGGTCCGAACTGTTTTTAATCCCGAAATTTCGACTCACATTCAAACTGATTTTAAAAATAAATGTATATCAATATAAAATCCAACAAATTCTCCACGCATAAAAATTAATGTAATTTCAAATCTCGAAATGAAAAAAAGATATTTGAAACTAATTGCCGGTTTGATGTGTTTTAAAAATGTACAGCCCATTTCTCATTACTGATGGGCCATTTTCTCGGCCAGCCGAATTAAAGCTCTCCTCCTCGTCTTGAAAGATTTGCAGCCCAACAGGCCTGACAAAGCGACTTACTTGGCAAATCACAAAAAAATTGGGCTGTGGCCGTGGACCCAGCTGTCAGCCTCTCCACGTACAGTACTCTTCCGATGGAATGTCGTTGACCACATTGACCACGCCGCGCCGAGAGCACCAAGGCGGTGGACGACGGCGAGGCCTAGGAAGGGGACGACGCGGAGCCGGGGAAGACGCGGCAGTGGATGCCCACGCGGAGAGGAGTACGAGGGTTCACTGGTTCGGCTGCGGTGTGAGGCTACCATCGCCGCAGGGCCTGGCTAGCGGTGGGAGTAGTAGGGGGCGATGAGGCCTCATCGGCAGCACAGCCGGCCACTGGAGGCAGGAGCAGGCGGTCTCCCCAGCGTTGGTTTGGGCGGCTGGTGCAAGAAGAGCAGCGATTGAAGAAGCAGCAGGACCGTTCGATTCAAATCCAACGGTTACTGCTGCTAGAATCGTTTGTTGACTAAGTTGATAAGCCCTGCGTACGCGTCAACTTAGTAGGCCCACAGGTCAGCCTCCCAACCAGTGCGCCCCAGATGTCAGTGGGAGGAATCATTTTTTTTGCGTAATAAGGAGGCAGTTGATTGCGTGCGGCCAGGCCAGCGGAGGGAGTAGGGTGGGCCGGGAAGCCTGCGCGGCATCATAGCGGGCCACAAGAGGAGGGAGCAGGAAGTCCCGCCGGCGCTAGTTTAGGCGGCTGGAGCAGGAAGATCAGAGATTAAAGAAGCACGTTGGCCGTTGGATGGACATCCAACACTAACTGCTGCTAGAATCGTGTGTTCACTGACAAAGCCTTTCGTAAACAAGTCAGCCTCGAAATCCGTGGCGTGTACAGCCCATTTGCTATTATTTTTATATTTTTTTACTCATTTTCTAATTCATATGGGATTTATTGCAGCCCTTTTCCATTTTTAGAATTGCTGGCCATTTTCTAGTCAGTACCAGGGTCAAAAAATTAACTAAATATGTGGGAAATTTTGAAAATTCGCAAATTTTTGCTGGGGAACGAAATATTCTTAATCCAAAAATTAATAGCCATAGTAAAACAAATTTAAAGATAAATTAGTACTATTTCATGTTAAATCCAATGAAATACGTATAAGATATCGGTGAAGAACAAAAACAAAAAAAGAAACTTATATCCCATTTGCTATAATTTTTTTTGGAATTTTCGACCCCTTTTGATATTACTTTTAACAGACATTGACCATACTCTTAAGCCAGGCCGGAATGCATCCCTCCTCGTCTTGAAAGATTTGCAGCCCAGTATTTCGGAGAAAACAAATAGACCTAGCTTGGGTATTCTTCAAAAAGAAATAGTGGGCTAGCTATTTTCCCAAAGAACTGGTGCATGAGCATTTAGCTTTATTTATTTATTTACTTATTTATGTTTAGGTGTGACGCCCGGATATTTAAGCTACAGTGAACATTTGCTAACGCTGCCACATCATCACTATTACTGTAGTTAAACTTGCGATGATTCAAATCCCCTTTAAATTCAAATTTAAAATAACGGCAAACAACAAAAGTTTTCAAAATGTCTAACTAAAATGTTTGGAGTGTGCAAATAAATGCCTAGGTATTTATGGTGAAGAAACCGTGCTTTTATAAAATGCCTAATTATTTAAAGGGAATTAAAACAACAAACAAATAAGATAAAAAGGAAAAGGAAAAACTAAAACTAAAGCTAACACCAAAAATAAATAAAAAGGGAACCTCCCCCCCATGGCCCGACTGGGCAAAGGCCCAACCGGCCGGCCCACCCCCCACACCTCCATAACCCCCCACGACACCCCAAACCCTAACCACTCGCCCCACGTTGCCACTCCCCCTCCCTCTCCTGATCCGATCTGGATCGGGCACCAACCCCCCACTCCCCCCACTCCTCTCCTTCCTCCCCCGTCTGGATCGGGATCAGGGCAACCGTGCTCCGACCTCGCCGACACCGATGCGTCATGCCACCCCGCCGCACCTCGCCGTCGCCCGGATGCCCGCTGCCGTCGCCAGACCTCCCGCACCTCTCCCTCGCAGGATCGACCCGCCGCCGCCGGAACTATGTCTACCACATCATCGCTGGATCGCTCCCCGTCATCCATCGACGCGCATCGTCCCCGTCTTCCTTCCCAACGAGCTCCATCGAGCCTCGCCGCCCTGTGCCCCTGCAACACTGGGGAGGCCATCGGCCTCCGCCTCTCCTCTTCTCCCCCTGTCTAAGACGTCTTGCGTCTGCGCCGCCATGCCCGTCTGCCCCTGCTCGCGTGTGCTCGCGCACGCGAGCGCGCGTGCTCGACTACCTGTTGCCGTGCTGCCACTGCCCCCCTGCACGCCCCGACCGCGCACCACCGTGCCGCTCCTCCCCGCACCACAGCCATGCCCGTAGCCCCCCACTGCCGCGACACCCCCGCCTGGCCTTGCCGTTCCGCCTCGCCCCGCCTCTGCCTGCGCCACAGCCAACCGCGCCGCGACGCTCCCCCCTCCACCGCGCCCTCTCGTCGCCGGCCACGCCTTCTGCCACGGTTCCGCCGCTCGCCGCTGCGCTGCTCCGCGGCCGCCGCACTGCCCTGTCCGCTCCCGGCGGGCGCCGTTGGCCTCGCTAGAGCCAGTGCCCGGGCTCGCCCCTATCGGGCGTCCGCAACTGCGCCCACGCCCGTTAACCCCGCGCCCGTTTGGCCACCCCCGGGGGCCTATGACAACGGGCCCCACCGCCCAGAACGTTTAAAAAAAAGATTAAAAAAAATTAAATATAAAAAACTAATTAATTAATCAATTAAGTTAATCAATCCTGCTTAACTAAACTAATTAAATGGGTTAACCTAATCTAGTAATTAAGCTAATTAACACTGTTTAGTTAATCTGTTAGGTTAGTTAGCAGTCAATGACATGCGGGACCCACATGTCAGTTTGACCTAGTCAACGCCCTGTTGACTGCTGACGTCATGCTGACGTCAGCATACACTATTTTGGATAATGTTGGATTTAGTTAATTAATTAAAATCATAAAATGATTTAAATCGTTAGAAAATCATATCTTTTAATCCGTAACTCGGATGAAAATAATTTCTACATGAAAGTTGCTCAGAACGACGAGACGAACCCGGATATGCAGCCCGTTCGTCCGCCACACACCCCTAACATACCGAAATCGCAACTTTCCCCCTCCGGCTCCTCTGCCTGAAAACGCGAAACACCGGGGATACTTTCCCGGATGTTTCTCCCCTTCACCGGTATCACCTCTTACCGCGTTAGGGCACCCCTAGCACCGATACTTGTCATGTCATGCATCGCTATGCATCTGTTTGCTTAAATATTTATTGTTTCTCCCCCCTCTTCTATCGCTAGACACCGAGACCGACGCTGCTGCTGCCCAGTACGACTACGGAGTTGACGACCCCTCTCTCTTGCCAGAGCAACCAGGCAAGCCCCCCCCTTGATCACCAGATATCGCCTACTCTACTCTATACTGCTTGCATTAGAGTAGTGTAGCATGTTACTGCTTTCGTTATTCCTATCCTGATGCATAGCCTGTCCTTGTACTAATGTTGTTACCTTTGCCTGCAATCCTACATGCGTAGTATAGGATGCTAGTTTTCCATCAGTGGCCCTACATTCTTGTCCGTCTGCTGTGCTATACTATCGGGTCGTGATCACTCGGGAGGTGATCATGGGAATATACTTATATACATAATACATGATACATGTGGTGACATAGACGGGTCGGCTCGTAGGAGTACCCGCGAGTGGATCTTTGAGGCGAAGCGACAGGGCAGGTTCAGACCACCTAGGAGAGAGGTGGGCCTGGCCCTGTTCGGCGTTCGCGGATACTTAACACGCTTAACGAGATCTTGGTATTTGATCTGAGTCTGGTCATTTGGTCTATACGCACTAACCAACTACGTGGGAAAGATATGGGCACTCGGCGTCGTGGTATCAGCCGAAGCCTTCGTGATGTCAGCGACTGAGCGGCGCGCGCCGGATTGGAACGTGAGCCTGCTCTTGTATTAAGGGGGCTAGTTCTGCTTCCGGCCGCCCTCGCAACGTGCAGGTGTGCTCAGGGCGATGGGCCCAGACCCCTGCGCGCTTAGGTTTAGACCGGCGTGCTGGCCTCTCTGTTGTGCCTAGGTGGGGCTGCGACGTGTTGATCTTCCGAGGCCGGGCATGACCCAGGAAAGTGTGTCCGGCCAAATGGGATCAAGCGTGTTGGGTTATGTGGTGCACCCCTGCAGGGAAGTTAATCTATTCGAATAGCTGTGTCCCTCGGTAAAAGGACGACCCGGAGTTGTACCTTGACCTTATGACAACTAGAACTGGGTACTTAATAAAACACACCCTTCCAAGTGCCAGATACAACCCGGTGATCGCTCTCTAACAGGGCATCGAGGAGGGGATCGCCGGGTAGGATTATGCTATGCGATGCTACCAGGAGGACTTCAGTCTACTCTCTCTTCTATATGCTGCAAGACGGAGGCTGCCAGAAGCGTAGTCTTCGACAGGATTAGCTATCCCCCTCTTATTCTGGCATTCTGCAGTTCAGTCCACTGATATGACCCTTTACACATATACCCATGCATATGTAGTGTAGCTCCTTGCTTGCGAGTACTTTGGATGAGTACTCATGGTTGCCTTGTTTCCCCTTTTCCCCATCTCTCTACCCGATTGCTGCAACCAGACGATGGAGCCCAGGATCCAGACGCCACCGTCGACGACGACTCCTACTACTCTGGAGGTGCCTACTACTACGTGCAGCCCGCTGACGACGATCATGAGTAGTTAGGAGGATCCCAGGCAAGAGGCTTGCGCCTCTTTCGATCTGTATCCCAATTTGTGCTAGCCTTCTTAAGGCAGACTTGTTTAACTTATGTCTGTACTTAGATATTGTTGCTTCCGCTGACTCGTCTATGATCGAGCACTTGTATTCGAGCCCTCAAGGCCCCTGGCTTGTATTATGATGCTTGTATGACTTATTTTATGTTTTAGAGTTGTGTTGTGATATCTTCCCGTGAGTCCCTGATCTTGATCGTACACGTTTGCGTGCATGATTAGTGAACGATTGAATCGGGGGTGTCACAAGTTGGTATCAGAGCCGACTGCCTGTAGGAATCCCCCTTCCACACTCCTTGGCCGAAGTTGAGTCTAGTCATTGAAAAAGTTTTTACTAACATGGCTGTGCGACTGACGGGCCCACGTCGCCATTGGGTGGTATTAGGATCTTTTATTCCTCGTCTATACTCTAGGACTCTGAGCTCTCTTCTATTCGGGTTAAATGATTTTGCTAAAAACAAAACTAACTTTAGGTTCTCGAATATACTTTCTCCCGGAGAGCCCCTCACTTCCGACGATCGCCTGCTGCACTAGAAGATTCCGAAGTTACTTTATGATGTTCTCTCAAGTCTTTGTGCCATCGCATTTGCGATTTCCTTCCACCTTCAACCCCTATGAAAACTGCATACACTTGCCATTCATACCATGATTCCTCGTTGATCTTGTTATTACAAGATACCTCGAAATTCTCTCTATTGTTTCGACAATACTTTGTGCCTACTGCCTTACAATTCTTAGCCACATTAATACCCCTACGGTTAATTCCTCGCACTTATCGACTATCCGCTCATTCCCAGTTGTTCATGTGTTTCACAAAAGTCTTCGAGATACTATTCGATCTTTCGAAAATCCTAAGCAATCTATTGCTCTTGAAATTCTTGCTTGCTTGCATTATGGTTAATCCCATAAGTATACTAATCTTATTGGCAGCCTTTGTCACTATCATTTTGAGTCCATTGATTCGATATGTTGCGAATGCTCGCAATCCTCAATCAGATCCTAGAGTTCATCCTTTCGGCTCAGACATTGTCTTAAACATGAGCTGGATCTCGACCAATCAAATTTTTGTCGATTTTACCCCTAAGCTTACTCAACTTATCCATCCTTAATCAGAGCGATTGCTTCTGATCCTTTGATTTGGAAATCCTAATTCCTTTGCCTTGAGCTTTGAATTAGTCGGTTGTTTCTATAATCCAAAGCCTGGCTTTGCTTTGTCCTCTGATCGGTGCCGATACTCACATCAGCTCCATTATGGACCGACAGATCATTTGTTGGATTTATCCAACAACGTCCTTCATATTCAATAACCTTGTGAGCCTTCCCTCAGATACATAATGCCTTTGGTAAATTGTATCCTTTCGTCTTGTCACCCATGCTCTACTATCGAGCTTGTGTTATTTACTATTGAAGCTTGTGGTATAAGTTCCCAAGATGCCCCTAAGGGTTGAACCTATGCCTTCCCAGATCCGGGTAAACCCGAAAACTATCACGAGTCATACTCTTCTGGTGTTTTGCTAGATAAAATTTAAACATTACAATTTCTTCGAAAAATGAGAAGTGAATGAAAGGTTATGCATTAGAGAAGTGGGAGTCGACCTTGAACTTTGCGTTCATGCCCATGGACACGATGCAGATCTTATCATGGAAGCTTCTCGCAAAATAGTTACCCTCTTGTTATAAGTGCTTGTATCTATGGTTCTGACCATATTGTTCCCCTTTGATTCAATTTCCCAGACAAGTTAAAAGCACATGTCTTCTGCAGAGCAATACCCAGTCCAACCTCTATTTTGATCCGCCTTCGAGTACTACCCCCTGGTATCTCGAGGATATCATGCCATCGCACAACATCTTATGAATTTCTGATGAAGTAGTACCTTTCCCTGTCATAGTCACTCCAATGGTTCTGGGTTGTTGTGAACCGAGGACTCTGAGAATTGAATCAAATCCGCACTGCAATTCAGTACTCCTAGTACTTTGTTGTTGAGAAGTTTAATACTCCATCATGTCATTCCTAGCCCGATCAGCTACATCATTATCATGCTAAATTTAACTGTGCTACCTGGTCCTTCTTCCCAGAGCACAACTTTTCGACGGTGAGCTAATCTTACGTCGATCTTTCTCGTCATATCATTTCTCCTTGAACAACAAACTTGATTTCAAGTTTGTGTCGTACCCTTGGTTCCAATAACTTTTCGCTTCACCATTCCTTTGACTTGATGTCATCATCCATCGATTACATCTTGAAATTTCTCGACAAATGTGTCTTGATCATCATCAGCATTCTGAGCTCTTCCAGGATATCAATTGAATTCATGATGAGAAATACCATCCTTGCCCTTGATGATTTGTTTTATCATCGATCACTTTATTGCCTTCCGTTCAACACAAACTTGTTCGTGTTTTGTGTTATACCTTGAGATGCTTGCTATCCAGCATTTGTTCGTCTTTACCTTGGAGTATTACCATCTTTTATGTCAAGAATGTCGTGAGAATTTCACCACCTCTTAAGAATTCTTGGTATAGTGATACTTCTCACCATCACCATTCTTTCTTGATCCTCGTGTTGATTCGATCGATGCTGTTTGGATTCTGCCCTTCTAGCAACCCTATTGCTTTGAAGATAATGACCGGCCGTTCATTCTTATACTATTGATTATTGAATCACCATTCTAACAATTGATCAGGCTACCTATGCCCATATTTTGGGCGAACTTTTCAACCAATGTTTAATTGTGTATGTTTTCCTCGAGCATACATCATTATATCATTTGATCCGACAAATGTTATCTCCTTGTTCACATTATTGAGGAAATCCATCCGTTTGGAATTCTCGATGAATTGTCGCTGAGCCCATCAGCCACCTCCTCATCCTCTGCTTGGTTTACTGATGAACTCTTGTTTCTGAACTTGCTTCCATAGTTCAATTCTGGAGAATCTTAAAATGTCATCTCGACAATTGTTTTGCACCTTTCCTTCTCAGGCATCCTGAGTCCGAGGTATCCTAACACCGACCAGATCTGAATCTAGTTAGATATGATGGTTGGAACATTTTTCCAAGAGTTATAACACCGGTCTTCTATGACCCGGTAAGATGATGGCATGTCCAGCACACCTGGCCGGATGACCTGCTATTATAGTTTCCTTATTAGCAAGGTTATACATTCTTCCATGAGGAAATTGTAAGACTTACTCTACAAGTTTTTCCTGATGGACCCTTCCTGTTCCAAAGTCTGATCTTCACCTGATGACCTTGTCAATGCTATTTCGAAGCATGTCTATGGTACTCCGATTTTCAACAAGAACATTTGAAGCACAATACTAAATTTTCCTTATCAATTATCCAAACACCGTTGTATGGGTAATGTCATGGAAATTCTCTCCCTTACCTAAAGAGTTTTATGCATTATAACCTGTCATGGATATCATGCTCTGCTTATCCTTGGGAAGGATATAACCCTGAAATATGTGTTTTAACACATTTTCCTTTCCATTGTTCTGTTTAATCTGATAATCATATTTTTCTTTCCATTTGTTGGGTTAACGTTTCTTGTGATCTATATGATCTAAGCAGTAATATTCTCCTGCTTAGGTAAACACCTTGGTTTACAACTCTGTCAGTGTGACCCTGTTACTATTGCTGACGACATCCTGGTAACCCCCGATGGACGAGAACTTTGCCTATTGGTCCGCCTCGTTCAACGAGCAGGAAAATGGTTCTCTTCGTCCCGCGCCCTTGGTACCAACGTTGTTGCCAACATAACTGACAGGCTATCCTCTGCCATGCCTTGCTACCATGACCATGCAATATGTCGGCGTCCTTACTACTTTTGAACCACATGGTGGGCCCATAACCCACAGTTCCACAGGATCGAAACCTGACTCTCCTGCACCCCCTATTCTCAAGGTTGTTCCTCGCGTGTGGCCTCGTATGTATTTCACGAGCCACCTTCCGAGGGATCATCAAATCTATTACCGGACGCAATACTTATTCCCGATTGCTTTGAGCCCCTTTCACGCCCTGTTTCAGGCATCGAACGGTTGCCTGCTCGCTCGAAACTTCCCATGAAACCACATTACCTTTCTCTCGATTTTTTCTTAAGTTCCAAATCGAGGGTTACTTTCTGCCACCTTCCCCGATGTTATCGACCAGATAGTCAACCTTGTACAGGTTCGTTCTCCCGGAATACCCCCTTATTCTTTCATAAGTACGATGGAACCCCCGAAGAAAGGACGATGACTTCATCATGATGACCTGAAGCAGAGGACAGAAGACATCAATGTAATGGATCGACCTCTTCGAGAAGAGCAACCAAGACTGAGAAGATCCGTTAGCATTTCGTAACCAGATCCCTCCCCCTTACTCCCGCTCCTAAATCTCGGGACGAGATTTCTTGTAGTGGAGGAGAATTGTGACGCCCGGATATTTAAGCTACAGTGAACATTTGCTAACGCTGCCACGTCATCACTATTACTATAGTTAAACTTGCGATGATTCAAATCCCCTTTAAATTCAAATTTAAAATAATGGCAAACAACAAAAGTTTTCAAAATGTCTAACTAAAATGTTCGGAGTGTGCAAATAAATGCCTAGGTATTTATGGTGAAGAAACCGTGCTTTTATAAAATGCCTAATTATTTAAAGGGAATTAAAACAACAAAGAAATAAGATAAAAAGGAAAAGGAAAAACTAAAACTAAAGCTAACACCAAAAATAAATAAAAAGGGAACCTCCCCCCCATGGCCCGACTGGGCAAAGGCCCAACCGGCCGGCCCACCCCCCACACCTCCATAACCCCCCACGACACCCCAAACCCTAACCCGTCGCCCCATGTTGCCACTCCCCCTCCCTCTCCCGATCCGATCTGGATCGGGGACCAACCCCCACTCCCTCCACTCCTCTCCTTCCTCCCCCGTCTGGATCGGGATCAGGGCAACCGTGCCCCGACCTCGCCGACGCCGATGCGTCATGCCACCCCGCCGCACCTCGCTGTTGCCCGGATGCCCGCTGCCGTCGCCAGACCTCCCGCACCTCTCCCTCGCGGGATCGACCCACCGCCGCCGGAACTACGTCTACCACATCATCGCTGGATCGCTCCCCGTCATCCATCGACGCGCGTCGTCCCCGTCTTCCTCCCCGACGAGCTCCATCGAGCCTCGCCGCCCTGTGCCCCTGCAACGCCGGTGAGGCCATCGGCCTCCGCCTCCCCTCTTCTCCCCCTGTCTAAGACGTCTTGCGTCTGCGCTGCCATGCCCGTCTGCCCCTGCTCGCGTGTGCTCGCGCACGCGAGCGCGCGTGCTCGACTGCCTGTTGCCGTGCTGCCACTGCCCCCCTGCACGCCCCGACCGCGCACCACCGTGCCGCTCCTCCCCGCACCACAGCCATGCCCGTAGCCCCCCACTACCGCGCCGCCCCCGCCTGGCCTTGCCGTTCCGCCTCGCCCCGCCTCTGCCTGCGCCGCAGCCAACCGTGCCGCGATGCTCCCCCCTCCACCGCGCCCTCTCGTCGGCGGCCACGCCTTCTACCACGGCTCCGCCGCTCGCCGCTGCGCTGCTCCGCGGCCGCCGCGCCGCCCTGTCCGCTCTCGGCCGGCGCCGTTGGCCTTGCTAGAGCCAGTGCCCGGGCTCGCCCCTATCGGGCGCCCGCAACTGCGCCCACGCCCGTTAACCCTGCGCCCGTTTGGCCACCCCCGGGGGCCTATGACAACGGGCCCCACCGCCAGAACGTTTTAAAAAAAAGATTAAAAAAATTAAATATAAAAACTAATTAATTAATTAATTAAGTTAATCAATCCTGTTTAACTAAACTAATTAAATGGGTTAACCTAATCTAGTAATTAAGCTAATTAACACTGTTTAGTTAATCTGTTAGGTTAGTTAGCAGTCAATGACATGCGGGACCCACACGTCAGTTTGACCCAGTCAACGCCCTGTTGACTGCTGATGTCATGCTGACATCCGCATACACTATTTTGGATAATGTTGGATTTTGTTAATTAATTAAAATCAAAAAATGATTTAAATCTTTAGAAAATCATATCTTTTAATCCGTAACTCGGATGAAAATAATTTCTACATGAAAGTTGCTCAGAACGACGAGACGAACCCGGATACGCAGCCCGTTCGTCCGCCACACACCCCTAACATACCGAACTCGCAACTTTCCCCCTCCGGCTCCTCTGCCCGAAAACGCGAAACACCGGGGATACTTCCCCGGATGTTTCTCCCCTTCACCGGTATCACCTCTTACCGCGTTAGGGCACCCCTAGCACCGATACTTGTCATGTCATGCATCGCTATGCATCTGTTTTCTTAAATATTTATTGTTTCTCCCCCCTCTTCTCTCGCTAGACACCGAGACCGACGCTGTTGCTACCCAGTACGACTACGGAGTTGACGACCCCTCTCTCTTGCCAGAGCAACCAGGCAAGCCCCCCCCCCTTGATCACCAGATATCGCCTACTCCACTCTATACTGCTTGCATTAGAGTAGTGTAGCATGTTACTGCTTTCGTTATTCCTATCCTGATGCATAGCCTGTCCTTGTACTACTGTTGTTACCTTTGCCTGCAATCCTACATGTGTAGTATATGATGCTAGTTTTCCATCACTGGCCCTACATTCTTGTCCGTCTGCTGTGCTATACTATCGGGTCGTGATCACTCGGGAGGTGATCATGGGAATATACTTATATACATAATACATGATACATGTGGTGACTAAAGACGGGTCAGCTCGTAGGAGTACCCGCGAGTGGATCTTTGAGGCGAAGTGACAGGGCAGGTTCAGACCACCTAGGAGAGAGGTGGGCCTGGCCCTGTTCGGCGTTCGCGGATACTTAACACGCTTAACAAGATCTTGGTATTTGATCTGAGTATGGCCATTTGGTCTATACGCACTAACCAACTACGTGGGAAAGATATGGGCACTCGACGTCGTGGTATCAGCCGAAGCCTTCGTGACGTCAGCGACTGAGCGGTGCGCGCCGGATTGGAACGTAAGCCTGCTCTTGTATTAAGGGGGCTAGTTCTGCTTCCAGCCGCCCTCGCAACGTGCAGGTGTGCTCAGGGTGATGGGCCCAGACCCCTGCGCGCTTAGGTTTAGACCGGCGTGCTGGCCTCTCTGTTGTGCCTAGGTGGGGCTGCGACGTGTTGATCTTCCGATGCCGGGCATGACCCAGGAAAGTGTGTCCGGCCAAATGGGATCAAGCGTGTTGGGTTATATGGTGCACCCATGCAGGGAAGTTAATATATTCGAATAGCCGTGTCCCTCGGTAAAAGGACGACCCGGAGTTGTGCCTTGACCTTATGACAACTAGAACCGGATACTTAATAAAACAGACCCTTCCAAGTGCCAGATACAACCCGGTGATCGCTCTCTAACAGGGCATCGAGGAGGGGATCGCCGGGTAGGATTATGCTATGGGATGCTACCAGGAGGACTTCAGTCTACTCTCTCTTCTATATGCTGCAAGACGGAGGCTGCCAGAAGCGTAGTCTTCGACAGGATTAGCTATCCCCCTCTTATTCTGGCATTCTGCAGTTCAGTTCACTGATATGGCCCTTTACACATATACCCATGCATATGTAGTGTAGCTCCTTGCTTGAGAGTACTTTGGATGAGTACTCATGGTTGCCTTGTTTCCCCTTTTCCCCATCTCTCTACCCGATTGCTGCAACCAGAGATGGAGCCCGGGATCCAGACGCCACCGTCGACGACGACTCCTACTACTCTGGAGGTGCCTACTACTACGTGCAGCCCGCTGACGACGACCAGGAGTAGTTAGGAGGATCCCAGGCAGGAGGCTTGCGCCTCTTTCGATTTGTATCCCAGTTTGTGCTAGCCTTCTTAAGGTAGACTTATTTAACTTATGTCTGTACTCAGATATTGTTGCTTCCACTAACTCGTCTATGATCAAGCACTTGTATTCGAGCCCTCGAGGCCCCTGGCTTGTATTGTGATGCTTGTATGACTTATTTTATGTTTTAGAGTTATGTTGTGATATCTTCCCGTGAGTCCCTGATCTTGATCGTACACGTTTGCGTGCATGATTAGTGTACGATTGAATTGGGGGCGTCACATTAGGGGACCATGAGCCTGTACCTGGGCCGGATTCATGTGAGAGCCTCCCTTCCAGTTAATTATAGGCTTCTCCATTGGGCCTTCATCAGTGGGCTACATGTTATCAACAAGTGGAAAATGTGTTCCGAGTTTCAAAAAAAAAGTGTTCCGTACGATAAATAGTATGCGCTATGTATGGTACGGGGCACTAAAGGATCGAACCATGCAACGACTTCCAAAACATTGTGTTTGTCGTTCTAACAACACATTTATTCAACCAACAGACGAAATATACTACTGATTGTACAGTGAAAACAGCAGCAGCAGCAACCAGGGCTGTGGGTGCAACAGAAGCAGTAAGCAGGTCAGAAGAGTGAAGACGCAACTCTCTCTTCCAAACCAAACATCAGCCATCATTACAAAAGGGCTACCAAAAAAACAAGTGTATGCATCAAACTAAATAAATTTCCTACTACACCAAGTGTACGCATCTAACTAACTGGCTTAGTTAGACGTTACTATTTATTAACATGTGGAGATTGGTTGACGGGGGAAATTCCAGCCAGCAGGTCGAAGTCTAATACTTGCGACCCTCTCTCCTACTTTGGGCTGCAGAGCGTGGCGGCACATATCAGGGTATGGTGCATGCAAAGACGCATGGTACGCTGTGTACACACAGTTTTGCCTGATGAACGAAACCGCGCTGCCATCATGATCCTTGTCGTCGGTTATCTCCTGGTTAATCGAATAATTTAGTCCGACAAACAGAGAGCGTGTACCAAGGCTACTTACCAGCCTCCAGTCAAAAATTCCTGAAGGCCCAGAGAAGATGGGATCCTGCTCAAAGACCTTGCAGTGACTGCGATTGTATTCCGCGAAACAACACGTTCGGTACGTGCGAACGATCATCAATCTTTCGCCGTCGTCTGATCAAGCCAGGAACCACCTGCAACTGCCATGCCGCTTTTCTTTGAAAGGTTCTGGGATTAGGAAGGGTAGGGACACCATGCGGCCTACAACATCATATCAAGTTGGAGTCAAATAAAAAAGGGCTCTTTGTTTAGTTAATCTTAAGAACAACATGTTATGAGCATGAATATTTTTTCAGCACATGTTGACAGTAATATAAGCAAGCCATCATGATATCATAGGAAAGTGACATACTTGTGTAACAGCCATTTGTAGCGATGACTGGAGTAGGCCAGCAATACGTCCAGCCATAGAAGGAGTCGACAGCGTAAATGAAGCCCTTGTGTTCAATTGCATCATAGAACCATGGAGGATGTATGATCCTGCGATGGACGTGCGGATTTATCCACTTACCGCAGTGACCTGTCAGATAGGCGAGACCGCGGTTGAAGAACGCAATTAGCCTGAAGTCTTTATAATTCACAGATCTTCTAGGCACTTGGCAGATTACAACCTTGAGCAAATCAAACTTGGTATCATGTTGGCTACTGTAAGATTCTGAGTATTCTGGGCCGCGGTGCCAAAGCAGTGCAGTGTTAATCGAAGGAAGGGGGATCAATCGCCGGGTGTAGACCTCCACGAGCATCCAGCTGCCACGACCGTCGACGAGCACCATCCAAGACGTGTTCATGCCGACCCAGTACATATCGTTAATGTAGTTGAGGCTGACGGGGATCGGATCACAGTCAAGGGGGTTGATGCTCGCCACCCTACGATCGTTATGCTGCATGACACGCCATTTCTGAAGATCAGGCGGCATCAAAAAGCAAGGAGCTGGCTTAAAAAGCTCCGGCCTGAGGGCTTTGAGTAAACGGTAGAGCCCCGACGAGCACGCGGTGAGCGGCATGGTACTGAGATTGTCCACACGCGAAACAATGAGCTTGATTACCTCAGTGGGGAGCGAATTCCAGCCACTCTTTCTGCGGACGCTACTCGGTTCTGCCATTGTTAGTGCTTGGGTTTCGGATAAGGGAGGGAGGCGCCTTAGCGGGGATGGAACATTGGACGAGATTATATGCGGACAAAGATGGAGAAGCGAATATGTGCTGCGGGAAGTGGACAGGTGATGATGACTGCAGCACGCCGCTTGACTTACGAGACACATACCGGCAGCGTAGGGTCATGTCGATGACAGACAACTTGCTTGAGTGATCACAGTACTGGTACTCCCTACAGTGTTATGCCCTAACTTGCTTGAGTAGAGTAGTAGAGTAGGACTCTGCTCTACTACTAGCACCGGAGGAGTAGTATATTCTAATCTAAAATATTTACAAACTTCAATGCCCGAGCGTGGAATGACTATGAACCATGCTCAAAGACCGTGTCTACGTGGTGTTTGGACATGGGCGACAACCTCAACGCCAACGGTGCTGCTCCCATTGCACCGTATGTGTTTCTGTCCTTCCTGTTCGAAATCGTGGTAGAATTCATGTTTCTACTCTGTATCCTACTACTATGCTAGTCCACATTATTAGTTTCATCTCTGTTATAGCCGTCATGATTTATTTTGTGCTTATTCGGATTAAATCTCGTAGTAACTTGCTCATATATTCAACTGGCGCAACGTCCCCTACAGCCACTCCTGTTTCATGGACGGCCTGGTCGATGTTGGAATTTTGCTAGTAGGCCTTTATAAGGTGAGCTCTTCTACCACTTGTATGAGCATGAGAAGGGGAGACCTACACGCGTGGGCGGCGACACTGGCTACACCGAGCATACCTGGACTCTGCGGAGCTGGGACTTTCCCGCCGATGTGGACATGGAAAACCCATGGTGTTATTTGGACTCCAACAATGTGCACGGGGACTCCAAGGAGGTTCACCTGGACATCTGCATTTTCAAGTTAAATGTTGATCATTAGTCTTCGCTCAATGTAATCCGCTGTCTAAGCATGTGGAGACTTCCATGCATGATCTTGCTCTATTGGAGTATCGCGCATGAATAAAAGTGTATCCATTTATGGTTTAGTCTAGAATCTTCCATGTATGAATTTTTACTACAGTACTAGTGAAAGACTTATGATGAACCATTTCTTACATATCCTCTACCCCTCCCCAAGTCATCCTAATTTAATCCCTCCGTCTAGGTGTATAAGGGCATGGTTAATACTTAAATAGTATAGCCAACTGTTGGCTACAAGAAAGTGCCATGTCATCTGTAGCCAACATGTATAACAATGGATACTCAAAAACTAATTCTTGAAGATCATTTCCTGCAAAGCACAATAAGAGTTATTTCTTCACAAGTTTTGGATGCAGGTTGAATAGTTGAATGCTTTTGTTTGCAAAAGATACTTTTTATCTATTTCACCCGGATGTTTGTGAGCTCTAGAGATGAAATAATATCCGAACAAACCTATCCAAATGAACTAACCGAGGCATCTCCATCTTAATTTTCTCTTGCAAGTCATGCATGGTCCCTTCATCATGAAAATGCTCTGGCCGTCGCATTGATTTGCATGCATGGATAGCACCACCATATTTTCAAAGGAGGAGCGAGCTCTATATTTCAGCCAAGGCATGCATGATTTGAGGAATTATGGTTGGGCATGCATGTAGAAAAGGGAGGAGAGTAATTTGCATGCGAGGGATTAAAGGAAGGGAGGCCAGCGACTAGGCATTTAAAGGAGGCTGCATGCAAGATTACACGGGATCCAGATACTAGTCCCAAAACCAGTTCCTCTTTTTGCGGACATGCCTTGGTACGAAAGATTGACAAGTTAGGCCCTGTAAAAATGGACGGAGGGAGTAGTAGTACGTGTAGAGGGCGGCACTGCACGGGAGTCTCACCTCTCACCCCGCTCGTGGCGCGGCAGTAAAGCCGTCATATCACAAAACCCAACCACTCCCAGTAATAAGTGGCCTGGTAAAATAAACGGACACGCAACCATCACATCCCTCCGTCTTTTTTGCATTTCATCTCTCTGCATTTACTTTCTCCGGTTCATCTCGCACACTCGATCCCTAGCTACTACTCCTAGGGCCAGTTCTTTTGGCGGCTTCCCCAGCTTTTCCCACAAGACTAGTCACAGTGGAGAGTAACAATAAGGCGCCTCACTCATTTATTTGGGCTTCTAAACTACTATTCCGTCCTGGTTTATTCCTCACCATTGTAATTTGTGCTAAATTTTGACCAAAGATTTAACTGGTTTTTCCTCACCATTGTAATTTGTGCTAAATTTTGACCAAAAATTTGACACAGATTACAATGGGGACCAATAAACCAGGACGGAGGTAGTAGTTATGGGATTACTAATCTAGAAGCCTAAAAGAACTGGCCCCTAGTACTCCTACTAGTAGTAGTACTCAAGTTGGAATTCCAATTGCACGGCACAACCTTTTAGGCAAAAAATTCGATACAGGGTGTAGGAAGCGGTTTGGGAATTTGCATGCCTTTCCAACCAGTGAGATACTCCGTACAAAGTACGACAGAGAAATAACCACAGAGAAGGAAGCTAAAAGTAAAAAAATCAAACGAGCATTTTTGCATTTGTTTTGCATTGAATCGTTTCACAAGCTTGACTAGTGTTGTTTTTCCACTTTAACAAAAAACCGCATCGTAATGTTAAAACGTGCATTTGCACGTACATAAGTAATAGTAGTACTCCCTCCGTCTAGGTGTATAAGTCTTCCCTCCTTCTTGGTCATGGTGCACAACCGAAGATGACTTATTGACCTGGACGGAGGGAGTAGCACAGTCTTCAAGCATATATCGAGAGAGACGTGTAGTGTGATAGTATATAGTAAAGTTTGTGCTATATGCACGTACTTGCAAAAAGCGTATGAATACACAAGGTTTCCAAACTTTTCCTTTTACATACTTAATTAAGGATGCTAAAAATTCCTGATCATTCAGGATTTATCATTTGCGTCCCAAAACTAATGAGATCGCCTTACGAAACAAAAATTATACTCCTCCTAAAAGCCACGACGCTCGCATGAGCGCTTGCGGCGCGCCACGAGTGCCCTGGTGCTCGGCCGTTTCCCAGCGCGCCGACACAACGCCTCTTCCTCAGCCTCACAACTCGCGAGGTGCTGATTGGTGGCTTGCCGGCGGGCGAGCGCGATCTCGCCGGTGTGGTGATCCGGCGCCAACAGGTACTCCTCCTTGCTGGAAGCGTGCATCCGGTCCATGTACTGCCAAGTGTAGATGAGGCACTTGGGCCATACTGCACTCAGGGCGTCGGCACGGGCGTCCTCCGCCACCCTCACGACCCTCGCACGAGCCTTCTGCCAAAGAGCCAATTGCCTGACTCTCTCGGACGCGACATAGGCCTCCTATGCAGCTTGTTCCGCGGTGTGCTTCTCTTCCTCGGCCTTCTTCTCCGCCGCTATTTTGGCGCGCTCTGCTGGAGGCAAAGCCTCCCACAAGGCAACATCCAATTCTTTCCAATGCTCCTCAAGGCTGGGGGGCTCGGCGGGCGGCGCGGCGTTCTCCTCGTAGCGGGGAGCCGATGCGTCCTCCAGCGCGCGTGCTGGCGAGATTGGGAACGCCGACGCGTCCACCTCGACGCGTCGCGGCGAGGAGCGGAACGCCGACGCGTCCTCCTCGACTAGTGGCGGCGAGGAACGGAACGGCGATGCGCCGCGTAGTGGCGAGGAGCGGAACATCGACACGTCCTCCTCGACTAGTGGCGGCGAGGAATGGAACGACGACGCGTGACCGTCCGTGCGGTGCTGCGAGGGGCTCCTAGGGCTTGGGAGGGGCGATGCCATGGTGGTCGACGTGAGAGGGAGGGGGAGGAGATAGCGATGAACGTGAACGTGAGGGGGAGGAGATAGCGATGTCGTGGGAGGCGCAGTATTTATAGCGAGCAATGGCACACATACGTAAGATATGGACTGAGCTGCACTGACTTAACTGTAGTTCCAGTTGCGTCACTGACATGTGGGCCAGACCCATGTTGGGCCCATATGTCAGTGACCGAATGCACCTGCAGTTAAGTAACAGCTATGTGGGCATATTTGTTGGAGTAAATTACGGGGGAGCGAAGGGGTGGAAATATTGCTGGTCACAACGGATTGGACGAGCGTGGGGGGAGGAGAGTCATGCATGCAGATTTTTTCACACGGGGTGGAGTGGTGGGACCACCGAAGGGAGAAGGAGAGTTTGGCAGGCATATTATTTCCACACATGGAGAGGAAAAGATTTGGAGACGAATGGGCTTCCTGCAGGTATGGGGAACGGTGCATAATAAGTCATCTTGCATGCCAGGCTAGGTATAGTCTCAAGTCATTAAAAACAAACACGCCCCACACATGTTCATATTTCAAGGTGCACTAAATTATTGCATGCGATGATTAAGGCTGGCCATAATGGTGGTATCTTAGCACATGAGAAGAGTAAACATGCTAATGTGGCAAAGAATTAAAGAGAGAGGGGGGTTAGAGTAACTAGTGTTCATGCATGCATTGGTAAACACATTTTTTTGTGGAGAACGACATCACTAGTTGAGTACTTTTGCAGACTTCAAAAACTATTCCACAATGTGTCAACATTCACAATGTCAAATCAATATTTTTACACTCATTATAAAACATAGTTCTTATACTCATTATAATCAGTACTCCCTCCGTCTAGGTGAGCAAGTCATCTTAGATTGTGCACTGTGACCAAGGAGGAGGGGAAAATGAGAGATCTTAATGTTTATTTGCTAATTAATAGCATTGCATGCAATGAACTAACCACTGCATGTCGTGTTTGGTAGTCTCAAGTCATTAAAAGCATGCACACCCACATCTCCTATTGGTTGATATGTCAAGAAACAAGAAACGAGGTAGAAGTTAATGCACCACACCTAAGTGTTTTGGGAATATTGTATCGAATGAGTGTACTGGCGTGGCTGGTTAATTAATATAAGGTGGTGTTAAAAAAAGTATAAATTTGGTCAAACACTTTGCAAACAGTTGACGGGAGTAAAAAGGACTAGAGGGAGTATCATGCATGTGGAGTAGGCAAAAAAATTGCTTGTCTAAAAAAAGGCAAAAAAAATTGCTCATTTATAGCCGGTCGAAGTCTCCAAGGGCGCGACCGAGCGAGGGAGGCGAAGGTCGTGGGAGGCGCGACGTTTGACGGAATTAAGTGAAGTTACATCCACGCGCCGGCATGGCGTGCGAACAGGCAGAAGCTATACCGTCAGGCCTACGATATGGGTCTAGTAGACATGACATCTAGTGGGTCCCGCTTAGTTCTCGAGAACTCTTTGGGGGCTTGCAGCCGTTTATCCACCGGGCAAGCCAGCAACCCCATGCCGTTCGCACGCCCTACTCGTCCCCGTCTTCTACCTTACAACAGTTCGCTCCCAGTCGTCCCGTCCTTTCACATTAGTTCGCTCCCATTTTTTTTGCGGGGTACAACAATTCAACTTCTCCTAACCCTCCTCCAAAATCCATGGCCTCCCAAATCTCCATGGTCACCGCTGAGTACCAGGTTAGAGCCATCACCGACGATCAGTTCATCGTAATCTACACATGTGGATCCAAGACGGTGAAAGCATGGCTTGCTTGCTTCCTACGCATGTTCAACAGTTCAACGGATGAGTGGGTCGCTAGGCTAGATGTTGAGTACACCACAGTCCTGGGACGAGAGAAGGATCTAAAGGACGAAGAGAGGAAGAAGCCCGCCATGATCCAGGTTTGCGTACATAATGTTTGCTTGGTCTACCACATATGCCATGCTGACGTTGAGTGCCAGGATTTTAAGAACTTCCTCAAGGACAAAAGAGTGAAATTCGTTACTGTAGGCTTTAAGAACGACAGTGACGTCCTGTGTCGGATAGGTCTCGTTGTAGGCCAACCCTTCGATCTCTAGAAGGCAAGCCTGGTGTCCTCCTCTCAACCTTCAATGCTGACCCTGGCAGCAACCATGATTGATCCTTCGTACGCTAAACTCAAGAAACCTCATCACGAGTTTCATCATGCATGGGAGTCGAAGACATTATATGAAAATCACATCCTATACGCAGCAATGGATGCCTACCTTTATTTAAATATCTACAAGGGTTGAATGAAGAAGCAGAGCTCAGTGTCCGGTTCAAGCAAAGAAGTGTCGGCGAAGAGGAAGAGGAAGAGGGACGAGGAAGAAGTCGAGGACGAGGACTCGGACTCCAAATAGGTGGCATTGCCGTCGCTCATGCTGGTTCTACTCCAGTGTCAAGCGGACTAGTTGCTTATTAGTTTATTTTCAAGGGTGTGTTGTGCCGAGGCCCCAGCAGAACTATGTTTATGTTCTTTCTCGTTATTTGAACTCTTTAGTACGTACAGTAGTACTAGTACTATGTCTTACTACTATTCTTCTTGCAGTTGGTACTACTGCTCGTATCTTCGTGTTCCTACTGTACTTAATACGTTCGTACTAGTAGTATAATTTGGGTCAGTCGATTTCTGAAAGAAGTTCGACGGAGCGAAGGAAGAAGACGGCATAAGAGGTGGAAGAAGCCCTTCTTGCCATCCATGTTGCATCAAACGGCTCACATGAGTCGACTGACCCAAATTGCTCCTCCAGATTGCAGGATCCACGTGGCATTCAAGGTCTCGAAGGTAGATTCCGCGTCCGCACCCGGTTTGCGGGCTCGATGCGCGCGCAACTGGCTTCCGCTGCGACAGCCACCATGCGCGTCTCCTCCGCACGGGCGGAGACGACAATGACACGCTAGTTGCTCCTCGCTAGCGTGCTGGAGCACGCGCTCGTCCTCCTCTTCGTACGCTGCATGCATAGACGCGGCTCCACCAGCTGCTCGCGTGCTTGGCAGCGCGGCGGCATCGCGAGGAGGGACTGCAGACGACGTGAGTGGGCGAGCCTTCAGCTTCATGGCACAAGGATGGCAGCGACACGGCGGTGATGGGCGAGAAATTGTTAGCCGGAGCAGGCGGGCGCCAGCATGCGCAACGGCGGCGGCATATTGATGAGTGCGCGTGTGGGAGCTTACTTTAGTTTTAAATATAAGCTTGGTCAAACTTAAAAGAAAACCGTACTAGTACACGTAAACATTAGACTTAGGTAGTGCTTTTATTAGTTAGTACCACAACCACGATACGGAATCCTGTGCAAGCGCGTGAACCGCGGCCGCGCGGTCGATCGAACGGTGCGTCACCGTGTCGCGCTCGAAGGACATCCACCGAACCTTTTTGTGTGTGTGAAAACAATCCTCGAGTATTACTCAACTTTTTTTTCCTGTGAAAGTTCTTGACGCTGCAATATTTCCATATATTTGAATTTAGCTGCAGTTCGTGTTTATTTGGATTTGGACGTTTTAGGTGCGCCCTAGTTTCTTTAATACTGATTTTGTGTGTGTGACTGAGAGAGAACGTGTGTATGTGTCCATATGTGTGTTGTGGCGGAAGGGCAATGTGGAGACGGTGTGCGTGTGATACAGACATAGAGAGGTGTGAATGTGTCACGACCGGTTTTCCCAATAAAATACTTATTGAGAGACTGATCCTTTTATTTCCGGTATAGGAGAATCCTCCTCACTGGTTGACAAATTCTTGATACAGAAGTCCAGTAGTACTGAATATAATACAAGGTTGAGCTGAGGTTGCTCAACAGTTTATTACAAGAACGCCAATATTTTACATATGGGCGGATATGACACAATGGTGTGGTGGCATACTACTGACTCGCAGTAATATAATGGTGGTGGATATGTCACAGTGAAGTGGGTGACATGACTCGTAGCTCATCAAGCGTCGGAGTGAGGCTTGACGATTTATTTGGGTAGCGGAAGCGGATATAATACAAGTGAACAACTCCAGGGTCGCACGGGGCTGACTGGGACTCCTCTAGGCGTCGGACTCGCTATCGAACTCTTCATCCATAAGATCGCCTTCGTCAACATCTGGCCAAATCAACAAGCCAGGTGAGTACTTTGAATGTACTCACAAGACAGTTCGGACATAAGATATAACAAATGTAAACATGAAGCACATGAGCAGGTCAGTATGCACAATCAAACAATAGATTTGCATCGCATGATAAATAAAAGGAAATCGGGCGGTAGTCCTCCCGAAATCCCAATACGAGTAACTGAAGACCGATCGGGTGTCTAAAGCGACGCCTTGAAAGGTATAACAATTTAACGTGCCACAGTCAGGCGTCGGTGCGACACCACATAAAGGGCTTATATCGAAAGTAAATAACAGCAATGCCACAGTCGGACGTCTGAGCGACATCACATAAAGGGCTTATATCGAAAGTAAATAACAACAATGCCACAGTCGGACGTCTGAGCGACATCACATAAAGGGCTTATATCGAAAGTAAATAACAACAATGCCACAGTCGGACGTCTGAGCGACATCACATAAAGGGCTTATATCGAAAGTAAATGACAACAATGCCACAGTCGGACGTCTGAGCGACATCACATAAAGGGCTTGTGGTTTATCATTCGCATTGAAATAGTTCATGAATATAAATCGTCATAAAGAAATACTCAGCACATAATCATAAACTGGTTAGTCCATCCACAGGAATAATCATTCAGCCGAGTTTACCACTCATGTTTGTCACCGGAAGTCTTTTTGTGGAGACTGACACTGAGACTGACAAGGACGGGTCGAACACAATCCTTGACCATGGATAAGGATACTTGGATGATTTATGACTCTGCAGAGTTTGTACCATTTAACCACAGCCGACGGATTTCAGTAGTCACAAGGACTAGTTCCGTCTACGGAGTTTTGGAAGAAACACATCTAACCAGTACACACCATTTCCACTTTCCGCTGCCAGGAATCACCCTAGGCAACGTTCAACAAAAACTCTAAGACGGGGAGGTCACAACCTCGAATAGCATGGGATCAAATTTATTTCGCGCGCTCTAAGGGGTGCCCCCTCTCGATCCCAACCAGAAACACCCATGCCCCCTGACCGAATGACTGGCTTTAATCCAGGGCCATGGAACCATCATCACGGCCTCTCTATTTTGTGTGTACGCGAAAAGAGGTTTGCAACATACTAAACCATATTCTGAAGAAAACATGTGGCAGTACGAGAAAAAGGATGGATGACAACATGACTTGATTCACGTTAACAACGGAGTTGAATGGTTTGGCATAAGACTGGCATGCTTCAACAATACCATCTTACCTCCTCTCATGTCACCACATGATTATGAAAACTCACTTTGAGAACACGTCAAGTTTCGAAACTTCACTTGTAATGGCCTTGCATGTAACATAACATTTTTACCGATGTTCATATGAGCATGCCATGAAATAACTACTCTAGCAAACATGCAAAACATCCATCATATCAAAGGTTCAAACATGCTTGCCTGGTTCGGAGAAGTCGGAGTCGAGCTCGGTGAGGTTCGCGGTTCCGTCACCTCCTCTGGTATCTACGGGTAACAGAAAAATACGCACTAACGTAAATACCGTGTGTGCACAAAAAGTGTCCCAAATATTTTTCAAATAAATATGATAAAAAAACTAGACAAAAAAAATAAAGATGACAGAAAAAGAATCAATCAAAAATCATTTTCTGTTGAAAAGTTATTAAGGTTTTAATCCAGGGACCTTTCTGTAATGAAACAGAAAGTTTCCAGGGTTCATTTTATAAAAACAGAAAACATTTCGTTTAAGAATCGCCGGCCCAGAGGGGAGACGTACTTTGGCAGAAGGTGTTTTCAGAAAACGTTTCGTTTAAATGAAGTGAGAGGCTAACGGGGGGTCCCACCCGTCAGGTTTGAATATTTGAAAAAGAAGAACAAGGCGCGCCGGCGCCCGAGGGCTGCGGTGGTCGCCGGCGGTGATCCACGGCGAGGCAGGGGGAGTGGGTGGCACCTACGGTTTCCTTGGGTTCTTCCGCACCTGTGGGTGGTGGAGTAGGTCGTTGGCGAGCACCACGTCGACGGCGGCCTCAACTCCGGCGGACGGTGGCTCGGGTGGTGTTGGATCTCGTCGGGGAGGGCTGCAAGCTACAAATTTGGAATGTGGGTTAGGAACGTGGGTGCATCAGAGGGTCCCTGACGTGGATTGGGGGGCAGTGGTGGCCTCACCAGAGTGAATCGAGTTGGAACCCGAGGCGGATCGGGGCGGCCGGAGTCGGAGAAGAGGACCTCCTCGAGGCCCTCCTGGCGGCTGGGTGTGGCTCTGGGGAGGTGGAGGGAGCGGTGCTGGTCGAAGGCGAGCTCGGGGTGGCTATTTATAGTCGGCCCGAGGCGGTGCCCGAGAACGGGATAACGCCGGCGTTGATTACGGCGAGGCGGCGGTCGGTCGACGAGGTTAGGTGTTCGGGCAGCTACGTGGAGGTCTACTGGTTCCACTCTCTTGCTAACATTGATGGGATTAGGCCTGCTCCATGGTCTCGACGGAACGGCGCTCCGCGGACCGGTCGGCGGCAGGGAGTGCGCCCTGTGTTTGCCAGGCCACGGTGACGGTGCTGCAGTGCGTGCAGGGGAGCAGACGGCCACGCGGAGGCCTTGGGTGGTTTGGGCGGTGCAGGACGGCGCCGAAAGCTGCAGCTGCGCCCTGTCGGCCGCCACGGGTGGCCCTGGCACCGCAGAGTTTGCCGGCGTCGGCGAGGCACGCTGCCACCGACACCTGCGACCGTCCAAGAGAGCGTGCGGCGCTCTGGATAAGGAGGAGGGGCAGTGCACGTGGCGCCAAGCGTGCACTGGTGAGATCGATGCCACGCTTCTGAAGAAAACGACACTGACGGCGCACTGTTTTGTCTGAACTTATCTGAACTTGCTAGGAACAGTGCACGCCAGGTGTTCGACGGATTGAATTTGGCATGTGCAAAATTTTCCTTGAGCTTATCTTTGGTGGGATGGCCTCTCAGTGCACCTGGGGGCTGCCTGATTTTTGGTAGAATTTTTGGGGAAAGAAAAAATATGAATTTCACCAAAAATGATGAATCTGGTCCAAACTTGCAGGGAGCAAAATTTGAAATATTTGAACTGAGGCAGAGTGGATCAAAATGGATCTTGGTTGGGGGTGCTAAGGACTAGCCAGGAGGTTTGGTTTGGGGTAAAAACTCAAATTAAAAATGGTACTTCCTTTGAAAAGCCCTAGGTCCAAAATAAAAGGCAGAATTAGTTTTGGAGCAAAAATAAATTGAATAAAAATTCAAAAATGGGTTGGACTTGTTAGGAATGAATACTATACTTGTCCCAAAGTGGAGGGAGAGGTTATGGAGGGCAGATGTCAATATGTGACATGGTAAAAGAGGGATTTTTTTTGAATGAGAGGAGGATAACCCAAATCCTTAGGGTTTCTTTTTAGTAGAAAAGATTTTAAAAATAAAAATTTTGTAGAAACCAGATAAAGAGAAGAGCTCTCAAGATCAAAAATCCAAGTTGAGAGGAGCACCAAAGTTGGTTGTCACAAAGGTTATGAGAGGAAGAGTTTTTAAGAAAAGTTTTTGGGACACTCCCTTCCAAATCAAATGAAGATTTTGATAAAACAAAAATATTTTTTTTGGAGTGTCACAGAATGTGCAAATGATCATGCATGAGTGAGACATAGACAGATGCCGATACGTTGTGTATACATGAGAGAATGGTCTTCTCGTTTACTTGTGTGTGTGTGTGTGTGAGAGAGAGAGAGACAGAGAGAGGAGCATCCGTAACACAACAACCATCTCTCTCGATTCGTCCGCCCCTCGCACGGTTGCATGCAACACATGCATCAATGCGCACATTTTGACACCCTCACCCGGCCCCTGCCCACCTCAAGGCCCGCACAATCTCTTCGTGAATACCCATTTCTCTCCTTAGGTTTGTTTTCTCTCAATCTCTCTCTCTCTCTCTCTCACACACACACACACACACAGACACACGCAACACAACACACACACACACACACACACTCCCCCAAGCACACAATTCATCCCCATCCAAGGTTATACGGCGACCACTCTCGCTTGTGCTTCTTTGCACCCCAACATGCACAACACCTCAATCTTCAAAGAGGGCAACGAGCAGATCGAAGACGGTGACCACACCGCTCTATAGAATGCGGAGTCATTTGGAAGTAGGGTGATGTGACGACGGCTGACTGACTCCTCCCCCCGCCCTCTCTCTCTTGCACAAAATTAGCAATCCCTCTCTCCCCCGCACAAAATTGTCAATCCCTCAACCCACGAGATCCTTCCCCTCTCGTCCATGTTTTTCCTGCTCTCTCATCAAACATGTCGTCTCTTCTCCTTCCACGTATATAGAATCCAGATGCACACGCATCTCATGTATATTACATGTATGCATCTTTCTCACGAACCTAACTTCTTCCTCTCTCTCTCTCTCTCTGTCTCGTTAGGTTTGATTCCTACTCTCTTGTCCACATACATACAATCTATCCCGCCCTATCTGCTCCATCTTCAAAAGCTCTCTCTGCACGTTTCATTCACACATTGGGATATGTTAAAATGTTGCTTCTATAATGGCTGATGTAGAGTTATGGTTGTTCTTGTTGCATCCTACAAAGTAATAACTATGAAATGCATTTAGATTCTCATTTGACTGGGATTATGTGAGTTTGAGCATGTTGTGAAGTACTATAGACCTTGTATACATCTTGGGATTCGACAATGATTGTAACTATTGAATTGTATAGACCATTACATTCGAAGTCAATAGCCTAATATATTTATTTCACAATTTCAACAAATGATTAGTTCACTACAAACTAAGAAAACAAATGTGTACTCCCTCCGTTTTTATTTAAGTCCACGTATTAGCATTGGTTAAAGTCAAGTTTTGTAAACTCCCAGGAAGCTTATAACAAAAAATATTAACATATACAATAACAAATAAATACCATTAGATTCATTATTGAATGTACTTTCACATCATACATATTTGTTATGGTAAATGTTTATATTTTTCTACAAACTTGGTCAAACTTTAGGAAGTTGGACTTCGGTCAAACCTAATATGCAGAGTTTACTACTACTACTCGCTAGTTGCTTAGCCGAATCACTCAACACGCCACACGGGGAGTCCAGTGACACAAAATTTTGAGGTCGGCGGGAAAATCTCCCGCAACCCTGATTCGAGCAGTGGGAAGTTACCATCATAGCCTTCGGAATAGGCCTACAGATGACGCTTGGTAGGGGGCTGTTTTCGTAACTTTAGGTTCACTCTACCCAGCCAATCCCACCCCGGCACCCAGAGTAGTACACCTAAATACTCCCCATTTTCTATCCCCACCGCAAAATAGACTTCTTCACGACACCGCAGCCTTCGTGCTCCTCCCCTTTACATCAGTGCACTCGTCCACCGCAGCGCATCTGCCTCATCAACGACCTCGTACGTCGCACTGGAGCCGGTCCACTGTCGTCGTCGTACGCGGAGCCTCTTCCCCGGCATCGTCTTCCACGGTCTCGGATCTGCTTTCGGGAAGCCGACGCCAAGCGCAGAAGTACCACCGTCATGGACAATGAACTGACTCCCATTGCCGACCATGACTCACAGAGGCCGCCGCGACCATCGTTCTCCTCCTCGATTGGTAATGTGTGTACTGAATCACTTAGCAGTACATGTGCAGTTCCAATTTTGTTCATACCTACCCTTTAAATTTCCTGGGTGCTATTGTTCCCGTAAAAGTAATTGGTTATAGCCTCCATTGTCCAACAGAATATCAGCTTGTAATTGTGTGTCGCTCCTGTATCGCGTTGTGCTTGGGTAGGTTTTTCATCTGCAACCAGTAGTGTGGCAAATGATGGAAAGGTTTTTAGAACTAGCAAAATGCCCATGCGTTGCACGCATCAAGATGCATTTGTATGATTAGTTTATCTTGTTGGAGATGCTCTAACATGGCAAACGAGTGCTTTAATGTTGCCCACAAGATGCGCGAGTATTACTAGTAGTATATTTTTCTTGCCATGTTGAGATTTTAAAACCACGAGTGCGAACATGCAGAGGAGCAATGAAGACCAAACACGGGATATTCGGGACATCTTCAAGGAGCGTGGCAAGTTAAAGAGGAGCTGCACCGAACCTGTAAAATGAGCTTTGGTAAGTAACACCCTTTCATTTACTTTCGTGTAGCCTCGTGTTCTTCGATGTGTATATGTTGTAGTTTCTGTTTCTCTTAAGCGTGGTGTTCTTCGATGTGTAATAAGAAGAGTCTCAATCGTCCTAATGCTTTCGTTTTTAGCTTGATGTAGGAAGCGGGTGTTCTCACCTTGTAGTCTGTTTTATTTATTTTTTCCTTTTGAATTCACTTCTCCGAGTTCTGTTTATCTGGCTTCTACTAAATGGATCTAGGTTGCTCTGAGTATTGATCTAAAAAAGAAGTAACTTCATGTCAGGATGCAGTTCCTGTGAGGAGGGAAGTATGGTCAACCTCGAGATCATGTTTCCAAAATGAGGCTGGATTACACACAAGGTGCCAGTTCCCTAATGATGCTGGATTAGACACAAGGTGCAAATTCCCAGATGATGCTGGATTACACACAAGCCAGGTGGAGTCGTCAGCTGTTCGTGTCCTCGTGGCATTAGTAAAGGCTGAAAGAAAGCGTGCAGCAGCCCTTGAGAATGTAGCTGAGTTCCTGAAGAAGCGAAAAGAGCAATCAGATGCTCTCTTCACCCAAGCCAAAGAAGAGATGGAAGAAGCCAGAAATAAGCTAGCAGAGGCAGAGCAGGCTAGGTGTCTCCTGCTATCTAAAACTGTTGTCAATACAAAATTTCCTTCATAATAGCTAGGTTCAAATGTTTATCCAGTCAGCATGCCTGTTGTGATGTCCGTGCATCTACTGATGTGGCACAAAATGTTTTTTTTGGGTCATGTAATGACATCAGTTACTTTCCAAACAATAACAGACGAAGCATTGGACATGGTATAGTTCACGCGCAAGCCCGACATTCCAAGTTCAACTTCCACATCAAACTCATGTTCACAGATATCTGCACATTCATACATAATGTCCACAACCATGTTTCACTTCAAAGCCAAAAAAAATGTGAGGAGAGTTATAAATAAAGAAAATCCTCTACTAGTTCCTGCTACCAGTGCGAGCACAACAAGTCAAGACCATGCATAAATTAATTATATTTTAGTCATTTTTTGTGTTCTAAAATGCCTGCCGGCTCGCGGAAGGACGTGTTGCCGACACACACACGGATTCAATGAAGGCAGGTGGGGCAGTCTTAAGCTGGTTGCATGCGGCGAGGAGGCGTGCTCAGCCGGGCCTGCAGCGAGTGCGGCCCTCTTGGCCGGCGCGCCAGTTCAATGCCTGCGCTATGAGAGGTCGCGTCCGTGTCAGAGCAATCACTCCCTCCAGTCGTCTTTTGTTTGGGTATAACAAAATCTCGTTTTCCATTCACATTTTACAAGTAAAGTTCGTGGACAAACTTTGACCCAAACGATGGGGACTAGTAAACCAGAATGGAGGTAGTAGGTTTTTAAATCGAAGAAGGGTTTCCCCTTCGATTTTCATTAAAGAAAACCAGCATCTAAATCTAAACCATAGTATTTGCCCTAGAACTACCAGGTTCAACATCTCGCAACATAAACCCATACGTTCTCCATAAAAAAAAAACCATACAACCATACGCCAATGAGGTACGTAGTACTATGAATTCCATTTTCGCTCCATAACAATTGTTCTAAAAACTACTTACTACTTATAATGCGCCATTGAAAATCGGAACTCTTAACCCCACTAAAAAAAGATATTTTAAACATGACTACTCGATCTGTGGCAACTGGCGAGCCACCACGCTCCAAGTCGTTCACTTGTGGTCCCAACCATCAACTCCTACGGATCAAATTATCACGCGAGCTGACTATTCAAAGGTGCTCCACCACGTACCCGGTACTCACGAATGCAGCAATCGTGCCCCTAGGGTTTTAGAGTTTATTTGTTAACGTTGCCTTTACATAACACTCATGTGTGTGAGACAGCGAAAGGCCGACCGCGTGCGTGCGCCTCTTCTCTTCGTATATGTACTCCACCATTTGTCTGGTGTCCAAAAAATTATAATAACTACTAGCAATGTGCCAATGCGTTGCCACACGATCAAAGTAGATTATTACAGTGGCGGAGCTAGATGCAGATTACGCCTAGAGCTGTGCTATGTTGAGTGATAAACTTCTATGATTTTTCTATGCTTTGCATGAAGAAATTACAAAGGAAGTTGTTTCTAGGCCTGGGGCAATAGCCCTAGCTGCCCCAGGCCTGTCTCCGCCACTGGATTAATACATATTCACCGATTTGATAGAAAAAAAAGTCTAGCTATGAAATACGTATATCACTAAAAATATGTTATGTTTCACTCAAAATATATTCCTTTGGTGGTTTTGATGAGATAAGGGAGGAATGTTGTTGGTTTCAAGATTCAAGAAGTGGTATATGTCTAATTTCTACTCTTACTAGCAAGATGCCCGTGCGTTGCACGAAACATCAGGATCTTGTGGGAGAAAAGGATGAACGAGGGAAGGCCTTATCTGCAAATGTGGTGAAGAGTGCGGGTAAATTGCCATATTTTCCTTCCTATCCGTCAGATATAAATCAGATGACCTACATTGCAGGATGGCAGGCCCACCATCATCACCAACTCTATTTTTTATCCCTACTCTTATAATAAGCATTGTCGGTGATGATCATGTGCCTGCCACCCTGCAATATAGGCCGTCCGATCTATATCTGGCGGATAGGAAGGAAACTATGGCAATTTTGCAAAAAGATACCCACACCCCTCTCCACATTTGCAAATAAGGCCTTCCCTCGTTCATCCTTTCCCCCCACAAGATAAACTACTCATACAAATGCATCTTGATGTTCCGTGCAACCCATGGGCATCTTGCTAGTTGTTGCAAAAAGCCCATGTGTGTGTGAGAGAGAGAGAGGGCGAGTGGAGGAGGACGGAGTGCATGTGTGAGAAAGACACAAGGAGTGTGTGTGCGATAGGTATCAGCTTAAAATGAGGCGATAGTGTGTGTGTGCACGATCGAGAGGGCGTGTCTCAAGAAGGGAAGAAAAATCTACATAGATACACGGAGCGGGAGAGAGACATGTATGTTATGGTGGAAGCACGAGTGTGCGGGTGTATAAACCTATCTAGAGGCTAGCTAGTCAATAAATGTTTGTGAGAGAAATACGAGTCGGGGTGCGAAAGCGAGAGTTTTGTGTGTGTGTGTGAGAGAGATACGGTAGTCGGGAAGGGGGGTGGAAGCAGGAGTTGTGTGTGTGTGTGTGTCTGTGAGAGAGAGAGAGGAGACAGTAGTCGGGGTTGTCTGATCGGTAAACAAATGAATAATGTCAGTCTGGGATGGAGACGAAAAGGAGACCGCAACAAATGTTGTGTCTACAAGAGAGATAGAGAGAGTAATTTTAGTGGTATGAGTCATATGTAGAGACATATAGGGTGTGTGAGAGAATCCCAAAGAGAGAAAGACGAAGTGAAAGACGAGTGGAGACTGTGTGTTTGGCGGTGAAAAAGAAAGCTTAGGTACCGAGTGATACCAGAGAACAGTAGAGACGTGAGAGATAATGAAAACCGTGTAATGTATAATGATAGGGAGAGTGTGACACTTCTCAAGGGAGACCTCGAGAGACCATGTTTGCGAGGATAGGAGCAACATGAAGTGAGCGTGCAGGTGAGCTGGAGAAAAGAGAGTGATAGCTACCTGAAGGAGCATGCATGCGAGAGAGATGTGCGTGAAAGGAGTGAACAAAAAAGGGATTCAAATATTTGAATTCTAGATGATGATACATGTAATCCATACTCGAACCAAAATTGATCTATCAAACATGCATACTCATATGAATTCACGCACATGTATGTTATTTAATATGTAGATATTACTGATCCATACATTTTAGTAGAACATAATTAGGTTAATTTTTTTCGAATTCAACCTTAAGATTTCGAGATCGTTGTATTTGTAAATCATATTATACATATAAAGGAGCATAATTCTTTGTTGTGCTTTTGAAAGTATATATAAAAAAATGATGTATATAGAATGTAATTCCAATTGAAAATGGATCCCGCCCGAAAAAAAAGAATACAAACGGGATTCGAATTGAGTTGGCACGGTAAACGTGCACTCTGCAAAATTTGAACGAAGCGGTGAAAGTCGCAGTAACCGCCCGAAACCAAAATCTGCGAGATGGAAACCACTACTGCCTATCCCTGCCACGCAAAGCCTATATGCTGGATTTCTATAGGTTTCGATAGGGGTAGGTTTGTAATTTCACCCAAACGTGACGTAACCGCCTCTCACCCAGATTCATACACGGTGGGCGCCAAAACACAGTGTGTCCTCGGCCGAAATTGACTCCCTCCCCGATTCATATTCATACACGGTGGGCGCCCAGAAAAACTCTCGTCGGCAAATATACGGTGTATGCGAGATTACCGTCCTATCCCCAACCGACTAGTGTTGCTGTGATGTAGTAGAAATTTGAAACGGGGGCTAAGTTTGTAAATTTCCTCGCATTTGAGACAAGCGCGCCCTGAATACATGGTTCCCCCTTCCTCTCTACCTCCCTTTTCCCCATTCATACTCCGTGGGCGCCAAAACACCCTCTCCACCCCAGCCTCCTCCGTCCGCCGCCGCCGTCCGCCACCCCATCCACCGCCGTCCTCCTCCACCATGCCGGAGCTGATACCCCGATGCCGCCGTCCATTACAAGAGATCGAACTCTCTCATCCACAGCTTCGGACCGGGATCCTTGCATCCCATCCTCTTGCTTCATCCCCGCCGTCGTCCACCTTGCCGGCGCCGCTCCTACGACCGTCTCGTCCACCACGCCCCGCCGCCACAGTCTACCCTCCTAGATCTGCTTCCACGCCGTCGACAGCCATCGCTACCGCAACACCGTCAAATTCTCAGCAGATGTGTACACGACGCCACACCAGAGGCGGTACTCATTCGTATCTGCTCAACTTATTTATCGCAGCAAGAAAATAAATCACCACTGCTTTACTCCGATTTCTTGTCTTGGTTGCGAAGTTGCCTTTGTCCGGTTTGCACCTTCAGATCCGCCATGGCACGCTCAATACCATACTCGCAATGCTCATGGTTTTCCCCTTTTATATTCCACACTAGTTAAATCACAGTAGACTAAATTTCAAAATTGGGTCAGTCGATTTTTCAGAGCTCGCCGGTGCGATCGAAGGGGCTCGTGTGGGGGCGGTGGTGGGGCCTCGTCGAACAAAGAAAACTCGACGCGGGTGGGGGCGGGGGTGGGGGTGGGGGTGGCGGAGGAACACAGGCGGTGGGGCCGGTGGTTCGGCTGGCGGCCCGTGCGGTGTTCTATATGGGAAGCACAGTATGTTCCTTGTCAGGAAGGGGAGCAGGGACATCTGCAGTCTAACAGTTGATAGAGCTAGCCTGTACGTGATCGATAGGCTTTCAATTACTAGCGGCAATACAACACCGTAATTTCCAGCCAGTTCCACTTTCCCGATTTATATATCCTGGTTATGGTGTACCCCTGTTATGTACACTATGATCTGCCTAGTTGCTGTGTGCTCTTGTTATCATGGTTTGGCAATAAACTCTCTATACAGTATATTATGAACCTATCATCTGCCAACTATCCTTACTTCTGGAGCCTATTTTTTGTGTACTTGTGCCATCTTATATAAATGCACGCACCATATTACAACACACATGAGCTCTCTCATTAGAATCGAGTGATAGCACACAAGTGTTTACAGGGGCGCCCCTATATTAGAATATCATCTGCATTACAAAGATAATCTCACAACTATTTATGTTTTCATGGTTCTCAGATATCATACGCAATTACAGTGAATATCAGAATCCACGCATCTGAAGAATATTGTGGAACACTGCAATGACTTACAAAATTGGCACCAAGGCATTGAGTGCCATTCTGGAAGCAATGGAACTCATACGCTCCCCACCTGTTGATTCTTGTTCAGAATATCATCCTAATGACTATTCTAACCTCGAGGAGTCAAAGGCAGATGGCCTGTCCTGTTCACCCATCAAGGTGTCTGTTCTAATTTAGCAAGGTTTTATTGATTGTGCGTATCTTGCATATGTTGTCTTGCATTTCTTCTACTTTGTTGCACCGCCATCTGCTTAGTTTACTCATCATATATGTCGAGATGCCATGCCCATCCATTATCAATACATATTCCATCTGTCATCGTACCATGTTTTTCCACTCAAATGTTGTTCTGGTGCATCAGACATCAAAAAGGAAGAGGGTGATTGCCGAACCTGAAGGAGCCCCAGCAAAGTCCTTGAAAAACATGGTGGTGCCGGAGAAATCAGACATCACCCCACTTATATTGGTTGTACAACCTGTGACACAAAATGTAGGACCGACTCCAGCAGACTGTACCCATACTTCACTGGCCACACCACTAGCCCCACCACACAGGACCTGCACTCCATCAAAAGGTATACCGATTTCATTTGCCATAGCACCAGCTGTACCACAGAAAAATCCCACTCCAGCAAAAATTACAACAAGTCCACCTGCCGAAGACCTATCCCAACTGCAGAGACGGCCAATTCCTGCATATTGGAACCCCATTCCATTTATTCCCAGTTTAAAAGACAATGCTTTCAATGTTGTTAGGGACTACGTGCATATATTCCCATCATGGGAAGATTATTCTGAAGACAAACACCATTTTCACATCTTCCTGTCCAACTTACGTGTAAGTGCTATTATTCATGGTTATTATTTTCCTGTTTTCTGCTGATTGAACACATCAATGATTTACATTACATTGTTGTAACTAGGCGAGGGTCAATCTGGATAGTCATGACGAGCAAAGCTTGCTTGTGCTTTTCAAGGAAGCATTATAGCAGTATCGGTGTTACCTGAGGAAATCACACTTTGATGGCAAGTCTATAAACGAATTTCCGGTGAAGTCTCCTGTGCTAAATTTAGAAGACATTGAATGGAGAAACCTTGTTATGCACTGGTCTCGTTCCCAGGATGAGGTACTGTCTATGAAATCACATGACAATTTGAACTTCTACTTTTCCGCATGTGCCTTACGGATCTTTTTTGCAGGAAATCTGCTCAAAGAAGAATTCCGGTTTGACAAGAGCGACATGATATCGCAAATATGCTGCCCACTGCTTTGCTCTTGTTAGTACATGTTGTCCTCTATCACTATACTTGCATACATACCTGGTTCATTATGTGACAGCAGTATGCATGATAGCTTGCTTATCAATTGTTCGCTCCAAATTATCTGATCTGTATGAATGGTTACATTAGTGTAGAATGTATCCAATGCCAATGTTTTTTTAGCTCTGCATTGCTCTTGTAAGTACATGCTGTCCTTTATCAGTGTACTTATAATGACAGGTAGTTGTTCATGTACCATCACTCTGCAGCTTATTTTCCTTTGCCCTCCATTTTCTACACATCAGATCTATATTTACTCTTACCATAAGGTTGGTACTGAAGAAGTTTAGCTGTGCATTGCTCTTGGCTGTACCTTTTGCCTGTATCGCTGCACTTACATTTATAGCTACTTGGTTATGTAGCATCACTCTTCATCTTATCTTACATATTCTCCCATTTTTCGTATATTATCACATCTATATTTACTCTTAACAAAATGTAGAATAAAGGCAATGCTTTTGAAGAAGATTATGTGGTAAACTTCTTGAATTGCCCCCCCATCAGCATGGACAAGGCCTTTATAGAGCCTGTCTTCACCAATAATGTAAGTTTCTCCATCTCAAGCCTTCAAACTTTGTTGTATATATTTGGTTAGGCATGACTGCAACAATTGTTTATTTTTGGTGTTTGCATCAAATTGCTTGTTTAAAGTTTATTATATGTAGTTCATAAACAAAAGTTTGTCCTTTCTTAATTTAAGTTTTCAGTTGTACAACCAAGTTCCTTCTTCATACCATGTAAATTAAACTATACGGAGCAAGTGATCTTCTTTTGCACTGCATGTATGCTTCTGTTCTTCATCTGTAATCCAGTGGTGTGGTGAACCTACCCACTACAACACAATGTCATATTCTGCAATGTCTTAACTATGAACAATGTCATATCATTCTACTATTATTTAAACCGTCTCTTTGTTTGCCAATCTGAAATGGTATAAATTGACAGCACACTAACCATTGATACTTATGAGTTCTTGATCTGTAATCCAGTGGTGTCGTGAAGCTGCCAACTCCTTCACAATGTCATTTCCTGCCATGTCTTGACCTGAACAATACCATATTGTGTTAATGCGAATTTAAACTGTGTCACTTTATTTGTCAGTAAGAAATGTGATGAATTGTCAGCACTGATACTTTTATGTGCAAAACCTGTCATCTGTCTTCTTGTTTATCTTTCAGAGTGAGGAAGATACAAGTGTTGAACAAGCGCAGTCTCATCATCTTGCTCAGCTTCTTGCCCTGCAGCTCCCCAGCAGGGCTAACCTTTCTTGAACTCTATTGAAGTGCTGTCGGTTTTGTATATTATTTTGTCGGCGTGTTTATTTGCACTGGTGGCGATCTTTGATGCCTAGTGTATGTAATCTGCCGTCTGCTTGTGCTTTATTATCATAGTGGCGAACTTTGATGCCTAGTGTATGTAATCTGCTGTCTGCTTGTGCTTTATTATCATAGTGGCGAACTTTGATGCCCAGTGGATGTAATATGCCATAATTTATTTATTGTATAGTCTAGGTTTTTTCTTATTCACGATGTTGTAGTTATTTTACTGTATATATATCCTGTCTTCGCAGTAAACCGGCCAAACCGTAAAATTACGGTACATAATCGGGCCGTCATGCAATCACGATGTAGGTTGGGCCTGAAACGTGCCGATCAGCTCACGGGCCGGCAGCAGCCCGAAATGAACCCCGGCCCATGATTGTGCGAATCAAATCACAGGCTTTTAACAGGCGGAAAAATTGTCTCGGTCCTTGTTTGGCCCAATCAGATATCGGCTGCGAGCAGGCCAGATGCAAACCGGGCCGTAGTTAGGCCCAACTATATGACGGGCTTTTAAACGGCTGAAATTAATATAGGGCCGAAATGTTAAACGGGTCCTTAGCATGCCAAAACTAATATGAGGCCGAATTACTAAGTGGGCCTTTAGCAAGTGGGCCCAAAAGCATAGTGTCCAGTTGACGGGCCGAATTTGATATGGGCCATATTTGAGCCCAAAGCCTCTTAAAGGGACGGACCTGATCTGGGCCGTAATTTGGCCCAGAATGTGTAGGCCTTTAACGGGCCGGATCTCATATGGGCCACTATTAGGCCCGGAGCGTGGCATGCCATTAATGGACCGGATCAAATACGGGCCGACATTTGGCCCAAAACATGGCAGGCAGTTAATGGGCCGGCCTACTAGGGTACTCAAAATCTTGTGGGCCTACAGCTGGGCCGGCCCATTAATGTCGGCAAAATCTCATGGGCCTTTAGCTGGGCCGACCCATTATGATCCACAAAAATCTTGTGGGCCTTTACCTAGGCCGGCCCATTATGGCACACAAAAATCTTATGGGCCTTTACCTAGGCCGGCCCATTATGGCCCGCAAAATCTTGTGGGCCTTTAGCTGGGCCAGCCCATTATGGTCCGCAAAATCTCGTGGGCCTTTAGCTGGGCCGGCCCATTATGGTCCGCAAAATCTTGTGGGCCTTCAGTTGGGCCGGCCCATTTAAACATGATGGGCCGGTCCACGTGTCAACATATCATAGTAGCGTCTCGCCCATTGGATGAGTTGACACGTGTCTCCTCTAGCCAATGACGATTTTACATGTGGAAAATCCCCATTGGTTGGGGCTGTTAATGGGTTATCGGATCCAAAACCCGACCCGATAGCTTAAGGCGTTCCGTTACGATGGATGCCACGTGTCGGTCACCCTTGACGAAAGCACTTCTGTGACGCGTGATTTATTGTCATGGAAGTGGACACTTCCGTGATGATAATTTTGGTAATGTCATGGAACACTTCTACGACAGCACATGTATGACTATCTTGATTCTGTCATAAATTTGTCATGGATGTACATGCATGACAAAAAAGCGACCTACTGTGACAAACACGTATCATCACGGAAGTGTATTTTTTTTTGTAGTGTGAGGATGTGCCCGTTGTTGTTGCTAATGTTACTATTTTGACTGACTTTGTTATACTTGAGATGCCCGAGGACGAGAACATGTCGATTATCCTTGGTAGACCCTTCTTTAATACTGCAGGGGTTGTTATTGATTGCAATAAAAGCAAGGCCACTTTTCATATCAATGGTCATGAGCATACGGTGCACTTTCCGAAGAAACAATTCCAAGTGAATGGTATTAATGTTATTGAAAAATCTCCGACAATCACTATTGGAAGTTTTCAACTACCTCTACCTACTGTTAAAAAGAAATATGAAATGCTTATTGTTGGGGATATTCATATCCCAGTTGAGGTAACTTACTGATTTATGAAAGTTCTTTGGTTTCATGCTAATCGAAAGTGGTTGTTAATAAGACTTGATCAACCTTATTAAAGGATCATTTTTGAGAGGTATGAAATTAATGAATTTTGTAAGCACTACCTTTTGTCCCTACCTTTTGTTTTCTGTTTTTATTAGTTACATAAAATAAAATGCCATGTTTTGTCTGTTTTCTGAATTTCCCATGCAATTAAAAATGACCAAAAATTAAAAGTTCTCAAAACGCTCTGAAATTTTAATACGATTTTTTTCTGAATATTTAAGAATTTTTGGTGCAAATAACATCAGAGGGAGGTGCACCAGGTGGGCACAACCCACCTGGGCGCGCTAGGACCCCCAGGCGCGCCCTGGTGGGTTGTGGTCCCCACATGGCCCCCCTCACTTACCTCTTCATCCCACATCACCACCTACCTCCAGAAAAAATCACCTTTGCTCTCTCTCTCTCTCTCCCGTGAATTTTGATCTCTTTGCTCAAAGCTCCATTTCCGAAACTGTTTCGGGGGATTGTTGCTCGGTATATGACTCCTCTGTTTGTCCAATTAGCTTTTGCTTTAGTGGTTTATATTTTGAATAATTAGGTACTCTTGGTGCTATTGTAGATGAGCTTGCATGTTGAATTCTTTGAGTTCTAAGTAGTTTGAATGGTTGCTATGGCCTCTATGTATCCCTATGAGTAGTTGCTATCAATTTTGTGAAGTTTTGTTGAGAAACATTTTGTGGACTAAAATTTCAGATTTTTGTTAATAGGAAAAAGATGAGTATCTTTAGGAAGCTTGCTTCCAAGAAGAACTCTAAGGGAGTTATCGGGGAGTCATCTAATAGTGATCTCTGCACCCGGAGAATGGCGGAGATACAGCCGTGCGAATGACCGCATAACCCGTTCATGGAAGGGTCCGAAATCCTTCAAGAGTTTGCACAATATGCTGCTAATGCCGACCTCACTGACTTCATCGCAACTGAATGTGAATAGTATTATCTCCTCACAAACTCCTTTGTACAAAGTTTTAATTTCCTTCCTAGGAATAATCCCCCTGAAGTGCAGTTTAACTTATACGTTGAACCCCATGAGATACCGCTTACTGAATTTTGTGACCTATGCTTGATCCCTTCCTATGGGAGTTTAGCAGAGCCTAGGCCTGCAGACTTCGAAGGCTTTTATCGCACTCTATCTATAGGGGATGAGGGAAGGGAGTCAAGTGTCACCGCTACTAGCTTGCATTTTCCTGTCGTGCATTATTTTGCCATTTTCATTGCAAAGTGCTTGCTTGCTAGAGAGAAGGTGGGTGCATTCAGTACCCCAGATCTTGCTGTTTTACGCCGTGCACTTCAAGGCGACACCACTTATAGCTTGGGAGCTATTGTGGGATGCCGCCTCCATATTAATAAATCCAAGGGGAAAATACATGGTGGTATTTACGCTACTCGCTTGGCTAATCGCTTTAACATTCAGATACGTCAGCATGATTATCCTTTGCCCAAGGTTTACCTAGATCGCGCGGCCATGGAACACCACCAGTTTGTTGCAGGTGATTACCCTAACATTCCTATTCCTTATAACCTGGTTTTCAGTGTGAGCACTCGTGATATTATTCCATTGCCTGCACCTACTTTGTTTGATCCTATTGCTATGGGTGGATACAAGATTATGCCTGCGGACATCGTCGCCTATCGGAACAACCTACCTGCAGCATAGGCTGAGCCTTAGTAGTGGGATCCATAGGTGCCCGCTCCTCAGCATTTCAACATGGGACCCCATGGTTTCTTCAACTACTGATTACCAAGTTAGGCCAAAAGCCTAAGCTTGGGGGAGTACGTATTTTGTACCGACATTACATTCATGTTTACACATTTCATTTCAGTTGTCGGTATCCACACTTTTTCATTATATTATCCATGATGAATTCATTTTCTCGCTTTCTTCTTGTGTGTTTGAAAAAAATTGAGAAAATACAAAAATATTTCCCGCTTCTTTTTTATTTTTCTTTCTAGTGTAGTTAGTTGTAGCTCTAAAAAGAAAACCCAAAAAGATTTCCTTGTTCTCCTTTTTGCTTGTTGGGAGCTTTCCTATGTAAATAGTTTCTCTCTTTTTGCTTTTCCCTTTTATTTGCTTGTTCAAGAAAACCAAAAACTCCAAAAATATTTCATTGTGTTTCTATGAATTTCATTTCTTTTTATTTGAGTCATACCAAGGAGAAGACCACGATGAAAATGTTGAGTGGCTCTCAATTGCAATATTGTTGATCTAGCGAAGAGCCCATATTATCTTGTCTTCTCATATTGAATCGAATGTTTGCAGATTCCAGCTTAGTCCACGACACTCTTGCATTATTATTATTTTCATTTTGTTCGGTCGTGCAAGTGAAAGGCAATAATGACGATATTTGATGAACAGGCCGTGGCGGAGGGAAATGGGTATGAACTCGACTTGTTTTGTTTTTGTAAATATGTTTAACCTATTATCCATGATTCAACTTATTATGATCAAACATGTTTGCAATGAAAATTAGAGATTATAGTTTTTTCTCATGCCAAGCATAAGTGGCTAGGAGTGGATAATGATTTATCTTGGATGTCAACATTGCATTACAATGATTGTAATGTAGTATGATGATATGGTGTCCTCCTCTGAATGTTCGAGTGGCTTGACTTATTGGCACATGTTCATGCATGTAGTTGAATCAAAACCAACATAGCCTCTATGATATTTATGTTCATGGTTTTCATATCCTACTCATGCTAGTGTCCAATGTTACTTATGAATAATGCATGTTCATGACCGTTTTTGCTCTCTAGCTGGCCGCTTCTCAAACTATTTGCTAGCCTTTGCCTGTACTAAGCGGGAATTCTGCTTGTGCATCAAAAACCTTGAACCCAAGTTATTCCAGATGATTCCACCATACCTACCTATATGCGTTATTACCCTGCCGTCCTAAGTAAATTTGCATGTGCCATCTCTAAAAACTTCAAATAAATATCCTTTTTGTGTGCCTGGATTGTTCATGGAACGACAGGAGGTAGTCAGTATCTTCCATGCTAAGCGGGCTATTCTTAGGTTGACTGTTTTTTCACTCGCCACTGCAGGAGAAAGGGGCGGTAATAGAGATTTCCAGTCCCAAACTGCAAACAGAAAATAGCTTACAAATAATCAAACAAAAACTCCTACGGAGTCATAACCTTTACTTTATCTCTTGGGAACCACCACTAATGTGTTTAGCATGGAAGATATTGATAACTGATGGTCGCGAAGTAAACAAGAAGGGTGCATTTCTCAAAATATCATTTACCTCTATTTCAAAAAACTTGAGCTCTGGCACCCGCTGCAAATCACTGCTTCCCTCTGCGAAGGGACTATCTATTTACTTTCATGTTGTGTCATCACCTTTTAAAGTAAGTGCCAGAACCTGAGAGCACTGATGTCATGCTTATGCATTGTGTGTAGCTAATGTTGAGTGCATCATGATTGGATCTTTTCTACCATGAATTACAATGTTTAGTCGCTGCTTGAACTTTGGAGGTGCTCTGCATTTATGTTTTGCAGTCTCAGAAAGGGCTAACGAGATACAACTATTGTCATACTATATCATGGTTTTTTTACAACATTTTGCTGTTTGAGATATCTTATTATTGCTCGCTAGCTGATTATGTCATTGATACGAGTTAATATAATTTTTAAGAGTTATAGTCGACATGGTTAGTTATAATCTTGGCTGAAACCCTGGGTGTTGTTTAAGCTTATTTATGCAAACAAGAGCAAAAGAGTTCGTAAAAGTTTTTCTTTCTCACTTTCATTTTTTCCACTGATTTGCTTGAGGACAAGCAAAGGTTTAAGCTTGGGGGAGTTGATACGTCTCCGTCCTATCTACTTTTTCTAACTCTTTTCCTCTTGTTTTGGACTCTAATTTGCATGATTTGAATGAAACTAACCTGGACTGACGTTGTTTTCAGCAGAACTACCATGGTGTTGTTTTTGTGCAGAAATAAAAGTTCTCGGAATGGAACGAAAGTTTGCGAGGATTATTTATATAATAAATGAGAATTTCTGGAGCCAAGAACCACCGAAGGGGGACACCTGGGTGGGCACAACCCACCACGGCGCCCCCGCCAGGCGCGCCCAGGTGGGTTGTCCCCACCTAGTGGCCCCGCAGACCCTGAAACCGACGCTATAAAATCCTATGTTTCTAGAAAAAACCAGGGAGAAAGAATTATCGCGTTCCACGAGACGGAGCCGTTGCCGTCTCCTGCTCTTCACCAGGAGGCCAGATCTGGAGTCCATTTGGGGCTCCGGAGAGGGGGATCTTTATCTTCGTCATCACCAACCCTTCTCCATCGCCAATTCCATGATGCTCCCCGCCAAGAGTGAGTAATTCTTGTTTGGGAACGTAGTAATTTCAAAAAATTCCTACGCACACGCAAGATCATGGTGATGCATAGCAACGAGAGGGGAGAGTGTTGTCCATGTACCCTCGTAGACCGAAAGCGGAAGCGTTATGACAACGCGGTTGATGTAGTCGTACGTCTTCACGATCGACAGATCCTAGTACCGAACGTACGACACCTCCGCGATCTGCACACGTTCAGCTCAGTGACGTCCCACGAACTCACGATCTAGCTGAGTGTCGAGGGAGAGCTTCGTCAGCACGACGGTGTGATGACGGTGATGATGAAACTACCGACGCAGGGCTTCACCTAAGCACAACGACGATATGACCGAGATGTATTATGGTGGAGGGGGGCACCGCACACGACTAAGAGATCAATGATCAACTTGTGTGTCCATGGGGTGCCCCTTCCCCCGTATATAAAGGAGTGGAGGAGGGGGAGGGCCAGCCCCCTACTATGACGCGCCCTGGGGAGTCCTACTCTCATCGGGAGTAGGATTCCACCCTTCCATGTAGTAGGAGTAGGAGAGAAGGAAGGGGGAGAGAGAGAGGAAGGAAAGGGGGGCGCCGCCCCCTTCCTAGTCCAATTTGGAGCAGAGGGGTAGGGGGTGCGCGACCTGCCCTGGCTGCCCCTCTCTCTCTCTCCACAATGTCCCATTAGGGCCCATATACTCCCCGGGGGGTTCCGGTAACCCGCCGGTACTCCGGTAAATGCACGAACTCTCTCGAAACCTTTCTGATGCCGAAACATAGTCATCCAATATATCGATCTTTATGTGTCGACCATTTCAAGACTCCTCGTCATGTACGTGATCATATCCGGGACTCCGAACTACCTTCGGTACATCAAATCACATAAACTCATAATACCGATCGTCACCGAACGTCAAGCGTGCAGACCCTACGGGTTCGAGAACTATGTAGACATGACCGAGACACGTCTCCGGTCAATAACCAATAGCAGAACCGGGATGCTCATATTGACTCCCACATATTCTATGAAGATCTTTATCGGTCAAACCGCATAACAACATACGTTGTTCCCTTTGACATCGGTATGTTACTTGCCCGAGATTCGATCGTCGGTATCTCAATACCTAGTTCAATCTCGTTACTGGCAAGTCTCTTTACTCGTTCCGTAATGCATCATCCCGCAACTAACTCATTAGTCACATTGCTTGCAAGGCTTATAGTGATGTGCATTACCGAGAGGGCCTAGAGGTACCTCTCCGACAATCAGAGTGACAAATCCTAATCTCAATCTATGCGAACTCCACAAGTACCATCAGAGACACCTATAGATAACCTTTATAATCACCCAGTTATGTTGTGACGTTTGGTAGCACACAAAGTGTTCCTCGGGTATTCTGGAGTTGCATAATCTCATAGTCATAGGAACATGTATAAGTCATGAAGAAGCAATAGCAATATACTAAACGATCAAATGCTAAGCTAACAGAATGGGTAAAGTCAATCACATCATTCTCTAATGATGTGATCCCGTTCATTAAATGACAACTCATGTCAATGGCTAGGAAACTTAACCATCTTTGATTAATGAGCTAGTCAAGTAGAGGCATACTAATGACACTCTGTTTGTCTATGTATTCACGCATGTACTAAGTTTCCGGTTAATACAATTCTAGCATGAATAATAAACATTTACCATGATATAAGGAAATATAATTAACAACTTTTATTATTGCCTATAGGGCATATTTCCTTCAGTCTCCCACTTGCACTAGAGTCAATAATCTAGATTACACCGTAATGATTCTAACACCCATGGAGTCTTGGTGTTGATCATGTTTTGCTCGTGAGAGAGGCTTAGTCAACGGGTCTGCAACATTCAGATCCGTATGTATCTTGCAAATCTCTATGTCTCCCACCTTGACTTGATCGTGGATGGAATTGAAGCGTCACAAAAGATTTTCATTGGACCCGATGCACTAGGTATGACACCTAGATCGGCTATGAACTCCTTCATACAGACTCCTTCATTTGCCGCTTCCGAAGCAGCTATGTACTCCGCTTCACACGTAGATCCTTCCACGACGCTTTGTTTAGAACTGCACCAACTGACAGCTCCACCGTTCAATATAAATACATATTCGGTTTGTGACTTAGAGTCGTCCAGATCAGTGTCAAAGCTTGCATCGACGTAACCATTTACAACAAGCTCTTTGTCACCTCCATAAATGAGAAATATATCCTTAGTCCTTTTCAGGTATTTCAGGATGTTCTTGACCGTTGTCTAGTGATCCACTCTTGGATTACTTTGGTACCTCCCTGCTAGACTTATAGCAAGGCACACATCAGGTCTGGTACACAGCATTGCATACATGATAGAGCCTATGGCTAAAGCATAGGGAACACCTTTCATTTTCTCTCTATCTTCTGCAGTGGTCAGGCATTGAGTCTGACTCAACTTCACACCTTGTAATACAGGCAAGAACCCTTTCTTTGCTTGATCCATTTTGAACTTCTTCAAAACTTTGTCAAGGTATGTGCTCTGTGAAAGTCCAATTAAGCGTCTTAATCTATCTCTATAGATCTTAATGCCTAATATATAAGCAGCTTCACCGAGGTCTTTCATTGAAAAACTCTTATTCAAGTATCCTATTATGCTATCCAGAAATTCTATATCATTTCCAATCAACAATATGTCATCCACATATAATATTAGAAATTCTACAGAGCTCCCACTCACTTTCTTGTAAATACAGGCTTCTCCAAAAGTCTGTATAAAACCATATGCTTTGATCACACTATCAAAACGTTTATTCCAACTACGAGATGCTTGCACCAGTCCATAAATGGATCGCTGGAGCTTGAACACTTTGTTAGCATCCTTTGGATCGATAAAACCTTCAGGTTGCATCATATACAACTCTTCTTCCAGAAATCCATTAAGGAATGCAGTCTTTACATCCATTTGCCAAATTTCATAAGCATAAAATGCAACAATTGCTAACATGATTCGGGACTTAAGCATCGCTATGGGTGAGAATGTCTCATCGTAGTCAACTCCTTGAACCTGTCGAAAACCTTTCGCAACAACTCGAGCTTTATAGACAATAATATTACCGTCAGCGTCAGTCTTCTTCTTGAAGATCCATTTATTCTCGATGGCTTGCCGATCATTGGGCAAGTCAACCGTACATGGATCCCATCTCAGATTTCATGGCCTCAAGCCATTTCGCAGAATCTGGGCTCATCATCGCTTCCTCATAGCTCGTAGGTTCGTCATGGTCAAGCAACATGACCTCCAGAACAGGATTACCGTACCACTCTGGTGTGGATCTTACTCTGGTTGACCTACGAGGTTCGGTAGTAACTAGATCTGAAGTTACATGATCATCATGACTAGCTTCCTCACTAATTGGTGTAGGAGTCACAGGAACAGATTTCTGTGATGAACTACTTTCCAATAAGGGAGCAGGTACAGTTACCTCATCAAGTTCTACTTTCCTACCACTCACTTCTTTTGAGAGAAACTCCTTCTCTAGAAAGGATCCATTCTTAGCAACGAATGTCTTGGCATCGGATCTGTGACAGAAGGTGTACCCAACAGTCTCCTTTGGGTATCCTATGAAGACACATTTCTTCGATTTGGGTTCGAGCTTATCAGGTTGAAGCTTTTTCACATAAGCATCGCAGCCCCAAACTTTAAGAAACAACAACTTAGGTTTCTTGCCAAACCACAGTTCATAAGGTGTCGTCTCAACGGATTTAGATGGTACCCTATTTAACGTAAATGCAGTCGTCTCTAAAGCATAACCCCAAAACAATAGCGGTAAATCAGTAAGAGACATCATATATCGCACCATATCTAGTAAAGTACGATTACGACGTTCGGACACACCATTACGCTATGGTGTTCCGAGTGGTGTGAGTTGTGAAACTATTCCACATTGTTTCAAATGAATACCAAACTTGTAACTCAAATATTCTCCTCCACTATCAGATCGTAGAAACTATAATTTCTTGTTACGATGATTTTCCACTTCACTCTGAAATTCTTTGAACTTTTCAAATGTTTCAGACTTATGTTTCATCAAGTAGATATACCCATATCTGCTCAAACATCTGTGAAGTTGAGAAAATAACGATACCCGCCGCAAGCCTCAACATTCATCGGACCACATACATTAGTATGTATGATTTCCAACAAATCTATTGCTCGCTCCATTGTTCCGGAGAACAAAGTTTTAGTCATCTTGCCCATGAGGCATGGTTCGCAAGTACCAAGTGATTCATAATCAAATGTTTCCAAAAGTCCATCAGAATGGAGTTTCTTCGTGCGCTTTACACCAATATGACCCAAACGGCAGTGCCATAAATAAGTTGCACTATCATTATCAACTCTGCATCTTTTGGCTTCAATATTATGAATATGTGTACCACTACTATTGAGATTCAATAAAAATAGACCACTCTTCAAGGGTGCATGGCCATAAAAGATATTACTCATATAAATAGAACAACCATTATTCTCAGATTTAAATTAATAACCGTCTCGCATCAAACAAGATCCAGATATAAAGTTCACGCTCAATGCTGGCACCAAATAACAATTATTCAGGTCTAAAACAAATCCCGAAGGTAGATGTAGAGGTAGCGTGCCGACTGTGATCACATCGACTTTGGAACCATTTCCCACGCGCATCGTCACCTCGTTCTTAGCCAATCTTTGCTTAATCTGTAGTCCCTGTTTCGAGTTGCAAATATTAGCAACAGAACCAGTATCAAATACCCATGTGCTAATGCGAGCATTAGTAAGGTACACATCAATAACATGTATATCACATATACCTTTGTTCACCTTGCCATCCTTCTTATCCGCCAAATACTTGGGGCAGTTCCGCTTCCAGTGACCAGTCCCTTTGCAGTAGAAGGACTCAGTCTCAGGCTTAGGTACAGACTTGAGCTTCTTCACTTGAGCAGCAGCTTGCTTGCCGTTCTTCTTGAAGTTCCCCTTCTTCCCTTTACCCTTTTTATTGGAATTGGTGGTCTTGTTGACCATCAACACTTGATGCTCCTTCTTGATTTCTACCTCCGCAACCTTTAGCATTGCGAAGAGCTCGGGAATTGTCTTATCCATCCCTTGCATGTTATAGTTCATCACGGAGCTCTTGTAGCTTGGTGGCAGTGATTGAATAATTCTATCAATGACACCATCATCAGGAAGATTAACTCCCAGTTGAATCAAGTGATTGTTATACCCAGACATTTTGAGTATATGCTCACTGAGAGAACTATTCTCCTCCATCTTGCAGCTGTAGAACTTATTGGAGACTTCATATCTCTCAATCCAGGCATTTGCTTGAAATATTACCTTCAACTCCTACAACATCTCATATGCTCCATGACGTTCAAAACGCCGTTGAAGTCCCGGTTCTAAGCCGTAAAACATGGCACACTGAACTATCGAGTAGTCATCAGCTTTGCTCTGCCAGACGTTCATAACATCTGGTGTTGCTCCTGCAGCGGGTTTGGCACCTAGCGGTGCTTCCAGGACATAATTCTTCTGCGCAGCAATGAGGATAATCCTCAAGTTACGGACCCAGTTCGTGTAGTTTCTACCATCATCTTTCAACTTAGCTTTCTCTAGGAACACATTAAAATTCAACGGAACAACAACACGGGCCATCTATCTACAATAACATAGACATGCAAAATACTATCAGGTACTAAGTTCATGATAAATTAAAGTTCAATTAATCATATTACTAAAGAACTCCCACTTAGATAGACATCCCTCTAATCATCTAAGTGATCACGTGATCCATATCAACTAAACCATGTCCGATCATCACATGAGATGGAGTAGTTTTCAATGGTGAACATCACTATGTTGATCATATCTACTATATGATTCACTCTCGACCTTTCGGTCTCAGTGTTCCGAGGCCATATCTGCATATGCTAGGCTCATCAAGTTTAACCCGAGTATTCTGCGTGTGCAAAACTGGCTTGCACCTGTTGTATGTGAACATAGAGCTTAGCACACCCGATCATCACGTGGTGTCTCGGCACGAAAAACTTTCACAGCGGTGCATACTCAGGGAGAACACTTGTACCTTGAAATTTAGTGAGAGACCATCTTATAATGCTACCGCCTAACTAAGCAAAATAAGATGCATAAAGGATAAACATCACATGCAATCAATATAAGTGATATGATATGGCCATCATCATCTTGTGCCTTTGATCTCCATCTCCAAAGCACAGACATGATCACCATGGTCACCGGCGCGACACCTTGATCTCCATCGTAGCATCGTTGTCGTCTCACCAACTATTGCTTCTACGACTATCGCTACCGCTTAGTGATTAAGTAAAGCAATTACATTTTGATTGCATTTCATATAATAAAGCGACAACCATATGGCTCCTACCAGCTGCCAATAACTCCGTTACAAAACATGATCATCTCATACATTAAAATTTAGCATCATGTCTTGACCATATCACATCACAACATGCCCTGCAATAAAAGTTAGACGTCCTCTTCTTTGTTGTTGCAAGTTTTACATGGCTGCTCCGGGTTGAGCAAGAACCGTTCTTACTTACGCATCAAAACCATAATGCGTCAAGTATCTGCTGTTTAAACCTTAAACAAGGACGGAGCAGAGCCACACTCGATTCAACTAAAGTTGGAGAAATTGACACCCGCCAGCCACCTGTGTGCGAAGCATGTCGGTAGAACCAGCATCGCGTAAGCGTACGCGTAATGTCGGTCTGGGCCGCTTCATCCAACAATACCGCCGAATCAAAGTATGACATGCTGGTAAGCAGTATGACTTGTATGACCCACAACTCACTTGTGTTCTACTCGTGCATACAACATCTATGCATAAACCTGGCTCGTATGCCACTGTTGGGCAACATAGTAATTTCAAAAAAAATTCCTACGCACACGCAAGATCATGGTGATGCATAGCAACGAGAGGGGAGAGTGTTGTCCACGTACCCTCGTAGACCGAAAGCGGAAGCGTTATGACAACGCGGTTGATGTAGTTGTACGTCTTCACGATCAACCGATCCTAGTACTGAACGTACGGCACCTCCGCGATCTGCACACATTCAGCTCGGTGACGTCCCACGAACTCAGGATCCAGCAGAGTGTCGAGGGAGAGCTTCTTCAGCACGACGGCGTAATGACGGTGATGGTGAAGCTACCGGCACAGGGCTTCGCCTAAGCACTACGACGATATGATCGAGGTGGATTATGGTGGAGGGGGCACCGCACACGGCTAAAAGATCAATGATCAACTTGTGTGTCTATGGGGTGACCCCTTCCCCCGTATATAAAGGAGTGGAGGAGGGGGAGGGCCGGCCCCCTACTATGGCACGCCATGGGGAGTCCTACTCCCACCGGGAGTAGGATTCCCCCCTTCCATGTAGTAGGAGTATGAGAGAAGGAAGGGGAAGAGAGAGAGGAAGGAAAGGGGGGCGCCCCCCTTCCTAGTACAATTCGAAACAGAGGGGCAGGGGGCGCACGACCTGCCCTAGCTGCCCCTCTCTCTCTCCACTAAGGCCCATTAGGGCCCATATACTCCCCGGGGGGTTCCGGTAACCCCCCGGTACTCCGGTAAATGCCCGAACTCTCTCAAAACCTTTCCGATGTCGAAACATAATCATCCAATATATTGATCTTTATGTCTCGACCATTTCGAGACTCCTCATCATGTCCGTGATCATATCTAGGACTCCGAACTATCATCGGTACATCAAAACACATAAACTCATAATACCGATCGTCACCGAACGTTAAGCGTGCGGACCCTATGGGTTTGAGAACTATGTAGACATGACCGAGACACATCTCCGATCAATAACCAATAGCGGAATCTGGATGCTCATATTGGCTCCCACATATTCTACGAAGATCTTTATCAGTCAAACCGCATAACAACATACGTTGTTCCCTTTGTCATCGGTATGTTACTTGCCCGAGATTCGATCGTCGGTATCTCATTACCTAGTTCAATCTCGTTACCGGCAAGTCTCTTTACTCGTTCTGTAATGCATCATCCCGCAACTAACTCATTAGTCACATTGCTTCCAAGGCTTATAGTGACGTGCATTACCGAGAGGGCCCAGAGATACCTCTCCGACAATCGGAGTGACAAATCCTAATCTCGATCTATGCCAACTCGACAAGTACCATCAGAGACACCTATAGAGCACCTTTATAATCACCTAGTTAAGTTGTGACGTTTGGTAGCACACAAAGTGTTCCTCCGGTATTCGGGAGTTGCATAATCTCATATTCATAGGAACATGTATAAGTCATGAAGAAGCAATGGCAATATACTAAACGATCAAATGCTAAGCTAACGGAATGGGACAAGTCAATCACATCATTCTCTAATGATGTGATCCCGTTCATCAAATGACAATTCATGTCAATGGCTAGGAAACTTAACCATCTTTGATTAACGAGCTAGTCAAGTAGAGGCATACTAGTGACACTCTGTTGTCTATGTATTCACACATGTACTAAGTTTCCGGTTAATACAATTCTAGCATGAATAATAAACATTTATCATAATATAAGGAAATATAAATAACAACTTTATTATTGCCTCTAGGGCATATTTCCTTCAATTCCTACGGAGCTAGATGGCAGTTCCTCCCCTCGTAGTTGAGGGATAAATTGTTGTCTTAGCGTCTTTCAAGTTCTTCATAGTGACCAGCGGATATAAATCCCAAGTGACTCAAAGAATAGAGCTATGCTCCCCAGCAACGGCGCCAGAAAATAGTCTTGATAACCCACAAGTATAGGGGATCGCAACAGTTTTCGAGGGTAGAGTATTGAACCCAAATTTATTGATTCGACACAAGGGGAGCCAAAGAATATTCTCAAGTATTAGCAGTTGAGTTGTCAATTCAACCACACCTGGATAACTTAATATCTGCAGCAAAGTGTTTAGTAGAAAAGTAATATGATGGTAGTGGTAACGGTAGCAAAAGTAAAGATAGCAAAAGTAATATTTTTGGTATTTTGTAGTGATTGTAACAGCAGCAACGGAAAAGTAAATAAACGAGAACCAATATAGGAAAAGCTCGTAGGCATTGGATCGGTGATGGATAATTATGCCGGATGCGGTTCATCATGTGACAATCATAACATACGGTGACACAGAACTAGCTCCAATTCATCAATGTAATGTAGGCATGTATTCCGAATATAGTCATACGTGCTTATGGAAAAGAACTTGCATGAAATCTTTTGTCCTACCCTCCCGTGGCAGCGGGGTCCTAATGGAAACTAAGGGATATTAATGCCTCCTTTTAATAGAGAACCGGAACAAAGCATTAGCACATAGTGAATACATGAACTCCTCAAACTAAGGTCATCACCGGGAGTGGTCCCGATTATTGTCACTTTGGGGTTGCCGGATCATAACACATAGTAGGTGACTATAGACTTGCAAGATAGGATCAAGAACACATATATATTCATGAAAACATAATAGGTTCAGATCTAAAATCATGGCACTCGGGCCCTAGGACAAGCATTAAGCATAGCAAAGTCATAGCAACATCAATCTCAGAACATAGTGGATACTAGGGATCAAACCCTAACAAAAGTAACTCGATTACATGATAGATCTCATCCAACCCATCACTGTCCAGCAAGCCTACGATGGAATTACTCACACACGGCGGTGAGCATCATGAAATTGGTGATGGATGATGGTTGATGATGACGACAGCGACAAATCCCCCTCTCCGGAGCCCCGAACGGACTCCAGATCAGCCCTCCTGAGAGGTTTTAGGGCTTGGCGGCGGCTCCGTATCATAAAACACGATGATTTCTTCTCCCCGGAAGCAAATATATAGAGTTGGAGTTGGCGTTGGAGGAGCCTCAGGGGGCCCACGAGGTAGGGGGCGCGCCCTAGGGGGGAGGGCGCGCCCCCACCCTCGTGGACAGGGTGTGGGGCCCCTGGTCTTCATCTTTGGCAAGGATTTTTTATTATTTCTGAAAAGACGTTCCGTGGAGTTTCAGGTCATTCCGAGAACTTATGTTTCTGCACATAGATAACACCATGGCAATTCTGCTGAAAACAGCGTCAGTCCAGGTTAGTTCCATTCAAATCATGCAAGTTAGAGTCCAAAACAAGGGCAAAAGTGTTTGGAAAAGTAGATACGACAGAGACGTATCAAAGGGTACGGTGCTCGTCCACAACGGAGGCGCCTTGTAGCGCCTCCATCTGGCTATCCGGCGCAACTAGATGGACAGGGGCCACCGGTGGAATCGGCACACCCCCTCCTTCAAAGGGGGCTGCTCGCCCGACTCCGGAGCCATATGGGTCTCTGGAATCGTATTCGGCCGAGGGCCAAACTGGATGCGGCCCTCTTCGCCAGTCTCCATGGGGATCGCCTCCCCCATGTGTCCGGTAGCAGAGGTCTCGCCTTGTGGTGCCTCCCGGACAGCATCCTGGGCTCCTCCCTTCGGAGCGGTCCTCCGGGACAACACTTCGATGTGGTCCCTGGCCCCGGGGGAATAAGCAGGCGTTGGCGACATGCTCGCCATCTCCGACGGAGCCAATGAACCTCCAGATGAGGATCGCTGGATAAGGTCGCGGGCCGGACTGCGATAGTACAATTAACTATGTCGAGATAATGAAGATAAAGGGTCGGATGTGTGCATGTGTGAGTCATGTCACTTACGGTGCGGCCTGGGGCTTAATGTGGGGGCGGCGTTCCGGACTGCTGTCAACGTCCCACGCGGTGTTGAACGCGGGGACACCCCTCCCCTTCTTGGGCGTTTCTGCCTCCAGATGCGAGAAAACCGCCCTCTTCTTCTTCTTTCTCTCCTTAGGGGGAGGGTTGTTCTCCTCCTCCTCCTCCTCTTCCTATTCATTGTCCACAGGGATAGAAGAACGGGCTTCGCCGTCTTCAGACGTCATGTCCGAAGTGCCCTTGCGACGAGGGACCACTCTTGGTCCCCTTGGCCTTCTTCTCCTGCGCCTTATAGGGCACCGACACCAGCATCTTCGCTAGACGCGGGATGACCAGTTCTTCGGGCAGCGGGGCCGGACATTGGATCGGCTTCGCCCTCTCCATCCAGTCCTGAAAAAGCAATGGTAAACTCAGAAGTCATCCTCGGAACAATTAAGTTGGGGATACATTAGAAATGACATACCTCGCTGGCGTGGTGTTTACAATCGTGACGACGGTCTGAATCCGTGGCCGGTGGCTTCTCGTTGCCCTTAAAAAGAAACTTCCAGGCATCTTCGTGGGTGGTTTCAAAGAGCCTCACCAGGGTTTGATGCTTCTTTGGATTAAAATCCCACATAGGGCGGCTTCTGCACTGGCATGGGAGAATCCGGCGAACTAGCATCACCTTGATTACATCGACGAGCTTGGCGTCCTTGGCTATCATGCTCTGGACACGCATCTGCAACGCTATCAGCTCATCGGGCGAACACCAATCCGGACTCTTCTCGACCCAGGAGGTGAGTCGAAGGGGAGCGCCGGAACGCAGTTCGGCAGCCGCGGCCCAGGTGGTGCCGCGGGGTTCTGTGATGTAGAACCATTGTCTCTGCCACTCCTTTACTGTCTCAACAAAAATTCCTTTCGGCCAAGAGATGTTGGGTAGCTTGCTCACGATGGCTCCTCTGCACTCCGCATGCTGGCCATCCACCACCTTCGGCTTCACATTGAAGACTTTGAGCCACAACCTGAAATGGGGTTGGCTGCGCAGGAAGGCCTCGCACACGACGATAAACGCCGAGATGTTGAGGAAGGAATTCGGGGACATATCATGGAAATCTATCCTGTAATAATACATCATCCCACAGATGAAAGGGTGGTGTGGAAACCCTAGCCCGCGGAAGAAATGGGGGATGAATACTACCCTCTCGGTAGGCTTCGGCGTAGGGACGACCTCTCCCTCGGCCGACAGACGATGGGCGATCTCCTTCGCCAGATATCCGGCCGCCCGAAGCTCGGTAATGTCCTCCTCCTTGATGGAGGAGACCATCCACTTGCCCTGACCTCCGGATCCAGACATGGTTGCTTGGGTGGAAAGGAGATGAAAGCTTGGGCGCTGGAGCTCGGGATTGGAAAGATGGAGACAGAGAGAAGGCGTGAGAGAGGAAGAGGGAATCCTTATCCCCTTATAAAGGCAGCGAATATTAAATGCCTCCTCACTCACCTTAAGATTCGCCTATTCCCAAGGGTTGTATAAACGACACGGTTGGGTTACCCAATCCCGCATTGATGAGAATCCCGCGATAAGGGGAGACGATCTCGGCTTTGACAAGACGTGCCAATGGCAACCGTGTCTCAGGACATGGGGCATCGAGCATGAAAGCGGTTTGGAATTATGGCCGGTCAGATGTAATGTCGTGCTATAAAAAGTTTTCACCGGATAGAACTTGTGTAAAATATACTCTCTCTGTGGTTGTGTATGGTGTGTGTGACATGTCCGGATTCTATCATCTCATCCGAAGACAATCTTGGAGTTCGGAAGGGGGAACCTGCCTTGCAATACTAAAGACAATCTGCGTGCCAGACTCCTCGTCATTGAAGCCAGGTTCAGGGGCTACTGAGGGAGTCCTGGACTAAGGGGTCCTCGGGCGTCCAGCCTGTTATCCATGGGCCAGACTGATGGGCTGTGAAGACGTGAAGGCCGAAGACCGTACTCGTGTCCGGATTGGACTCTACTTGCACTACAAAAAAAAGACACATCCATGACATTTTGGGCCGAATGAATTTTTTTCTGTCATACATATGACACTTCTATGATGATAATTGTGACAAACCCGGTATCATCATAGATGTGGTGGGCTCCTACTTTTATGAAAAAAAATCATGACAGAAAATTTCGGGGAGTTCCCGGTTACGGTGGGAGGTCGGGGGCCGAGCGATGCACATTTCTCTCATACACGTACGCGCGTGTGTGCGAGGCGTTGGCTCTAACTGAACCCGAGCGAGGTGTTGGGCTCTAACTAAACCCGAGCGATTGCACTGCAGGCTACACGTTACTGAACCCGAGCGATCCATCGATGGCTGTTAACTGAACCCGATCGAGCGATTCCTTCGCTACTGCTGCTAACTGAAGCCGATCGATGCTGCCTCTGGGATGAACAGTGAGTGTTGCGGGGGGGGGGGGGGGTTGGATGAACAGTGAGCGGTGGCGTTGCCTCTGGACGAACAGGACCCCGTGGTGTGGTGGAGGGCTGGATAAACAGTAGATGATGGAGGGGTGCCCGTGGAGGGGTTGTTGAACAGGACCCCGTGGTGTGGAGGGCTGGATGAAAAGTAGACGGTGGAGGGGTGCCCGTGGAGGGGTGGTTGAACAGGACCTCGTGGTGTGGAGGGATGGATGACAGTAGACGGTGGAGGGGTGGTTGAACAGTTGCCGGTGGAGTAGCGCGCGGTGGAGGCTGGATGAACAGGAGCCCGTGAAGGCTGGACGAGGTCGACGGTAGCCCGTGGAGGCTGGAGGAGGTCGACGGTGGAGATGAACAGTATCCCGTGGAGTCCCGTTTTGCGATACGCCACACCCCTCCCGATGAACAGGACCCCCGTTTCGACCGTTGCACTCCAACACAAGTTCGTTTCCTCCGTTTTGCGGTACGCCACACCCCTCCCGATCAACAGGACCCCCGTTTCGACTGTAGGAGGTCCATTTCCTCCGTTTTGCGGTACGCCAGAACCCTCCCGATGAACAAGATCCCGTTTTGAACGTGGCCGGTCAAACACAAGGCCGTTTCCTCCGTTCTACGGTACGACAGGCCTTGTTTCCATCGCTTGTTCCGCCCAAGCCCTCCCGATGAACACGACCAGGCATTCCGTTCCAACCCAGCCGGTTGGCTCCCACGCATTACATTGCCTCCCGATGAACACAACACATTCCGTTGCCTCCCCATGAACACGACGACGACGCTGTTTCTCCATTCCGACCCAGCCATGTACGCGAGCCCTGGCCATAGGTATGCGCGAGTAGGCGTTCGAGACCCCGCTCGTATGTACACATATGTGGCCGTATTTTCTTTCTTGCACCCTGGCCGTTGTACGTACGTGTACATGCTACATGCGCGCTTCTACTACGACACGTGGCGCCTCTACATCGACCAGTATGTACGTACACGTTCGCGACCAGAATGACAACGCTACGTACGCTTCGACCAGGTGGGTCCCGACTGTCAGGCACTTCCTTGCTTGCGAAGATGTAGCTGGTAGGTCCCAGCAGTCAGGGGTGAATCGTTTTGTTTTTTTTTGCCCGGACGCACTTCCTTGCGTGCGAAGGTGTAGCTGGTGGGTCCCAGCAGTCGGGGGGCTGGTGGGTCCCAGCAGTCAGGGGGGCGAATCGTTTTTTTCGGACACACTTCCTTCCGTGCGAAGATGTAGCTCGTGGGTCCCAGCAATCAGGGGGCGAATCATTTTTTTCACGAAATACGATGGCCCGTCCAGTGGGTCCCCGCTGTCAGGTGGAGGAATAATTATTTTACGCGTAATAAGGAGGCACTTCCTTGTGGCTGCCGTGGACCCAGCTGTCAGCCTCTCCACGTACAGTACTCTTCTAATGGAAGTCGGTCATTGACCCGTTGACCACGCCGCGCCGAGAGCACCACGGCGGTGGTCTGGACGACGGCGAGGCCTAGGAAGGGGACGACGCAAAGCCGGGGAAGACGCAGCAGTGGAAGCCCGCGCGGAGAGGAGTACGAGGGTTTACTGGTTCGGCTGCGGTGTGAGGCTGTCGTCGCCGCAGAATAACAGGGGTGTGGGTGAGTAGAGGGATGACCTGGCCAGCGGTGGGAGTAGTACGGGGCGGTGAGGCCTCCGCGGCATCACAGCCGGTCACGGGAGGTAGGAGCACGCGACATGACCGGCGCTGCTTTGGGCGGCTGGAGCAAGAAGACCAGAGGTTGAAGAAGCACTACGGCCGTTGGATGGACATCATACGATCACTGCAGATAGAATCATTTATATTGACTAAGTTGACACAGCCCTTGGTACGCGCCAACTTAGTAGGCCCACAGCTCGGATTTGGCAGAGAACATATAGCCCATTTGCGATTTGTAAAAATGTACAACCCATTTTTTAATTCTAATGGAATTTACTACAGCCCATTTACAGTTGTTAAAATTACACCCCAACTTCTCGCTAGGACAAGATTAATAATTTCAAACAACCGCTCAAAAAAGAATTCAAAAAAAATTCCCACATTTTGATGGGATCCGAAATATTTTTATCTGAAAATTCTAGTCAGGTTCAATATAATTTCAAAATAAAGTTGTATTACGTTAAAATCCAACGAAATATTGCGCGCACAACAAGTGAAATTAAAAATTTCAAATTCCAAAAATAATATATTTTTCAAACTAATTACGTGTTTGGAGCATAGTAACTGTTCAGTTATTATAATTACATCCCATTTATTATTTCTTAAAGTCCATTTTCTTGTTAAGCCTAATGCATACCTCCTAGGAAAGTTTGCAGCCCAGCGGGGCGGAGAATAACAAGTTGACCCGGATATTGTGTACAACTGCCGGCCCAGTTGTATTGCTGATATTGGAAAAAAACTATTTTTTTAAATAATACATTTCTTTTATTAATTTTCATAAATATTACGCTGGATAAAAAAATTAAAAAATAATACACCATCGGCCCACTGTAGGCCGACTGGGCCTAGTCGGCCCACAACAGGCTGATTGGATTCCAGTCGGCCTACAGCTGGCCGACTGGCCCCTGTCGGCCCACTGTGGGGTGATTGCGTCCTGTCGGCCCACTGTGGGCCGACTGGAGCTAATTGACTCGATGTGGGCTAATTGTTTTTGCAAAAAAAGTAGGCATAAAAAATATATGTTTAAAAAATGTTAATCATGTAATTCAAAAATGTTAAACGTGTATAAAAAATGTTCCTGATGTATACAAAAACAATTTTTTCAAATACATGGTTAACTTTTTTTCAAACTTATTTTTTTGGTGTCAACTTTTTTTCACACACATTCTATATTTTTTATACATAAGGAACATTTTTATACACACATTTAACAATTTTTAAATACATGATTAACACTTTTTAAAACTTATTTTTTAGTCAACTTTTTTGCATATATATCGTACATTTTTTATATACATCAGGAACATTTTTTTATACATGTTTAACATTTTTTAATTACATTATTAACATTTTTTTAAACATATATTTTTTATGCCTACTTTTTTTTGAAAAACAATTAGCCCACAGCGAGCCAATTAGCTCCAGTCAGCCCACAATGGGCCGACAGGACCCAATCAGCCCACAGTGGGCCGACAGGGGCCAGTCGGCCAGCTATAGGCCGACCGGAATCCAATCGGCCTGTTGTGGGCCGACTAGACCCAATCGGCCTGCAGCGGGCCGACGGTGTATTATTTTTGAAAAAAAAGTTACCCAGCGTAATATTTTATGAAAATTAATAAAAAAATGTATTATTTAAAAAAAATTAGCGAAAAAAGGCCTGTGTAGTACAGTACAACCTAACATGGTTACTCAGCCCACATTCAGCGACGCCGGAAAGGCTCAAACAAGGCTTCTGTACAACTTTTTGAAGTCACTTAGCTCAATTAATAACTTAATTAAAAAGTTAGATTACAGTGGTACCTAATTAAAAGATGTCACGAGCAAATAAATAATTCAACGGGTCCCACTTGTGCGTGTGTGTGTGTGTGAGAGAGAGAGAGAGAGAGAGAGATAAAGAGAGAGACCCATCGGTCGATGCTTGTAAATACATCTTTCAGCCATATGCATGGTTGCTGCTCAGTAAAAACTTATATATTTGACACACTCATATAGAACATCATAACACACTGAACTTGCATACAAAAATTTCACGCAGACGGCACAATCAGGATGGAAGCAGTGGATCGCTACGGGAAGGGCTATGTTGAAACCAACGAAGTCGTACATAACGGTTTATCGTCTTTATCAATGACGGGGAAATATCTTGAATGTTGTGCAAAGAAAACAGACAGACAATACAATAAGTTCTGCTAGCACATTAAGTTGACGTACAACCCTTTCTAAAAAAAGTTCAGGTACAAAATTATAACAGGTCACAATCAAATGTACTGGCATATCAGTGCTTCACACCCATAGCTCGGATTTAACTAGTATCTGACAAGATTCAGTTGTTACATCAAATTAGAGCACATCTAGGCAGCCAGCCCTGCCTCTTCTCCCAAAGAAGCAGTGGCCTCCGCCGCGTGATGGAGTAGGCCCTATGCCATCCATCGTTCCGAGCAACACGGGGAAAGTCTGACGTTGATTCCTATAATGGACGTCGTCGATGGACCCTGGCACCAGCGACGGCGGCAGGACTTCGATTGATGGATTGACCACTTCTTCGACATGCACGAACACTCGATACAGGTACATCCCTAACGTGGTCCGCGGAGGCCTTGGTGGCGACGAATAGTACAACCCCGGTTCCAGCACCGGTATCTCAACACCGATCACCTTCGGTATGGTGGACGACTTCTTCATCCATGCCATAACCGTTAGAGCCCAGCTGTCTAGAGGAACAAACATACTTACGAGCTCACCTCCAAGGTCGTTGATAAGCTCGTTCATGGACTCGCTGTTCCAAGCACGCCGGGAAGATTCGAACACACGACTGCAGTCAAAAGTTGTCCAGAACCTGACAAAGATATCAGCCGGTGGCGGACAGACTTCGACGAGCAAGTAACTTATTTGGATGTCGTGCGCAATGCCAAGAGCTTTGACAAGGTCGTCCGGCGAGATGGGAGGCCGGTCGCCGTTGATGGTTACCATCAGCACTTTGCCGGCAAACTAGTCGTCAAGCGCCGCCATGCCACTGTTGAGCGACAGCACGCAGCGATCGAAGGCAGGGCGGACCTCAGGATCTCCGGCTCGGAGATCCGCGTTGACCGGCGACATGATAGTGCACTTGAGTACAGGGAGTACAGGAGGGGGATTTGGGGGAACTGGAGTAGGAATCGAGATTCCAGAGGTGAGGGAGGGGCGGGAGACTGGGGATGAAAAGGTAGCATGAATTTCGAGCACGCGCCAATATGCTCTCGGCGCGCAAGCGCACGAAAACACCGGTGGCGCCCACATGTCGCCTAAGAGTCCTTATTCTTTCTTTTTTGGAGAGCCCGGCCTTTTTTTCAGGATCTTTTGAGAGCCCGGCCTGAGAGTCATAATTGACTTGTTTGGCATTGCGTTACTACTCGGCCCATATTCAACGACACCTCACTAGCCCAAACAAGTGTACATCATTGAAAAGACACTGAGCTCAAATTATATAACTTGAAAAAAGGAGATATACTCTGAACACTGGAGAATGGTGATGCCCTCATTTAGCCCACCAGTAGTTCGAGACAATAAACAGTTCGAAACAACGATATATACAACATTCAAACATTGACTAGTGACTACTACTTACATATACAGCAATACATGATAGTTCATAAGAAGTCTTGCTACACCACCAACACTGACTAGTAACCTGAACACGCCGCCTGGACTAGTGTCAGGCGCAGGGTGTTGTCACTTCACTGTGAGGACCGGATGAATAGTATTTTGACCATCAAGTGTACCACAGTTGTACTACTACTACTAGTAGTAGTAGGAACATGAATACTCTAGTATTGTATAGCGGAAATAGGTCTCCCGTTCTAGCATGCCTGTTCACTTCACCGTTCAGGTATCATCCATATTGTGAGTAGAACCAAATTCTCGTGCATGCCCAATCAACGCCCTGCCGCGATGCATGTAGTGGTCGTTCTGGTGCATCAAGCACGGCATGCAGATCGTTCCACTCTTGACAAGAGGAAAAATGGAAAGGTAGAACGTGGCAGCAGAGGAAGAGAACGCTGGCTAACGAGGCCGGGAGGGGATCGAGCAGGAAGTTAATGCTCCACGCCTAAAGGTTTGGGAAAACCTGATTTTCATAAGGTGACTTATACTCACCTAAATCGAGGGAGTATTTCTTAACCAGAGAATGTTGTGTCTCCCACTCACGCGCTAAAAAAAACTACGACACATTTTTTTATTTGTTTGTATAGGTCCCACCTATCAGGAAGGATGGGCACGTACACGAACAGGTACGACTCATCAGTCTACCCGCATAGCCTTTTCGTTTAGTCTACATAGCCATCTAATCAACTGCCTGCACGCCACTTCTCCCATTTACTTCTCCATCGGGAACCGATTCTCCTCGGCTTCTTCACCTCCCCTTTGTCTTCATTTGTATCCAAACCCCACTGCGTTCACATTGTTTTGACCTCTTTAAATAATCATCTACTATTTCAGTTAGACTAGCCATCTAATCCTAATTCTCCAAACCATAGCCCTCCGTTCCAGCGGTTCCAAATGGCGATAGAGATCGAGATGAAGGTTTTTAGCGTCCAACATGTCCTCATAGAAGGCTCGATGCGCATAGTTGCCACCGTCACCGTCCACCCAAGGGTTGTTTGGCAGTGGATCAACAATGTATCCAACTCCCTCGAAAAGGTAGAGACGAGGGTCATCGGTCTTGACGCAGAGTACACGGAGCATGCCCCTGGGAAGATCCAGCGCGCCGTCGTCCTTCAGCTGTGCCTCAAAGATGATGTTTTGGTGTACCACATCATACACTATAACGCCCTCGATGCGGCTATATCTCCTACGTGTCGAAGCATGACTTAGAGGCATAACCGCATTGAAAGCAATGTCGCAAGTGAGGTAATCTTCACACAACCCATGTAATACATAAGGGAAAGAGATACATAGTTGGCTTACAATCGCCACTTCACACAAATACATGAATAAAACATTACATCAAACAGTTACAATCAGGGCCCGACTACGGAGCCAAAAATAAAAGAAGAAACCCCAAAAGCGACAAAGGACCAAGATCGACCCCAACTGGGCTCCACTACTGATCGACTAGAACGAAACAACACAATGAACAAGATCCCCATCGAACTCCTCCTTGAGCTCGGGTGCGTCACCTGCACGGACTCATCGGCACCTGCAAACTGGTTTTGGAAGTATCTGGTGAGTCACGGGGACTCAGCAATCTCACACCCGCGAGATCAAGACTATTTAAGCTTAAAGGTAGGACAGGGTAGTGAGGTGGAGCTGCAGCAAGCGACTAGCATATATGGTGGCTAACATACGCAAAAGAGAGCGAGAAGAGAAAGCAAAGCACGGTCGAACATCTATGATCAATAAGTGATCCTGAACTACTTACGTCAGACATAACTCCAACAACCGTGTTCACTTCCCGGACCCAGCCGAGAAGAGACCATCACGGTTACACACGCGGTTGGTGTATTTTAATTAAGATCAACTTCGGGTTTTCTACAACCGGACATTAACAAATTCCCATCTGCCCATAACCGCGGGCACGGCTTTCGAAAGTTCAAACCCTGCAGGGGTGTCCCAACTTAGCCCATGATAAGCTCTCGCGATCAACGAAGGATATTCCTTCTCCCCGGAAAGACCCGATCAGTCTCGGAATCCCGGCTGCAAGACATTTCGGCAGCAATAAAACAAGTCCAGCAAAGCCGCCCGATGCGCCGACATCCTGATAGGAGCTGCACATATCTCGGTCTCAGGGCAACACCGGATGAGTCAAGCTACGAGTAAAACCAGCCCTCGAGTTTCCCCGAGGTGGCCCCGCAGGCTGCTCGGTTCGGGCCAACACTTAGACAAGCATTGGTCCGGGGGGGCTGAATAAAGATGACCCTCGGGTTGATCAGACCCAAGAGAAAGGGGTAGGTGGTAGGCAAATGGTAAAACCAATGTTGGGCCTGCTGGAAAAGTCTTATTCAAAGCGAACTGTCAAGGGGGGCCCATAAATCACCCGACCGCGTTAGGGACGCAAAATCCGGGAACATAACACCAATATGACGGAAACTAGGGCGGCAAGAGTGGAACAAAACACCAGGCATAAGGCCGAGCCTTCCACCCTTTACCAAGTATATAGATGCATTAATTAAATAAGATATATTGTGATATCCCAACAAGTAAACATGTTCCAACAAGGAACAACATCTCCACGTTCCAACAAGGAACAAACTTCATCTTCACCTGCAACTAACAACGCTATAAGAGGGGCTGAGCAAAGCAGTAACATAGCCAAACAACGGTTTGCTAGGACAAGGTGGGTTAGAGGCTTGGTTTAACAATATGGGAGGCATGATAAGCAAGTGGTAGGTATCGCAGCATAGGCATAGCAAAAGAGCGAGCAACTAGCAAGCAAAGATAGAAGTGATTTCGAGGGTATGGTCATCTTGCCTGAGATCCCGCAATGAAGAAGAACGAGTCCATGAAGAAGACAAACGGACATAGACGAACGGGTCCTCACAAACGCGATGTTAACGGAATCAACCCGAAGAAGCAACACCGGAAAGAAGCACACAACATAGTAAACAACCAGCACATGAATATGGCATGATGCACAATCAAGTATGATGCATGTCCGGTTTAAAGATGCATGGCAGGGCAAAGTGCAACAAACAACACTACAAATTAAGTGGAGCTCAATATGCAACGAGTTGCATATTGACAAAACACCACGACAAGTTATTTAGTTCACTCTTGTTTATGTACCCAACAATATTAAATGTTGATTAACATGGCAAGGGGTGAAGCACAACAAAACTATCTATCTAGACAAGTTTAAATGAGGCCGGAACAACAAACAACAATTCCGGAAACTCCTCATATGCATATATTGAATTTGGTACTGTTCTGCCTAAAACCATATTTAAAGTTGTTAAACAGGAAAATAAAGTGCAACATGTTAAACTAGGCATTTTTCCACCCCATTTACATATATAATTTATTTAATTCCGAGTTACGGTTAATTGGTTATGAATTAAATCATTTTAACATGGCATAGGAGCAAATTTAATCAAACATCATTTTAAACATTTTAAACATGGGTGAAAATGACATATTATTAAACTAGACAAAATTCTGAGCAAGTTTCATATATAATTCATTTTAATATGATGCACCGCTGATGAGTTATTAAATGCATGAAGTTTAGGAGCTATTCTGCAAAACAGTAATTCTCTGGATAATTGCTAAAATCGCAGCAGCAGAAAAAAACATGACACGGGCCGAATCTACTGAACAGAGAGGAGGGGCTGCGGGGAGCTCACCCATGGGCTTCGGCCCAGTTGAAGGAGAGGCAGCAGGCTTAGGCGCGGCGCGAGCAAGTTGGTCCTCGGCTCCGGCCCGATCTGGAGGCGGTCCACGCGCCTAGGACGAGCCGACGAGGCTGCAGTTGCGGGCGTGGTCCTCTGTTCGACAGGGAACAGAGCAGCGACGCAGTTGGAAGCAGAGGTTCGGCGCGAGGCGCAAGAGGAAGACGGCGACGCGGGTCAAGGGACTTGGCGAGGAGGGTTCCGCGCGGGAACGACGGAGCAAGCAGCAGGGACGGCGGCGCTGAGGACTCCGGCGGTGCAGGGGCGCCGAGGCACTGAGCGACGAGCTGCTCCTGCTCGATGCAGACAGCGGCAGCCAGGGGCGCGAAGGAGGCCGGATGACGGGGACCCGCCGGATCTGGCAGAGATGGCGACGAACAGAGCGTGGACGCGGGGCTCCGGTGACGCGGGAAAAGCAAGGGAGGCCGGAGTGGGGCGCGGGGATGGAGCTCCAGCGGCTTGGCGGTGTCCAAGCGGCGAACAGAGAGGGCTTGAGCGAGTCACCGAGCCCATGGCTCGGCTGCTGGTCTGATGGCTCTGCTCGGAGAGGTGGCCGGCGACGTGCTGGACGCGGGGGAGGCCGAGAACGTGCTTGGACGGCGCCGGTGCAGGGACGACGCGGGGACGGACTTGGCGAGGCGGAGCTCGCGGCCATGGCGAGCGAGGCACCTCCTGGACGAGGGAAAACTCGGGCTACAGCCTTCCATGGCGCTGCATCGGGAGGAAGGCAGGAAGATCGGGCGCTGGGTCGATGGATGGAGCTGCTGGCTAGATGGGTGGATCGAAGAGAGGCCGGGATTGACCCGACGAAGAAAACGAGGGAGGTGGGTGGCGGCGGCAGATCCGAGGAGGGAGGAGGCTGTAGGTGGCGGCGGCTAGTAGGGGACAAAAGTCCTAGGATTTAGGGTTGCTGCCTAGGGATTGATCTATATATATATAGCACTGGATTTTGGTTAGGGGCTATTTCGTACCTACGATCGAAATCGGACGGTCGGGAAAAATAGACTAGGGAGCCCAATTAACAAAACGGAGATGTTTTGTAGACGTTTAGGGATGATCCGGATCCAACGGTAGCGACAGAGCGGGTCAGGTTTGGGGGCACGTTACGTACGTGCGCGAGGGGTTTGAGTAAATTGTGGAGAGGGTCAAATGGTCAGACAAGAGGGGCTCGGAAAACCCGGTTGGACTCAGAACGGTCAATGAAAGAAAGGGGAAACGCGACAACTATGAACGGCTGCAAGTTTTATGAAAACATGCAGATGCAATGCGCATGATGCTATGAGATGAGATGCAACAAACAAATAAATAACACAGCTGACTCGCAAAACAAGGAAGGCATCTGGAGCATCGGTCTTGGGGCGTTACAACACTCCACCACTACGAGAGGATCTCGTCCCGAGATATAGAATGGCACCGGAGGGGAAAACGGAAGAGAAATTGAAGAGGTAAAACTAAGTTGCTTCTTTGACAAACAAGTGAAACCAACGAACCTTGAGAGGTTGAGCAAAATGAAAGAACGAAAACAACGAAGATGAACAAAGATGAAAACACTCTGTTAGAAAAGAGGAACGTGGGATATGACGAGAACCCACCGGTTTAGTGACAAGGTAGATATTGAAACCACTCCAGTTAAAACAAGATAGAGAAGGAATAAGAATGATATGATTTGGGCAGCACTCCGACTGAAAATGGAAGGAATTGAACAAGAACTTGGGAAGATTGGACGATACTTGACGAAATGAACAACACACTGTCTCCCCAACAATTAAAAAAAATGGCACAAGGGGTAAGAAAGATTTTAGACAGCACTCCGGTTGAGAAGAGATACAAGACTTGATAAGATGAGAGAGCTCGAATGAAAACACGACACTCCGGTTGAATGGATAAGCAAAAGCAAAGAACATGATCCTCACCATTCGAGAAGAATAGTGAAGGGAGCAACATCACAATGCCTCTGGAAGAAAGAATAGAAAAATAGATAATTGGAATAAAGGAATGGAGAGGAAAATGATAACTCCCGCAAATAAAATTGAAAGAGAAAGCTTACGAAGAAAAGGTTGAACGGAGTTGTTGGATTATCAACAACGAAAGCTTAAGCTTGATGTGGACTTATGGGAGACATCCCAAAATTATGAGGTGATAACGTGCCACTAACGAAAACCAAAGATTGGATTGATATCACCAAGGAGACGATAGACTTATTTCACCGGGAGGATAAATGAAGAACTTGGATCATTTATAAGCACCATAAATAGCAACAATCCTTAGGGAAAGCTTTAGGTGAAATATAACCCAAGATAACTCCAATGAAGAGATTGATGGATTTAAAATACCTCATTCTTGACAACATGTGAGTCATGAGACGTGAACTCCAATAATCAGGAATGACATAATACCACCTCGAATGATACGGTTGAAAGGATTGCACTTTAAAATGCAAGATAAAGAATACTTGAGCTCCTCTGAAAAGAATCTTGATGAACACTTCGAGAAGGAATTAAATCCTTGATGAACCCTCATGTAGAGCCTCCATGAAGAACTCCGGTAAGAAAAGGATGATAGGAAGAAGGAGAAATTGAAAAACACAAGGTGAAGCCTTGCAGTGATTCAGATGGATCTCCGTGGTGAGATAATGCGGAAAACTTGGAACTCCGGAAAAAAGAAAAGATGAAAAAATTGAAATCAAGAATTTGAAGAACCTCCGGAATAAGGAATAGAATTTACTCAGTGAAACAAGAATAAGAATTACATTATGCTTATCCTTCACCAATTTAAATTGATGACAAGCAACGGATTTGGCATACTACTTATTCTCGTAGAAAGAATTAAGGTAGATATAGCGCAAACTTGAGAAGGACTTCAACGAACCATCGGCAGGGTTGGAAAGAACGAATGAATCTATATGATAACAAAGGAAGAAGGATCTTGGACGAACCACCGTAAGAAATTAAAATGGACGAAGAAAAGATAAAGAAACACCGGGAAGAATTTGCAAATGAACGAAGATGCTTGCTAGGATTTAGATACAAGTGAACAAAGAGATCCCACGCTGATCAGATAATACTTGAATGATGCACTTGAAGATTTGGAGAACGATAGACGAAGCTGAGAATGAATAATTCTGAGGTGATGGGCTCAGAAGAGTCAAACTGAAAAGACTCCTGAATTGCTCCGAATGGGTGAAAAGAATTCTCACAATCAAAATAGTTATGAGAGGATTGCATCAAGCTAGAACCATTAATCTTGAAGAGAATGGAGCAAGATTTAAGAGAAACTCTTCTTCGGACTTCAAATGCTGAGAATGACGAGGAGAAACACCACCAAGAATTGTTGAGGCACTCCGGAATGAGAATTAGGAAGGTTGAACCAATGATGAAAAGAATTTGAAAGATCTTGGAGAAAAACATATGACTGATGGAATACATTCTTACATCAAACTTTGAAAAGAATTTTAGAAGCTCCGGGAAAATTAGAAGAGTCAGGTAAGATCCTGGGAAAAGACCTATGGGTTAGGGCCCACTCAAAAGAAACACCATTGAATGATTGCTTGAGAAGAGAGATTGCACCGGTTAAATTAAATGGCTTGAATGAGATAGCATCCTCAAAAGAACTTGAGTGAATTGAGAATGGAAACTTGAATCTTCTGAGATATTTTCAACACTCCGGAACAAATGAATAGCGAGAAGTGAAATATTGTGAGGTGCACCGGTATGAGAAAACATTAGAAACGGGGAAAAGATATGATCGATAAAGCTTGAACTGAATCCACCGGAGAAAAAAAGAATGAAGATTGATGAACTTGAAGCTCCGTTAGAATCTTCATGATAATCACCGGATAAGAACATTGAAGGAAAGAATGGAGAGGCTTCACAAGAATAAAATGGATACTTGATCAAGAAATCTGAGTCCTTGAGGAAAAAGAAAGGGTGGGAGGGCGGGAAAAACAAAGACAACTTGGAACAGATGAAGCAAACACTGTTGCGAAGAACTGATAATTGATCTTGCGAAAGTTGAAGTGATCAGATCCACTTGAAGAGAGACACACCGGTTAGAAAAGAATTGGCATGATAAACTCGATGATCAAGAAGGATTAGTATTCACATAGAAATATGAGAACACCGTTTGGGAAAGGTATGGATTCAACATTTGACATCGAAGCAACTCGAATACCATAAAACAAATCAAAAACAAAGGATTGGCTTGTATAGTAAGCCGGAAACAAACATATGATAGATCCCATATCGTATCATGTGTCTGTTGGAAAGATATCCTAGGACCTACTTGAATTCCCACTTATAAACTCCCGAAACTTTCTGGTTATGCAATCAGGTGTTGGGGATACAGGGGAAGCATAATATCTCACCCAAACTAGCAAATCCTACAACCAGCTGTATCCATCCTTCAACACATAACCAAGAAACCTTCGGAAATCATCTACCTCAACCTTCGAAAACACATCCGTTATACAAGTCATGGCAATACTCCCGAACTCGCCACAGTACTGGGCTATCAGGGTTATCTCACCAACAACTGTACAAAAGAGATTTTCGATGTCGGCGTACTAAACTCAGGTATTCCAAAACCGCAACGATAAAATTATGACGACAACACCTCGGAGCTCAACTCCCCGGGACACTGCCACAACCCCTAAATGTCAGGAGGCAACCAAGACAATGTTGTCATCATAAAACCATCGGAACGATTGTTATATACCCGCGTGATCCTAAATTTTTTTTAGTGAAATTTGAGAAGAGAAGAGTCAAAACTCTACGTCAGGATGCCTTACCAGAAGGTCGAAGGGACTGGGAAGTAAAAAGAATTCCTAAACTCTCCAATATATAATTCCTAAATGACTCAAAACATTTTTCTAGACACAACTCGGCCACTAAAAACGATCAATTAGTGGGGGCTCCTAAGGTCGGGGAAGGCTCTGATTACCAACTTATAACGCCCTCGATGCGGCTATATCTCCTACGTGTCGAAGCACGACTTAGAGGCATAACCGCATTGAAAGCAATGTCGCAAGTGAGGTAATCTTCACACAACCCATGTAATACATAAGGGAAAGAGATACATAGTTGGCTTACAATCGCCACTTCACACAAATACATGAATAAAACATTACATCAAACAGTTACAATCAGGGCCCGACTACGGAGCCAAAAATAAAAGAAGAAACCCCAAAAGCGACAAAGGACCAAGATCGACCCCAACTGGGCTCCACTACTGATCGACTAGAACGAAACAACACAATGAACAAGATCCCCATCGAACTCCTCCTTGAGCTCGGGTGCGTCACCTGCACGGACTCATCGGCACCTGCAAACTGGTTTTGGAAGTATCTGGTGAGTCACGGGGACTCAGCAATCTCACACCCGCGAGATCAATACTATTTAAGCTTAAAGGTAGGACAGGGTAGTGAGGTGGAGCTGCAGCAAGCGACTAGCATATATGGTGGCTAACATACGCAAAAGAGAGCGAGAAGAGAAAGCAAAGCACGGTCGAACATCTATGATCAATAAGTGATCCTGAACTACTTACGTCAGACATAACTCCAACAACCGTGTTCACTTCCCGGACCCAGCCGAGAAGAGACCATCACGGTTACACACGCGGTTGGTGTATTTTAATTAAGATCAACTTCGGGTTTTCTACAACCGGACATTAACAAATTCCCATCTGCCCATAACCACGGGCACGGCTTTCGAAAGTTCAAACCCTGCAGGGGTGTCCCAACTTAGCCCATGATAAGCTCTCGTGATCAACGAAGGATATTCCTTCTCCCCGGAAAGACCCGATCAGTCTCGGAATCCCGGCTACAAGACATTTCGGCAGCAATAAAACAAGTCCAGCAAATCCGCCCGATGCACCGACATCCTGATAGGAGCTGCACATATCTCGGTCTCAGGGCAACACCGGATGAGTCAAGCTACGAGTAAAACCAGCCCTCGAGTTTCCCCGAGGTGGCCCCGCAGGCTGCTCGGTTCGGTCCAACACTTAGACAATCATTGGTCCGGGGGGGCTGAATAAAGATGACCCTCGGGTTGATCAGACCCAAGAGAAAGGGGTAGGTGGTAGGCAAATGGTAAAACCAATGTTGGGCCTGCTGGAAAAGTCTTATTCAAAGCGAACTGTCAAGGGGGTCCCATAAATCACCCGACCGCGTTAGGGACGCAAAATCCAGAAACATAACACCGATATGACGGAAACTAGGGCGGCAAGAGTGGAACAAAACACCAGGCATAAGGCCGAGCCTTCCACCCTTTACCAAGTATATAGATGCATTAATTAAATAAGATATATTGTGATATCCCAACAAGTAAACATGTTCCAACAAGGAACAACATCTCCACGTTCCAACAAGGAACAAACTTCATCTTCACCTGCAACTAACAACGCTATAAGAGGGGCTGAGCAAAGCAGTAACATAGCCAAACAACGGTTTGCTAGGACAAGGTGGGTTAGAGGCTTGGTTTAACAATATGGGAGGCATGATAAGCAAGTGGTAGGTATCGCAGCATAGGCATAGCAAAAGAGCGAGCAACTAGCAAGCAAAGATAGAAGTGATTTCGAGGGTATGGTCATCTTGCCTGAGATCCCGCAATGAAGAAGAACGAGTCCATGAAGAAGACAAACGGACATAGACGAACGGGTCCTCACAAACGCGATGTTAACGGAATCAACCCGAAGAAGCAACACCGGAAAGAAGCACACAACATAGTAAACAACCAGCACATGAATATGGCATGATGCACAATCAAGTATGATGCATGTCCGGTTTAAAGATGCATGGCAGGGCAAAGTGCAACAAACAACACTACAAATTAAGTGGAGCTCAATATGCAACGAGTTGCATATTGACAAAACACCACGACAAGTTATTTAGTTCACTCTTGTTTATGTACCCAACAATATTAAATGTTGATTAACATGGCAAGGGGTGAAGCACAACAAAACTATCTATCTAGACAAGTTTAAATGAGGCCGGAACAACAAACAACAATTCCGGAAACTCCTCATATGCATATATTGAATTTGGTACTGTTCTGCCTAAAACCATATTTAAAGTTGTTAAACAGGAAAATAAAGTGCAACATGTTAAACTAGGCATTTTTCCACCCCATTTACATATATAATTTATTTAATTCCGAGTTACGGTTAATTGGTTATGAATTAAATCATTTTAACATGGCATAGGAGCAAATTTAATCAAACATCATTTTAACATGGGTGAAAATGACATATTATTAAACTAGACAAAATTCTGAGCAAGTTTCATATATAATTCATTTTAATATGATGCACCGCTGATGAGTTATTAAATGCATGAAGTTTAGGGGCTATTCTGCAAAATAGTAATTCTCTGGATAATTGCTAAAATCGCAGCAGCAGAAAAAAACATGACACGGGCCGAATCTACTGAACAGAGAAGAGGGGCTGCGAGGAGCTCACCCATGGGCTTCGGCCCAGTTGAAGGAGAGGCAGCAGGCTTAGGCACGGCGCGAGCAAGTTGGTCCTCGGCTCCGGCCCGATCTGGAGGCGGTCCACGCGCCTAGGACGAGCCGACGAGGCTGCAGTTGCGGGCGTGGTCCTCTGTTCGACAGGGAACAGAGCAGCGACGCAGTTGGAAGCAGAGGTTCGGCGCGAGGCGCAAGAGGAAGACGGCGACGCGGGTCAAGGGACTTGGCGAGGAGGGTTCCGCGCGGGAACGACGGAGCAAGCAGCAGGGACGGCGGCGCTGAGGACTCCGGCGGTGCAGGGGCGCCGAGGCACTGAGCGACGAGCTGCTCCTGCTCGATGCAGACAGCGGCAGCCAGGGGCGCGAAGGAGGCCGGGAAGACGGGGACCCGCCGGATCTGGCAGAGATGGCGACGAACAGAGCGTGGACGCGGGGCTCCGGTGACGCGGGAAAAGCAAGGGAGGCCGGAGTGGGGCGCGGGGATGGAGCTCCAGCGGCTTGGCGGTGTCCAAGCGGCGAACAGAGAGGGCTTGAGCGAGTCACCGAGCCCATGGCTCGGCTGCTGGTCTGATGGCTCTGCTCGGAGAGGTGGCCGGCGACGTGCTGGACGCGGGGGAGGCCGAGAACGTGCTTGGACGGTGCCGGTGCAGGGACGACGCGGGGACGGACTTGGCGAGGCGGAGCTCGCGGCCATGGCGAGCGAGGCACCTCCTGGACGAGGGAAAACTCGGGCTACAGCCTTCCATGGCGCTGCATCGGGAGGAAGGCAGGAAGATCGGGCGCTGGGTCGATGGATGGAGCTGCTGGCTAGATGGGTGGATCGAAGAGAGGCCGGGATTGACCCGACGAAAAAACGAGGGAGGTGGGTGGCGGCGGCAGATCCGAGGAGGGAGGAGGCTGTAGGTGGCGGCGGCTAGTAGGGGACAAAAGTCCTAGGATTTAGGGTTGCTGCCTAGGGATTGATCTATATATATATAGCACTGGATTTTGGTTAGGGGCTATTTCGTACCTACGATCGAAATCGGACGGTCAGGAAAAATAGACTAGGGAGCCCAATTAACAAAACGGAGATGTTTTGTAGACGTTTAGGGATGATCCGGATCCAACGGTAGCGACAGAGCGGGTCAGGTTTGGGGGCACGTTACGTACGTGCGCGAGGGGTTTGAGTAAATTGTGGAGAGGGTCAAATGGTCAGACAAGAGGGGCTCGGAAAACCCGGTTGGACTCAGAACGGTCAATGAAAGAAAGGGGAAACGCGACAACTATGAACGGCTGCAAGTTTTATGAAAACATGCAGATGCAATGCGCATGATGCTATGAGATGAGATGCAACAAACAAATAAATAACACAGCTGACTCGCAAAACAAGGAAGGCATCTGGAGCATCGGTCTTGGGGAGTTACACACTCGGCCTCCATACTAGGTGAGCTTCACGATTTCTTGTCTCGGGAGGACGTATACTTCTGTGGGGCAGCCATCGAAGGGGACAAACAGAAGCTGGAGCCGTACAACCTTGATTTGAAAAGCATCACTGACCTACAAACCAGAATCAAAATTCCTGTAGAAGTTTGTGATAAACAGACACCATCCCTATTCGACGTAGCAAATTTTGTGCTCGGTACAAATCTTCAGAAGGGTGACGAGACGGTGGCATTAAGGTTGTCTTGATGGGAGAATTATCCCTTGACGTACGAGCGGATAAAATATGTTGCCTTCGATGCCCGCGTGAGTTTCGAGATAGCTGCAAGGTCCAAAGAGCTTGTTGCGAAGCCGTCTCCCATAGAGAATGAGAACAAGAACAAGAAGAAGAAGAATAAGAAGAATAGTAAAAGAAGAAGACGAAGAAGAAGAAGACGAAGAAGAAGAAGAAGAAGAAGAAGAAGAATAATAATAATAATAATAATAATAATAATAATAATAATAATAATAATAATAATAATAATAATAATAATAATAATAATAAGAAGAAGAAGAAGAAGAAGAAGAAGAAGAAGAAGAAGAAGAAGAAGAAGAAGAAGAAGAAGAAGAAGAAGAAGAAGAAGAAGAAGAAGAAGAAGAAGAAGAAGAAGAAGAAGAAGAAGAAGAAGAAGAAGAAGAAGAAGAAGAAAGAAGAAGAAGAAGAAGAAGAAGAAGAATCCGCATATATAGCTTTCTCTGCTACTCCTTCCAGTGATCGCTATGCAGTGCATGTGTCCGTAGACATGACAGTTTGTCCATGGAATTTAAACTAAAGCGACCATCACATTTCATCTCGCGATTCCCATGACGCCTCTCCAACCCACAACACCATGCCCCCCGACGAGCGCCTCACCCCTCCCGGCCGCACCGCCCCTCTGCCTTTGTGTGCATGACATGTGGGCCACCTAAAATGCGGCGAGCATCACGTTTCTACCACAGCCACCTGCGATCCCCACGATGCCGCTCGAACCCATGAAACCACACGTCCCCCGACCTGCAGCTCACCCCTCTTGGCCCCACTGCCCCTCTGCCTATGGGAGCATTACATGTGGACCAGTCACCTATCGGGTCCACATGTTATTGACTCAAAGATAGGTGTAGTAAGGCGCTCAAGCTCAGTCCCGACAGCCCAGAGAGGGAAATGTAACTCCTGCGCCAGGGCTTGTGGTGCTCCCGCAGCACGAACTCGTGCCAAACTCGAGATTTGTTTCTTTACTATACATGCACGCAACGATTTAATGGACATTGTAATCTCAACATGTGATGGGGAGCTCTAAATTTGAATTTGAAACTTATAAAACGAAAAAGATTCAAAACAAATAAATTGGGAGAGAGGGAGTATATCGTAGGATGTGTCCCATACAAAATAAGTCCCCTGGTTTGTCACCGCGAAGATGCGGTTAGAAAGGAGCACAGCGTATTCCTAATCGTACGGCAACAAATCGGCCGCAGACAACATGGTACGCCTTTGACCGCCATGTGCAAGGTTCGTGCTATCTTATTCAATCTCACCGTGGTTCCATCGTACCAATTCATGCGGTGGCCCGTTGCATGGCTGATCCCAATGTTGGACAAAGGTTCTACGGGAATGGTGTCACCGTTGTAAATGTTGTGCAAATTGATGTTGGTACCCTCCCATACCTATGCAAGCCAATCTCCACTCGCATCGAGCCTAATCTGTGAAACAGTGGGCATGGGGAGAATTAGGAAATGGACACGGAAGTAGTCTTTAGAATGCATTTACTACGTGATCAAACTCATCTTACCTGCTCATCGGAGGAAATCCGAGTGCCCCTCAACGTCGGCATCTCAAGGGGCGTCAACTTGCAACTACGGCCATGCCGCGCTAGAGGGACCCCCAAGGAAACATCCTCGTGCGTTCCACGGAACATCAAGATGCATTTGTATGAGTAGTTTATCTTGTGAGAGAAAAGGATGAACGAGGGAAGGCCTCTAGAGATAGAGATGGACACTACTACTACCAATGTGCTGTCAATGGATCCAAAGTAGTAGAATAATACTTGTTCACGTGCTTGAAATATAAACACTCTAGTTTTGTTATACATGTGTCAGCAGACATAACAGCTTGTCCATGGAAGTTGAACCATGGCGACCATCACGTTTCTTGTTTCTACCACTGCCACACCCACACGCGATTCCCACGACGCCGCTCCAACCCACGGCACGACGTCCCCCGACGTGGACATGGATCCTCTGACGTGGCTATCACTGCCTTGCCCTACCTTTCCTTCGCTGACAGGTGGGACCCACGCTTATGGGTCCCACATGTCAGTGATAGAATGGTAGGATTGTTCGCGTCAGGGGATCCTCATCCCCCGACGTGCCCCTCATCCCTCTTGGCCCCACCGCTCCTCTGCCTTTGTGTGCATGACATGCGGGCCACCTGAACTGCGGCGACCATCAACTTTCTACCACAGACACACCCGATTGGATGCGGTTTGCCTGCTCCGCTGCTGTGCTCCGATCTGTACTCCCGCACCATCGAATTTTCATCCAGCGGCTGTGACACATTTCGTCCCGGGCATCAATCCTCAGCTGGAGTACGTATGTACTACATGTAGTACCCGACGGTGTGGCCATCTACGCCTCATAACGCCCCGACGCCCAGCTGTGGCACCCTCACCACGGCCACGCCACCATCGGCCGGTTCATGTCGAACGAGTGAGTCGCAAACCACGCCACCACCATGAGAATGACATGTGGGCTAGCCGCATTTAAGGTCCGCATGTCATTGACTCATAGGTCGGGCACTAAGCCACTGAAGTTCGGTCCCGTGGGCCCCGAGAGGGAAATGTAACTCCTGCGGTAGGCCTTGTGTCAGGACCTCGATCCTAAGTCACACCGATCTAGCATGTAACACATCATATCACTTTGCGGCCTCACGCACGGTATTCCCACGGGTGCCACCTTACCTGGCCCGGGACCGTTTGCGCCTTTTGGCTCACGTATATGATAGTGTCGCTAGCATCCATATGACAGAGAACCCGGGCCGACATGGCTAGTCGTGAACCCAAAGCGGCACTAACCCATGGGGACAGGCATACATGAATCAACCTCGAGCATGTCGGTCAACAGCGTGTGAATCCGGGCTGTAGCACTGGGCTAACAGGACTCCGGTAACCCGGGCTGTAGCAGGCTAGGCAGGACTCCGGATGTCACCGCGTGACATTTCCCCGAAGGGACAGACACAGGATCGAAGTGAAACACATGCCGGCCAGTCAAGTGTCCTGAGCAGTAGTGCTGGGCTAGCAGGACTCCGGTGAACCGGGCTGTAGCGGACTACTATGGCTCAAGGAAGCACTAGACTACATTTCCCCATAAGAGAGGCTGCCAAGGATAAACAACTAGATTGTCGGATCCCACACATACCAAGCATTTCAATCATACACACAATATGCTCGACATGTGTAAATACAACATGGCATCACAACAAGACTCTACGACTCAAGTATTTTTTTATTAAGCTCCGAGGAGCGAGATATTACAAACATGGGTCTCATGACCCAACATTCAGAGCATACAAGCAACAAGCACATGCGGAAGCTTAACATGTCTGAGTACAGACATCTATAAATGAAAAAGGCTGAGAAGCCTGACTATCTACCAGATCCTGCCGAGGGCACAAGATCGTAGCTGAGGTATCAAGCTAAACGTCGAAGTCCACACGGAACTACTAGCGAGACTAACGTCTCTCTACAAAAACATAAAATAGGCAAACGTGAGTACAAATGTACCCAGCAAGACTTACATCAGAACTAACTACATATGCAGCGGTATCAATAAAGGGGGTGGTGGAGTTTGACTGCAGCAAGCCAGCTTTGACTCGGTGGCTATCCTGAACTACAACTGCAAGTAACTCTTTGAGGTGGCGCACACGAGTCCACATATTCACCATATCAATACACCACTATGGATCCACTTCCGTCTCCCTACGAGAAGGCCATCCATAGCACTCACGCTTATCTTACGCATTTTAGAGTATCCACTTTCACTTGTCTATGAACTGTTATAGGCAACCCAGAAGTCCATTACCGCAGACACGGCTATTCGAATAGATGAGGTTAACCCTGCAGGGGTGTACTTCTTCACACACTCTCTAACCACTTATCGCCGTTTACACGACATGTACTCGGCAACCTCCAAGCGGAAGCCCAGCGAGGGTGTCGGCCACGGCCTACCTAAACACTCAAGTCTCTAGTCCAGATTTATCGCCTATTCAGGTTCCATCCACAGGGAGTCCGGCCGAGGTTTCCACATACGGCCCCGAACGATGTGTGCAGGGTTCCCGGGACACCAAACGGGCGCCCGATACACCGTGCCACGTGCCTATCGCAACACAGCCCACCCCTACGGTCAGCACTGCATGCGGCCCCCAGCATACTACAAACACCAGAAACTACTTGCAACTCCTGGACAGAGGACAAGGGTGATTAAGAAGCCGAGAGAGTCAATTAAGGATCCCAATGTGTGGTAGTAACTGTTTCATGGATCACAAACACAGAACTCAGTTCCTGAGGACGGCTGCAATGAGACAACCCACCATGTACTCCTACATGGCCTCTCACCGCTACCTTTACCAAATCGTATTCACACACTTAGCTCACACACAGTAGGACATGTTCATCACCATTCCAATTCATTCCCGATGAATCAGACCTGACTCAACTCTAAGCAGTAGCAGGCATGACAAACAAACATGAATGAGTAGGCACATCAGGGCTCAAACAACTCCTACTCATACTAGTGGGTTTCATCTATTTACTGTGGCAATGACAGGTCATGCAGAGGATAAGGGGTTCAACTACCGCAGCATGTAACAGTTGAATCGTTGTTGTCCTAATGCAGTAAAAGAGAGCAGGAGCGAGAGAGTGGGATTGTATCGGAATGAACAAGGGGGTTTTGCTTGCGTGGCACTCCTGAAGATGATATAGTTCTTCATCGGTGTCATCGATCACGTCGTTGGAAACATCGTCGACTGAGAGGGGACGGTTACCGGCAAATAGAGAAGGACACAATCAATGCAATGCAACAATATTATGCATGAACATGACATGGCAATATGATGTGATTCGAGCTAATGCAGCTATCAAGAGAAGGGTTTGAGTTGATTTGAACCAAAGGTTCAAATTCAAATTCAAACTATGAATTTATAAAGTGCATTATCATGTTTTCATCTATACAGCAAGGTTAGGTTGCTTAGTCATGCATGAGAATGGTACAAATGGATAGATTGGATTTTTCTGATCATTTTTCATATATAAATTATTTCATTTGGAGTTGCGGTTGATTTTCTATGAATTTTAGAAGTTTTAAGCATTTTTTGGAATTTCTAATTATTTAGAATTAAACTAATTCCAGAAAATGAATTACTGCGTCAGCACTACATCATCATGACGTCAGCGAGTCAACGGGGCAACCCAGGTCAAACTGACCAGTGGGTCCCGCGTGTCAGTGATTAGACTAACGAACCTAATTAAAATTAATCCTAACTAACTTGGTTAGCCGGGCGGGGCCCGCACATCAGTGACTGGTGCTTAATTAGAGCCTAATCTAAACGTTGCCACGTCAGCTAAACAGGGTTTAGCCGCCGGCGACCTCAACCGACGGCGGAGGCACGCCGGAATCGAGCTGTAGGCCACGGTTTCGAGCTTGGTTTGGTCCTACGTGCTCCTGGAAGTGCGTCGCGTCGACTGGCCTGAGTTATGGGTCGCCGGGTGTCCTGAGCTCGTCGGAGGCGAGCCCGTGGCGGCGGCCGGATCTCGGCACGGTGGGACGACGTCTAGCGGACGGGAACGGAGGGGCGAGCAAAGGGGGGAGATCAGAAGCTCACTGGGAGGCGGCGCAGTAGTTCAGTGGGCTCGGGGGCGCTCTGGAGCGATCGGGGCGGCGAGGGGGATCTCCGGCGGCCGATGAGGAAGATGTAGACGATGGGGTCGTTTCAGGCGTCCCGCGGGCGCGTGCTATGTCTTGGTGCTCCACGGCGTCGAGGCAGACCCGTTGGACAGGGCAGAGGGGCGAGGGAAGCTCGGTGGATGCGGTGGCAGCGAACGGCGGCGGCGGGCGTGTTCGGTGGTGAGAGAGAGAGGTCCAGGGTAGGGGGTGAGGACGAGGGGGAGTGAGAGAGAGAGGCATGGAGGTGCGTGTCATTCTCAGGGCGACAAGGAGACATGCAGAGAGGTAGGAGGTGGCGGGCGCGTGCTGGCGCTCGTCGGCCACGCGCTTCCATCCTTCTGGCTGAAGGAGGAAGACGACTGGCAAATGCTAGGTGGCTAGGCCGGCTAGAGGGTTTGGGCCAGGTAAGCAGAGGTAAGCTTTCTTCTGTTTTTTTTATATTTTTGTTTTCTTTTTTATTCCTCTGTTTTTGAATTAGTAAAAATACTAATCCATTTTGTAAAATCCTGAAAATATTGTTGGGCAGTGCTTGGATTATTTCCAACAACCCAAACTAGTTTCAGAATTATTAGAGCATTTAAAAATATTTATAGGATTTAAATGCCCCAATTCAAATACAATATGAGTTAATTCAATAATCCAAATGTCATGGAAAAATGTGCAATATCTCTGGTTACTGTTTCCAGCATTTCCCAAAAATGGTGAACATTTTTGAAGGCCATTTGGGTTCATTGAAAAATATTTTCTTGGTTGAACCTATTTGATGCTTTAGTGCTAGGGCTTGGTCATCCCCACTTCAAAATTCCCTTTGAAATCAAACATGATGCATGGATGCAGATGCCACTAACTACAACAATTCTGGGGCTGTGACACCTTGTGGTGCTCCCGCAGTACGAGCTTGTGCCAAAACTGGAACTTGTTTCTTACTACTACCAACTAGTACTAGTAAGGTACACGTGCATTGCACGCATGAGATTCTGGTGGTTTGTGCATTATGCTTCTACATGTGGAGCTTTCTGGATTCTAACATGTGGCAAAATCTGGTGGAATGTAAGGTTAGGCAAGTTTGATTAACTTAGGTGAGTGTTTGGTTCAAGCCACACCTTAGGCAAGCCACACTAAGGCCCCACATGACATACACACAAAAAATGTGGCAAGATTCCCTTAGGCTTGCCAACTTGTGGCCCTCATTTTGAAGAACTAATAACTTTGCCTAAGCTTAGTTGTGGCAAAGTTAGTCATGAATTCAGTTCAACCATGGAGTCTTCTAGATTATACATGTGGCAGAATCTGGTGGATGATATCCAACGGCCAGTAGTGATCGGATTTGCCATCTTTGTACCGTCGGATTGGCTTCATCCAACGACCAACTTTCAAAGTTTTTATCACACTATATAGGGGGTATAGATATAGATGTGTCGGTCCGTTGCAATGGATCCAAAGTATATCTATTTAGTGGAGTGCACTCTAAACACATTATCTATTTATTTTTCACTAACCTTCCGTAGCCATGCAACCAAGCCACATAAGCTTCATGGGTGCCACCCACATCATATTATTCATACTACGTTGATTGAAAAAAAGATAAATCACATAAAACAAGATCTTCCCGTTTTTTGTTCCTACGATGTTGTGACGTGCACGTACCTACTAGTTGTATAGTGGTAGTACTAGTAATATAGTATTAAGAGTACAAACTTGGTACTAGTAGGAGTAGTACTAGTACGGAATGCTCCTACTATATCATCGAGTCCCGTCTGACACCAAATTTATTGGCTTCCGTGCTATAGCTAGATCTTCCCCTCATTTCTGTTTTCCAACCCGGCGGCGGGCAGGGTGTCGGTTTGCTCAACGGCGGTCCCACATGAAAGTGAAAATGCTAGGCAACACGCCTTCCCTAAGCTATGTGTCGTGCCGGACGAGCCGTGTTGTACTCCCGATTCCCGGGCGTGTGGGGGTGCGACGCGAATGCGGCAGGCCTTTTCCTTTTACCAGCAATGTGCCCGTGCGTTGCGACTGATCCAAAGTAGTAGAATAGTAGTATTTGTTCACAAACTTGAAAGAAATCACTATTGTTTTGATATACTCCTAATATATTACTCCCTCCGTACCTAAATATTTGTCTTTTTTGAGATTTCAAATGGACTATCACATACGGATTATATAGACATATTCTAGTGTTTTTAGCAAGATGCACGCGCGTTGCACGAAGTTGATGGAAAAGGTAAGCACAACTTATAAATTGACGGATGGATTACTAGTTACAGTGATACATATAATTAAGCAAAGGGATCGCACATGTTGGTATTGACTGGAACAAGAATGCAACAGCACAATAAGAATTAAGGCCATGATGATGCAATCGCAGTGGTGGTTACAGAAGGCAAGAAGAAAGATGGATCCACGAACGTACGACCTCCTCCTCCTCAACTTAGTGCGCTGGGCTACCGACCGGCGGCTAAGGAGTGGCGGCTTTTGTGGCGAGGTCGAGGTGCTTCTCAGCAAAGGCATCCAAGGCTTCCAGTCGGTTGAGGAAGGCCAACGTCGTAGCGTCCTCACTGGCCTTGTAGATACCTATGTAGACGATTTGCTCGTACACATGGATGTGTAGGTCGACGAATTCTTGCAGGGCGAGGCGCCTCGCGGCGAGCGCGACCTCCAGGTGGACATTCTTCATGGCGTCGGCGGGCAGTCGCAGGGCCACCAGTGCTTGAAAGAGGTTCTGGCCATGGAGGCCGATTAGGGTGGCAGGCAATGAGGAGCCCGGGTGCGCGGGCTGGAGGAGTACGGCGATGTCGTCCGCGAGCTTCTTGATGACGGTGAACTTATTGCTGGTGTCAACGATCATCTGGTCCAACTGAGAGTCGTAGTTGGCGTCGACGGCGGTCATCCACCAGCCGGTCTCCAACACCGTCTGGAGACGATCCTCAGCGCCATGCCGCAGGCCGGCGTCGTGGACCATCTGGCGCAGCCGCTGGCCGCTCACGCACATCGCCGCCATGGGTCTGGAGTGAGCTCTTTTGCGCTTAGTGTAGGTGCTTAGGAAAATGCTTAGGTGCGTACGATTTGGTAGATGCATTGGAATGGAGGGGCGCCTTTATATGAGGGCAATGAGGGCAAGCTGCGTTGCATTCACATCGTGCACGCTCTTTTCCCGGACCTCCTCCCATTACTTCCCTCATGCATTAATTGAAGGAGGATGCATTGGCCGCTCAACATATCGGGAACCGCTACTCCCTCCCTCGTCTGCATTAAAGCCGTATCGGGAACTGCGCCGCCCGCTGTCAAATCGAATACTCCCTCCGTCTAGGTGAGTATTAAGTCATCTTACGAAAACCACTCGTTTCTTCACATTATATACGTACAATATATATGGCCAACATCATATAGCCAGCAGTTTAGTTGTCAAAGAATTTCAGGGTTCCTAGTTTTGTCAAAGAATTCCAGGGTGCTTAGTTTTATTTGAGGGGTGGGTTGTGCACTTGTGCTAGACACCATTATTGTGACAAGCCTTTTTAATAGTACTATATGCATAATTTGGCGACGAGCGCTCTCTATATGTACCACCCTTTTTTTAATTTCAAGTTTTGCTCCATGGCGCAATCCATCGATACTACTACTGTACAAAAGTGGAGTATATACATTTTTTAAAAGGCTAGAGGGCGGGGCAGTCTAGCTCGATCGGTTTCACGAGAGGCGAGGGCCTTTGTGATTTGACGGCTCATTACTGTTGTCAAATCAAATAGTACTGCGCCGCCCGCTGCACGCCCGACGCCTCCATTAAACCCCTCCGTTAAACCCGCATGCAAACCGAGAATCCTACTCCGGCCACATGTCCGTTCATGAGCGGGCCAGAATTAAACGCAAGACCGGCCGAGCTCCTCCCGTCCGCCCTCAGTTTAAACGAGGCCAAACGCCGGCCAAGCTCCTACCGTCCGCCCTCTATTTACACGAGGCCAGACAGACAGCGGGCAAGAATCGCACCCCTCCGCCGCTCCCCCATCTCCTCCTTCACCATTTTCTCCACTCTTCCGATGGCTTCCGATGAGCCGTTCACGGGCATATTACCTGGCTGGGTGGCCCGCAGAGCCCTCCGGATACGGGCGAGGCCGCTCGGTGCTTCACCAACCTCGCTTGGCCTGACGGAGCCAGTTGCCGCCCCAAGCAGGCGCGTGGTTCAGCAACTCGCCGCTCTAGTTCAGCTTGATGAGGAGTAGCGAGTTGCTCCATGCCGGCATGGCGGCGAGCACACCGGTACGAGCGCCGTCGCTGCAGCGTCGTACCGCGCCACCAGTGTCTGCGGTGGCTGCGCCTCCCATGTCTGTGGGCGCGCCATGCAGGCAGAGACAGAAGCCGGGTGCATGGAGAGCGACGAGAAGGTGGCCAGCTTCTCCGTGTCCGCCGCCATCATCGAGGAGAAGTAGAACACGGGAGGCCGCCGCCACTTGGGACTCATGAAGGCCACCGACGAGGCGACGACCGCGGATTCAGGTGGTTTCTTTGCTGCTTCGTCTCTTCCGAGGACCTTCGTCGACCCCGCAAGTGTCTGACGGACATGAGGAAGACAAAGGGATCTGCGGGCGGCCATTTAGAACTAAAATAAGTCTAGATACATCCATTTCTAGGACAAGTATTTCCGGACGGAGGGAGTATTAATTATACAAGAGAGCCGGATTGGCACCTCTTAGTTCATGTAAATGTAATGAAATCCATCATGTTTATATGAAGATCCGGCTTTTTTATTCGAAATCCTTCATGCTTATATGAAATCAGTCCGTGTTTGCACGAATTTCATCTGGTTGGTTAGAGTTGTAAAAATTTATGCCGCTGGCGTTTTATGTCGTCCTCCGCTTAAGGAAGCGGGAGGAAATTTGCCGGCTGCCATTGGAGTTGCTTTTTATGCTGGAAATAATAGAGTGACATCCAATCCATTTGAGTTAATTGCATGTATGATTGTCCCTCTATAAAAAGTTAATTGCATGTACAGTGTACACGTGACTTGCATGGTGGCTACAGCTTGGTACAGAAAGTTAAAAAGAAACAAGTACATCCTTAATCTTGTATTCTAAGTACTCTGTGGGTTCCACTGTCAGCACAGTAGCGAAAGAAGTATATATTAAACAAGTACAATAATATATAATAAAAATATATAAAGTTAAAAGACAGAATTTGAACTCATGTCATCGCGTTGCGAGCATCCGGCGCTAACCAGCCCAGCACATTTTTGTTGTAGACCATACTGGAGATATATCTCCATGTATACTCTTATATATACTCCATTCGTTCCTAAATATTTGTCTTCTTCAGATTTCAAATGGACTACCACATACGGATGTGTATGTAGACATATTTTAGAGTGTAGATTCACTCATTTTGCTCCGTATGTCTTTTCAGGAAGGCGTCATATTTGTCCTTGATTTATTTATGAGGTATCCAGATGGCAATGCACCGCCAAGAAAAGAGGGTAACATCAAAATTATGGACTACTTTTTTGAGTATGTTGGTAAGGTCCGGCCATAGTCACTTGTTGAAATCTCTAAAAAAGACAAATACTCCCTCCGTCCGGAAATACTTGTCATCAAAATGGATAAAAGGAAATGTATCTAGACGTATTTTAGTTTTAGATACATATCTTTTTATACATTCTGATGACAAGTATTTTCGGACGGAGGGAGTAGAAAAAGAGTTGGTGATGATGGTGTGCATGCCATCCTGCAATATAGGCCGTCGGATTTATATCTAACGGATAGGAAAGGAACTATGGCAATTTTGCAAAAATATACCCAGACGTCTCTCCACGTTCGCAAATAAGGCCTTCCCTCGTTCAACCTTTTCTCTCACAAGATAAACTACTCATACAAATGCATCTTGATGTTCCGTGCAACGCACAGGCAGCTAGCTAATTTCTTTTAAATAGTTGCTGCGATAATTGGGTTGAAGTGATATATTTTATGTCTGCCCCGAATGATTTCAGATTCACTAGTAGTAACAAAGAAAAGGTTGCCTTGTTAATTAACAGAAAACAGGGTGAAAACTATCACATGAGGCCGGTAAAAACAAGGCACACTGGGTTCAGCGTCATCGTCACTATAGTTGTGCGCGCGCGAGAAGTCTACATATCGAGGGGGCTACCGAGCGAGGCACCGAGACACAATTTTTGAGAGAGAAACCAATTGACAGATTATGATCAGATCGAGTTGTCACCCTTCTTCTGTCATTGTTGGGGGGGGGGGAGAGAAAGACGTATCGAGAGTGTGTGTGGTAGGCACAGAGGCACAACTAGTGAGTGAGTGTGTGTGTGTGTGTGTTTGAAAGAGGAGTAGATAGATTATTATCAAGATCGATGTGCCACCCTACTCCTTCGGTGCCGGGTAGTGTGTGTGTGTATGTTGGAGAGAGAAGCCAGTCGATAGATTATTATCAAAATCGAGGTGTCACCCTACTCCTTCGGTGTTGGGAAGTGTGGGTGTGTGGGGGGGGGGCAGTGACACTCACATATCTCAACTCTTATAAAAAAATAGAGTTGGTGATGATGGTGTTCCTGCCATCCTGCAATATAGGCCATCCGATTTATATCCGACGGATAGGAAGGAAACTATGGCAATTTTGCAAAAAGATACCCACACCCCTCTCCGTATTTGCAAATAAGGCATTCCCTTATTCATCCTTTTCTCCCACAAGATAAACTTCTCATACAAATGCATCTTGATGTTCCGTGCAACGCATGGGCATCTTGCTAGTAGGGAGAAGGAGTTTGTGTGACACATATCTAGCTATATTAAGGGATAGGTAGATAGCATATGTGTGAGAGACATTAGTGGTTGTGGGTGGGCGGAATTAAAGGGGTGGGCGTGTTAGACATAGAGAGCGTGTGTGTTTCTGTGTGAGAGACTTGTAGAACGGGGTAGAAAGACGAATTTAACCCTGACGGAGGGAGAGAAATACACGAAGTGCGCGTGTGTGATTCCGATGCCCACAGGGAAATGAGATATGTATGCGTGTGAGAGAGATTGCACAATCCATTCACGTATCACTATCAAGCGATCGTGGACGTGCATCGCTTGAACATAAGTCAATATCTACTTCGTATCGTGGCCAAAGCTACAATATCGATTCAATGCTATAAAGATTGGACACTCACATATCACATTTTTTTCTATTTAAATAAGCCTTTTCAGTTGTGCATGCCAAAGTTACAGTGATGTTTCTTCAAACAACCAATGTAGCTATCATGTACATGCACCATTGTTACTCTTGCATTCAAATTCATTAGTCTAGGATGATTTAAGTTTCTATTTTGAAGTAATACATGTAATATTCATATATGAATTCAACGGGTATGCAATTTATGAAATGGAGGCTATGTAATCATATGAGGTAACACTTTTAAGTAGCTGACTACAATATCCATTTCTTTTTGTGCGCCTCCACACTAACACGTCAATGCATTATGTTTAAAGTAAATAACCAATGGCACTAAATTATCTATTTACACGAGAAATACATAGGCTGAGCGTTTGATCCTTTTTTGTGAACGCGCCACTACACCCGTACGATTGGTCGCGCCCATGTGAACGTCCAAGTTATAGGCGCATCATGCTGAGTTATTGTCTTTTTTTCTGGGGTGGACTTCACACCAGTTATTAACTGCTGACGCGTGCCCCGTGTACACAGTCTAGCATGATCTTCCCGCTAGCATGGTCCAAAATTAGTTGAAACTGGATATGAACGATCCCGCGGGTGGCAAAATCTCCCGCCTCCTTCTAAAATTTCCGCCACCTTAGTCTTTAGCATGCGAAATCCCCCTTTTGTCCTTGGTGCACGGAGACCAACAGTTACAATACCGCCCTCATCTACATGATAGGTCGGGGCTGCTTTGGTAACTTCCGGTTCCCCCACTACATGGCACCCCCATTTACTCTCCCCATCCCGCAAAAACGACTATAGCACCAGAGCATCTTACATCACGCCGTCCATACTTCATCGCCCTTTCTCCCCTTCCCTCTCGAAACCCTAGACTGCTCATCCATCGGTGTACCATAGCCCATTCACTGCCAGCGGCGTCCACCTCGCCGGATCTGCTTTTGCAGCCGCATCTACCCCTCTCACCTCCCCTAGAAACAAGTAGACTGCTCATCCACCACTGTACCACAGCCCATTCAGTGTCGGCCTTGTCCACGGCGCCGGATCTGCTTCGCCGGTACTCTCGTCAACCGCCGCACATCTGCAGCGGCTCATTCATACTCCCCACAGGAGATGCTTCGTCCACCCCCCCCCGGAGCCGCCCCACTGAAGCCCCCGTCGACGACCTCTGATCCTCTTCGCCGACACCTTTGTCAATCCTACCGGAGCTGCTTCGCCGACACCTTCCTCAAACCTACCGGAGCCGCTTCGCCGGCACCATCGTCAACCCTACCGGAGTAGCCTCGCCTATACCATTCTCAACCCTACCGGGGCCACTTTGCCAACTCACAAGTCCACGGCCTCAGTTTTGCTTCCTTGCACCCTCATCCAACCTACCGGAGCAGCTTCTGACGCCCCGTCCATGGCCGCAGATCCGCATTGTCGACACCACCCTTAACCCAACCACCGGAGCAGCTTCTGACGCCCCGTCCACGGCCGCAGATCCGCATCATCGACACCATCCTTAACCCAACCACTGGAGCAGCTTCTGACGCCCTGTCCACGGCCGCAGATCCGCGTCATCGACACCATCCTTAACCCAACCACCGGAGCAACTTCACCTACGCCCTCGTCCACGGCCACAGATCCGCTTCGCCCACACCGTAGTCCACCTACCGGAGCCGCTCCACAAACACCCTACTCGACGGTTCTAGATCTCCTTATCGGACCCCGACAGCCAACGCATCGTCATCACCCTCGATGTTTCTAACCTGATTCCCACCGTCTGGAGAGATGCCAAGCACCCGCCACGGCCTAGGTACTTGTCACCTTTAAACCCGTCCAGCATCACCTGCCCGATGTACTTCAAATATACTAACCGGTGGTTGTTACCTGTTATGCAGCTGGCAAAAACTACAAGGACGATGTTTCTTCTGGATCTAATAGCTTGGCCAACCAAGATCCTGGACTGAGGCATTGCTATGATCTTGTAAGTGCGTCTCTCTCTCTTGTATTGTTATGTGCCTGCCAGCGTGCTTTGCTAGGATTTTCGACCAGTAATCCCTTTGTGCACACAATGATTTTTACTACTGGCTGCTAAATTAGATATGTAGATATCATACATGATACTACCCCGTACCTCCGTTCCTAAATATAAGTCTTTCTAGAGATTCCACTATAGGCTACATACGGAGCAAAATGAGTGAATCTACACTCGAAAATGCATCTATATACATCTGTATGTGGTCCATACTAGAATCTCTACAAAGACATATATTTAGGAACAGGGGCAGTACATTACACAAAATCGTATGTGGCATGTAGGAATTCCAATGCACTACATTAGGCTCCCTTAGAGTGCCTGCTAGTCCAGCATACAGAGTCATGGCTAGTTTATGGTACGCACACAATCGTTAATTGGTGGTCTAAATATGCGCAAGGGATATGCAATGTAGTATCATGTAGAGATGTCTGAAATTAGCCGTGTCAACTTGCAGATAGGGTTACACAATGAAAAAGTACAAGATGTATGTGGCAATTTCATGGAACATCGCAAAAAAAGGAGAGGCAGCGGTGAGCCTATACAGTGTGCTATGGTACGTCAATCCTCCATTACAATCATCGTGACATGTTATTTGTATGCCAGTTCTATTAGCCAAGTTTCTTAGGGACAGTTATTATGAGTTATCCTAAGAAAATAAGCACCTGTGAATATAAGCTCCATGTAATAAGCCAACCAGTTCTTTTCATCGTATTTTCAGCTTATCTTTGGTATGATCTGTGGAAAGTCTAGATTGCGTTATATTTTTTTCATTTTGCTACCCATATGGAAATTAATTTGACTTGCAAACATCACAAATTGAACCCAGTGTAGTAATTAATATGATAGGAAAACAGATGATCACTATTTGCTCAAAATGCAAATACAAAGATACCATCTACTTGGCACAATCTACTTTGGTCAATGTTTTCCATAGAGATCCCATTGCCTAATTTAAACGAAGAACGCATGACCCACATTTAAATGAAGAATAATTATTTATTGAAATTCGATGGTCCAAGTGGCTGGTTATTATCGTATAGCAGCACCACCTGAAAGCATCATATAGCAGCAGTAGCAGCTCATAGCAACTCATCATACAACAGCAGCAGTCTGCAATTCATCATATACCAGCAGCAGCTCATAGCAATTCATCATATAGCAGCAGCAGGAGCAGCTCATAACAATTCATCATATAGCAGCAGTAGGAGCAGCTCATAGCAATTCATCACATAGCAGCAGCAGGAGCAGCTTGTAGCAACTCATCATATAGCAGCAGCAACTCATAGCAATTCATCATATAGCAGTAGCAGCAGCTCATAGCAACTCATCATACAACAGCAACAGCTCATAGCAATTCATCATATAGCAGCAGCAGGAGCAGCTCATAGCAATGCATCATATAGCAGCAGTAGAAGCAGCTCATAGCAATTTATCGTATAGTGGATCAGAATGAAAATTTGGCAAAAAATCAGAGGAGATCCTCACCTTGTTGGATGAGCTCATCCTTCAACAGCACCTCAAGGCCATGGCCTGGGAGGAGGGGAGGGGGAATAAGGTGCCTTGTGCCGCAGTGTGGCATCAGCCGTAGTTGTGTAGCGCCCGCCGAAGTAGTGCGTTGGACGAACCACAGTGGAGCAGCTGCGGAAGACCATGAGAATGAGGGGAGGCGCCAAAGGGAGGAGCAGCCAGGAAGATTTGCCCCTACCCGCCGGCCATGTAGCCTAGCTGGACATAGCATCGTCGAGGACCAGGCCAGATGGGACCAGTGGCGACGGCTCGCTGGAGGAACCATAGTGCTGCAGGCAGGGGATCGAGGTAGAGGGAAAGGGGAGAGGAGATGCAAGCGGGCAGGGTAATGAATGCTTGCGTGTTTGTTTTTACTTGAGGGTCAGGTGTGACACGGGCGTCAGCAGTTGCATTTTGAGTGTAATATAGGCAGACAACAGAGTCATTTCACTATTCCCCTTCCCTTCAATTTTTAGTGAGGTTCTACCCGAAACACCCCCCTCCAAAGCGAAATTAGTTAAGCCCAAGCCCATAACTCAAAAATGACTTCTTTACATCTTTTATGGCTTATTTTGACAATATGCCCTGAAAAGGCGGAATCAAAATGGCCCTTAACCTGCAATTCAATTGTGCGTGCAATGATGAATCACCCCTGCCTGCTATCTGTACATTTAGGCGTCATCATACATGGCATAACCTAATACATGTGCATTCCATTGTAGAATCTGGAATATGCCATGCTTATGTTAGTTCATACGTTGCACATGATGTTTAAATGCCCCTTAAATCTGGTCAGTCAAGTGATGGTCTTTAAGCGTCCTTCTTTGCTTCTTTTCTTGATATGTAAGATTTTCTCACACATGTGTTCAATTGCTTGTTTGCATCAGCAAGCCGTACTAGGACTGTTTGCTTTGATTACTTGTTATTCTTGACCTAACACTCTAACAGAGCTTGTCAACAATTTAAACACTAAGGGCTGCTGTAGTGGGGCCTTGTCTAACTCATAGGTGACATAAAGATTTGGCTGTACACTACAGTAGGCTCTCCAAGAGTACCTGGAGATCCAGTTCGAAGGTATGCCTACACTACAAAAAAATACACTTCCGTGATGATACGTGTTTGTCACAGTAGGTCGCGTTTTTTTTCATGCATGTACATCCATGACAAATTTATGACAGAATCAAGATAGTCATACCTATGCTGTCGTAGAAGTGTTCCGTGACATTACTAAAATTATCATCACGGAAGTGTCCACTTCCATGACAATAAATCGCGTGTCACAGAAGTGCTTTCGTCAAGGGTGACCGACACGTGGCATCCATCGTAACGGAACACCGTTAAGCTATCAGGTAGGGTTTTGGATCCGATAACCCGTTAACAGCCCCGACCAATGGGGATTTTCCACGTGTAAAATCATCATTGGCTAGAGGAAACACGTGTCGGCTCATCGTTGGGACAGATGTCATCCACTCATTGGACAGGAGGCGCCTATGATAGGTCAACACGTGGCACGGCCCAACAGTGGCCCATTCCGGTGAAAAAGGCCGGCCCAGTAAAAATTAGCAGGCCGGCCCATATAAGGCCTACTTGTGTCAGGTCCATTTAAGCCCACGACCCATACGAGATGTGCCAATTCGGCCCGTTAAACATTTGACACTATTGCAGCCCATCGTCAGTTCGAGCCCGCTAACAGCCCGCTATATATTTGGGCTCAATATCGGCCCGATGAGATTTCGGCCTGTTAACGACCCATTTAATGGATGGGCCAATTTTCAGGATGTACATATTTCGGCCTTTTAGCGACCCATTTAAATGTTGGGCTAATTTCCGGACCGGTGTGTCTTTAAGCCTGTTGACGGCCCATAAATCTGATGGGCCATTTGTAGTCGGACCTGAGTTTCGGCCTTTAAGCGGCCCATTTAAGTGTTGGGCCAATTTCTGGCCCGGTGTCACTTTTAGCCTGTTGACGGCCCATAAATCAGTTGGGCCAATTGTAGTCAGACCTGAGTGTTGGCCTTTTAGCGACCCATTTAAGTGTTGGGCCAATTACCGGCCCTGTGTGCCTTTCGGCCTGTTAACGAACCATAAATGAGTTGGGCCATTTGTAGTCGGACCTTAGTTTTGGCCGCTTAACGACCCATGCCCTTCATGGTCCAATACCGGCCCGGTTTCTCTTTCGGCCAACTAAAGGCCCACAACACAGTTGGGCCATTTACAATACGACCTGACTTTTGGCCTCTTAGCGGCCCATGCTCTTCATGGTCCAATACAAGCCCACTATCTCTTTCGGCCTGCTAAAGGCCTACAGTATAGTTGGGCCATATGTAGCCCAAACTTAGTAACGGCTTGTTAACGGCCCGTGAAATAAATTGGGCCACCTGTTGCCCGCTTCGATGTCGGCATGTTAACGACCCAGGAGGTAAGAGGGCCAACCATTAACTTTCGGCCTAGTAACGACCCATTAACTTAATGGGCCCACTAAAGTTCGTTCATGTCTTTAGGCCAAATTAGATAATTTGAGCCCATTACGACGATCAAAGGTACGACATACAGGGAATAACGTTGCACATCCAGAATATATTACAGGAAATTAAATCCACTGGGCAATCAAAGATTGATGCCAGTGCAAATAAATGAGCAGAACCTAACCATCTACAACGACACAATCTGCAACCTCAGCACAGATGATGCCCATAAGCATGTGGGCAAGTTCTTGATGCTTTGCCACACTGTCTCTGAAAACATTGAACAGTTGTTGTGTCGCACGACTCTGCACCTCTGATTCATCCACCATTTCCATCATTGCTTCAGCCATTAATTGGTTCACAAACATACATTTATTTTGTTGCATTCGAGACAGAGGATGCTGAACAGATTCAGATGGCGATTTTGGCAGGCTTGTATTATTGATAGTGGAGAGTGTCTTGACCACTGCATCATAACATAAATTAGGACGGGAACCAAACAGATTAATCATGAGTTATTGCCATATTACCTGGCCTAGATTTACTGGAAAGAAACAATGGGGTTGCCTTGCTGTTTTCAGAGTTTGTCTTCTTATCTTCAGCAGCCTAGACAAAATCAACACACTAGCATTGCTATCATTGGCCAAGTCAGATAATAGGAAAGCAACATTCACAGAATGAACGTTTGGGCAACTAGCCTACACCAAATTAACACAATATGGCACAACTATCATCAGCCAGGTAAGGTAATACGAAACCAACATTGACACAATGAATGAATGGGCAACCAGAGAAGCACTACAATTCAGTAATGTGCGTGATATGAGATAGCACATTCATGCAGCTCAGTACGCAAAACTACCAGGCAGTTTTCCTTACAGAAAACAACATTGGCGCCTTTAACATTTTGCTACAACTAATTTTAGATCAGATAAAGGTTAGATTCACGCCGATTAACAAAATACATGCTGATGTAAAAATATAGTGATATACAACAGGTACTTACATCAGCACTGGAGCACAGAGAATTCCCGCAAGATATTTTCCTCGAATACGATCCCAATGGAGGAAGTCTTGTATCATTTAACCTTATTTTCTAAAAGAGAGACTGGTAAGAAACATGTAGAAAATATGACCAGAATGCTATAAAATTTCATGATGGAAGGATACGCACACGCTTCTTAGAATGGAGTTGACATTCTTTTGCTGGAATGGAGCGGACTAGTTCTTTGTCCACTTGAATCTGCTTATTATCAGTGGGAGTTGGGTTTCTCTGTGCTGGAGTAGTATCTATGAAAAATGGAGTTGGTTTATTATCTCCTGGCGTTTGGATCTTTTGCAAAGACCTGGTTTGTAACCCTTCAGATTCTAACATAGCCGTCTTCCCCTTGCATGCCTTATATAGAAGAATGGTGATTCAGTTATAAAACATGCTATATCAGAGATGGAATAGGTACTGAAGAATAGAAAGGCATGACATATTGACATGTATTCACTCCATCCGGAAATAAATGGATGGGTCTAGGAGTATTTCAGTTCTAGATACATCCAGTTTTATCCATTTTTGCGATATTTAATCCGGACAGAGGGAGTATGATGTAAGAGCTAGGGATACGACATGACAACACAGTAAAAAAAACTGAAAAACCCATTGCAGAACCAAAGTATTCAAACCCACTGATATGAGATAGTACACTCATGCAGCTCAGGATGCAAAACTACCAGGCAGTTTTCCTTGCAAAAATCAACATTTTGCTACAACTAAATTTAGAGCAGATAAAGGTTGGATTCACGCCGATTAACAAAATACATGCTGATGTAAAAATATAGTGATATGCAACAGGTACTTACATCTACATTGGATCACAGAGAATTCTTGCAAGAATCTTTCCTCACAAATGATACCATTGTAGAAAATCTTCTATCTGTTAAGCTTATTTTCTAAAAGAGAGATGGGTAAGAAACATGTAGAAAATATGATCAGCATGCTATAAAATTTCATGATGCAAGGATACGCACACGCTTCTTAGAATTGAGTTGACATATTTTTGCTGGACTGGAGCGGACTAGTTCTTTGGCCACTGGAATCTGCTTATTATCAGTAGGAGTTGGGTTTCTCTATGCTGGAGCAGTATCTATAAAAACTGGAGTTGGTTTATTATCTCCTGGCGTTTGGATCTTTTGCAAAGGCCTTGTTTGTAACCCTTCAGATTCTAACATAGTCGTCTTCCCCTTGCATGCCTTGTATAGAAGAATGGTGCTTTAATTATAAAACATGCGGCAGCAGAGAGATGGAATAGGTACTGAAGAATAGAAAGGCATGACATATTGACATGTATTCCCTCCATCCGGAAAAAGTGGATGGGTCTAGGCGTATTTCAGTTCTAGATACATCCTTTTTTATCCATTTCGGCAACATGTAATCCGGATGGAGGGAGTATGGTGTAAGAGCTAGGGATACGACAGGACAACACAACAAAAAAACACTAGTTGAATGTAAAACTGTATGCTAGCGGAATACATACAGAAATAACTAAGGCAACATACACGTGTATGATTGGGAAAATAAGATGGCATTGCAACAGAGCACTAGAACAACACTTCAATGTAAAAAAACATGGTATCATAGAGAGATGAAGTACATACTGATGAATAACAATGCATAAGATATTCAGAAGCATGATGTCCAAATTAAGTAGATGGCATTGCGATAGAGTAGAATGACAGTACTTGAATTTGAAAACATGTTATCATGAATGGAATAGGTACTGAAAAACAGGAAGGCATGACATATTTACATGCATGATCAGCATGCTAAGCACATGGCATTGCAACAGAGTAGATACACTCCAGGACATTATATGCATGTTGTACCCATATCACAGGCCAAGTTAGAGCAAGGACCTTGTGGGGTGAAGAGGATTCATCACCTTTCTGCAAGTCTTCTGAAGAACTGCCTTTACATGTTCCATCATATTGGGTATCATTGATATCAAGTTTATTGGCCTTTACATTGCTCCGTGAGCTTCTTGTGGATATATCAGTGTGTGCAATTATATCTGACATGCATGGAAGACAACTAGTAGTTAGATTTTTGTAATGAGTGCATGTTGGAGACGACATAAATAGTAGGACTGGGTTAACTAGCAGCAGCAGGTCTCATAAACTAAAGGGAGAACACAGATGAAAGCTACAAAAAAATGTATCATTTGTACTCGAGATTAACTAGATGGCACACAAAAGTATTAAAGAACAACATAGGAAATACTAGAAGTGGTATAATACTATAATCACCAGCCTGTGGGATAGCATTGGCTGATGGATGATAACTATGGAACAGTGTTACCTAAAGAACAAGTATCTTAGCTGAACTATGGAACATCGTTAACTCCTGAACAAGACTCGTAAGAGATTAGCATGAATATACAGTGAAATGTGATGATCTATTTTCCATGCTTAGATGAATAACAAAGCCATAAATGTTGCACACAAGTAAGATGAGGGTACAACCTATCTGGCTGCCATCCATAGGAGTGAGCATCATGTGCTGAATTGTCGATGGCCCTGCAGTTGTTGTGGTTGTGCATGTCGGGAACGTGCATTTGATGCAGGGAACTGTTGAGTGGGGACTATAGCTCCCTTCTGGTGTATGCTTCCCTTGTTGGAGCAGCAGCGGTGAGTCGGAAGATGGTGTGTCTGAAGATGCAGATAACGCATAATGTTAAGAACGACATATCTCTTTGATCTGAAGAAATACACTAAGAGATCAACATCAAGGTATGAGAGTGGTCACACGTTTGTTGACTGAAGACTAAATTGGGGTCACACGATTTTATTTTATTTTGGTACTGTCCGATCTACGCCGGATGGCTGGTCGTCTTGTGCCTCTCGGCTGACACTGTTCAGAATCTTCCCCGAAGAGCCAGTGACCAACGGCAGAGCAGCCTGCCTCCGCCATCCGTGGCCCCGGCCAAAACCCCGCTCCCCGCCCCACCGCACTGCCATGGTTGCGCCGCCCCCGGGCCAATCCACAAAGACTCCCCGTCATCCAGATCCGGTGGCGGCAATACCATCAACCCACGCAACTCTAAAAGATAGCCATCTAAGCGCTGCTTCCGCGGTGAACTTGCGGCCCCGCACCCTTACGTTAGACACCAGCCAACCGGCAGCCTAGGAGCTCCGCCGCCTCGAGGGGTGCTGCTTCCCATTGCAAATCGATTGGCCCAGAATAAAAATTCAGACAACTGACGCCTAAATAAAGTGATTTGAGATGAGGGTGCGACCTATCTGGCGGCATGGTGAAGTAGGCAGGTCCAGCTGCCGAGTCGGTGAGGCCGGCGCGGTTGCAGTGGCGACCGGCGGCAGGGAAAGAGCGATGTCGCGACGGTCGACGGCTACGCCGAAGCAGCGCCAGGACTCTGGACGGATCCAAAGTTGGAGCCGCTCCGGCGCCGTGAACAACGGTGGGGGTGAATCGGCTCTGGTACGGTTCACGCGGCCGTCGTCGAGGCAGCACCAACAGCACGGAGTAAGAGGCACACGGCCCAGTGCACGACGGCAAATGGACAGCGTCTCCGGCATTAGGGAGGAGGGCGGCTGTGAAATTGGTGCGGTGGGGGCGCCATGGAGGTGGGGCTAAGGTTTCGCAGATCGGGAGAAGGGAGCTTCCCCGGGAGAAGGTGATTTGGCGCCCGCAAGGTATGAATGGGGGCGGGCGGGGGGGAATTGGGAGGGGAGTGGAACCATGTCTTATGGACGCATCTGTCTAAAATGTGAGGGGGAGTTACTGTTCTACCCGTGCCTATAGACTTCTCGGCTTGGTCTGTGTACTGAGGGTCGGGGATAGTAGAGTAACTTTGCTTCTCTGGGCGGGAGCGATTTTGGGCGAGGAGGGCGTGTTTTGAACTATAGTGGGTGCGAGCGATTTCGGGCGAGGAGAGCGTGTTTTGAAATAGTGGGCGCGAGCTCTTTCGGGCGAGGAGAGCGTGTTTTGCCGACCATGGTTTATGAATTATTTGGCACATGTCATTTCGGCTGAGGAGAAGGCGCGCTTGGATGAAGTTACGAACTTACCCTCGATGTACAACGGGCCAATTGATGCGTGTCCCACATAGGACGGTAATTTCACGTCTCCCATTTATTTGCTCGGGCGAATTCCACCGAGCAGAGAGGATGTTTAATGGTTCGTTCAAATTCTGGGAGAACAAGCATCCACGTCTACCTTACCAAGCTGATTTGGATCAAATTTTGAAATATTAGCTTGCCACTTCTTTTTTAGATGGAGAGATGATGCTCGGGAGCAATGTGTTTTTACATGCTTGTTGCTAGCGATTTACTATATGACAAATAGTTGACCCACTCAAAAATGCGAATCAAACCCAAAATGAAATATCTCTATTCAATGAAATAGCTCATTCAGTAGGTCAAAATAGTGAACTAAATCCAAAATTGAACACCTCAATCGAGTAGCATGTTGTACAGTATTATAGTACTCCATGAACATGTTGAAAGTCAAATTAATGAACGTGTTTGATATACGCATGTATCCGTTCATGTGCGGATTGCAGACAACATGTTCTACAATTTAAATATTTGAATGCAAGTTTATATCGAAACATGGTTTATATCAGTCTTTGATGCATAAAACGCGACCTCCCCCTCTCCTGTACTCCTGTTCTCTCTCTCTCTCTCTCTCTCTCTCTCTCTCTCTCTCTCTCTCTCTCTCTCACCGACAATCTTCAATTCTGTCGCACGCATCCGACACAAAAACCTTGTTGGTCCCTCTCCCTTTCTCTCCATCTCTCTCTCTCTCTCTCTCTTTGTGTGTGTGTCCGTGGGGGGGGGTCTTTCTAGTTCGCATGCATATATACACCATCTATAGGTCTCTCTCGCACACTATGTATGATACTCTAGCTAGTCCAAGCTAGATATCTTGGGTGCACTCATCATACGCACACAGATTCCTTGGCTCTTTGCCTGTAACTCTCTCACGCACCACTATGTCGTCTCGGAGCTCTTCCCCCCCTCTCTCAAACTCTCCATCCACCTGGGTCACACATACACATGCATATCTCACTCGCACTCAATAGGCCCATCTAAAACTCTATTTCTCCCCCTCGTTCTCTCTCCATCTCACACGCGCACACACACAATATCATGCCCAGCTAGCCAAGTATGATGGTCTCTCACTCAATTGTAGGCACGCGCAGTCCCCCCTATATGTATATGACTAGCTAATCTTAGTCTCCATCACAAACATGTGCATGGTCTATCTCGATTTATCTTGGGGGCATCTTTCTATCGCGCACGCACTCCCTCGATCTCCCACCCATATAGTCCCCACATGATCTCGACGGGATCTGTCTATCACAAACACACCCTCTCTCCCTCCCCATGCGTCCATGCCATCCATGTGTCCCTCTCAGCCTTTGTTCCTTGTTGGCCACACCTCTATTGGACATGTGCTACATGGGTGTCTCTCTCCGTTGCAAACAATCACACACTAGCTATCTTCGTGTATCTCCTCGCCTCGCTTTTCCATCTCGGAGATGCATGCGTGATATGTTCGCATAAGAAACGAAAAAACACACACTCTCTCTAATTTATCGTTTGTTGTCACTTTCTCTTTCACACACATACTCTTTTTGCACACTTACTCATTCTCCTTCACACGCACTTGATCTGTCTCGACTGAGGCACTCTCCTCGGTCCATAGCATATAGATTTACTGAAAAGTCAAACATCACAAAGTTTGACCATGTACGTGGAGAAAAAGAATTACATCTAGTACGGCAAACATATACCATTAGATTCACCATGAGATGTAGTTTTGTATGATGTATCTTTGGTATTGTAGATATAAATAACATTTGCGTAAACCTGATCAAAGTTTCCAAAGTTTGACTTCTAAAAATTTTACACACTGCATTATCGAGCGGATGGAATATCTCTTTCCCCCTCTCAGCTATCTGACGCACCACTCAGCCTTATCGGGGCTCCTCAATCTCTCTCAAACTTTATTGGTCAGTTTGGTTCGTGACCTGACCCTCATGCCTTGATGGCCGGTACTGCCTGGTGTGGACGTGAGATGTAAAATAATTCTGCCTGGCCAGGCTTGTGTGGTGCTGAAGCGTTTGGTTCATGCCTGGGCCAGACAAAGCATCAACGTCCCATCAATCAATCCATGCATCAATAATTTAATGCTAATATCCATCCATGTTGCTGTTAGCCTTGTGGCCACACGACTAGGCACGGCCAGGCGTTTGAAATCGGTCGCCTGGGCCAGGCTACTTGCAGTGTCTGGAGTTTAGCCAGGCTAATTAAAGTGCAAGGGAACCCAGGTCAGGCGGGCTTTCTTTTTCACAGGGTAGCAACTAAACAAGCGTGCATGAAATCCAGCCACAACCCCAGGCCAGGCAAAAGATGCTCAGGACGCAAGCCAAACTGGCCTTATATCTCCCTGGTTCACACATACACATGTCTCGCTCGCGCTATACATATAGACCCATCCAACACTCTCCGCCCTTGTTCTCTCTCCATGTGACACGCACCCCCGTAAGTACCATAACCCCTCAATCCATCATAGGCGCAAGCACTCCCCCCCTAAGTATGATTATCTCTTACTAGCCATTAGGAATACATGTATTGTCTCCTTCCATCCATACGTATATCTCGATATCTCTCGGGGCATCTTCTATCGCGCACACACCTTGTCACTCGATCTCCCACCCATGTAGTCCCATCACGATCTCCAGGGGATCTCTCTATGACAAATATACACTCTCTCCTCCCCATGTCTGCATTTTCTCTGTACATCTCTCTCGACCTCTCTCCCTTGTTTGTCAGACCCCTCTTGGCCACGTGCTAGGGATCTTGCTCTCTCGGTTCCAAACAACCACACACTATCTCCTCACCTTGCCTCCGTTGTCGAAGATGCATGCGTGATATGTATGCATAAGACACGCACGCTTTTTCTCTACTTTTGTCGTGTGTTGTCCATGTCTCTTTCACACATGCACACACACTTTTTTCACTCTCTCTCTCTCTCTCTCTTGTTAGGGACTCTGTCACATCCATAAGCATATGGATGTTTTGAAAAGTCAAACCTCAGAAACGTTTGACCAGGTATATGTGGAGAAAAACATTTACATCTGGAACGATCATTAGATTCATCACAACATGTACTTACTTCATACTATCATTTATCTTTGGTATTGTAGATATAAGTAATTTCTTTATAAACTTGGTCAAAGTTTCAAAAGTTTGACTTAAAAAATGTTGGAACTACATTATCGAACGGAGGGAGTAGTTCTTTCTCTCTCTCTCTGCTATCTCTCACGGGCCTCCACTCTCACTCGAACTCTCTATACAGAAGGATTATATGCTCACTGTGTCAGCGTATAGCTCCGTATATTGTTTAGTTGACCGGTCAACCAATCCACATGTTGCCTTGTCAGCTCGTGTTCTGTATCTTCATGTGCTGGCCCATGTGGCAGTGGGTGAAAATAAGTAAACTAGAGGCCCATCTGACACGTGGTGAAGTAAACAAAGTTGAAACCACTCGGGGTAGCACCCCGCACGCTAGTAAATTGAGGGCGCATTAAGGAAAAACTTCTTGCGCGCGAAGGATGCACTCGCGCACAATTCACCACTGCACGGCGGCATGCACAGAAGGACGCACTCGCGCACACCCAGCACACAACACACACCAGCACACGTGTACACCAGCGTCGCCGCCGGTTGAGATGGACGGCGAGGCAGCCAACAAGCAGAGGCGGCTCGAGCCAAAACCGCATCCGGCGAGCCTGGACTTCATCAGCAGCCTCCCCGATGACACGCTGCTCGTCATCATCGGCCTCCTCCCCACCAAATGTGCCATGCGGGTCGCCCTGCTCTCCCGACGATGGAGCCCTCTCTGGCGCTGTGTCCTCCTCAACCTCACCGTCGACAGCTGCCTCTGCGACGGAGATTGCAAACGCATGGCTGCAGTCTCCAAGATCCTTTCATCGCACCCTAGGCCAGCCAAACGCCTTGACATCCGCATGTTCAGTACCAACTGCAAGGTTCGTATGAGCGAATGATATTGGTACCTCTTGATGACACGACAATCTTATGCAGCCAGCTGGTCTAATATGTTCTCTTCTTTTGCAGGAAAAAAAGACCCGAAAGTGAAAAATGTGCTGCACTATAATAATCTCATCGAATGCCTTGATCTCCATCTTACAGAAATTGATTTGATCGACTACCGAGGCAGCGCATCTGAGATTAAATTGGCCAGGTTCTTTGTTCTGGAGGCAAGTGTGCTCAAGGTAATGAGGTTTGGCATTCTCTGGCGCAACAATGAATGGCGTATTGATCACCGCAAGCGTCTAAGCCTAAATGACAAAGTCTCCGCATAAGCTGAATTTGTTTTTGAAACATCAAGTGGCCAGAGACTTGAAAACTTATTTGCCCATTAGTGACTTGTCAGGGTGGTGGATTTTAGTTTGTACGATAATGCTGCATCCACCTAAAGTAACGAAAGTTCTTACGTAAACTTCCTAGTAATTCCCTCTTCGTAGGTGCAGCATTACTCCTAACATTTGTAATATCAGTTTGAAACTTGTAATGTTGTCGTGTCCTATTCCCGCGTTTTCAAAATCCTGCGAATCAAACAGGTCCTGAGTTGGTGATGATGTTGTGCCTCCCATATTTCACCAATAGACGTCAGATCTAGATCTGACGCATACAAACCAAGCTTCTCCATTTTTGCAAAAAGATGCCTGCACTTGTTCCCTATTTACAAACAACTCCTTGTCTCTCACAATCAGCCTCATCTCCTCCCCACCACATCTAGGAGTAGAAGGCCGTGGAAAAATCTGGCGCGATGGCCGCTGCTGGAGCCATCCACCCCCAATCTTGGTGTTCCGTGCAATGCACCTACGCACGGGAAAATATGTCGAACAAGGCTAGTTGTAAGCAGGCTAGCTCTACAGCCATGATGATAGTGACTGCAGACGGTGAGGCTGACTATGGTATGCCGAACACGGCGCCTATACTCAGGTGTCATCTCTGGCGCAGGGTCTTGTGACTTCACTGTGAGGAGCAGCACGTAATAATTTGACCAACGGGTAGTACAGTGCTAGTACTCCTCCTACTACATTGGTAGTAGTACTAATAGTACTAGTAGAACCATCGTCTGGATTTAGGAGTACTACCACGTCCATCTGGATTTTAGTATTTGACTAGCAATATCTAGTAATGCATGTCACCAAAAATGTACTACTCCCTCTGTAAATAAATACATGGTGTTTTATTCCTATCGGCGAGAGAACTTAATGTTTTTTTGCTACTCCTAACTAGAGTACTAATAGGATTACATGCAATGAACTAAACACTGCATGTCATGTTTGGTAGTCTCAAGTCATTGAAAGCATGCACGGCCCACATCTCTCATTGGTTGATATGTCACAAAATAAGAAACAAGGAGGGAGTTAATGCACCGTGCCTAAGTATTTTGGGATTATTTGGTTTTCGTAAGGTGACTTACACAACATTTTTGTTTACATGCATTAACATTTTATTAGTTAAATCAAAGGTCAAAACTTGGCGCAAAATGCAAAGGGGACCAATAAACCAGTAAACATCAAACTTCTCTCGTTTGGACCCAACTAGAGGTCCGGTGAGATGACTATACTGCACCGGCACGGAGGGGGACGTAGCTTCATTGACTTATGGCAACTGCCTTTGGGTGAATGACACGAGGCCCCAGGGGGTGGCTGGCCCACCTATCATACAGCCAAAGGAAGGTGCAGTAGAGGGCCGAGGAGTAGTACGAAATCCTACGCACCTACGCACGCTAACCAAGGGCTGAGTGATCACTCGAATCGCAAGATCAGTTGACTAGAAGCTACGCTAGACCCATGGAGGCGATGAGCGCGAGCATTAGCCAGCTGTGCCAGATGGTCCACGACGCCGGCCTACAGCCCGGCACCGAGGAACGTCTCCAGGTAGTATTTCTTGAGACCTCCAGGGCGTGGGGCTGCTTGGACGACAACTTCGTTTCCTTGTTCGTCGAGGTCCTCGTCGGTTTCCTCGACAAGTTCACCGTCGTCAAGAAGCTTGCAGATGACTTTGACGTAAGCCTCCAGCCGACGCGCCCAGGCTCTGTGATGCCCGCCACCTTCAACGGCCACTATGGTAACAACCTCTTCGACGCACTGGTGGCCCTGCGACTGCACGCCGTCGCGCCGGAGAATGTCCACCTCGAGGTCGCGCTCGCCGCGCAGCGCCTGGCGCAGCAAGACACCATCGACATAATCACCCACGTCTACGCGCAAATCGTCCACAAGGACTACTACATGCAAGAGGAGGACGATAGGACGCTGGCCTTCTTGGAGTGCAGGGCAACCTTGGACGGCACTGTTCAGAAGCACGTTGAGCTCGCCGCCAACGCCGTTGCTCCTCACACATCGGTTGGTGACCTAGCGCACTAGGGCGTGAGGATGTCGTTGAACGTTGATGGATCCGTATCTATTTTTATCTTTCCGTCAAATCCATGTAGTAGTATATGATACTACAGTAATTATCTTACCTTTCGCATCAACTTTATAATTTTCGTAGGTACTCCATGCATGAATGGCGCCAGAACCAAACTTCTCATTACTCTAGGCAAAATCATTATTTTCTATCTATCGGTCGCGCCATGGAGCAGAACCAAATTTTACAAGTTACGAGTTCAAAAGGAAAAGCCTGTCGTGTTCGCGTCGCACCCCCACACGGTTGGTCCGGCACGCCGCTCAAGCGGGAATGCGTGCAGTGTTGTATTTTCACTTACAAGTGGGACCGTAGTTGAGCAAACCGACTATCGGCAAACCCCCACCCCGCCCACCGCGCGATGGCTGAGAAAACAAGAGGGAGAAGAGATGGTTGTAGCACGGACTCCAAGAAAATTGGTGTCGGATGGGACTTGTGTGGGTGGCGTGTGCCGTACTGCTATACGTGAATGCTAGTTATGGCCCATGCCACCCCACTATATTGAGCCTATATCGAGGTACGTAGAACAAATTTCCTGCAGTTCGTGCTCAGCCCTCCTCTATCTCTCTTCTCAGCCAGCCAGCGGACGCGTGGAGCCCATCGTCTGTTTGCTCACATGCGGCCCCACATGTCAGTGAAAACGCAAGAGGACCCATTGAACCTGCACATCTTTCACCTCGATGTGCTAGTGATGAAAAACAAATCCAATAAAGATCTTTGGTGGCCGCTTTTGGAGTTACTCCAGAGTAGTAAGATTCTATTTACAGTTTAACCCAAGATGCACATCTCGTGGCTTCAACTACCACTCTATTTTCTTTCATGACACGACCTGGATGTTGTATGTCCCACATGTCGGCAAAAGGAGGAAGAACCCGACCAAATCTTCGGTTCTGCTCTTGGATTAGACTAGTTGTGCTAACTTAAAAATTTTATTGTGTACTCCCTCCATTCCAAAATACTTGACTTCCATTTGTCCAAAAATGGATGTACCTATATACTAAGACATGTCTAGATACATATATATTTTGACAAATAGAAGGCATGTATTGTGCAACGGAGGGAGTAGAATGGATGCAAGTTTTTGTATTGGGAAGAAGAGTACATCCATATATTGATAGAGCGCATTTTAGTAGATGTTCTATCACTTTTAGCTAGTAGCACAAAGGCTAGAGATGAGATTAGTGCACTTGTTGATACTCCTACTAGAATAGAGGCTAGACATGAGACTAGATGCGAGGAAGCAACGTCTACTTCTTTACACTCGAAGAAGAAAGAAGCACGCAAGATCGAGCCTCCGCAGATCAACAATGAATGCATCGAGAAGGCCCTAATCCAACTTACAGGAGTAGTAAAATGTATTCTTGTGGTTCTTGTTTTCTTTGGTCTTGCCTTTATAGTCAAAATTATCGTTGGAGTTCGTGCAAAACAGAGGTCTGTTTGGGGTCGTGCGTTGGAGTTGGCCTTACAAGTGGGACCGTAGTTAAGGAAACCGACTATCGGCAAACCCCCACCTCGCCTGCCGCGCGATGGCTGAAGTTAGAGAAACGACGAGGTTGAAGAGATTGCTCTAGCACGGACTCCAAGAAATAATATGGTGTCAGATGGATGTGGTGGTGGCGGCGTGTGCCGTACTCCTGGACGTCAATGCTTGTTCTGGCCCATGCCACCCTACCACTCCTACTACTTACTCCTACTATATAGTATACTAGTATCGAGGATTCGAGGTGCTGGTTATGTACAACGAACACATTAACATATGGTTACAGTAAAAACACCCGCCCGACGCGCGAAGCATGTGAAGCTAGTACAAATAGTGTACTACTATTGTTGATTGGCCTCATCCGATAACCTGTTGCAATGCACGTACAATTATGTACTCGGAAAATATATTTTTTCCTCGTCGCACCACTCACTCAGAGAAGCGACTCGAAAGCCATTCATAAATTTGGTAAGTTTATCACAGGCATATCATTTTATTACATACAACAGGTCAACAACCCACATCGACAACGAGGATACAATATAAATACTAAAGTTTTCACCACACAACAAATAACAAGCCATGAAATGAACTTCAACTCAACCATTCCGTGGCGTTGGAAACGCTTGCTTTGAAGCACAAGTGATTCTCTGGGATGGGCCATCCGTTGTCGATCTGGAGACCAACGCAGGAATGATCATCCAGGCTGAAGCAGCCTACTATATCAGTACCAGGGTAGGGAACCACCCAAATGTCCGAGGTATAGACACAGTTGCTTCTCATAAATGTGTCAACAGCAGTTGGATCGCCTTTCACCATCATCGGATAGCTTTGTCCAAGGAAGAGCGAGTTTTCTCCAACACTATCAATTCTGTACCAGGGAGAAGGAGTTGGCGCTAGCACACTAGTATCCATCCCGAATACCATGCAACGGGTGTTGGAATAGGTCCGGAGAGTGCGACCATGGGAGACTACACCTGCTTCCCTAGCAGTAACATCATCAGTGGGCTGTATACACACAAGAAGAGGTGATCCATCGGAATTAGTTGCCAGGCTCCACAGAGTATATCGGCGCTGCTCATCCTCATGCTCGTGATCATCACCATCGTCATCTCCCCCTTGGTTGTAAAAATCTTCAAGTATAGGTGGTGGGATGTTCACAGGACCTTGGAAATACAAGAAGAAGGTTAATTAGTAAAGGGAAACTTGCTAACCCGCATGCATGTGGATGAAACAATTATAATTATGGTGGAAGACAAACGTACCGAAACAATGAGGATCCCATGCAAAAACAGTGCCACGAGAGGTGGAAGCAAACACAAGATCCTCATATTCAATTGCATCACAGTACACATCCGTGTATAGAAACTGATTTTTGAGTAATATTCATCCAGTTGAACCACGAAGGATGGCAACTAGCTTGTCGAAGATAGAAACAACTTGATAGTTCTTGTAATTCCAAGAGCGGTTGGGAACTCGACAAATTGCTATCTTCAGTACATGTCAGTCACCATGATCGTATTTGAACGTACGTAGATCATCTGTGTGCTCAACCTCAGGGCACTCGGAGATTTTTGGAAGTGGAACCCGGTGACGAGTGTACACATTCACAAGTTCCCACTCGCAATTGTACCCAAAATAAACAACCCAATCTCCATTTGCGCCAGCCTAGGACTTACCCTTAAGCGATGGCATCTTGACATCACACGTATCATTATCAAGCGGCATCAACTTGCACAAGGCGAGGTCTCCGTCGTCCGCTCGCCAGCGAGCAGGGTCATGGCGAAGAAGATAGGGGAGATCAAACTGCTCCTGGACCCTTGGGTTCCTTGCAATGATGTTATTAGTTGAGTCGAGAATGGGCTTGAACGAACCTGCCATGTTAGCCAAGGTGATGGCGTCGCACCGATCAATGAGTTCCTCCACCACGTCATCTTTCAGATCGGGGCAAGAATAATGGGGTCGTTTCCGGCCTGTTCCCTCCATGGAGAAGACGATCGAACAATGGCAGAAGAAAGGGTGAAGGGCTGAAGGAAAATGGAGGGAGAGGAAGAGCGTGTGATAGCAGTTCCAAATCGAGAGGGAAAGGCGAAGAGTCGGTGGACGGCTGCGAGTTTGCCACGGTTCACGAAGAGGCGCCCCGGCCTACACGTCCGTTCAGAAATACTCCTACTACTCGCCGTCGTCTCACTGATATGTTGGAACGGGACCACATGTCAACGAAACATGGTGTGTAATTTCTCGTGCAAAATGCGATCTGGCCGCGTTGGCCTGAGGTGCCGCATTAGTTATCGACCTTTATTTTTTAATGGCGTGCCGATCAGTTTTGAAGCACGACTAACTGGTACTGTACGCAGAGAAAATATAAACTACTATACCACTACCCCACCTCCAGTACTAGTAGTATAAAAAAGATATATAGGCTGGAGCTTCAGCGCTTTCTTGCTAAGGGCTGCCCACTTGCTTCTCACACTACCACCCTCTCTCCAGATCTAAAAAATACGGCCCCTCTCTCCCTCCTCACCGGTGGTCACAAATCCGCCGAGGAAGAAAAGGACGTGCAGCGTTGACACACTCGTCGTCGGCGAGCAAGGTCACGCACTGACGACAAGGCCGTCCTCTCAGACCTAGCGCCCGCGCGGGATGGCCTCCGTCCCCAAGCTCGCTGTCGTAGTGTGTGCGGAGGACGACGACCACGAGCGAAGCCACTTCCCGCTAACCCTCAGGTATGCTACCTCTTTTCGAGCCACAACCTTGTTCTATTGCCCCATCTGCTACGTCGTTGCATGTGGATCTTTTTCCACTCCACCATCTTCCCAATGTGCTATCCTCTACTCTGCTGGCCACGCAGACGAAAACCATAATTTGCACTATTAAAGGAAACCATACTTCATGCAGACTAATCCATGTCTGGGTTGAATAAGGAAAGGAAGGGAGTCTGTACTGTCCAAGAGAGTAGGCATCGAACCCGCATCTAGGTTGAAAAGGGGAAAATCAGTAGCTAAGGAACGAGTCTCGTGTCTCTTGGTTGAAGAAGGGTAGAAAGGCATGACAACGCAATAGAGAATGACCAGGTCGATCGGTTTGTTGTCCTCGCATAGGAAAAAGGTGGCTAAAGAGAACAAAAATGGGACGTAATCCACATATGCTGCCTGGATATTTGTTGCTCTGGGCAACCATACCTCCCTCACCACTCTGCGTCCATGGAGGTACATCGTACTGGTGCGCCCACTGTCCGAATGGGCCTCCCATGCTCTTATTGCCACTTTTTTGCTATTAGTATAACGCCAGCAGTCAAGTCAAGCAATGCTACTGATAAAGTGATGCCACATTTAACTAATGTCACTCTCAATCTAATGCCACCCATAAATTTAAGCAATGCCATTTAATGTCACTGGATTATTTCAGGGTTAGCTGTTGATTGTGGATGTATTAAAGATTTTTCAGCTAAGGCATTCTAATGCTGTTGCACAACCAGTATACCAACGACGAAACTTGTTACTACCTTTAGATTTTTGCACTGTTAATGCTTATAGATTACATACCTCACTTTCATGAGATAAGTTAATTTTTTTGTACAGTGTCACCAAAATGCCAAGGCGCTGATGTCATTTTATTTTGGTTAAACTGCACAGACAATTATGAAGACAAGAGTGGGCACCTCCTCCTCCGGCTGTTCTCTTGAGGAGGTTTGTATGTTTGTCTCTAATGCCTGTCGACTACATACCTGACATCATGATGTAATGTTAAGTCATTTCCTTTTGTACAGTGTCACTGAATTGTCAAGGCGGTGATGGCATTTTACTTTAGTAGAACTGCACAAAATTTGCTTAAAAGAAGAGGAAAGGTCAGGAATGGCTCACTTTTCCAGAAAAAACTATGTATGCCTTCCTGACATCAGCCGCCGTTGCTTTCTTTATTCCTTCAAATAGGTGGTTAGAAACAGTCTTGCTACCTTTTCCCATTAAGAAATTGGAATGCTTATATTTGTGAGTCTATGCTTCAACTAGTGCCACTTTTAGAGTAATCACACTTTCAATATCTATGCAAACAGGGATGCTCGATTTTAGTGGAACTGCACAAAAAGTCCAACTGGTTCAACATTAGGAGCATGTTTTTTCCAAACCTTTATATCCAATTAGTGGCACTATGAGCTGTTCATTACGAAGGTACATGGTTTGCTACTATCTTGACTCTTTTTGTACTGTCATTAGTAATACTAGTGGTTTGCATGTGAATTTATTGGCAGGGTGGACCTACATTGGAGGTGCGGGACAGGATTTAATGATTGGATGCTCAATTTCGGTTGTATCGATTTCACCTCTTCCATCACTGCGAACATGGATATCCTTGGTCTGATGAAGAATAGGCACTATATTTCTGCTCTGGACCAGCAAATCAATTCAGTATGAAATTGTCCAGGGAAAAACATAACTTTATCAGATTGTCCAGTGCAGAACATGACAGATGCTAAGCGGAAGAGACATGTTTAAACCGAAAATACAAGGCGTGGTATATGTTTACTAGCTTCTTGATATTTGTGCAGACAGAGATGTCTGCCCGTTGCTATTTGGCAAACAAACAAAGTGCCCGCAATTTTGGTTGAACCGCACAAGAGAATAGTATAGTCACTGCATGCAGTGCCATTTGAAAATAGACACAGAAAGATTGGATAGTCACTTCATGGACTATAGAAAAGTAGTATTGTACTATTTATTGGCCAACACTAGGTGCTTCATTGCTTTGGTATGATTATACAATGGGCATCATTTTTCCTAAGTTAAAGTTTGTATTCCGAAAATAGTCTCGCCGTGTGATCGAGAGAAGACCAAATCATATTGCAGTGGATGTTCCTCCATCATGTGTGGTTCATTCTCATGGTTCCAGCTATTGGTGAAACCACTTACGTTTGCAAGAGGAATTGTAGACTTCACAAACAAATTTGTCTTTCAGTCTGTACTGAATGTTAGCCAAGAGAAGCATCCATGTTAGTAGGAAGAACAGATGTTTTTTCTAGATCTTTGCTTTTGGAGATACATATTTGTATATGATCTGTGAATCATTGAGATGCATTAACATGTTGATCTTATGTATGGGAATCGTACTAGTGAGTTTTAGTTGCGACGCAAGATCCGAAGTGGCTGATCTTTGCTTTTGGAGCTACATATTTGTATATGATATGTGAATCATTGAGATGCATTAACAGTTACTTATTTCTGTTCGCTCAGTGTTTACAAGTTACTGATCGATCACTAGCTAGCCTACAAATGCGCTCCTGACAGTTTTATTTGCGACGCAAGATGCGAAGTGGCAGTTTTTTGAATAAAAATGCCTACCTCTGAAGAAACTGACAAGCTACACTATCGATCCTACACGGATAAAAATGCCTACCTCTGAAGAAACTGGCAAGCTACACTATCGATCCTACACGGATAAATAGCGGATCACGCACGTACTACCTCCTTTCTAGTTTGCAGGGCTCAATTCAAGAAATGACCTAGTCGATCCTACACGAATAAATAGCGGATCATGCACGTACTAGTACCTCCTTTCCGGTTTGCAGGGCTTAATTCAAACCTCTCACCAACCAAGGTACTCCCTCCGTCCGGGATTTATTAGTCCCGTGAGCAAAGCAGCAAGACCAAGGCATGGCAATAATTAATGGCATGCAGAAGTTTAAGCCTAATTAATTCCAGCGATTTAAGTGGCTGCATGCGTGCCCTCGGCTGCGACTCGTTGCATGCTGCTTCGCGTACTGCCTGCGAGCGATTTTGAGTGCCTGCATGCAGCCGGCCGTAATTAAGGCAGCTAACTGATGCGAAAAAAGATACGCTTTAAATCCGTGCAATCATTATTGACAAGGAGGGAGATGATTCGAGTGCACTCGTTTAACCGCCATGCCGGCGTGTGACCCAGACGGGATGGCACAGTCATAATTTCAGTTTCTCTAGTTTTCCATGGCAAGATGGCGCGCTAAGCCATAATGCATTGAATTCCGATGACCGTCGCGCTACCTTCTGCCTATAAGTACTATTTCCCGGCCTTCTCAGGTGCCACCGTGACCCAACTCGCCATATCCTCATAAGCCCCCGCCGGCCCGGCGTCGCTCGCCACGTCCGCCATGCCCCCGCCCATCCACGGTAGGCGACGCCGGAGGCGGTCACCGCTGGAACTAGTGTTTGGGTTTTCACCAGAAGGCAGACGGAGGGAGGAGGCATTCTATCTGTCTTTAGATGGCAATGCGGAGATCGAGGAGTTGTTGGAGCGCGACCGCATGGTGGAGGAGCAGGAATTGTTGGAGCGCGACCGCCTGGCGGAGGAGCAGCGTATCGCCGATTTGCGCTGCCAGCTGGACATGGAGCAGCAGCGCACCGACGCTCTGAGTCGCGAGCAGAGCGCCCGCAACTGGGCCGACTACGTGGAGGCCGGCGCCCGGCAAATAGCCTTGGAGGCTGTCGGGCACGCACGCCCCGACGCCGATTTTTACTACCAACTCGTCAAGTGGGTTTCCCGCTTGGAAGGCGAAGCTTCGGTGGACCACGCCGGCATAGAAAGGGCCAACGCGCGCGAGCAATGCGCCCTATCGCACCTCTGGCAAGTCCGAGGCGAGGCGGAGGACGCCGGTGCCGGCGTTTAGCATGGACAGCAGATGGTGGCCGGCATCGTCTAGTTAGCTAAGAGTAAGTTAGTACTTGTACGCTACTAGAGTGTTAGTGGGAGTAGATAGTTAACTTGGCTATGATGGTTGTCAACGTGGAAGTTCAGTACTCTATATGTGGATCATACCTGTTACTTTGCTCTGAATGTTGAACTTTCCGTTTGAACGTATGGAATGGGCTACTATTTTTTTAAATGGGTTGTATTTGTCCTCCATGGTTTAGAGGCTGACTTGTGGGCCTAGCAAGTTGACGCATACACAATCAGGAGATGATTGTACGTGGAGAGGATGACAGCAGGGACCCGCCAAGGTCATCGCAGTGCGCAAGCAAGTGCCTCCTTATTTCAAGCCAATAAAAAAATGGCTCCTCCTAGTGGATTTCTGACATCTGGGTCCCATGCCATTGTCAACGTAGTCAATAAACGAGAGAATTGCACAACGAGCGGCTGACACCAGGGACCCAGCAGCTCGCCTAGTTATTTTTGTTTTGCGTTAATTTGATGAATGCCACTCCAAATCTGGTGTATCCAAGAAATGCCACTGCAATTTCCAAACTTTGAAAAATGCCATTTCATGCCATTTCTAGTGGCATTTTTCAAAGTCTGGAGTGGTGTTTTTCAAAGTTTGCAAAAATTGCAGTGGAATTTTTCAAAGTTTGGAAATTGCAGTGGCATTTTTATGAATCGCCATAATTGGAGTGGCATTTATCTAATTTGTTTTTGAGACGGAAGCAGGGTGTCAACTGGGCTGTGCGGGACACTCTGGCCTGTCTAGACATCCTTTTCTTTTATGTTTACCACAGATCAGACTAGTAGTTTTTTTTCTTTCTGAAAATGGCTAGCCCAGTTCTTTTGTGATATGTCAAGTAAGTCACTTTATCAGGCCTGTTGGGCTGCAAATCTTTCAAGACGAGGAGAGCTTCATTCGGCTGGTCGAGAAAATGGCCTATCAGTAATGAGAAATGGGCTGTACATTTTTAAAACACATCAAACCGGCAATTATTTTCAAATATCTTTTTCTCATTTCGAGATTTTAAATTGCATTGATTTTTATGCATGGACAATTTATTGGATTTCATATTGATATACATTTATTTTTTAAATCGGTCTGAATGTGACTCGAAATTTCAGGATTAAAAACAGTTCAGACCGCACCGAAAAATTTCGTATAATTTTTTTAACCGTGGCCACAATATGGGCTGTAATGCTAACATAAAGAATATGGGCTCCAAAAAAACCCGTAAGAATTAGCAAATGGGCTGTAAATTATTTGAAATAATGACAGATGGGTTGTATGCTATTTTCCACAGATTTGAGGCTTTCCACAGATGGCATGTATACTGTTGGATGTCCATCCAACGGCCGTCGTGCTTCCTCAATATCTACTCTTCCTGCTCCAGCCGCTCAAACAGGCGCCGGCAGGACTGCCTGCTCCCTCGTCCCCGTGGCCGGCTATGCTGCCGCGCAGGCCTCACCGCCCCACCGTACTCCCATCACTGGCCTAGCCATCCCTCTAGTCACCCACACCTGATGTTATTCTTCGGCGACGGCAGACGAACCAGTAAACCCTCGTACAGTCATACTCCCCTGCGCGTGGGAAACAAAAACAACGGCCGAGTCTTCCCTGCCTCCGTGCCGTTCCCTTCCTAGGCCTCGCCGTCGTCCACCGCCCTGGTGCTCTCGGCGTGGCGTGGTTAGCATGGTCAACGACCGACATGCATCTGAAGTGGATTGTACGTGGAGAGGCTGGCAGCTGGGTCCACGGCCGCACGCAAGGAAATGCCTCCTTATTACGCGTAAAATAATGATTTCCTCCACCTGACATCTGGGACCCACTGAAATGGCCTCTGTATTTCACGAAAAAACGTTACCGCCGCTGACAGCTCGGACCCACCAGCTATATCTTCGCACGCAAGGAAGTGCCTCCTTATTACGCACAAAAAATGAATACTCCCCCTACTAGCTGGGGCCCAGTATAGTGGGCCTACTAAGTTGACGGGGACAAAGGGCTTTGTCAACTTAGTCAATATGCACGATTCTAGCTCGACTGACCGTACGATGTCCATCCAACGACCGTAGTGCTTCTTCAACCTCTGGTCTTCTTGCTCCAGCCACCCAAAGCGGCGCCGGTCGTGCCGCCTGCTCCTGCCTCCGTGGCCGGCTCTGCTGCCGCGGTGGCCTCACCGCCCCCATACTACTCCCACCGCTGGCTAGGCCATCCCTCCACTCCACTCACCCACACCCCCTGTTATTCTGCGGCGACGGTAGCGCAGCCGAACCAGTGAACCCTCGTACTCCTCTCCACGTGGGCATCCACTGTCGCGTCTTCCCCGGCTCCGCTTCGTCCCCTTCCTAGGCCTCGCCGTCGTCCACCGCCGTGGTGCTGTCGGCGCGGCGTGGACAATGTGGTCAACGACCGAATTCCATCGTAAGAATACTGTACCTGGAGAGGCTGACAGTTGGGTCCACGGCAGCCGCAAGGAAGTGCCTCCTTATTACGCAGAAAATAATTATTCCTCCACCTGACAGCAGGGACCCACCAGACGCCCACCAGTATATCGCGAAAAAACGTTTGCCCCTGACTGTTGGGACCCACCCGACGGGCCACCGTATTTCGTGAAAAAAAACGTTCCCCCTGCTGTCAGCTCGGACCCACCGGAAGTGCCTCCTTATTACGCACAAAAAAAATGAATACCCCCTGCTAGCTGGGACCCACCTTGGGGGGAGGCTGACTTGTGGGCCTACTAAGTAGATGGGGACGGAGGGCTTTGTCAACTTAGTCAACATGCACGGTTCTAGCTCCCGTGACCATATGATGTCCATCCAACAGCCTTAGTGCTTCTTCAACCTCTGGTCTTCTTGCTCCAGCCGCCCAAACCAGCGCCGGTCGTGCCTCGTGCTCCTGCCTCCCGTGGCTGGCTGCGATACGGAGGAGGCCTCACCGCCCCTACTACTCCCACCGCTGGCCAGGCCATCCCTCTACTCACCCACACCCCGTGTTATTCTGCAGCCACGGCAGCCTCACACCGCAGCGAACCAGTGAACCCTCGTACTCCTCTATGCATGGGCATCCACTGCCGCGTCTTCCCCGGCTCCGCGTCTTCCCCTTCCTAGGCCTCACCGTCGTCCACCGCCCTGGTGCTCTCGGCATGGCGTGGTCAACGTGGTCAAGGAACGGCTTCCATCGGACGTGGACTATACGTGGAGAGGCTGACAGCTGGGTCCACGGCCGCAGCAAGGAAGTGCCTCCTTATTACATGCAAAATAATTATTCCTACACCTGACAGCGGGGACCCACCGGATGGGCCACCGTATTTCGTGAAAAAAAAAATTCCCCTGACTGCTGGGACCCACCAGCTATATCTTCGCATGCAAGGAAGTGCCTGACAGTCGGGACCCACCTGGTCGATTCGTACGTAGCGTTGTCATTCTGGTCGCGAACGTGTACGTACATATATACTGGTCGATGTAGAGGCGCGCACGTGTCGTAGTAGAGGCGCGCAGGTAGCATGTACACGTACGTACAGCGGCCAGGGTGCAAGAAAGAAAATATGGCCATGTATGTGTACATATGGGCAGGGTCTCGAACACCTACTCGTGCATACGTACGACCATGGCTCGTGTACATGGCTGCGCCGGAACGGAGAAACAGCATCGTCGTCGTGTTCATGGGGAGGAAACAGAATGCGTCGTGTTCATGGGGAGGCAACGGAATGCGTCGTGTTCATGGGGAGGCAACGAAATGCGTCGTGTTCATCGGGAGGGCTTGGACGGAACAGGTGATAGAAACGAGGCCTGGCGTACCGCAGAACGGAGGAAACGGCCTTGTGTTCGACCGACCATGTTCGAAACGGGATCCTGTTCATTGGGAGGGGTCTGGCGTACCGCAAAACAGAGGAAATGGACCTCCTACGGTCGAAACGGGGGTCCTGTTGATCGGGAGGGGTGTGGCGTACCGCAAAACGGAGGAAACGGACTTGTGTTGGAGTGCTACGGTCCAAATGGGGGTCCTGTTCATCGGGAGGGGTGTGGCGTACCGCAAAACGGGACTCCACGGGATACTGTTCATCTCCACCATCGACCTCCTCCAGCTTCCACGGGCTCCTGTTCATCCAGCCTCCACACGCTCCTGTTCATCCAGCCTCCACCGTGCGCTACTCCACCAGCTACTGTTCAACCACCCCTCCACCGTCTACTATTCATCCAGCCCTCCACACCACGGGGTCCTGTTCAACCACCCCTCCACGGGCACCCCTCCACCGTCTACTGTTCATCAAGCCCTCCACACCACGGGGTCCTGTTCAACCACCCCTCCACGGGCACCCCTCCACTGTCTACTGTTCATCCAGCCCTCCACGCCACGGGGTCCTGTTCATCCACCCCTCCACGGGCACCCCTCCACCGTCTACTATTCATCCAGCCATCCACCACACCACGGGATCATGTTCATCCAGAGGCAACGCCACCGCTCACTGTTCATCCAACCCCCCCCCCCCCCCGCAATGCTCACTGTTCATCCCATCGATCGGCTTCAGTTAGCAGCAGTAGCGAAGGAATCGCTCGATCGGGTTCAGTTAACAGCCATCGATCGATCGCTCGGGTTCGGTAACGCGTAGCCTGTAGTGCAATCGCTCGGGTTCAGTTAGAGCCCAACGCCTCGCTCGAGTTCAGTTAGAGCCAACGTCTCGCACACACGCGCGTACGTGTACGAGAAAAGCGTGCATCGCTCGGCCCCCGACCTCCCACCGTAACCGGGAACTCCCCAAAATTTTCCTCGCCCTCGCTTCTACCACGGTTTTTTTCTTCATGGACGGCCCAAAGAATGTCATGCAGCTGCGTCTCCGGCCCTCCCAGGACGAAAAGCCCATTTTCTGTCATGATTTTTTGTCATAGAAGTAGGAGCCCACCACATCTATGATGATACCGGGTTTTGTTACAATTATCGTCATAGAAGTGTCATATGTATGACAGAAAAAAAATTCGTTCGGCCCAAAATGTCACGGATGTGTCTTTTTTTTGTAGTGCTAGTTTTTACATAGTGCAGACATAGTAAATGCTCATTTCATTGTGTGCAAGTGCAAGAGATGCGGCATGTTTCATTATGTGGTGTTGTCTTGTTATAATCTCATCCTTTTGTGTTCACGGACTGGAAAGTATGCATATTTATCTTCCAAGGAGACGAGTAACTAGTTTGTGTCACCTTGCAGAGGGGGTGCAACGAAGATAAGATTGAGGATTTCCAAGTACAAGATGTTACGAAGGAGCCTTGCAAGAGAAGTAGGAGCTGCGCTGAGCCTCTTCTACCTGCTAAGGTAAGTCACTGTATGCAACTCAACAGTTCAATTCCTTGTTTGTTTCAGGCATAGTTAATTTTCTCTTTTCAATTGCTTTATTTGTCCTCAGTTAATGAGATGCCCAAATAATCATGCCTGATGTTCGGTACTTGTATCACTATTAGTTGGCATAATTAAAGGCCTTACCATTTATTACTCTGCCGAAGTGTGCCTGAAGCTTTGAAGTCTATTAACCAACTATTATTGCATGAGGCTCACAATCTAGTTTATACTACGCTAATGATTGCATAGTTTTTCCTGTTGTAGTATGTTTGTATGAAACCCTCTACTGTTCATTATGCTCCCTAAGACTTTAATTGAGGCATAGAATGGCCAACTGCTTGCTTACTTATACGCAACGTGTTGTCTAAATTTGTAACTTGTCTGTGTTTTTGATTGGGCCCCAACATCATGCTCCTCTGGTGAGCTAAGAGGGATTTATGTATGCAGGCTGCACAGACTATCTTTTTTATAATTTTTAAAATATCACCTGCTTATGCTTCATGACGTGTAACATATTTTTTAAAGTGACGTGTAACATTATTGTTAGTCCTCCTTTGCCATGTAGTACAAAATAGTGTCTTGTTCGCTTCACTGTTGTAACTATATTTTTGCCCTAGTCATGTGTACTTACAGAAACATTTCAGGATGAAGTGACATCAACACAAAGATCTGCGAGCAGTGCGGCATGGCCGTTACCGAATGATTATGGATTGGAATTGGAATGTGCTGATGTTCTCGAGCATCAACTAGAGGTGGCAAGACAACGTGTACATGATTGTCAACGTATAATCAACAAGTTGAGACTGGACATGAAGGTATTAGATGCAGGAGTCAAAAAATGAAACAAGACACTGAGGTAACCATGAAGGAATTGGAGATTTTGCAGACTGGAGTTTGTGCTATCTGAATCCGGCCAATCCTATTTTTTGAAGAGATTATAGTTCAAATGGAGTTAAGTTGATGCGCGTCCATGATGTATGAGCTGTATTTGCCCAGTGTATGTAATTTGTTGTTTGTGTATGCTTTATTATCACCTGTGCCGAACCATATTACCCAGTGGGTATAATCGGCTGTAATTTCTTTATTGTATAGTGTAGGATTATTCTACCTTTCTATGCCTTGATCTCTTTGTTGTATAGTGTATGCTTTTTAGAGGTGATAGTATTGAGTAGGATAATTCTTTGAATATGCTATATCGTTCAAACGGGGGCCAACTCGCCCGACCATGGCCCTTCACGGGCCGTCGGATCCATGGGCCTTCTACGTCTCGTAGGATCCATGGGCCGCAGACTCATTTATGGGTCTTGTACGGGCCTTTAATGGGCCGTAGACGGGCCTGTAATGGAAATCGTATGTTCTATGGGCTGACCATAACGAGCCGTTAATAGGCCGTATTTGGTGATGCTATGAAAATGGCCCAATAGACTAACGGTCCACAAACGGGCTGTCGGTGTCAAAACCGGCGGATCTTGGGTAGGGGGTCCCGAACTGTGCGTCTAGGCGGATGGTAACAGGAGACAAGGGACACAATGTTTTTACCCAGGTTCGGGCCCTCTCGATGGAGGTAAAACCCTACTCCTGCTTGATTAATATTGATGATATGGGTAGTACAAAAGTGGATCTACCACAAGATCAGAGAGGCTAAACCCTAGAAGCTAGCCTATGGTATGATTGTTGTTCGTCCTATGGACTAAAACCCTCTGATTTATATAGACACCGGAGAGGGCTAGGGTTACACAGAGTCGGTTATAATGGAAGGAGATCTACATATCTGTATCGCCAAGCTTGCCTTCCACGCCAAGGAAAGTCCCATCCGGACACGGGACGAAGTCTTCAATCTTGTATCTTCATGGTCCAAGAGTCTGGCCAAAGGTTATAGTCCGGCTACCCGGACATCCCCTAATCCAGGACTCCCTCGGTAGCCCCTGAAACAGGCTTCAATGACGATAAGTCCGGCGCGCAGATTGTCTTCGGCATTGCAAGGCGGGTTCCTCCTCCGAATACTTCATATAAGATTTTGAACACAAGGATAGTGTCCGGCTCTGCAGAATAAAATCCACATACTTCCATGGAGAGAATAGTATTTACACAAATCTAATCTGCTAACATATTTTGTGGCGTGACATCACACCACGGCCAAGCTTTTATTCGAATCATTTTTACTGTCCCACCTCAGCGCGTTTAGCGAGGCGGTTTCCTTGGCACGTCTTTCGAAGCAGAGATCGTGTCCCTTATTCCGGGATTCTCATCAATACGGGCGTGGGTAACCCAACCGCGCCATTGATTACGGCGCTTGGGAGATAAGCGAGTTTTACCAGGCTAGTGGGGACGCACAGTTTCGTCCGCCCATATAAGGGGATTAGGATCCGCCTTCTTCACCCACGCCCTCTTCCTCCTTTGCTTATCCATTTTCGCACACTCGATCTCCAGCACCCAAGTCCGCATTTTCTTCCTCCGCCTTCTCCAACCATGTATGGAGCGGGAGGCAAGTGGATGGTCTCCTCCGTCACGGAGGGAGACGTCAAAAAGTTGAGGAGAGCCGGATACTTGCCCGACGACATCGCGCACCGGCTTCCCGATGAGGGGCAGCTCATCCCCACCCCCAGTCCCCATGAGAGGGTCGTCTTCCTTACCCATTTCCTCCGTGGACTGGGATTCCCCCTCCATTCACTCGTCCGAGGGCTCATGTTCTACTAGGGCCTGGACTTCCACGATCTGGCCCCAAACTTCATCCTCAACATCTCGGCGTTTATCGTCGTGTGCGAGGCCTTCCTCTGCATCCGGCCCCACTTCGGCTTATGGATGAAGACCTTCAACGTCAAGCCGAAGGTTGTGGGCGGCCGCCAGGCGGAGTGCAGAGGCGCCACGGTGGGCAAGATGCCCAACGTCCTATGGCTCGAGGGCTCCTTCATGGAGACCATAAAGGGGTGGCAATCGGGGTGGTTCTACATCACCGAGCCGCGTGACCCTAAATGGGTCGCAGCCCCCGAGTTCCGATCCGGAGCCCCTACGCGGCTCACCTCCTGGAAAGAGAAGGGCCTGCTGTGGGGTAATTCGGAGGAGGTGACCGGACTCCAAACGTGTGTCCGGAACCTGGTGAGCAAGAAGCTCAAGCTAGTCAATGTAGTCCAGGTTATGCTCATCCGCCGGATCCTCCCGTGTCAACAACAAGCTTTCAACTTATGGGAGTTCGACTCGGCCCAGCACCGAACTCTGAGCCGGCTCTTCGACACATCGTACGAAGATGCCTGGAAGGTGTTGTTCAAGGGAGCCGAGGCTCCTGCTTCCGCCACTGAGGATCGTGGATTTTCCGCGCAGCGCTAAGCCAACGCGGTAAGCTAT